>OX456984.1:102067871-102667871 GCA_949752695.1 Melanostoma scalare
ATGACAAGACAGTAACTGATTATCTGTTTATTCAAAAAACCTATCTCTAGTTGAAGTGACTGCTAAATACGGAGATGATAATTTCACAATGAAGCTTGAATCATTTTGAAATAAAGGGAATGAAACTACATTGAACAGTTGAAAATACTGGTTATCAACCAAAGGAATCATCATTTCAAATACTATTGATTCATTAAGACTTCGCCCCTTAATGGATGACAGTTTAAAAATATCTAAAACAGATGCTGTTGGAATGTTAAGATGAGACGGAAGATTATTGCGAATGATTTGGAGTTGTTTGCCGAATTGTGACGGCGAAATAAAATGGGGATTCATTATGGCATTATTAAGGCTAAGAAGAACGTCAAGTAATGTATCTTGCACCCTCTCGAGGTTTGTGATTGATAAAATCAGATATGATGTTAAGGAAGAGAAACTCTGGCTAACATCAATTATTTCTTGATGTTTTTCTAAGTTATTCAACGATTCTCTGAAGATAACTTTCAAACCTTGACATTGCTGACTGAGTTGCATATTGTTTCGTTTAAAAAGATTAACTGTTGAATCCGCGATCGAATTCTGTTTTTTAAAGAAATGCACTAAGTGTTGTTCATCTTGGTGAACCAACGAAATTTGGTGTTGTATGTCTTTAGATCAAGATGATGATCTAATACTCCAAATAAACTATGTGCTACGTTTCCTATAAAGTCGAAGGGAGATCTATTAAATCTAATCCGTTTACTATGGGAGGTGTGATAATAAATTATGAACAAGGTCATTGTTTGATTCAATTACAGCCACTCTATGTTTAAGTGTGGAAATTGTGGGCAGACAATAAGTAAGTTTTCACTCCCCCTAGCTCTAGCCAGTATGACGACAGATTATAAAAAATATAAATGTTCCAAGAACTATTAACAGTGCTAGCAGTACCTATGTCCTCAAAATAGATGCCAGAGAGATTTTCGAATTTAGTAACACTTATTGGTTCGATATCTAAGGAGGCTACTAATGGAGACAATAGACACATCATACATAGTAATGATGTCAGGGGATTGCCAAGGAGTCTTCCACTTCTTAATCTCATTGTGGGTTGATTTCTTACTGGGGTTTGAATAACCTCTTTTCGCTGCTCTTTGTCCTCAATAGGCAATGTGCATAAGTTTTGAATTTCTCGTTGATATGTTCCTATTTCCGTTTTAGCATATGCTACTCGCACTAATCTTTTGTGATCAGTAATATCAGGCTCTGGAAGCGAAGTCAATGGAGCGCCAATTAGAAAATGACCTGGAGTCAACGCCTGCAAGTCATTGGGATCTGACGAGTTAGGTGTAAGTGGGCGTGAATTTAAGATAGACTCAATTTGAACTACGACGGTTGAAAGTTCTTCAAAAGTTAAGAAGCTTCTCCTAAATATTTTGATTATAATACTTTTGCCGATTTAACAGCTGCCTCCCACAGGCCTCCAAAATGAGATGATCGTGGTTGAATGTGTTTCCAGTTGATTCCCATTTTCAGACGGTTTGAATTGATTGACGATTGAGTTTCAGATGACTCAACAAAATCTTGAACGTCCTTTAAGTGATTTCTAGCTCCAACGAAATTTGTGGCGTTGTCACAGAATATGGTATGGCATAAGCCCCGTCTTTCAACAAAGCGTTTCAAGCAATTAATAAATGATTCTGTGGTAAGGTTGTTAACCACCTCAATATGAACAGCCTTTGTGGAAAAGCATACCTACAAATACTGCAAGATAAGATTATGTTGGAGTTTTTCCTCGAACATTATAATGTGTTCGTATGTGTTCGAATAGTGGAATGGGCGAGACGGTATTATTCTTTCCTTAGGTAAATTACCCATTAATTGATCGATGGATCTGGGTTTGGCACGGAAACATTGGATACATTTAGAGAATACCTTTCGTGTTTCTCTTCCTACGCTCAAAATCCAAAACTCTTTCCTGGAGATAGATACAAGTGCTCTATGTGAAACATAAAAATGTTTTTTTATGTAAGTGATCTAAGAGCAATGTTGTAACTATATTATTTTTTCGGAGTAATATTTGGTTTTTTGCTTGAGAAGGAATCTCAGCGTGTTTAAGTCTTCCTCCCACCATGTATCAACTTTGTTGTAATATCAAAGTATGGACTCAAAGACAATATTCATGAATTGTTGTGAAGAGGCTTACCTGTCTGAAGAGCCTTATACTCTTCGGGGAAAGAAGTAATTTGAACACTCCTCCACAAAAAATGGTTCCGTTCTGGATATCTTCCACTGTTAATGGACCAGTATTTTGGTTTTCTTCTCGGCGAGATTTGAAACTCATTAAGAATATAGAACAAAGTGCAAATATTTTTTGCAGTGTGTAAAACGAGTTTTTATGATCAATTAGAGTGACTACATCATCTGGGATTGACATAGTCAACACCGTTTTGAGCTTCCGACGCCAAGAGTTCTGTTCTGGTATTGAATACTCCATTTGGTAATTGGAAGTGTCATTTTGTTTTAAAAACTCAGGACCATCAAACCAAATGGTTGATCTCATAAGATCGAGCAGTCCTACTCCACGCGATATAAGATCTGCGGGATTTAATTCACCTCTAACATAGTTCCAATTGCTCAAATCTAAATTTGTTTGAATTTTAGCTACACGATTTGCAATATAAGTCTCCCAAGTATAGGAGGGCGATTTTATCCATGATAAAACTGTTGTGGAATAATTTATCGACGTAATTGTCATATTAGTTATTGGAATAATTTTTTGCACTAGCTCTATACCAATAGAACAGCCGCCTGAAGCTCTAATCGCGCAATACTTATCGCTTTTAAGGGAACGACGCGAGATTTTGAACATAGCAGTTGTACAAAGATTTTCCCTTCTTTGTCAGTAGATTTTAGGTAAATGCATGCACCCAAAGCAATTTCGCTGCTATCGGAGAAGGCATGCAATTCTAATTTAGTTGCTGAATCTATTAAAGCAAAACAGGGTATGCTTATTTTCTGCAAGTAGGAAAACTTTTCCAAATAGTTTAACCACCACTTGGAAGCCTGCTCTGGAGGCAAGGTTTCATCCCAAGAAATATTGGTTTTCCATAGTTCTTAGAGAAATATTTTTCCTAGGAGAATGACTGGACCAATAAGCCCCAGGGGATCAAAAATTTTAGCCAAATCGGCAAGAACGCTTCTTTTTGTTACCTGTAGATTACAGGGTGTTGTATAGTCGTATCGAAATTTGAAGGTGTCTTGACTTGGATCCCAAACTAAACCAAGGGTCTTAATTACCTCGGATTGATAAATAGTCTACATTTTTTCTCGATTTTCTATAGGAATATTTTCAAGAATGCGTGGATTGTTTGAACAAAATTTTGTCAAATCAAAATTTCCTTGTTTTAGTAAATTTATAGTTTCATCGAGAAGCAACTTGGCCTCCTCCAGAGTATTTGCTCCGGCTAGGCAGTCATCTACATATATATTTTTTATAATAATATTTGATGCACTAGGGTATATATGTTGGTAATCATTTGCTAATTTTACCAAACTTCTCGTTGCTAAATAAGAGGCGGACGCCATTCCATACGTAACTGTGTTTAGTTTGTATGTTTTTAATGTGTCTCTAGGATCTGACCTCCATAAAAAAAGCTGATATGCTCTATCACTTGGATGAATCAGTATCTGTCGATACGATTGGCTAATATCGCCAGTGAATACATATTTATACAGCCTGAAACTGGCTATAACCGAGAATAAATCTGTGTAGTGTAATAACATTCATTCGAAAAGAACCACAACCAAAATACTAGATACAAACAAAAAGTACGTTTTCATTCATACTTAATATCATAGTAAAACGATGTACACAATTTTGTTGTACTCTTTGGCCAACAAAAGCTAAGTTCAAAGACATCGTTTTGACTACGTTGCTTTATGAGTGGCACTTAATGTATTTTGTTACACTACTCCCGAATGCAAGCTATAAGTGAGCAACAGTTGTCAACATTAGAAAATGAGACGACTGCCCCAATAATTTAGTTATGAGAAGCAGAATGCTGATGCATTCTTATTTGTAATATAGTTCATAAGAGGGGATATCCCAAATAGATTTGTAATATAATTTAGGTATAAATAGCTGTAAGAAAATGTAAATAAATCAATTCCATTTCATATACTGAGTGTGAATTCATTATTAAACATCGGCTCTCTAGCCATCTATTTTAAGCGAGCTGCGCTGGATAAAGATACAGCAAAAGTAGGGAAAAATTAATAGTAATACTGAAACATAACATGGCGATCCTGCCAACTTGTTCGGTTAAATTTTAAATTTAACCAACAAGAAGCGGACCAAAAATCAGTTAGTTAAAGTACCCCTTTCAAGTTGAGTTTTATCCCTCAGTTGAGTCGGCAATCGCATTATTTCAGTGAACATATTTAATATATGTATACTTGCAAGTTTTTGATAGTCTATATTAAAACCAATAAAAACAGATTAAATATGTCTGCACCAGCACTTAAAAATCTTCCAAAAGTTGCCAACGACCTCAAAAGCCACCTCGCCACCTGGTTTCAACACCATCATCATCTACATTACATGACGATCTTATGTGGATTTTAGTACACCAAGAAGACCATCAGAGGAGAAAATGAAAACAAAGTGGAGTGAGAAGCGCATAGGATGCATGCAAGGTTGCTTTTAAAAGTACCTAACTTTTGAAAATACGGATCGATGAACGATGATATTTCTTTTTATAATATTTTAAAAGAATTTTGAAGTGAAAAAGAGAAATAAAATAGACAAAAAAAAAAATTGTAATCTCCGTTTAATGAATAAAAGAAGAAAATGTATAAATATACATATTGTGAAATCTAATATCGAAGTCAACATTCCTAATATAAAAAAAAAATATGTACGCAAGCTAATTTTAAGAAAAAGAAACAACATCTGAAGCAATATCTGAAAAAATACTATTATTATTGTAAAACGAAAAAAAAAATTGAACCTGAAAAAACGGCAGCATTTAATATGTTAACAGCTACAAAACTTATTACAGAATTTAACGGTGAATCGAAGAACCTTTCAAATTTGTTTGGGCTTATTCAATTCTATCATGATACTTTAGGTGGAGAAAGTAAAAAAAAAAATTTTATTAAATTTGTTATAGCAACTAAAGTAACTGACAAAGCAAAAAACAGGCTGACTCTAGGCAAAGAACCTGACAATTTTTTAGATTTAAAGAAAGTTTTAACAGATATTTACAAAACAAAAATAAACCCATTGAAACTACATAATGATTTGGCAAGACAGCATCAGGGAACACAAGAAGTTAACTAATTTGCAGAGCGAATAGAAGTACCAATTTCACAATTAAATGCGATTCAGATAGCTGAACAGGGTGAAGCCAATAAAAGAATTATAATAAAGTTAAATGACCCACTAGGATTAAATGTTTTTAAAAATGGATTAAATGAAGCCTGTAGACAAGTAGTGTAAGCATCAAGAGTAGCTACATTTAATGAAGCTGTACAGATAGCAATTGAGGTTGAAGCGTCTACACGACAAAATACCATCATGCAATTCAAATCATAGTGGTAGATACCAATACAACCATAATTCTTCCTATCCAAAATTTATAAAAAATAATGATAGAAACAACAATAGACAGTACAATAACAACAAATATAACAATGGTTATGAAAGGAACAAAAATAACAATAGAGGAAGAGGTATTGCAAGGAGATACCACAATAGTAACACTAGGTCGAAAAACTTAGAGATCCCCGGGCAGCAGAATCGGGGATACCAAAGAAGGTTCTAAATTTCTATGGGGAATGCGACACAAATTTCGTTAACATAAGGATAAAACATTTAAACAAAACTTTCAAATTTTTAATTGACACGGGTGCTGATATTTCATTTTGTAAAGAGTTTCTGGTAAAAGATTTAAATGAATATTCGTCATGTCAAATAAATGGCATAACAAATAAAACAATATTTTCGAAAGGTATAACAGAACACAATAAACCAAATTTTCACATTACGGCAGATCTTGGAAAAGACCCGAGAACGTAATGTCGATATTTACCATCTTTTTATCGATTTCAAGGCCGCGTATGACAGTATTTACAGAGACGAGCTGTACAGAGCCATGTCTAGTATCTAGTTTCGGCATCCCTGCAAAACTCGTACGACTATGCAGGATGACTTTGGAGAATTCACGCTGCTCCGTCAAGATCGGTAAAGAACTCACCGAGACCTTTGATGTTGAAAAAGGCTTTAGACAAGGCGACAAGCTGTCATGCGATTTCTTCAACATCATACTTGAACAGATTGTAAGAAACTCGAACGTCAACACCAGAGGAACAATCTTTCAAAAGTCTGTGCAATTACTCGCCTATGCAGACGATATTGACGTAATGGGAAGAAAAAAGCGTGATGTCATAGGTGCTTTTGCGAGTATTGAAACAGAAGCGGCAAAAATGGGTTTGATGGTTAATGAGGGCAAAACAAAGTATATGCTGTCATCAAACAGGGACACGGAACATCGACGAATTGGACAAATCGTCACAATAGACAGACATATTTTCGAGGTAGTACAAGACTTCGTCTACCTAGGATCCGCTGTAGACACGGACAACAACATCAGTGCGGAGATCAAACGGAGAATAACTCTTGCAAGCCGTTGCTTCTTTGGGTTAAGAAGGCAATTAAGAAATAAAACCCTCTCTAAAAAAACCAAGGTGACCTTGATTAAGACCTTGATCATCCCAGTCCTGCTTTACGTAGCGGAAGCATGGACTTTATCGAAAGCGGATGAGGAAACTCTTGGTCATTTCGAAAGCAAAATTCTCCGAATGATCTTTGGTCCCGTATGCGAAGACAATGTGTGGAGAAGAAGATACAACAACGAGTGTATGAGCGACATGGGCATAGCCAGAAGAGTACGCATCGAGAGGCTACGATGGTTGGGCCATGTAGAGCGGATGGACCCAAACGCTCCGGCTTGTCGGGTGTTCGAAAGCACATTGCAGGTAAATCCCATAAGGGGAAGACCTCGTCTTAGGTGGCGCAATCAAGTGGATGAAGACCTCAACCGACTTGGAGTGCGAAACTGGAGAAAGCTCGCCCGAAATCGAAATCGTTACAGAAGGATGTTGGTTGAGGCCCAGGTTCACCCCGAACTGTAATGCCCACCTAAGTGAGTAAGTAAGTATAACAGAACTAGAACTCATGCTTGGAGAAACAAATATAAAACATCAATTCCACGTGGTTAGTGAGGAAATAAATATATCAGTAGGAATAGGGCTACTTGGGCCTGGGAATTTTCTGAGCGAGCCAAAAGGGTGCCGTCGGTCTGATCAAAGGGAGATAATAGCGTTTAGAGTCACGTAGGTTGAAGATCCTTACGATGGGATGAGAGTAAAGAAAAAATGAAAAGTAATGTTGTGTGTGTGCTAAGAATCAAGAATAGACACGATCTGTTGATAGATCTTAGAACGGGGGTGTGAAATTTTGGTAATTTGTTGATAGATATAGGAATAGGTAGGACTGAGATTGTGATATGAGATAAGAAAAAAGAGACAATAAAGGGGGAGATGGTTTCTATTGAGTATTTTTTATGGTTTTTTGTTTTAGATTTCGCTGGCGCTCGGAAGTGGTTGATTTTTTTTTATATGTTTGGAATTTGTGCGCCGGTAGGTGAGGGTAATAGGAATGTTTTTTTTTTTGGTTTTGGCTGTACGCTAGAGAATTTGGTCCCGTCCGATATTTGGTTGGGCATAGATTGTGTATGAGCAAGTCGTTTAACAGCTTAGCATGAAAGGTTGTTGTCATGTGGTTGTTTTACTCTATACCGTAGGGTAAGGATGTGAGATGTGACCCATGTTCGAATAGCGATCGCTTAGCGACAAAATCCATGATCAATGTTAAAATCGAGTATCTGTGTAGCACAGGAAGGTAAAATAAACCATTACTCATTGTGAGGAAAGATGATGAAAGCAAAATAGAGGCACGTTGACTTTGTTTTTTTTGTTGTGAATATCGATGGATTGATATGACAGCTAGAATTTGAAACTTAGATATTTTATGTGCACAAAACGAAGTTAAACAAACGAATAGGTTTTTTTTTTTGTATTAGATTTCACTGGCGGTTGGTGATGGTTGGATTTTTTTTCTTGCAATTTGGTCTCATTCGATATTTGTGTGTACATTTTACACCTTAGCATGATTGGTCTTTGGTATGTTTTACTCTATGCCAAAGAGTAAGGATGGTTTTTTCTTGAAAGGAATTATTATAAGGTTGTCGGCGTTAGTAGGATATGGGTTACTTGGGCATGGGAATTCTGAGCGAGACAGAGAGAGGAATAGTCTAGAGTGAGACAGAGTATGTTGTGAGCGTTGTAAAACGTGTGTGTCGGTTGGTTTTAGTTTTTTTGAAAATTTGAATAGCTGACTCCGTCTCGCTTGCTCGAAATTTGTAGTGTCAGTTTGAATAATTAAATTTTTTTGGTTGTTTTGAATAAAATTTTTTTTTACTTACGATGGCGTGAGAGTAAAGAAAAAATGAAAAGTAATGTTGTGTGTAGTGCGAACAATAGACACGATCTGTTGATAGATCTTAGAACGGGGGGGTGAGAGACTTTGGTAGTTTGTTGATATGTACTTACTTTGAGATATAGTTAATAGGTAGGACTGAGATTGGGATATAAGAAAAGAAAAAAAAGACAATAAAGGCAAAGGTGGTTTCTATTGAGTATTTGTTATGGTTTTTTTTGTTTTAGATTTGCTGGCGCTTGGAAGTGGTTGATTTTTTTTATAAGTTTGGAATTTGTGCGACGGACGGTAGGTGATCGTAGTGAGAATGTTTTTTGTTTTTGGCTGTACGATAGAGGATTTTGGTCACGTCCGATATTTGACTGCGCATAGATAGTGCATCAGCAAGTCTTTTACAGCTAATCATGAAAGGTCGTTGGTATATATGTCGCTGTTTTACTCTATACCGAAGAGTAAGGATGTGAGACGTCACCCATGTTCGCATAGCAATAAAATCCATGATCAATGTTGAAATCGAGTATCTGAGTAGCACAGAAAGGTAAAATAAACCAATACTCATTATAAGGGAAGATGATGATGCCAATATAAAGGCAAAGGCATATTGTGTTGTGAAAATCGATGGAAATTATTATAAGGGTAGGTACCATCGGTCTGAACAAAGGGAAATAATAGGGTTTGGCGGCACATGGACAATTGGTAGGTTGAAGATACTAACGATGGCATGAGAGTAAAGAAAAAATGAAAAGTAATGTTGTGTGTAGTGCGTACAATAGACACGATCTGTTGATAGATCTAAGAACGGGGGTGTGAGACTTTGGTAGTTTGTTGATATGTTTCTACTTTGAGATAAAGGAATAGGTAGGACTGAGATTGGGATATGAGAAAAGAAAAAAAGACAATAAAGGCAAAGGTGGTTTCTATTCAGTATTTTTTATGGTTTTTTGTTTTAGATTTCGCTGGCACTCGGAAGTGGTTGATTTTTTTATAAGTTTGGAATCTGTGCGCCGGTAGGTGAGGGTAGTAGGAATGTTTTTTTTGGTTTTGGCTGTACGCTAGAGAATTTGGTCACGTCCGATATTTGGTTGGGCATAGATAGTCCATGAGCATGTTGTTTTACACTTTTACAGCTAAGCATGAAAGGTCGTTGGTGCATGTGGTTGTTTTACTCTATACCGTAGGGTAAGGATGTGAGTTGTGAGATGTGACCCATGTTCGAATAGCGATCGCTTTGCGACAAGATCCATGATCAATGTTGAAATCGAGTATCTGTGTAGCATAGAAAGGTAAAATAAACCAATACTCATTGTAAGGAAAGATGATGATGCTAATACAAAGGCAAAGGTATATTTTGTTGTGAATATCGTCGGATTGATATGACAGGCAGAAACGAGGTGAAACAAACGAATAGGTTTTTTGTATTAGATTTCACTGGCGGTTGGTGATGGCTGGATTTTTTTGTTGCAATTTGGTCTCATTCGATATTTTTGTGTGTACATTTTACACCTTAGCATGGTAGGTCTTTGGTCTCTATGCCAAAGAGTATGGATGGTTTTTTATTGAAAGGAATTAATATAAGGTTATCGGCGTTGAACAAAGGATAATAAAAGCGTCTAGAGGCACGTGGACAATTGGTAAAGAAAAAATTGAAACTGTGTGTATTTTGAACAATACATACGATCCGTTGATAGATCTTAGAACGAGGATGAGAGATTTTGGTAATTTGTTAATACTTGACGATAGAGAATTTTATCACGTTCGATATTTGTTTGGGCATAGATTGGGCATGAGCATGAAATTTTACAGATTAGTATGAAAGGTCATTGGCATGTTTTATTATATGCTATAGAGTAAGGATGGTGATTTCTTGAAAGGAATTATTATAAGGTTGTCAGGGGTTGAACAATCCCCGTCCCCCGCCCCCCGAAAAAAGTGGATGTTTGTAAAGTTAACTTGAGGACGGATTCAATTTTGTGTGTGAGGTTTGTCCTCTTGTTCTTTTATTCGTTTATGAATAGATATAACATTTGCAGTCCTACCGAATGAACATTGCTTACGTAAAACAAGCTGCAATTGCATAGTAATAAGAATCTATTTATGATGTGGATGACATAAAAAAATTACTTAAACTAAAAGCTGAAAATTTTGTATTCATTTTCTTACTTTCCTTCGTAATTAATTTCAAATAATAAATGTCGCGAACGACTTTGAAACCAAAATAAAGTGGTTCAATTTAAAAGGAAGTAAAATTGACTTTCTTATTAAAAGTGTTCCATTGCAAGCAGAACCAACACAGTGCAAGAGGTCTGAATGAAAAATTAGATTACGTTTTGATTAAAAAGGTTTTGCATATGAACAAGGTAGTGGGGTAGATCAATTTTTTAAAACCTGTCCAAAGTTAGGGTTTGAAAATGTTTCGGATATGGTTACCACAATATTTCATAGTAACTCGGAAGGAATAAGGTAATTTTTGATTAAAAGCTACTACGCAGTATTAGAGCTGTTTAAAGCAAGTGAATTTGTGTCATTCAATTTAAAGCAAAGTAAAGGTGTTTCATTTATGATCACTTAGATTAATGGGAGCGATTTGACGATACCTTTTTGCCATAAAAAAATTTCAATAAATTAAGTAATAAAATATGTTTAGAAGACTTATAATCATGCTCTTTAGGTATGGATCCACTTTAACTGTAATGATGTTCAAAGATTATATGGTTCTCTGCCTTAAGAACGCAAGAAGTTATTATAAGGGTGTCGGTCTGAACAAATGGAAATAATAGCGCTTAGAGGCACATTTACAGTTGGCAGGTTGAAGATACTTACGATGGCATGAGAGTAAAGAAAAAATGAAAAGTAATGTTGTGTGTAGTGCGAACAATACACAGGATCTGTTGATAGATCTTAGAACGGGGGTGTGAGACTTTGGTAGTTTGTTGATATGTACTTACTTTAAGATATAGGAATAGGTAGGACTGAGGTTGGGATATGAGAAAAGAAAATAGAGACAATAATCGGATTTAATATTCTCAAATTTTAATCCGTTCTTATGTTGTAATAAACTCATCATAACATTTGTTTTGCCCCAATTAGAGGGGCCCGTTATTAATCCTCTAATACTTTTTGGCAACCTAAACTATAAAAGAGTTTAACTACAGTCACGATCAACAGTCGTACTGCATCTGTTCGAAGGTATACAGTGCTTAAACTGATACAGTTAAAAGCAGTTCAATACAGCTTATAACTATTTACATTCTATAATTCAACTACTACACTATGATGCAAATAAATGAAGATTTAACAAAAGATCCCTCGTAATAATGGTCGTTATAGAAACGCTTTGTCTGTTTCCTAAAACTATAAAAGAGATTAACTACAGTCACGATCAACAGTCGTACTGCATCTGTTCGAAGGTATACAGTGCTCAAACTGATACAGTTAAAAGCAGATCATCACAGTTTATAACTATTTACATTCTATAATTCAACTACTACACTATGATGCAAATAAATGAAGATTTAACAAAAGATCCCTCGTAATAATGGTCGTTATAGAAACGCTTTGTCTGTTTCCTAAAACTATAAAAGAGATTAACTACAGTCACGATCAACAGTCGTACTGCATCTGTTCGAAGGTATACAGTGCTCAAACTGATACAGTTAAAAGCAGATCATCACAGTTTATAACTATTTACATTCTATAATTCAACATCTACACTATGATGCAAATAAATGAAGATTTATCAAAAGAGCTTATTAAGACTACTGATGCTCTACGAAAAAAGTATAAAGCTCTGAGAGAGGGGAAAGAAGCGCTCGAACTTCAACTTGAAGAAACTTTCAAACCTGTTACGAAACCTCTTAAAGATATAATAGAACACACAAAAGGAAAACATTCGAAAAAACCCCAACAACAGCATCATTTTGAGTCTCCGCACAAGAAAATAAAACTGAATTATGAAAATGAAAATGGTGATGATGAAGATGATGATGACGATGACTATGACGATGAGGATGTTAATGATGAATTTAGAACACCCAATATTAAGAACACTAGTACTTCACTCATGAATGAATCAACCCCTAAAACGTCCAAGCCATCGTCAGTTATTTAAGAACGCTAAATGTTGAGTAATGATTTATTTGATGCTGCTTCGTAAGATTTTCAAAATGCTTATTAAAAAATTCTTTTCCATCAACTGTCTGGAGATTCTTCGGAATTCGGAGATTTCAGAAAATTTCAGCTTGATATTTTCCTTCTCTAGAAAATCCGCAATATTTTTGTTTTTATCCTCTTCAGATAAACATATACTTGGCCACCCTGAAGCTTCTTGCTTTATTTTGAGGTAGTTATTCATTATTGAGGTAAATAATCCCTCAGAACCTGTCTGATGATGAGGACGAGGACTTGAAACTGATAGGGGGATCACCTCTCAAAAACCCAGCTCACAGCTCTGAAGGTGCATGAAGATGTATGAGATGTTTCTATAAAGAATTATCTTGACGAATCATACGAACTACATACACATTGTATTCAATTTGAAGTGGAGAAATTATAGAAATACTTTTTTTTTTTTTGTAAAGGCCATTGACAGCTAAAAACTGAAATTATTACTAGAGACGAATCCGATATAAATCTTCGAGCAAATCCAACAATAATGTCCAACATAAATATCAAGTTCATTTTCGATGAGATCCTGGATTTTATGAAAACACATCAACATGAGCTGCTGGAGGAACATCATGAAAATCTGACAGGATGCTTATCCTTCTTGAAGATGTATAGAAACGTATCCTCTACCACATCGAAACATGGATGTCATTTGTTAACTGCCCTTGGTCAAAGAATTTATGCCAAGACGGCCCTGATACTTGTGCATGTTATTTGATTGAAAATAGAATGCTCAAAGTAAAGAAGTTAATGTTGTTGTACGAATGATTAAAATAAATAGATTAAAAATGAAAGAATCTTTGAAATGTATTATTTCAAATCCAGCTTGCCGTCAAAATACAACTGCCCAAGCGCTTCTCTCTTGACCATTAATTTAGTCATTATTTGACATGATGGGTAGGTATCTGTGCATCTGAAAATGAGAATTATCAATATCTTCTCACAGTAATACATACATTTTCCAAGTTTACATAGACATTTAATTCGGTAACTGGCAGAAATTTCTGAATTCTAACAACTTTCCTTGTTAAAGGTCAAATGATCACAAAAAATTAGCGCCGGCTATGAGGATGGATTGTTTTGAACCTTTGAACAAACCTTTTGGATTATTATTTTGCTGCTGGTGATGTGGATACAAATATACCCGTGACATAGACTCCATCAACGTCTTCTGTAATTCCACTTCATCAACCAATGAAAGACATACCACAAATACAACAACATCAACCTCAACTAGTGACCTTCGATCATGCCTACTCATATGCATACTACGAGCCAGGTGATGTCAAATTTCATACAAACATTCCTAACAAGGACAGGCTTTTACCAATACTGTCAACTCCTTCTTCATCAGAGAGTGTATGGAGGAATTCCATTCCAACTCTGCAGCAACAACAACCTCAGCGAGTGAACATCGACCATGCCTACTCATATGCATACTACGAGGTAGGTGATGTCAAATTTCATACAAACATTCCTTACTACAAGGACAGGCTTTTGCCAATACTGCCAGTTCCTGGTCCATCAAAGAGTGTACCGAGGAATTCCTTTCCACCACGGTCAGCAAAGAGCTTCCATTCGAAAACACTTTATACAGTTGATTCATCTGAAGATCGAAATGAATACATCACCAGATATGGCCCCACTGAAAATCATTACGAAGAAGTCGATGAACAAAAAACTCGCAAAGTCTTATCACACAATCTAATAGGTCCAGTTAATACTGATGCTGTCGAAGAAGAGCGACGACGTGTCCAGGTTAATCATTTTCGAGTACTTGACGAATTAAACTTGTCATTAGAAGCACTGATCATGCCACTAATATCACCCTAGTCAAGAGAAATGAGGCAACAAATATGGTAGAAAACTAAAAAGAAACTATACTGTTATGACAATAGCTGAAACCGAATAATTAAAAAGGCTAAAGAAAATTTGTGTTAAGTTTTTTATTTCAAAAAGTTTTTAATGGGGTAATATGTGAGCTTCCTGTGGTATTTGTGGTATGTCGTCTTTGAATCCAAGCTCAATAGCTCGGATATTTAAAGCTTAAATAATATGCGCGATGGTCTGCGCACTCCCCAATGTACTCCTCTCTCCTTTCCTCGCATACACAAAAAGTATCTCCTTGCTTAAGCTTTTGACACAAAACTAAACAAAATAAGCTTTATATTTTTTCGTAGAGCATCAGTAGTCTTGATAAGCTCTTTTGATAAATCTTCATTTATTTGCATCATAGTGTAGATGTTGAATTATAGAATGTAAATAGTTATAAACTGTGATGATCTGCTTTTAACTGTATCAGTTTGAGCACTGTATACCTTCGAACAGATGCAGTACGACTGTTGATCGTGACTGTAGTTAATCTCTTTTATAGTTTTAGGAAACAGACAAAGCGTTTCTATAACGACCATTATTACGAGGGATCTTTTGTTAAATCTTCATTTATTTGCATCATAGTGTAGTAGTTGAATTATAGAATGTAAATAGTTATAAACTGTGATGATCTGCTTTTAACTGTATCAGTTTGAGCACTGTATACCTTCGAACAGATGCAGTACGACTGTTGATCGTGACTGTAGTTAATCTCTTTTATAGTTTTAGGAAACAGACAAAGCGTTTCTATAACGACCATTATTACGAGGGATCTTTTGTTAAATCTTCATTTATTTGCATCATAGTGTAGTAGTTGAATTATAGAATGTAAATAGTTATAAACTGTGATGATCTGCTTTTAACTGTATCAGTTTGAGCACTGTATACCTTCGAACAGATGCAGTACGACTGTTGATCGTGACTGTAGTTAATCTCTTTTATAGTTTTAGGAAACAGACAAAGCGTTTCTATAACGACCATTATTACGAGGGATCTTTTGTTAAATCTTCATTTATTTGCATCATAGTGTAGTAGTTGAATTATAGAATGTAAATAGTTATAAGCTGTATTGAACTGCTTTTAACTGTATCAGTTTAAGCACTGTATACCTTCGAACAGATGCAGTACGACTGTTGATCGTGACTGTAGTTAAACTCTTTTATAGTTTAGGTTGCCAAAAAGTATTAGAGGATTAATAACGGGCCCCTCTAATTGGGGCAAAACAAATGTTATGATGAGTTTATTACAACATAAGAACGGATTAAAATTTGAGAATATTAAATCCGATTATTGTCTCTATTTTCTTTTCTCATATCCCAACCTCAGTCCTACCTATTCCTATATCTTAAAGTAAGTACATATCAACAAACTACCAAAGTCTCACACCCCCGTTCTAAGATCTATCAACAGATCCTGTGTATTGTTCGCACTACACACAACATTACTTTTCATTTTTTCTTTACTCTCATGCCATCGTAAGTATCTTCAACCTGCCAACTGTAAATGTGCCTCTAAGCGCTATTATTTCCATTTGTTCAGACCGACACCCTTATAATAACTTCTTGCGTTCTTAAGGCAGAGAACCATATAATCTTTGAACATCATTAAAGTTAAAGTGGATCCATACCTAAAGAGCATGATTATAAGTCTTCTAAACATATTTTATTACTTAATTTATTGAAATTTTTTTATGGCAAAAAGGTATCGTCAAATCGCTCCCATTAATCTAAGTGATCATAAATGAAACACCTTTACTTTGCTTTAAATTGAATGACACAAATTCACTTGCTTTAAACAGCTCTAATACTGCGTAGTAGCTTTTAATCAAAAATTACCTTATTCCTTCCGAGTTACTATGAAATATTGTGGTAACCATATCCGAAACATTTTCAAACCCTAACTTTGGACAGGTTTTAAAAAATTGATCTACCCCACTACCTTGTTCATATGCAAAACCTTTTTAATCAAAACGTAATCTAATTTTTCATTCAGACCTCTTGCACTGTGTTGGTTCTGCTTGCAATGGAACACTTTTAATAAGAAAGTCAATTTTACTTCCTTTTAAATTGAACCACTTTATTTTGGTTTCAAAGTCGTTCGCGACATTTATTATTTGAAATTAATTACGAAGGAAAGTAAGAAAATGAATACAAAATTTTCAGCTTTTAGTTTAAGTAATTTTTTTATGTCATCCACATCATAAATAGATTCTTATTACTATGCAATTGCAGCTTGTTTTACGTAAGCAATGTTCATTCGGTAGGACTGCAAATGTTATATCTATTCATAAACGAATAAAAGAACAAGAGGACAAACCTCACACACAAAATTGAATCCGTCCTCAAGTTAACTTTACAAACATCCACTTTTTTCGGGGGGCGGGGGACGGGGATTGTTCAACCCCTGACAACCTTATAATAATTCCTTTCAAGAAATCACCATCCTTACTCTATAGCATATAATAAAACATGCCAATGACCTTTCATACTAATCTGTAAAATTTCATGCTCATGCCCAATCTATGCCCAAACAAATATCGAACGTGATAAAATTCTCTATCGTCAAGTATTAACAAATTACCAAAATCTCTCATCCTCGTTCTAAGATCTATCAACGGATCGTATGTATTGTTCAAAATACACACAGTTTCAATTTTTTCTTTACCAATTGTCCACGTGCCTCTAGACGCTTTTATTATCCTTTGTTCAACGCCGATAACCTTATATTAATTCCTTTCAATAAAAAACCATCCATACTCTTTGGCATAGAGACCAAAGACCTACCATGCTAAGGTGTAAAATGTACACACAAAAATATCGAATGAGACCAAATTGCAACAAAAAAATCCAGCCATCACCAACCGCCAGTGAAATCTAATACAAAAAACCTATTCGTTTGTTTCACCTCGTTTCTGCCTGTCATATCAATCCGACGATATTCACAACAAAATATACCTTTGCCTTTGTATTAGCATCATCATCTTTCCTTACAATGAGTATTGGTTTATTTTACCTTTCTATGCTACACAGATACTCGATTTCAACATTGATCATGGATCTTGTCGCAAAGCGATCGCTATTCGAACATGGGTCACATCTCACAACTCACATCCTTACCCTACGGTATAGAGTAAAACAACCACATGCACCAACGACCTTTCATGCTTAGCTGTAAAAGTGTAAAACAACATGCTCATGGACTATCTATGCCCAACCAAATATCGGACGTGACCAAATTCTCTAGCGTACAGCCAAAACCAAAAAAAAACATTCCTACTACCCTCACCTACCGGCGCACAGATTCCAAACTTATAAAAAAATCAACCACTTCCGAGTGCCAGCGAAATCTAAAACAAAAAACCATAAAAAATACTGAATAGAAACCACCTTTGCCTTTATTGTCTTTTTTTCTTTTCTCATATCCCAATCTCAGTCCTACCTATTCCTTTATCTCAAAGTAGAAACATATCAACAAACTACCAAAGTCTCACACCCCCGTTCTTAGATCTATCAACAGATCGTGTCTATTGTACGCACTACACACAACATTACTTTTCATTTTTTCTTTACTCTCATGCCATCGTTAGTATCTTCAACCTACCAATTGTCCATGTGCCGCCAAACCCTATTATTTCCCTTTGTTCAGACCGATGGTACCTACCCTTATAATAATTTCCATCGATTTTCACAACACAATATGCCTTTGCCTTTATATTGGCATCATCATCTTCCCTTATAATGAGTATTGGTTTATTTTACCTTTCTGATGCGAACATGGGTGACGTCTCACATCCTTACTCTTCGGTATAGAGTAAAACAGCGACATATATACCAACGACCTTTCATGATTAGCTGTAAAAGACTTGCTGATGCACTATCTATGCGCAGTCAAATATCGGACGTGACCAAAATCCTCTATCGTACAGCCAAAAACAAAAAACATTCTCACTACGATCACCTACCGTCCGTCGCACAAATTCCAAACTTATAAAAAAAATCAACCACTTCCAAGCGCCAGCAAATCTAAAACAAAAAAAACCATAACAAATACTCAATAGAAACCACCTTTGCCTTTATTGTCTTTTTTTTCTTTTCTTATATCCCAATCTCAGTCCTACCTATTAACTACATATATCTCAAAGTAAGTACATATCAACAAACTACCAAAGTCTCTCACCCCCCGTTCTAAGATCTATCAACAGATCGTGTCTATTGTTCGCACTACACACAACATTACTTTTCATTTTTTCTTTACTCTCACGCCATCGTAAGTAAAAAAAAATTTTATTCAAAACAACCAAAAAAATTTAATTATTCAAACTGACACTACAAATTTCGAGCAAGCGAGACGGAGTCAGCTATTCAAATTTTCAAAAAAACTAAAACCAACCGACACACACGTTTTACAACGCTCACAACATACTCTGTCTCACTCTAGACTATTCCTCTCTCTGTCTCGCTCAGAATTCCCATGCCCAAGTAACCCATATCCTACTGGCGTTGAACAAAGGATAATAAAAGCGTCTTGAGGCACGTGGACAATTGGTAAAGAAAAAAATTGAAGCTGTGTGTGTATTTTGAACAATACATACGATCCGTTGATAGATCTTAGAACGAGGATGAGAGATTTTGGTAATTTGTTAATACTTGACGATATAGAATTTTATCACGTTCGATATATGGTTGGGCATAGATTGTGTATGAGCAAGTCCTAATAAAGTAATACACATTGTAAGGAAAGATGATGATGAGATTATGAAAATGCTATGGTACATTGTTTTTTTTTTTTTTTTGTAATTGATTGTGGAGAAGACGAAATAAAATAAATGAACTGGTTTCCTTTTGTATTATAGATTTCATTGACAGTTGGTGGTGGTTAGTTTTTATGTAAAATAGAGAATTTGGCCTCGACCGATATTTGTTTTGTTTTGATACATATCTTGTACTCAATGAATTTCGTCACATCCGAAAATTGATTATGCATAGCTATACTGTAAAGTAAGGATGCGACCAATGTTTTGTTTTGAATTTTTAATTTTGCAGGCAAGATTTGAAGGTTTGGGATTTATTTGTCACATCCGGTATTGGTTGTTGTGGATGGTTTTTATTAATTTTAAAACAATTTTTATACCAGGATCGGGAGTTTAAAATATACCAACAATGCAAAAATGCATTGTGAATATTGATAGAGGGTTGAGGTAGTTAGAACTTATAGATAAGCTATGGAATAATTTGTTTTCAATTCTTGAATGTGATGTTGTCTCTTTTTTCTTTTATAAATCAGTGGCACCAATAACCAATATATTGCATCCCCCTAGAGTTTCTACTATGTACCTATAAAAGCAAATGTTCTCTGAGTTTTCTGTTCAGATTATTTTTGAACAATCATACAAAAGAGCCAGCAACATGCAGAATATATTTAATATTTTTTCAATATACATGGAGGAGTTCTCTGCCGCGTGCTGGGAGCTTAAGGAGTTGCAGGAAGCTTTGCGCTTTGAAATCCAGGACGGAAAACGGACTGGTACATTGGGGAGTGCGCAGACCATCGCGCATATTATTTTAGCTTAAAATATCCGAGCTATTGAGCTTGGATTCAAAGACGACATACCACAAATACCACAGGAGGCTCACATATTATCCCATTAAAAACTTTTTGAAATAAAAAACTTAACACAAATTTTCTTTAGCCTTTTTAATTATTCGGTTTCAGCTATTGTCATAACAGTAGTTTCTTTTTAGTATTCTACCACATTTTGTTGCCTCATTTCTCTTGACCAGGGTGATATTAGTGGCATGATCATTGCTTCTAATGACAAGTTTAATTCGTCAAGTACTCGAAAATGGTTATCCTGGACACGTCGTCGCTCTTCTTCGACAGCATCAGTATTAACTGAACCTATTAGATTGTGTGATAAGACTTTGCGAGTTTTTTGTTCATCGACTTCTTCGTAATGATTTTCAGTGGGGCCATATCTGGTGATGTATTCATTTCGATCTTCAGATGAATCAACTGCATAAAGTGTTTTCGAACGGAAGCTCTTTGCTGACCGAGGTGGAAAGGAATTCCTCGGTACACTCTTTGATGGACCAGGAACTGGCAGTATTGGCAAAAGCCTGTCCTTGTAGTAAGGAATGTTTGTACAGCATTTGACATCACCTACCTCGTAGTATGCATATGAGTAGGCATGATCGATGATCACTCGCAGAGGTTGTTGTTGTTGATGTTGTTGCTGTAGAGTTGGAATGGAATTCCTCCATACACTCTCTGATGAAGAAGGAGTTGGCAGTATTGGTAAAAGCCTGTCCTTGTTAGGAATGTTTGTATGAAATTTGACAGCACCTGGCTCGTAATATGCATATGAGTAGACAAGATCAATGGTCGCTAGTTGAGGTTGTTGTTGCTGTATTTGTGGTATGTCTTTCATTGGCTGATGAAGTGGAGTTAAAGAAGACGTCGATGGAGTCTGTGTAACGAGTATATTTGCATCCACATCACCAGCAGCAAAACAATAATCCAAAGGTTTGTTCAAAGGTTCAAAACAATCCATCCTCATAGCCGTCGCAAATGTTTTTTGTGATTATTTGACCTTCAACAAGGAAAGATGTTAGAATTCATAAATTTCTGCCATTACCGAAGGAAATGTCTATGTAAACTTGGAAAATGTATGTATTACTGTGAGAAGATATCGATAATTCTCATTTTCAGATGCACAGATACCCATGTCAAATAATGACTAAGTTAATGGTCAAGAGAGAAGAGTTTGGGCAGTTGTATTTTGACGGCAAGCTGGATTTCAAAGATTCTTTTATTTTTAATCTATTTATTTTAATCTTTCGTACAACAACATTAACTTCTTTACTTTGAGCATTCTATTTTCAATCAAATAACATGCACAAGTATCAGGTCCGTCTTGGCATAAATTCTTTGACCAAGGGCAGTTAACAAAATGACATCCATGTTTCGATGTGGTAGAGGATACGTTTCTATACATCTTCAAGAAGGATAAGCATCCTGTCAAATATTCATGATGTTCCTCCAGCAGCTCATGTTGATGTGCTTTCATAAAATCCAGGATCTCATCGAAAATGAACTTGATATTTATGTTGGACATTATTGTCTGTTATCTTGTCAATGTGTTACTAAGGTTCAGATGGATTTGCTCGAAGATTTATATTGGAATCGTCTCTAGTAATAATTTCAGTTTTAGCTGTCAATGGCATTTACAAAAAAAAAAAAAAAGTGTTTCTCTAATTTCTCGACTTCAAATTGAATACATTGTGTATGTAGTTCGTATGATTCGTCAAGACAATTCTTTATAGGAACGTCACTATTGCCTTTGGTTGCTTAAGGTTTTGAAGTCGTTTAAAATCTAAATTTTGAACTGCTCTGATCTGCTCTGTTAACTGGGCTGATCTGCTTTTTGAACTGCTCTGATCTGCTTTTGAACTGCTCTGATCTGCTCTGTTAACTGATTTGATCTGCTTTTTGATCCTATTTCAAACAATCAAGGATGTACTTATACTATTTGTTTGTGGGAGTTATATCTATAATATAAAAATAAGACGGGTTTTCCTTCCTGACGCTCTAACTCCCAATACTAAATCTAAAAATTTACATATAAAACGTCATCGTACAATAAAAATGAAATCATCGTTAATCATACAAATGAAAAAACATTTACTCTCAACAGTATATAACCGTGTCAGACTCCATGTTATTCCCAAGTTTAAAGTTGAAGAGCCTGTGAGAATAAGTAAATATAAACATGCATTTGAAAAAGGATATACACCTAATTGGACCACAGAAAAATTTAAAATATCAAAAGTTCAACTTTCAAATCCTGTCACCTAAAAAAAAAAAATTTGAAGAAACTCCTCAGTCATATATAGATTTATTAATAAATAATTCAAAATCCCTTGACGAAGTGTATGGAGTTCATTTGAACAATGGTAAACTACAAATCGGGGACAAAGAGTTAAAAATTCGAGGAAAAGCATTAAAAATTAATAATAAGACATATAACGGCACGAAGGGTTTGTTTGAACTTATATTCAAGAAAAAACCTATTGTAAAATGACATCCGTAAATCGAAATATCATTGTCAACGTCCTTAAATTTACTTAAGAAAGAAATATTTCCAAGAAACTCTTCATAATGCTCCTCAAGCATATCATGTTGATATTGACTTAAAAAAACTGGACATTCTACTTAAAATAAGACATATATTGATATTAGACATCATTGTAGTACAGTTTTGATTTGGAAATAAGAACTGAATTCGAGAACGATGTTTCCCCTACGTTTTATATGTAAATTTTTAGATTTAGTATTGGGAGTTATAGCGTGAGGAAGGAAAACCCTTCTTATTTTTATATTATAGATATAACTCCCACAAACAAATAGTATAAGTACACCCTTGATTGTTTGAAATCGGATCAAAAAAGCAGATCAAACCAGTTAAAAGAGCAGATCAGACCAGTTCAAAAGCAGATCAGACCAGTTAACAGAGCAGATCAGAGCAGTTCAAAATTTAGATTTTAAACGACTTCAATAACCTTAAGCTACCAAAGGCAATAGTGACGCTTGTACAAAGAAGTATGTTGTTGAATCATGCGAACAACTCAGACAATATATTCAATTTGAAGTCGAGAAATTAGAGAAACACTTTTTTTTTTTTTTTTTGTAAATGCCATTGACAGCTAAAACTGAAATTATTACTAGAGACGAATCCGATATAAATCTTCGAGCAAATCCAACTGAACCTTAGTAACACATTGACAAGATAGCAGACAATAATGTCCAACATAAATATCAAGTTCATTTTCGATGAGATCCTGGATTTTATGAAAGCACATCAACATGAGCTGCTGGAGGAACATCATGAATATCTGACAGGATGCTTATCCTTCTTGAAGATGTATAGAAACGTATCCTCTACCACATCGAAACATGGATGTCATTTTGTTAACTGCCCTTGGTCAAAGAATTTATGCCAAGACGGCCCTGATACTTGTGCATGTTATTTGATTGAAAATAGAATGCTCAAAGTAAAGAAGTTAATGTTGTTGTACGAAAGATTAAAATAAATAGATTAAAAATAAAAGAATCTTTGAAATGTATTATTTCAAATCCAGCTTGCCGTCAAAATACAACTGCCCAAGCGCTTCTCTCTTCACCATTAATTTATTCATTATTTGACATGGGTATCTCTGCATCTGAAAATGAGAATTATCGACATCTTCTGACTGTAATACATACATTTTCCAAGTTTTATAAACAGTTCCTATTTAAAAAAAACCGGGGGCCACTCTCGTTGTAGCTTTAGAAATTTACTAAATGAAGGTCACGATCCAAAGAACTTTTTTTTGTTAGACATATTTTCAGAAGCGTATGGAAAAATATCACAAGAATCACTATGCAACATTTAAAGCTCTAAAACATAAATTGTCGAACGATTCAGGATGAGAGGAAAATAAAAAAAATATTTAAATTTTTTCAGTTTATTTTATTTATCGAAAGAAATTTCTGCTTCCTCTTTTGTTTCGGCTTTTGATTAATGATGATTTGGTCCAAAATTTCAATTGTTTGCTGTTGTTGCGGCTGCTGTTGTTGCTGAGGCTGTTGATGTTGCTGATATTGTTGCTGAGGCTGTTGATGTTGCTGATATTGTTGCTGAGACTGTTGCTGATATTGTTGCTGTTCTTGTTGGTCATGCTGATGTTGTTGTTGTGGCTCTTGCTCTTGCTCCTTTAAATGGAAGTCAACTTCTACAGACATCTCGCCATAAGACCCCACTACCTCCAAGCAGCAGCGGTCAAGATTGTTTATGTCGCTGTCGTCTAGTTGTCTATTGCATCTTTTGGGGAGGAATACCTAAAAAAAATTGTAAAATGGCATATGTTTTAATTCTTTACTTTTACTTTACCTTATACTCTTTCAATTCCAACATTATCTGCTCCCCGTATTTTGTGTTAATCTTCTTCGCCTTTAGGATCGGGTATTTTTGCCGATGGGTGAGCTTCGACAAAGCTCAATATTGGTTTAGAATGAAACCCAGACCACGACGATTTTACTGTTTTTTTAATTTTGTTAATGAACGACATTTTTGTTAATTTTTGGAAGTTAGTACAGTTTTTCAAAGTAAACTGAATAAAAAACTCAGAGAACATTTGCTTTTATAGTATAGACTCTGGGGTACAACGTGACATTCATGAATTGAAAACAAATATCTCATAGCCTATCTATTAGTTCTGACTACCTCAACCGGTAACGACGGTAACTGGCAGAAATTTATGAATTCTAACAACTTTCCTTGTTAAAGGTTAAAGGTTCACAAAAAAAAATTTGCGACGGCTATGAGGATAGATTGTTTTGAACCTTTGAACAAACCATTGGATTATTGTTTTGCTGCTGGTGATTTGGATACAAATATGCCTGTGCCACAGACTCCATCGATGTCTTCTGTAACTCCACTTCATCACCCAATGAAAGACATACCGCAAATACAGCAACAACAACCTCAACTAGCGACCATTGATCTTGTCTACTCATATGCATATTACGAGCCAGGTGCTGTCAAATTTCATACAAACATTCCTAACAAGGACAAGCTTTTACCAATACTGCCAACTCCTTCTTCATCAGAGAGTGTATCGAGGAATTCCATTCCAACTCTGCAGCAACAACATCAACAACAACAACCTCAGCGAGTGATCATCGATCATGCCTGCTCATATGCATACTATGAGCCAGGCGCTGTCCAATGCTGTACAAACATTCCTTACTACAAGGACAGACTTTCGCCAATACTGCCTGTTCCTGGTCCATCAAAGAGTGCACCGAGGAGTTCCTTTCCACCTCGGTCAGCAAACAGCTTCCGTTCGAAAACACTTTATGCAGTTGATTCATCTGAAGATCGAAATGCATACATCACCAGATATTGGCCCACTGAAAATGTTTACGAAGAAGTCGATGAACAAAAAACTCGCAAAGTGTTATCACACAACCTAATAGGTTCATCTAATACAGATGCTGTCGAAGAAGAGCGACGACGTGTCCAGGATAACCATTTTCGAGTACTTGACGAATTAAACTTGTCATTAGAAGCACTGATCATGCCAGATGCCACTAATATCACCCTGGTCAAGAGAAAAGTTTCAACGAAATATGGTGGAAAACTAAAAAGAAACTACAGCTATGACATAGCTGAAATCGAATAATTAAAAAGGCTAAAGAAAATTTTTGTTAAGTTTTTTATTTCAAAAAGTTTTTAATGGGATAATATGTGAGTCTCCTGTGGTATTTGTGGTATGTCGTCTTTGAATCCAAGCTCAATAGCTCGGATGTTTAAAGCTAAAATAATATGCGCGATGGTCTGCGCACTCCCCAATGTACCAGTCCGTTTTCCGTTCTGGATTTCAAAGCGCAAAGCTTCCTGCAACTCCTTAAGCTCCCAGCACGCGGCAGAGAACTCCGCCATGTATATTGAAAAAATATTTAATATTTTCTGCATGTTGCTGGCTCTTTTCTTACTGATATTGAAACCCTTAAAACATGCAGTATTTATATGAATCTTATAGTTTCTTCTAACTAAACGAAAAAATTATATATATATACCTAGAAAGGAAGGTATATATTTCATGTCTCATCTAGAAGTTCTGGCTTTACCCCTACTCCATGTTTATTCACAACAATGCACTTTAATGTTGTTTGTATATATATCACATCCTTGTTCAACAAACATAGTACAGCATAAGAAATTCGAAATCAGATTGTGTCTCGCATCATAGATTCTCGAACATGGGTCAAATCCTTACTCGACGATATAGCTACCCACAATCAAATTTCGGATGTGAGAAAATTCTCTACCGTAAATGTAAAAAACATCCTCATTATCAGCAACTGTCACATAGATTCAAATTTTAAAAATTCAACCAACACCAAACACCATCGAAATATTGAACGAATAAAAAAAATTTATATGCTTATTTCACTTCCTTTAGTAATAACTAACCTTCACATTTGGGTCATCAATACAAGCCAACGAAATTCACAGCATACCCTAACATTGTCATCAACAACTCACGCTTCATCTCGTATTGATTTATAGCTATGTACAACCAAATATCGAATGCGTTTTTCAAAGATATTAAGGTAGAGAACCTTATAATATTTGAACATCATTACAGTTAAAGTGGATCCATACACCATACCTAAAGAGCATGATTATAAGTCTTCTAAACATATTTTATTACTTAATTTATTGAAATTTTTTATGGCAAAAAGGTATCGTCAAATCGCTCCTATTAATCTAAGTGATCATAAATGAAACACCTTTACTTTGCTTTAAAATTGAATGACACAAATTCACTTGCTTTAAACAGCTCTAATACTGCGTAGTAGCTTTTAATCAAAAATTACCTTATTCCTTCCGGGGGACGGGATTGTTCAACCCCTGACAACCTTATAGTAATTTCTTTCTAGAAATCACCATCCTTACTCTATAGCATATAATAAAACATGCCAATGACCTTTCATACTAATCTGTAAAATTTCATGCTCATGTCCAATCTATGCCCAAACAAATATCGAACGTGATAAAATTCTCTATCGTCAAGTATTAACAAATTACCAAAATCTCTCATCCTCGTTCTAAGATCTATCAACGGATCGTATGTATTGTTCAAAATACACACAGCTTCAATTTTTCTTTACCAATTGTCCACGTGCCTCTAGACGCTTTTATTATCCTTTGTTCAACGCCGATAACCTTATAATAATTCCTTTCAATAAAAAACCATCCATACTCTTTGGCATAGAGACCAAAGACCAATCATGCTAAGGTGTAAAATGTACACACAAATATCGAATGAGACCAAATTGCAAGAAAAAAATCCAGCCATCACCAACCGCCAGTGAAATCTAATACAAAAAACCTATTCGTTTGTTTCACTTCGTTTCTGCCTGTCATATCAATCCGACGATATTCACAACAAAATATACCTTTGCCTTTGTATTAGCATCATCATCTTTCCTTACAATGAGTACTGGTTTATTTTACCTTTCTATGCTACACAGATACTCGATTTCAACATTGATCATGGATTTTATTGCTATGCGTCATGCGAACATGGGTCACATCTCACATCCTTACCCTACGGTATAGAGTAAAACAACCACATGCACTAACGACCTTTCATGCTTAGCTGTTAAACGACTTGCTCATACACAATCTATGCCCCCAACCAAATATCGGACGTGACCAAATTCTCTAGCGTACAGCCAAAACCAAAAAACATTCCTATTACCCTCACCTACCGGCGCACAAGGCACAAATTCTAAACTTATAAAAAAAATCAACCACTTCCGAGCGCCAGCGAAATCTAAAACAAAAAACCATAAAAAATACTCAATAGAAACCATCTCCCCCTTTATTGTCTCTTTTTTCTTATCTCATATCACAATCTCAGTCCTACCTATTCCTATATCTATCAACAAATTACCAAAATTTCACACCCCCGTTCTAAGATCTATCAACAGATCGTGTCTATTCTTGATTCTTAGCACACACACAACATTACTTTTCATTTTTTCTTTACTCTCATGTCTCATCCCATCGTAAGGATCTTCAACCTACGTGACTCTAAACGCTATTATCTCCCTTTGATCAGACCGACGGCACCCTTTTGGCTCGCTCAGAAAATTCCCAGGCCCAAGTAGCCCTATTCCTACTTATATCAACACATGCAATACTAGGAAGAGACTTTTTCAAAACTTATAACTGTAAGATTGATTATGAAACTTGTGTGCTGACAATCTTAACACAAGAAGAGGAGATTGTGCTACCATTAAATATGTCTATGAAAAACATTGGAAAATTAAAAATTCCACCAAGATCAGAAGTAATAAAAAGCATAAATTTAGATTTAAGTGAAGATAGTGTTATCATTGGGAATGAGATTAAACAGGGAATCTTCTTAGCAAATTCAATATTACCATCAAAAGGTGTTCTACTTGTTAAGATATTCAACAGTACAGATAAAGAGGAAACGATAGAAAACATAATGATACGAGTGGAACCGCTGAGTAAATATAGAATATTATCAAACAACACAAAATTTAAAAACAGACATAAATTTCAAAACCTAATAAGAAACATTCAAGTAGATAACTTGGATACAGCTGTATCAGTATTAAAAATTTGTCAAGAATTTCAAGATGTTTTCCATGACGAAGATCAAGAACTGACCACAAATAATTTTTATGAACAACATATCACTGTATCAGATAAAAATCCAGTTTACATAAAGAATTACAGACTACCAAATGCACAATTAGAAGAAATTCAAAACCAAGTGTCTGAGTTACTTAAGAATGACATAATAGAAGAGTCTAGCAGTCCATATAACTCACCATTACTTACAGTTCCAAAGAAAAGCATTAAAGGACAAACTAAGTGGAGATTAGTAGTAGATTTTAGATCACTGAATAAAAAGGTTGTAGATGATAAATTTCCACTCACAAGATTAGAAGATGTGTTAGATAAACTAGGTAATGCTAAATATTTTCCCACTCTAGATATGACAAGCTCATTTCATCAAATTTCACTAAATAGACAATCTAGGCCATTAACGGCATTTTCAACAAATGAGGGTCATTACCAATTCAAGAGACTACCTTTTGGATTAAAAATATCAACAAATAGTTTTCAGAGGATGTTGTCGATCGCTCTTAGTGGTCTACAAGCCTCAGCCTTTTTATATGTAGATGATGTTATAGTATTTGGTAAGAATTTGAAAGATCACAATGAAAATTTAATTAAAGTTTTAGCAAGGCTTCGTAAATACAACTTGAAACTAAACTTAGAAAAATATGATTTCTTGAAACCAGAAGTAATTTACTTAGGCCATTTGAAAACATCAAATGGAATAAAGCCAGATTCAAGAAAGTTTGAGACAATAAAAAACTATCCGCTGCCTAAAAATACAGATGATGTACGACGATTTGTAGCATTTAGTAACTATTATAGGAAATTTATAAAAGACTTTGCAGAAATAGCTAAACCTCTAAACCAGTTATTGAAGAAGCAACAAATATTCTCTTGGACAGAAGACTGTGACAAATCATTCAGTGCCGATCTGCTACCGAACGCGTAAACACGCACCGTGCCAAGTATCCGCTTACCATTCCCCCGTTCACTTAAGGCTAGGTGGACATTTTTAGCGAACTCAGAACTCATGTAAAAGTGTTTGCTTGTATTAGTAAATCATTTTATTCTCTTAAAAGTGATCCCTCTTGCTATCGTCGCGTGTGATTTCAAATTCTCTCTCTTTTATCACTCTTTTTGGTCTATGCAACAGCCAGAAACTAGAAAAGAATTACGCACTTGCATCAGGGTTCAAACCTCAAGATTCAATTTTCGAAGTGAAATTTTAAAAAAAATTGAAGTAAATCGAAAAATTGTGAAGTAGATTTGAATCTAAAAAAAAAAATCATAACAGTATCAATAACAAAAATTTATTTAATGCAATGCACGTGTAAAGTAAAGTGGTGGGCTTCTCACTGGAGCGCTGCAGCAGTCTTTTCACGTTTTCAAGAATAATGTAAAGATTTCATATGCATTGACTATATAATGATAGAGATGACACATTGGGTTTGTTTGATTCATACAAGATTGAAATTAGCGGAAATTGAAAATCGAGTCAAGGGAGTTATTGAAAATTGAGGCTGATTGAAGAAGGGTAATTTTTCAGTGTGAAAAAAGTGAAGTAGATCTCAACTCAAGCGAAGTAACGAAGTTGATTTTGGATTTTTCTTAAAAGCGAAGTAAATTTGTTTCGATTGAAGTGAAGGTTTTAACCCTGACTTGCATAAGCAGAACAAAGTGGTGAGAATTATACGAGCATGCGCTGTGCAAGTAGGCATATAAAAAAACAGATATCATTCATAAGGCACACTGACGAAGATATATGTATGTAGGTATAGGTACACAATGTGTCCGAATGAACCTTTTTTTTCGATTTCTTGTTTTTGGATGGGTTGAGTTGAGAATAGAAATATGTATTGTGTCAAGTCAGGAAAGTAATGTCGATTTCCTTTGCAAAAACAAAAGCACTCTAAAAAAGTACTTTTTTTCGTGCTCACTGGAACGGAAAAGACAAAATTCTTTTTTTATCATTGTATGTAAACGTCAAATGTTTTGTGTTGGTGTACGTGAATGTGCGTGTAAATCTTGCCTCTGAATCGAGATTCGTAAAAGTGCTTTTTCGGGGCAAAAAAAAAGTGATCTAGTGCCTCAATGTAACATATTTCGAGTGAAAAAGCACTTTTAAAAGTGCTTTTGTGTACCACTGGAAATCGACATACACTGAACCAAATTTGGTAGTGAGATTGAATAAAAAGTAGGTAGAATTGAAGAATGGGTGATCAATATAAGGTCAATGAAACCCATCCGTTATTTTGAAAAAATTTTTGTACTATTCAATAAATTTTGTTGTTTTGAAGAAATGCATAAGATTTTTCGTTTTTATGTTAATTCCACAAAACTTTGTGAAATTGAATAAATTTCATCATTCTTCACTGAAATTAAGTGAATAATCATTCTTCAACTTAACAAAATGTTTTCTTTATTTTGAAGTAATATTCTTCAAAGTGAAACAAAATTTATTCGTTTCAACTTTTTGATTTCTTTAAATTGAAAATGTATTCTTCAACTTGACAAAATGTTTCCGAACTTTTCATCATTTTCACATAATATTTTATTCAAGTTGAAAAAAAATCTTCACTTTAACATTCAATTTTTTTGAAATTGAATAAACATTCTTCCAATTGGTGCATATTCTTCTTCAAATCAACAATTTTTTTTTGTTAATTTAACACATCCATTTCATCAATATGATGCCATGTGGTCTTCAAATTGAAGATTTTTTTTCGATTTAATGCACGTGCGTTCCGTCAAATTGATAGAATATTCTTCGGTTCAATGGTTTTTTTTCTTCAAATTTACTATCATTTCTTTCATTTTACGAATATTATTCTTCATTTTAACGCGTTGCTTTATTCGAATAGATAGAAAAATTGTATGGATCTCTTCAAATTTGTGAGAAATCATTGCTAAATAAGAAGAACATTTCTTTAAAATCAAACAAATTTAAGTATTTCACAAACAAATCCAATTTTTATTAAAAAAAACTCATTTATGGTTTGCTTAACTTATTAATTAATGCACTAACTTTGAATTATTTTTTTCACATCATTGTACAAATTAAAAATCTTGAAACATATACATATATATACGTATACCACTATGCCGTAAGGTTCTAAGACAGTTCCAGCAACAATAATTATTTAAATAGGAAGCTTGCTTGTGAATCTTATTGAAAAGCGGGTATTGGTCTTATGTGTACTGCCACCAACCACTTTCGGAGTTGGCACAAAGAGACTGCGTATCAAATAAAAAATTGTCTGAAAAAAATAGAAAGAAAAAGCAATATATTTTTAAATTATCTATTTTCAATACAGATGTTTCTTATATTTACTTACTTTTAGATAAATCTGTTCTTCTTCATTCATTCATTATTCATTCATTTCAGCTAGAATAGATTTATTTGCCCTGTAGCTTTCTTCCGGTTTGTTTTGAGTAATAGTACCCCTAAAATATGAGTAAAAAAAAAATGTAGTTTTTTCTTAAATGCAACTGGATATTACTTACATATTTTTTATGTTTCCTTGTTTTCCACAACACTTGCGGTGTTAATATTTATCTTGAAACACGACTCACAATCACAACTCTACTCCAGAGCTTCACTTAATTGAATAAATCATGACTTTGAGAACGGTCAAACAAAATAATTAAGAAATTTCTTCGGTTTGAAGAAAATTTCTTCAATTTGAATAAGACACTAAGCAGTATTTGAAGAATTTTCTTCAAATTGAAGAAAATACAACAAATAATCCGTTAAACTGTTCAACTGCTTCAGCTTGTACAATAACAGGTTGAAGAAATATTTTCAAGTTGACAAATTTCGTCAATATGAAGAAAATACTGGAGTGACTTCTTTTAAAATAATGAACAATTTATCATTTTGAGTACAGTTAAAACTAAAGATTGAAAAAAATTCGTCAATAGGATTAATTTCTGGAATTTAAAGAAAAAAAAATATTCCACTCAATGAAATTTATTCAATTTGATGAAAATAAAGCGAACGATTGGAATCGTTACGAAAAGAAGAAAATTCTTCAAGTTGATAAATTTCGTTAGTATGAAGAAAATATTAGCGCTTAAAATACTATATTATCTCTGAGAAGCTAGTCGTGTGGGCCACAGGGATTGCACTCATTTTTTTTTTTTGTATTTTAACAGTTGAATAATTACTGATGAATGAATTTAAACAAAAATCGATATTCCCATCAACCACAAATCTTTTATGTAAGAAAAAATTGCAAACTTAAAAAAAATAAAATTGACTTAATACTCTCGACTTATATTCTGCCATTTGAATCTAAAAACTAATTTTAAAAAGAACCGTTTCTTAATGAAACATATATTTCTCGTAAGTGAAGAAAATTTGAATAAAAATTTGTGTTTTTGAATAACTGATTCATTGAAAACTAACAAAATGTTTTTGTTAATATGATAAAATTTCATTCGTTTGAATAAAATACTAAATCAAGCAGCATTTGAAGAAAATATTTTCGTTTTGAATATTTGGTCTTCAATTCGAAGAAAAGAATAATGAAAATTTGTTGATTTGAATAATTTATTCTCAAAAATATTAACGAAAATGTTTTGTCAATATGACTTACAAGATGAGGTGGATCTAACTATTCCAGTTCGTCAACATGACAAAATTTCGTTTGATTGAATAAAAATCTAAATCATGCATCATTTGAAGAAAATGTTTTCGTTTTGAATATTTGGTTTTCAATTCGAAGAAAAAAACTATGAAAAATTGTTGTTTTGAATAATTGATTCTTCAAAAATTAACAAAATATTTTCGTCAATATCACCTACGTGATTTGGTTCAGTGTAAGAAAACCGGTTAGTACTTTTTTTTTGTCAGTTTGCTTGCTGAGATAAATACAGATAACAAATAATGAAGATGTTGTAGGGTCGATATTTCTTATCTTGTGTTTTTGCGGATGTGGAAAACATGATATTTGTGTGATTTAAATGTAGGTCAGTTTCTTAGCTTAGTTTGATCAGCAAAATTAATCAAAAAGGGGATAACTTGGGAGGTATGAGCTTAGATAATACTCTTTTTTTTTATTTATTTATTTTTCCTTTTAATTTCATTTGCAAGAAGATATATTTTAAGGAAATAAAGGAATGGATGTTTTTTGAAAACTGCAATCGAAGAACAAAAAATTCCCTAAGAAAATTCAAAACTTTTCAAGTTAATTTTGATTTAAAAAATTTTATTATTTATTATTATTTTTTTTTTTTCACTTGAAATTTGAACAAAACAGTAATCTTGTGGGCCATAACCAAGCAAATAGAGATTTAAAGAAGTCATCTTATGAAACGGCCTGTTTTTTGTGGGAGTTCTTAGGATTTTTTTTCAATGACCAGCAAATCGATAGAACTTTAAATTTACTATTATTTGCTAAAAATATAAGGTAGTAGAATATGAGTTATAGTTCTCTGAATATACCGCTTCAAAAAATGAACTCGCAATTCCTCCACGATTCCAACTGGCTTGTTGAAAAAAAAAAAATGAAAAAAAAAATTATCTGCAATCCTAAATGCGTGGCATGAACTATAATGAAATGAATACTTATATACAAAATTGGACTTTTGGTAAATTTTTTAAAAAATAGTTACGAATTTGCGATGGTTTTTTAAGTTTTTGCTAAAAAAAAGTCGTACATTTGGGAATATTTGGTTGATAGCAGTTCTATGCGCACATAGTATATTTGCTACCCTTCAAATTTCAAGTCATTCCGTAAACAAGTTTTTGAGATAGAAAAGAGGAAAGTCTGAAAAACACAGTTCTGAGAAAAAAAGTTTTAGGTCCGCTTACAACTGTGAAAGTATAAAACTTTTTTAACTGCTGCATTTTTAAAACGACTTCGAATTTTCAAAAATCACATTGCTATCGTATTCTAGACATTTTAAGAAAGCAATTTATGAAAAAAACAAAACAAATCACGTGGGATGGTCCTCTTAAAAAATATATATATGCATAGATAATAATAAAAAAAGTCTTTCTCATCACTATCTACGGAATTTAAAACTTCATGTACTTGGCCGTATCAACACCACGTCCTTAGGTACCTACTTGTTTTTTTCAAAAAAAAAAAAAAAAAGGAATTCCATCTCTTTAGGAATAATCTATCTTTTGAATAATTACCTTCCAAAACTTTTTCTTGTAAAACGATTTTTGAGACATTTTTACAAGTTTTTTTTATGTTGAATGAATGGGCTGAAATTTTGTCAACAGCACGAATAAACAAAATTAGACACGAATACTTTGTTATAATATACCAATTGAAATTCAACATGTATCTAACAAACAGCACAACACAATTTACAGAAAATTACACTGTAAATCTCAATGTATAATTTATTTTAAATTCAATTGAAAGAATTCTCAAATACAAAAAAGTTCCTTCTTTATCAGAAACTAGCTGACCCACCCGGCGTTGCTCGGGTCTAACTTATTTAAAGCGTTGTTAACACGAAACTGCCAAGAAACGAAAACTAAGAAGACTAAGTTTAAGAATGCCTGAAAATTTCTAGGTTTATACTTATTTATTTCCATCATTAGGTCTGTTCATTGAACTTTCACCAGGGTTGACCCAGGTTTTCTTGACAACCCTATGAGTTGTCAAAAAAACATGGGTTTTCCAGTCCTCAAAAAACGCTGAACCACAAATCACCACATCCCTGTCATTAAAAAAAAAATACATGCCATTTGACAGCTCTCAACTCGCCACAGCAAAAAGCAAGGGCGAGTTAATGGAAAACCTAGGTCAACCCTAGGGCTCAAAAAACACTCAATTTGACATTCAGGGTGACATTGGGTTTCTCAAAAAACGCTTTATGGCGACCCAAGGGTGACCCTAGGGCTTCAACGAACAAACCTATTTATAGTTGAGTAGCGAGTAGCTAAATACCCTACAGAAAAACTGTGAACGTTGTATATAAAAACACACCGCTATGGCTTCGTACGGGCATCAAATTAAGGCTAAAGCCTGACTGAGGCGACACGTTCCGTTGACGATTCTTCATCTCTTGCTGAACGTACTCTTTTGGCATTCACTGTGCTACGACCTATGTTCGAACGACGACGTTTTCCAGACATGACTTTAAAATTTCTTTACAAAATTTTCTCAGTTCTATATGAATGATTACCTATGTACGAATTGCCATATTATTAGTATGTGCCGCAGTAAAAAATATCTGAATACTTTCCATTCAGAAACAAAAAGAAGAGATACCTATTCTTTTCAACATAAACTACGATGCTTTAAAAAATAGTTTGCTTTTCGTGCGAGTTTCAAACCACACGAAAAGTAAAAGTAAATATTTTTAATATACATATATAATATATATGTTTGTTATGACATTGCATTACAAAACTTTAAATTTCTTGGCTTTTCTCTGCTATAATATGCATGTATTATACATATAAACCTTCCTCTTGAATCACTCTAATCATTAAAAAAAACGGCATCAAAATCTGTTGCGTTGTTTTAAAAATCTAAGCATACATAGGGACATAGGGACAGAGAAAGCAACTTTATTTTATACTATGTTAAGAAGATAAAGAAGACTCTGAATTGCAATTAAATGCCCATAAACCTCCGGATATGTACTTTCATAGATATAAGTACCTACTACCTACCCACACTTATCCACCCTCTGCTTGCCTTCCAACATGCACAATATGAAACAAAAATAAAATAAATAAAATATAGGTACAAATAGGTACAAACCAATAACGAAAGAATAGTACAACCAACAACTTTGAAACAAAGTTAAAAAAATTATTTCGCATACACCTTACCCAAACGCATATCTTATTCCAAATAAGTTGAATCCTATATGCATATGTAAGTTACTGACCTATACCATACATTTTCATGCCAATCGCGTTATGTCATCAACAAAACAACAGAAGTTCTCAAACACAAAATAACTACCTAGTCAAATACAAAATTTTTAGCTGAAGAAAAAAAAGAAACACACTCTCATCAAGTTGCGTACACTTGACCAAGGAACTCCATTCTATTAGTGCAGTCTGCAGTGGTGCTATTTTCTCACCCCTTTCCCTTTGTGCGTTTGCCTATGTCCGTTTCTTTCCATCCTTCGTCATTTCAAACTTCTTTTTTTTACAATGGAAGCTACTGCTACCAGCAAAAAAAAAACAACAGGCACACAGTTTGTAATGAGAAATGAATAGCACAAAAGATCACAAAATAAGGTCATAGGTATAGAATATAGATGATATGTATGAGGGGATGCATATGCATAACGCATAAGATCATCTGAGCGATACTCCGTTTCCAAATCACAGAGAAAAAACAGACAAAAAGAGAAAACGGCGCTAAACTTATGTATATGTTTTTAAGCAAAATTTTCTAGAAAAAACCCAAAGTAGACAGTTTTTCTAGAATTAATATTTCAAGTTCTGTGACCACAATACTATATTTTTTAATTGAAACTGATTGAGATTATATCAAAGAAAAATACCAACAAAAAATTGAGGTTCTTTTGGCTTCTCGTTCTTCAGAAATCGTTTGCAAATATGACTATTGAAATTGAATTTTAGCGGTTGGAGAAAAAAATATTGATTTTGGGCTCGGAGGTTAGTTCAGGAGCTTTATTACCTTCAAAAAAATGTATATTTATATGTACTTGAAAACACCCACGCCTTGCTCCATGCTTTATAAGTTAAAAAAAGGCAGTTTCACCAACTTCTCATCATAACACCTGTTTCAAAACACTTAAAACTATTACCAATGATTTTGTAAGATGCGCCTGATATCTATCTACTATTTCCTTTTTACTTCATGAAAAAATATTAATAAACGGCAAAGTTATTTGTATTTCCATAAGAGTATACTGAAAACCGAAAAATTACAACAAATTGAGGAAGGTTTTTCTCATATAAGGAGACAAAATTTGAAAAAAAAAACGCTCGGAGCTTAGTTGCATATATATTTTATAGTTATAAAACGAAAAAGAAAAAAATAAAAAATTCATAAATACGGATGCCAGACCAAAATAGTGAACAAATCGAAATTTTCTATAAAAAAAACAGCTTCCGGTCCCTATAAAAACCGTTATGGAATACATTTCAGCATTTGAATGATACACAAATGTTTGTGTGTTTATCATCTTTACAAAGTTTCATAAAATTATCAAGAAAATTGCAAAAGTTATGAAGCAATAAGCCAACGAACCTTTTAAATTTTAACGAAAAATGCAAGGGACACCTAGCCTTAATAATAAAGCAAAAGATTTCTTACCCCTAAAAAATAATTACGCCAAAAAAACAATAAAGCAAAGGTAAAATCAATAATCAATAATCTTATCCTCCGCCGCGCCGTGATTAAAACACATTCTGTGAAAAAGTGATCAAGTTTCTTGTGCAAAAATTATTCAGTGCGCTGTGCTGCAAAAATTCAATTAAAGCAAAAAAAAAAAAAAAAAAGCCCATCAATAGACCAAACACTGTGCATATACCTCCTTATATTCTCCTCCCCCACACCACTCTCATAGTCTCAGTGACTGCACACATTTCTTCGATTTGATAATTTCTTATCTTCTCTGGGTGGTGTGTGCAGTCAATGAGACTGTGGGTTTGCTAGGCGGATAGTGAGATCAACGGTGTTGATCCCGTTGGTGAACCGAAATCAAATTGCATGCTGGGCATAACACCGCTAGTAATTTTTTTTTGGTCTCCCAATAAGATTTGCACTTGTTGATTTTACTTAGATAGCGTCTGCGTTTGATATTTTGTTTTGTGTGTTTTTGTGAATGGTGATGTTGGGTAAATTTCGGGTCGATTTTAGCAACATTAGGGGGTTGCGATCGAATTTCTTTGCTGTGTACGCTCACACGGCAAAATGCAGGCCAGCTGTTTTGGCACTAAGTGAAACATAGGTGGGTGTTGGTTCTGATCCCTCAGAATTCAACCTGCCTGGATATAGCTTAGTGCCACTATTATTTTCCTCCCATGGCCTCGCCGTTTATATTCGAAATGATATTGCTTACCAGCACAATACGGCCTTTGTTCTAATACGAACTTTAATTTCATGTGGTTAAAATTCACCGTCCGTAAGCATATCATTCATTATTGTTTTATTTATAGAAGCCCCAATTTAGATAGCAATTCAACCTCTAACGAGTTTGATGCGCTATCTGAGTCCATAATAAGAATTGTCTCCCTTTATCCTCACACTGAAATCGCAATTGCGGGCGATTTTAATGTACACAATTCTGGTTGGCTTAGACATTCTGGCCAGACAACACCCGAAGGAAAATATGTTGAGATCTTCGCTGAGTTTAACGAATTAACTCAACTTGTTGATGAACCCACTCGGGTTCCAGATATTGAAGGCCATGCGGCCAACACTCTTGACTTATTTCTCACTTCTAATCCCGAAAAATATAAGGTTATAGTATCATCTCCTTTAGGCAAATCGGACCATTGTGTCATATCGGTAGATTTTTCGTTCTCCGTCACGGTAACAAAAGAGAAAGTCCCCAAAAGAACTGTATGGCAATACGAGAAAGCCAATGGGGACGGCCTGAATAATTTCTTTCGAAATTTTAATTGGTCATTGTGCTTTCTCGACGGAAACGTTGATGCATCAGCTGATATGATATCTAACGTAATTCTCAACGGCATGAGAAATTTTGTTCCTCACAGATTAAAAAGTATCATCCCCAAAGAGAATTCGTGGTTTGATTCAAGCTGTAAAGAGGCGATTAGGGATCGAGAAAGTCGTTTTCGAAAATTTAAAGATAACCCGACTGTAGAAAACCGAAATTTGTTCAAACGGGCTAGAAATATCTGTAATGCTCAAATACAAAGGACTAAGTTTTTACATGGCCAAAAAGTAAGGCAAAAAATACTATTGTGTCCAAAAGGAAGTAAAAACTTTTGGTCTTTTGTCAAGAACATTAAGAACTCGACCACGTCATCGGTCCCAACGCTCGCCTTCAATGACTCTCCGTATGTCAGTTCCATCAATAAAGCTAATTAGCTAGCAGCTCAATTTGCTGCCAACTCGACACTTCCTGATAGCATATTAGCTCCACCTGAGCTTGAGTCTGCAAATTCTGTGATGAAGCAGATATTTTTTCGAACTCGCTCGGTTGCGAGAGTCCTCCAAGATCTCAATATACATAAATCCGCTGGTTCAGATGGTATCCCCGCCCATATTCTGAAGAGGTGTTCTTCTACGCTGGCAAAACCACTGCGTAAACTTTTCCATCTTTCCAATTCTGTTGGGATTTTTCCGAGCAGATGGAAAGCTGCTTTTGTCCAGCCCGTCCCTAAAAAAGGGGAATCTTCCCTCTCCTTCCAATTACCGTCCAATTGCACCAACGTCCCTTCTTTCCAAGGTCATGGAAACGTTGAAAAACCGTCAACTTAAGGAATATCTCGAAGAACGAAAGCTTCTTAATGGCCGTCAGTACGGCTTTCGTAGCAAAAGGTCCATTGTTGATTTGATGGCTTATCTCACCGAAAAGTGGAACGAATTTTACATTGTTTTGGAGAAAGTAAGACTATTGCGCTTGATATTTCTAAAGCATTTGATAGAGTTTGGCATCGGGCTCTTTTATCGAAAATGCGTGCTTTTGGTATCGATGAGTCTCTTCTTCGTTGGATTAGAAATTACCTTTCCAACCGTTCAATACAAATTGTATTGGATGGCTTCAAGTCTGATACATACTGCATAAATGCTAGTGTGGCCGAGGGCTTCGTTTTGTCTGTGACTGTCTTCCTCATTTTCATTAATGATCTCTTATCTATGTCATATCATATCATATATATATGATCAGAAACTTCTAGTCCGATTAACTGTTTTGCTGATGACTCGACCCTCAGCTTTTCATATTCCTTTCCAAATTCACGTCCCTGCTCTTCGTATGTGGAACTGGAACGGTTGCGAATGTTAAGCTCATTGAATTCTGACCTTGACAGCATTGTTACATGGGGTCATAAAAACCGAGTAGAATTCAATGCTTCAAAAACTCAATGCTGTGTCTTGTCGTTGAAACTTAAAGGCGAGACCCAAAGAATCCGTTGCGTCTGTTCGCTGCCGGATTCAACTGACAGCAGTGAGTTTTACCGGACACAACGGATTGGGGTGACCCATAGAATCCCTTGCGGTGTGAAGAGAAAACTTCAAATTGGTTTTGACAGCTTATGTCATTAGTTCTGCCGGACGCAAAATGTTAAGAGTTTGGCTACTTTTTCCGTTGCGTCCGTTGCATCCGATGCTTATAGGTCACCTCTCATAAGATCGTGTGTTTTTAATCGAGCTGTCAGTTGAATACGGCAGCGAACGGACGCAACGGACTCTATGGGTCGGGGCCTTAACATTCCCCCATTGCCATTATCCAAGTCTGGTACATGCATCCAAGAAACCGAAACATTGTCAGTACCTGGTATGTGTGCAAACGATGATCTTCGTTGGAATGACCACATATTTGAAGTCGCCAAAAACGCTGCTAAATGCTTAGGTTTCTTGAGACGATGCAGGAAGTTCTTCACCATTTCTGATCTGGCTACAATTTATAAGGCCTTCATCCGCCCAAAACTGGAGTATAACTCTCATATCTGGTCAGGTGCTTCTCAAACATCTTTGCGCCTACTTGATAGGGTACAAAATAGAGCGTTAAGATTGATAGGTGATAGTTCAATCGTAGAATCGATTGATTCTCTTGGACATCGTAGAAACGTCACCTGTCTCTCTCTCTTTTATCGCTTTTTCCACAAACAGTGCTCTATTGAAATAGCCAGCTGCATTCCTCCCTTGAAACAATTTAGCCGCAACACCCGCCTCGCTAGGAATGCTCATCAGTTCTGCCTTGAGCCCAACTTCGGGCGTACAGTCAAGTATAGAGATTCTTATTTTAGTCGCACCACCCGAATGTGGAATGCTTTACCTGGCTCTGTGTTTCCCCTGCATTCCGATTTACAAAGATTCAAAAGCAACGTGCATCGGTGTCTCCTTTCAAATCCTCTCCTATTTTCCTAAATGCTCGCACTGTGTTTAATAACATTGTAAGGGTAGTCGTAACCCCTTGATGGGCGCGTTAATTATAAAAAAAAATATATAATATATATACTTAGCTGTCCAGACTTTAAGAAACCTTTCATACTAACTACAGATGCGTCCAATTTCGCATTAGGAGTAGGGTTGCAAAGTCTTAAATCACTTTTATCCTAACTCTTGACTTTAATTCATAAGTCAGTAAGTGACTTGTGAATTAAAAAAAAATTTATTCATAAGTCAGTAATGACTTGTGAATTAAATAAATCATAAGTCATAAGTTACCAAGTGACTTATGAATTAAATTTTTCATAATTCACAAGCTACCAAGTGACTTATGAATTAGATGAACCGCAAGTCATAAGTTACCAAGTGACTTACGAATTAAATTTTTCATAATTCACAAGCAACCAAATGACTTATGAATTAAAAAAAAAAAATCTTAAGCTGGTAAGTGAATTAAGGATTCAATAGAATTTTATTCACATTGTAGCAAGTGACTTACGGATGAGGAAAGTACAAGTCATCTGGTATTAAGTGACTTATGAATTAAAAACATGCATTACGCACCGTAAGGAAGTATCCATACTTCCCCGTGTGTCAGACTCTCCAAGGTGTAAGCTTGGCATACCGACTAAAACTCCAAAAGTGTCTCGCTGATCTTCCCCTCGGGACCACTTGCGCATTTCTTCAAGGGGGGATCCGTGTCTAGGTGGCAGGTTCTTGTTCCTCAGCTACCTCTTCTTGTTTCTTTGTTTTCAGGATCTGCGTCAGATACAGGCTGATTCGCCTCCAACTCTCCTCGTCTCTCAGCATCTCCTGGATGATATTATTCGGGCTGAGCTCTCCGATAACTCTATTTATTTCCTGACGGGGAGATTCCCATCTCCTACACTCGAACACTGTATGATAAGCGTCGTCTGTCAGCGAATCTCCGTACTGGCACGAAGGACTTCTTTTTTTTCCAATTTTGTGCAGGAAAGCGTTGAAATACCCGTGTCCGGTGAGGAACTGTGTGACGTAGTAGTTCACTTCACCGTGTTTCCGGTTACTCCATTCGCTTATGTCTCCGATCAGCCTAGCAGTCCAGCGTCCTCTGCTTTCGGACTCCCAGCGTGCTTGCCATTTCTGCTGTGTGATTGCTTTCGCTTCCGCGCTCGCCGCTTCCACGCCCATTTCTGCTTTCTTTTCATGTATGTATTGTCTTTGTGTTGCGAGGAGGTCAATTGGTACGACACCTGCAACTACAAGGATTGCTGGCTCAGACACCGTGCGGTACGCGCTCGCTATTCGCAAGGCACCGCGCCTCTGTACCGATGCTAGTTTTTTGCGGTACTTTTCATGTTTAAGTGCTTCAGCCCAAATCTCGCTTCCGTACAGCAGAATTGAATGGGTTGTTGCCAGGAGAAGTCTCCGTTTGCTTTCGGATGGTCCACCTATATTTGCCATCAGCCTAGAAAGGTGGTTTGTAACCTTTGATGCGCGTTCAGCTGCCGTTCGTATCTGGTCCCAAAAGCTCAGTTTTGTGTCGAGCTTTATTCCCAAATACTTTATCACGTTTTTGCTTTTTATAAGTTCGGTTTCGATGTGGAAATCGATGACCGTGGGAATTCGTTTTTTCGTTAGAACTAATACTTCGGTCTTTTCAGTAGCCAGCGACAGCCCATGTTCCTCCATCCAGGAATTTGTCCTTCGCATCACTTGGTTCAACTTTCTCTGTGCACTTTCGGTGTCCCTTGCAGTTATCACCGCAGCAACGTCATCAGCATATCCAACCAAAAAGCAGTCTTCGGGCATTTCCATACAGAGAATGCCATCGTAGGAGATGTTCCAGAGGTCTGGTCCAATGATAGATCCCTGTGCTGCTCCAGCTGTGATGTTTTTTTGTATCATTCCTTCAGTAGTTTGGTAGATAAGTTCTCGTTCTTTGAGATAATCTTTTATCATCCGTAAGAGATACTCTGGAATTTGGAATCTTCCTTCAAGTGCATCAATCATGTTTGACCATCGGGCTGAATTGAAAGCGTTTCGTACATCAAGTGTTACCAGCAGCACAATTTTCTTGGTGTTTTGGCTGCCTTGTTGAGCATTTTCGACAGCCCTTATTACTTCTTCTATTGCCCCTATTGTTGAGCGTCCTTTCCTAAAGCCATATTGTCTTTCAGACAACGTTGAGTCTGTTGACGTTCCATCCACCTGGTTGGTTTGCCTCTCGGTTAGCGCTTTGGCGATTTTCCTCTATGTCGAAAACGATGTATTGGTGATCGCTACCTGTGTAGTCTTCGATGACCCTCCAGTTCCTTATTTTGGACATCAAACCCTCTGTTGCGAAGGTTATGTCAGGTATGCTCCCTGTTTGCCCTGCTCTTCTAAAAGTTGGAGTGTTCCCTATATTAACTACGCTAAGGCCACGTCTCGCCGCCATCTCAAGTATTTGCCTTCCTCGAGAGTCCGTAGTTGGCATTCCCCATTCATGTCCTCGTGCGTTAAAGTCTCCGGTGACTATGATTTCTCCATCGATCTCACATATGAAATCATCTAAGTCCCCTAGTTTTTGTTGGAAAACATCCATCCGATCATTAGGGCTAAGGTATACGCTGATTATTGTTATTCCTGCGCTTTTTATCCATGTGAAGCCTCTTTCTGATCCTTTGTTTTCAATGGTCATGCCTTGACTTGGAATCCATAAGGCGGCGGTTCCGAGAGTGTCATAGACCCAGGTTTGCTTGTTTTTGTTGGCATATTGCTCACTTATGATTATGACGTCCGCTTGTAGCTCACTTATAAGCTTTAACAGGAGGTTGTCCGCCATTTGGCTCCTGTGGACGTTTGCTTGGAGTATTCTGGTCATTTTGAGGAGGCCGTTTTCATCTTTTCAAGTGCCTGACGAAATACTTTGCACTTTCCCGATCCAGGTATGTGATCCGTTGGGCATGGTTGATTTTCGTCGGTTGCGCATAGATAGCACTTTGGAAGCTCATTACAGTCCTTCCTTTTGTGATCAGAACTCCCACATTTAAAGCACATTTCTTGCTTTCTTCTATCAGGTCCGGTGCAGTTTGCTTGCACATGCCCGTACCCGAGACACTTGAAGCATTTCGTGACCTCTATTCTGCGTCTTATTCTGCATTGGCACCATCCTATTTTTAATATCGGGTGTTTCAAGAGTTCACTCGCAGCCCGCTCGTTGATATGGATTATTGCCATCTTCAAAGCGCTTCTATTTTTTTCAGTCACAAAGACTTTGAAGTCGGCCAATTCATCGCCCATTTTATTTTTTATGGCTTCCTGAACCTCTTCAAGAGTGGTGAGTTCGTCAAGATCTCTTATTTCCAGAGTTGTTTTCTGTTCAAGGTTCCGAATCTTGGCTCTCCCTTCTAAAATAGTTCCAATGCTTTTTTCAAAAGCTGTTCGGTTTTTGGCTTTTGGTCCTAGTTCCAAAAGCACATGTCCCGCTTTTGTTTTCCTGACGGTTTTTATTGTGGTTTCCGTATCTTCAGGGTTAACCTTCTGTTTAATCTCTCGGAGTATATCACTGAAGCTTCCACCCCCATTTGGTTGAATGAGTATTGCTTCAGCTCTCCGCCTCCGCTTTCGTTTCTTTCTTTTTGGCTCATTAGCCGTTTTACTCTTTGTTAGCGGGTGTTTTGGCTGTAACCCTGCGGTCTTCGCTAACTGTGCATAATTCATCTGTGCTGAGTTCTTTTGCTTTTCAGAGTTATGTTCTTGTCGTTCTTGGCTCCCATCGCAAATCGGAGACTTCCGGGTTCGTTTGTCTTCCTTTTTTTTAAGTGGACTGGAAGGAGGTCTCTTAACGGATAGTGCATTTCTATTTCCATCGTGGTTTATTGGAGACTTTTTCGCTTCCACCTGCGGTTTATCTTTCGGAGGCTTCGCGGCTACCTTGGACAAGCTGGTCTTTCTCTCCCTTTGGTGAGTGTATTTCATTTTGTCCAGTGAATCCTCTATCTTTTCAATTCCTATTCTGAAGTCCCTGCTTATATTTTTCTGCCTTCCACATGCAAGTTTCATAATTTCGAGAGCCTCCTTGCACTTCGATATCTCCAGAAAGATTATGTCTTCTTCTGTCTCCGTGATTTTATTTGACGGAGTTTCTTCATCAGGAACCAACACAATTTGTCTGGCTAAGGAGTTTCCTGAAGTTGGCGTGTTTCTCTCGTTCAAGGATCTCGTACTTGGTGGAGGTGTACGTTGCATTTTCGATCCTCGCCTGAAAGGGTCGCCGGTGTCTTCGTTTCTTTTACTTGTAGTTGTAGATTCTTTGGAAGCCAAGTGTACCACTCCCAAAGATTGGTTTTTGTTTGCCTTGCAGTCGCTGTATCTCGACGTCCCGGAGCCCGCGCGCTCACTCCTGACAGACGCCGGTACTGGGGATCCGACTCCCTGCACCGTAAAATTCTCTCCTTCTATTGTTCTATCCATATTTGATTTATTTTCTGTGTTTCTTCACATAGTTGTTTTTTGGTCCGCGGGTGGTATTTTATTTCCCACCTACCCTTCATTAATGATAAACATTAATGACGAGCGTCCCTCTATCCGCCACCTGAGGACGCGCCTTCTAGGGGAAACAACAAAACCCCCGAAAGATACACATACACATACACATACACATACACATACACATACACATACACATACACATACACATACACATACACATACACATACACATACACATACACATACACATACACATACACATACACACACATAGACATACACATACACATACACATACACATACACATACACATACACATACACATACACATACACATACACATACACATACACATACACATACACATACACATACACATACACATACACATACACATACACATACACATACACATACACATACACATACACATACACATACAGATACACATACACATACACATACACATACACATACACATACACATACACATACACATACACATACACATACACATACACATACACATACACATACACATACACATACACATACACATACACATACACATACACATACACATACACATACACATACACATACACATACACATACACATACACATACACATACACATACACATACACATACACATACACATACACATACACATACACATACACATACACATACACATACACATACACATACACATACACATACACATACACATACACATACACATACACATACACATACACATACACATACACATACACATACACATACACATACACATACACATACACATACACATACACATACACATACACATACACATACACACATACACATACACATACACACACAGTTTAATTCATAAGTCACTTGGTAACTTATGACTTGCGGTTCATCTAATTCATAAGTCACTTGGTAGCTTGTGAATTATGAAAAATTTAATTCATAAGTCACTTGGTAACTTATGACTTATGATTTATTTAATTCACAAGTCACTTACTGACTTATGAATTAATTTTTTTTTAATTCACAAGTCACTTGCTGACTTATGAATTAATTTTTTTTTAATTCATAAGTCACTTACTGACTTATGACTTAAGGATTTCTTAATTCACAAACTCGCAACCTTGATTAGGAGCAGTGCTCTCACAAGGAGAGATTGGTTCTGATAAACCTAAGCGTATGCTAGTAGATCCCTAAATAAACACAAATTGAAGAAACCCATTATAGAAAAAGAATTGATAGCAATACATTGGGGAATAAATTATTTCAGGCCTTATCTTTTTGGTAGAAAATTTATAGTTTACACGAATCATAGACCCTTAGTCAGTTTATTTACGAATAAAAATCCTTCATCCAAATTGACAAGAATTCGAATTGACTTAATGGGTTATGATTTTGAAATTATATTTAAAAAGGGGAACCTGAATACGAATGCAGATGCTTTATCAAGAATAAAAATTGAATCTGATGAATTAAAAGAAATGATACCGAAATATAACATAGACGTTTTAACAAGAGCGATGAAAAAGAATAATAATAAAATACTAAATGAAGAAGAAAATTGTGCAAAAGCCTTGGACTCAAATACGAAGACTAGCTACCTTCATATTTGGGACTGTACATCAATATCGGACATTAGGCGTTTAAAAAAGTTAGAATTTGAAGAAAGTAACGTTACAAAGAAAAAAATAAATGAAATAAAAATAGCAGCAAACATTGTAGTTGTAGAATTTAGTGATAAATCTTTATCAGAGTTAAAATTGATTCTGAGGAAGCTAATATTCGAGATGAACAATGCAGGTGTTAAAAAATTAGCGCTAGCAAGAACTAGTCAAATATTTAAAAATGTATGCATGCATACAAGAATTTAAAAATATATTTAATAAGCTGCAAGAAAATGTAAAAGGAGTTACATGTCTAGACATAATATTATTTGAACCTATAAAACAAATAACAGATGAGAAAGAAATGCACAAATTTATAGAAGAACATCATCAATCGAAAATAGGAGGACACTGCGGTATCAGAAGATGTGTCAACAAGTTAAAACAAAGATATGTTTGGAAAAACACGAATAAAATGGTTAAAAAGTTTATTAACAACTGCGAAGCATATAATAAAACCAAGACAACAAGGTATACAAAAGAATATATTGTCATTACAGATACACCCAATACTTCATTTGAAACAATATCAATTGATACAATAGGACCACTTAGCTTAGACCATCTAATGGTTATAGATTCATACTTACAATGCAATGTGACTTAACGAAATTTGTAGAAGCATTTCCAATAGAGACTAAAGAAGCGAATGCTGTTGCAAAACAATAGTAGAAAAACTTATTCTAAAATACGGATGTTTTAAAAAACTTAAAACAGATAAGGGAACAGAGTTCACTAATGAATTGCTTAAGGCTAGGTGTCCCTTGCATTTTTCGTTAAAATTTGAAAAGTGCGTTGACTTATTGCTTCATAACTTTTGCAATTTTCTTGATAATTTGATGAAACAAAATGTATTGTAAAGATGATAAACACACAAACATTTGTGTATCATTCAAATGCTGAAAGTTATTCCCTAACGGGTTTTATAGGGACCGGAAGCCGTTTTTTTTATTGAAAATTTCGATTTGTTCACTATTTTGGTCGGGGCACCCGTATTTATGAACTTTTTATTTTTTTTCTTTTTCGTTTTATAACTAGAAAATATATATGCAACTAACCTCCGAGCGTTTTTTTTCAAATTTTGTCTCCTTGTATGAAAAAAACCTTCGTCAATTTGTTGTAATTTTTCGGTTTTCAGCATACTCTTATGGTAATAACTTTGGCGTTTATTTATATTTTTTCATGAAATAAAAAGGAAATAGCTAGTAGATAAATATCAGGCGCATCTTATAAAATCATTGGTAATAGTTTTAAGTGTTTTGAAACAGGTGTTATGATGAGAAGTTGGTGAAACTGCCTATTTTTAGCTTATAAAGCATGGGGCAAGGCGTGGGTGTTTTCAAGTACATATATATATATACATTTTTTTGAAGGTAATAAAGCCCCTGAACTAACCTCCGAGCCCAAAATCAATATTTTTTTCTCCACACCGCTAAAATTCAACTTCAATAAAGTCATATTTGCAAACGATTTTTGAAAAACGAGAAGCCAAAAGAACCTCAATTTTTTAACTAATTGGTTTTCGGTTTTCAGCATACTCTTATGGTAATAACTTTGGCGTTTATTAATATTTTTTCATGAAATAAAAAGGAAATAGTAGATAAATATCCGGCGCATTTTATAAAATCATTGGTAATAGTTTTAAGTGTTTTGAAACAGGTGTTATGATGAGAAGTTGGTGAAACTGCCTATTTTTAGCTTATAAAGCATGGGGCAAGGCGTGGGTGTTTTCAAGTACATATATATATATACATTTTTTTGAAGGTAATAAAGCCCCTGAACTAACCTCAAAGCCCAAAATCAATATTTTTTTCTCCACACCGCTAAAATTCAACTTCAATAAAGTCATATTTGCAAACGATTTTTGAAAAACGAGAAGCCAAAAGAACCTCAATTTTTTGTTGGTATTTTTCTTTGATATAATCTTAATTAGTTTCAATAAAGAAATATACTAGTGGTCACAGAATTTGGAATATTAATTCTAGAAAAACTGTCTACTTTGGGTTTTTTACTAGAAAAACTTGCTTAAAAACATATACATATGCATTTCAGTTCGAAGCAAATCCGCCAAGAATTTTAGCGCCGTTTTCTCTTTTTTTGGTCTGTTCTCTGTGATTTGAAAAAGGAGTATCGCTCAGATGATCTTATGCGTTATGCTTGCATTCCCTCATACATATCATCTATATTCTATACCTATGACCTTATTTTGTGATCTTAAGTGCTATTCATTTCTCATTACAATTACAAACTGTGTGCCTGTTGTTTTTTTTTTTGCTGGTAGCAGTAGCTTGCATTGTAAAAAAAAAAGTTTGAAATGACGAAGGATTGAAGGAAACGGACATAGGCAAACGCACAAAGGGAAAGGGGTGAGAAAATAGCACCACTGCACTAATAGAATGGAATTCCTTGGTCAAAGTGTACGCAACTTGATGAGAGTGTGTTTCTTTTTTTTCTTCAGCTAAAATTTTGTATTTGACTAGGTAGTTATTTTGTGTTTGAGAACTTCTATTGTTTTGTTGATGACATAACGCGGTTGGCATGAAAATGTGTGTAGGTATAGGTCAGTAACTTACATAGGCATATAGGATTCAACTTATTTGGAATAAGATATGCGTTTGGGTAAGGTGTACCTATGCGAAATAATTTTTTTAACTTTGTTTCAAAGTTGTTGGTTGTACTATTCTTTCGTTATTGGTTTGTACCTATTTGTACCTATATTTTATTTATTTTATTATTGTTTCATATTGTGCATGTGGGAAGGCAAGCAGAGGGTGGATAAGTGTGGGTAGGAAGTAAGTACTTATGTATATCTATGAAAATACATATCCGGATGTTTATGGGCATTTAATTGCAATTCAGCGTCTTCTTTATCTTAACATAGCATAAAATAAAGTCGCTTTCTCTGTCCCTATGTCCCTATGTATGCTTAGATTAGAACGGATTTTGATGCCGTTTTTTTTAATGAATAGATTGATTCAAGAGGAAGGTTTATATGTATAATACATGCATATTATAGCAGAGAAAAGCCAAGAAATTTAAAGTTTTGTAATGCGATGTCATAACAAACATATTTATTAAAAATATTTACTTTTACTTTTACTTCAATTTTATAATTTTCAAAATCGGTTTGAAACTCGCACCAAAAGCAAACTATTTTTTAAAGCATCGTAGTTTATGTTGAAAAGAATAGGTATCTTTTGTTTTTGTTTCTTAATGGTAAGTATTCAGATATTTTTTACTGCGGCACATACTAATAATATTAAAATAAATAAATAAATAGGGTGGCGCAACAGAGCGAGGAGCCCTTGGGCCTAGCGCATTTCTCACAACCATGCCTTGTGAGAAAATGGAGGGGACCTACAATTTTCTGCAGGTTCCGAACGGCTAATCGAGAAAGCGCTTTTCATGGCAATGAATACTAACGGAGGACTTGCCAATTCCTCGCGAAATACGATACCCGTGGAAAAACATTTTTGCCTCTGTTGGGATTCGAACTCGAACCTCTGGATTAACAGGCGGACATGCTATCCATCACACCACGGGTACCACCTGTTATTTTATTAAGAAACCTGAATTCACCAAAACTTTGCAATGGCACGCGTTTGCTGGTAAAATCACTGAAAACTTTCATAATAGAGTGCACAATACTCACAGGATGTGGTACCGGAGAAGATGTATTGATTCCCCGAATCCCTCTGATACCATCGGATTTACCCTTCCAATTTAAACGCTTGCAATTTCCGGTGAAGACATCTTTTGGAATGACCATTAATAAATCGCATTGTCAAACCTTTAACGTTGCAGGCATAGATTTGAGTGTTGACTGTTTTGCACATGGCCAACTGTATGTCGCTCTTTCAAGAGTAACTTCCAGAGAAAATATGTTTTTAATTTTATACCCGTACGAAGCCATAGCAGGCCGCTGTGTTTTTATATACAACGTTCACAGTTTTTCTGTAAGGTATTTAGTATCAGCATTGTACCCGTGCGAAGCCGGGGCGGGTCGCTACTCAACTATCCAACCCTGGGGAAAGTTCAATGAACAGACCTAATGATGGAAATAAAAAAGTATAAACCTAGAAATTTTCAGGCATTCTTAAACTTAGTCTTCTTAGTTTTCGTTTCTTGACAGTTTTGTGTTAACAACGCTTTACATAAGTTAGACCCGAGCAACGCCGGGTGGGTCAGCTAGTTTCTGATAAAGAAGGAACATTTTTGTATTTGAGAATTCTTTCAATTGAATTTAAAATAAATTATACATTGAGAGTTACAGTGTAATTTTCTGTAAATTGTGTTGTGCTGATTGTTAGATACATGATGTTGAATTTCAATTGGTATATTATAATAAATTATTCGTGTCTAATTTTGTTTATTCGTGCTGTTGACAGAATTTCAGCCCATTCATTCAACATAACAAAACTTGTAAAAATGTCTCAAAAATCGTTTTACAAGAAAAAATTATGGAAGGTAATTATTCATAAGGTAGATTATTCCTAGAGAGATGGAATTCCTTTTTTTTTATTTTGAAAAAAAAAAAAAACAAGTAGGTACCTAAGGAGGTGGTGTTGATACGGCCAAGTACAAGAAGTTTTAAATTCTGTAGTGATGAGAAAGACTTTTTTTATTATTAACCATGCATATATATATTTTTTAATAGGACCATCCCACGTGATCTGTTTTGGTTTTTCGTAAATTGCTTTCTTAAAATGTCTAGAATACGATAGCAATGTGATTTTTGAAAATTCGAAGTCGTATTAAAAATACAGCAGTTAAAAAAGTTTTATACTTTCACAGTTATAAGCGGACCTAAAACTTTTCTCAGAACTGTGCTTTTCAGACTTTGCTCTATACTATCATACTACACACTACACACTGCTATCAACCAAATATTCCCAAGTGTACGACTTTTTTTTAGCGAAAACCAAAAAAACCAACGGAAATTCGTAACTATTTTTTCCAAATATTTACCAAAAGTCCAATTTTGTATATATTCACTTCATAATAGTTCATGCCATGCCTTTAGGATTGCAGATGAAAACGACGATAACTTTTTTTTTTGTTTTCGACAAGCCAGTTGGAACCGTGGAGGAAGTGCGAGTTCATTTTTTGAAGCGGGGTGTACAGAGAACTATAACTCATATTCTACCTTATATTTTCAGCTTAAAATTTATATTTATCAGTCGATATATATCAGTAAGTTATAGTAAATTTAAAGTTCTATCTATTTACTGGTCATTGAAAAAAATCCTAAGAACTCCCACAAAAAACAGGCCGTTTCATAAGATGACTTCTTTAAATCTCAATTTGCTTGGTTATGGCCCACAAGATTACTGTTTTTGTTCAAATTTCAAGTGAAAAAAAAAAAAATAATAATAATTGTAACGAAAAATTTTTTAAATCAAATTTAACGTGAAAAATTTTTAATTTTCTTATGGAATTTTTCTTCCTTCGATTGCAGTTTTCAAAAAACATCCGATTCCTTTATTTTCTTAAAATATATCTTCTTGAAAATGAAATTATTAAAATGGATACAAGTTATTGGTAAAAAAAAATAAGAAAAATAAATAAAAATAAATAAATGAAAAAAATGAGTATTTTCAAAGTTCCCAAGTTATCCCCTTTTTCATTAATTTTTCTGATCAAACTAGGCCAAGAAACTGACCTACAATTAAATCACACAAATATCATGTTTTCCACATCGGCAAAAACACAAGATAAGAAATATCGACCCTACAACATCTTCATTATTTGTATTTATCTCAGCAAGCAAACTGACAAAAAAAAATGAACCGGTTTCCTGACTTGACACAATACATATTTCTATTCTCAACCCACCCAAAAACAAGAAATCGTAAAAAATGTTCATTCGGACATATTGTGTACATGCATATATCTTCGTCAGTGTGCCTTATCAATAATATCTGTTTTTTTTTATATACCTACTTGCACAGCGCATGCTAGCATAATTCTCACCCCTTTGTTCTTCTGCTTATGCAAGTGCGTAATTCTTTTCTAGTTTCTGGATTCTGGCTGTTGCCGAGACCAAAAAGAGAGAGAAAAAAGGGAGAATTTGAAATCAGACGCGACGATGGCAAGAGGGATCACTTTTAAGAGAATAAAATGATTTACTAATACAAGCAAACACTTTTACATGAGTTCTGAGTTCGCTAAAAAAGTCCACCTAGCCTTAAGAATATTTGTACACTTTTAAAAATAGAAAAGATCGTTTCTACACCTTTTCACCATGAAGCAATGGGATCAATAGAAAGAAATCATAGGGTATTTAATGAATATATTATGAACGTAGGAGATAAAGATAACTGGGAAGAATAGATACCATACTACACTTATTGTTATAACTCAACACCACGCAGTAGTACTTTGTATTCACCATTTGAACTAGTTTTTGGAAAGTTATGTACTCTTCCATGTGAAGTAATAGAAAATAAAGACACAATATACAGGGTGTCCCGTAATTCGTTTTACATGCTTTCGGATATGATTCTTGGTCATATTCTAAGAAAAAAATTGTTCTACAGTAAAGTCCGTTTCTCAAGTTTGACATCACTTTTTGACAATTTAAAAAAAGGCTAACTTTGGTGTACCCTGACCTTTGTTAAATTCAATATCTCTGTAGAAACTGATGATAGGAACCTAATCTTAGACTAAATTTTTTGTTGAAATAACAACCTTTAAGACTGTATTTAAATTAGGCTTCCATAGGTTTAGGGTTGCCAGATTTTCAATTTTAAGTGGTGTTCAAATTTTCTTCCCAAAACAAAGTTTTGACTTTGAGGTCATTTTTTTGGAGAAAAGGCCTGATAAACATAGAGTTTCTTTATTTTTTACAGATGAACAAAACAATAATAAAGAAAAAACTCATCATTGAGTTAGCTCAAAAACCCATACATTTTATGATACTTGGAAAAATACAAAATGGGAAAAATTTAACAAAAAAGTTTTTGCTTTGAGGTTTGTTTGAATAAAACAATAATATGATCACTTTTAGTAGTTTTTTTATGTATTTAATACAAATACAATTATAACAAGTGCTCAAAGCGCCCTCCTTAGTTTTGAATCTATGCCAGAGCCCGTTTTTGGATTTCATTGTGGATGTTTGCTTTAAATTTGGGGTATGAATGTTCAATAGGTAAATAAGTCGTATAAAAGAATAAGAAAACAAATTTGTTCATTAGTTTGTCAAATTAAGTCACGATTGCAGTTTGATCAGAGAGTTATTTACGAGAGAAGAATACGCAGACATTTTTTTTCTTATATGAGTTTTTAAATGGAAATTGAAGAAAAGCACAACAAAGGATACCAGGAACCTTATACTAACTGAAAATCTGGCAACCCTTAGCCTATAGAAGTCAAATTTAAATACAGTTTTAAAGATTACAAGACTACAAGTAAGACAAGAGTTATCGACAGCAAACACCCACAATGAAATCCAAAAACGGGATCTGGCATGGATTCAAAACGAAGGATGGGGCTTTGAGCACTTGTTATAATTGTATTTGTATTAAATACATAAAAAAAACTACTAAAAGTGATCATATTATTGTTTTATTCAAACAAACCTCAAAGCAAGAACTTTTTTTTATTTTTTTTTTAATTTTTCCCAGTTCGTATTTTTCTTAGTATCATAAAATGTATGGGTTTTTGAGGTAACTTAATCATGAGTTTTTTCTTTATTATTGTTTTCTTCATCTCTAAAAAATAAAGAAACTCTAAGTTTTTTCAGGCCTTTTCTCCAAAAAAATGACCTCAAAGTCAAAACTTTGTTTTGGGAAGAAAATTTGAACACCACTTAAAATAGAAAATCTGGCAACCCTAAACCTATGGAAGCCTAATTTAAATACAGTCTTAAAGGTTGTTATTTCTACAAAAAATTTAGTCTAAGATTAGGTCTCTATCATCAGTATTGACAGAGATATCGAATTTAACACAGGTCAGGGTACTCCAAAGTTAGCCTTTTTTTAAATTGTCAAAAAGTGATGTCAAACTTGAGAAACGGACTTTACTGTAGAACAAATTTTTTCTTAGAATATGACCAAGAATCATATCCCAAAGTATGTAAAACGAATTACGGGACACCCTGTATAATATTGACAATTACCTGAATGAATTAAAATGTAAATTAAGATATGCTCACGAGCAAGCAAAAAACAACTTAATCAATGATAAATATAAAAGACAGAATGTTCAAAAAAATGTTAATAAATCAAATTTTAACGTAGGTGATTATGTATGTATATTTAAAAAATCAAAAGAAAAGAAAATTTGATAAACCTTTAAGAGGACCATATAAAATTATATCACAATACGGTGTAAAAAGTATTATTTTATTAGATGATAAGAAATATGAAATACATAATAATAATCTAATTAAAGCCAGAAATACGAATTTACAATAAATATTAATAAATAAGTCAAACCTAAATTTATATGTACATAAAAAAAAAAAAAAAAGAGACGAATAATATTTATATAAATTTTAGAAATGTAAACAAATATCATTTTTTAAAGGGGAGGGATGTAGTTTAATAACATTCATTCGAAAAGAGCCACAACCAAAATACTAAATACAAACAAAAAGCACGTTTTCATTGATACTTAATATCATAGTAAAACGATGTACACAATTTTGTTGTACTCTTTGGCCAACAAAACCTAAGTTCAAAGACATCGTTTTGACTACGTTGCTTTATGAGTGGCACTTTATGTATTTTGTTACACTACTCCCGAATGCAAGCTATAAGTGAGCAACAGTTGTCAACATTAGAAAATCAGACGACTGCCCCAATAATTTAGTTATGAGAAGCAGAATGCTGATGCATTCTTATTTGTAATATAGTTCATAAGAGGGGATATCCCAAATAGATTTGTAATATAATTTAGGTATAAATAGCTGTAAGAAAATGTAAATAAATCAATTCCATTTCATATACTGAGTGTGAATTCATTATTAAACATCGGCTCTCTAGCCATCTATTTTAAGCGAGCTGCGCTGGATAAAGATACAGCAAAAGTAGGGAAAAATTAAAAGTAATACTGAAACATAACATCTGATTGGACTGTTGGTCCAACCATGAGAGTATCATTAAGTGAATACCCAGATGCTGTCTTTGCAGAAGCATCGAAAACCACCCGAAGCTTTGTTGAAGAACTCTCGGGTTTAACTACGCAATTGTGCGGAAGAAAATAGTTTGACATTGGTATGTTTTTCTCTGGAATTGGTGACATGACCCAAACGTTCATATTCATCCATGAAGCCTACATAACTTGCTTTCAATTCTCTATTCCTCTTAAGCTTTCTTTCTAAAGAATAAAAACGCTTTCTTGCCATTTCCATTGAATTGCCCAATGTTTCATGAGGTGTTCTTTTGAAGGGAAGTCGCACTATATATTGACCGTTGCGTGTTATTTCCACGTTATCATTGAAGTGCTTTCCACATTTAAATTCTTCTTCACTGTAAATTTTTGATTTACCTTTAATATTTTCACTTTCCCAAAATGAACGAACCAATTTATCTAGGGAGCTTGGACTTGGTTTTGAAACAGAATGGCAGTAAGAAGTGTGATTATGATCTATAGCGCTTCCAGCTAGTATCCATCCTAATTTAGTGTTTCGCAACAAAGGAAGACTGCTGGAAATCTGAAACTCCCCTGGCATGAGAAGCTCAAAGAATATTTCTGCTCCTATTAATAAGTCTATGTGCCGGGCATTAATTATATTGGGGTCCGCTAGAACGATGTTGGAGGGCAATTTCCAAGTTTTCATGTCCTGAGGTGCAGTTGCCTGATAATCAGTAATTTTTGGAATTATACTGGCCTCGATAGTTCTTTTGAACGAATATGTTCTGGATTCTAATAAAATGTTTAAGATATAATTAGCCTGACTTTCTTGGCCTCCGATTCCGCTGATTGGAATCTCCCTTCTTTGTTTTTTGTATCCTAATTCGTGTGCTAAGGAAGTAGTGATAAAGTTTACCTGTGATCCTGAGTCTAACAAAGCTCTGCAAGGAATGCGCATACCGTTGGGACTTGCAATGTTCACAATTGCGGTGGCGAGATATACCTCACGACCCCTAAGCACTACTCCTAATGAGGCATTATTATTTTTCCCTAATGGAAGTTCACCCACCCGACCAACAAAACTTTTACACTTACCAGATATTGATCCTTTAGCTTATCCCTTTTCGCCGGATAATGTAGAAGGTTGTTGTGTCTCCCGTTGCACACTTCACACCTGCGCTGCTGCTGACACGTTGACAAATGACGGCTTTGCAAACAGTTGGTGCATATCTGAAGTTTTCGCACCTTCTGATTGCGATCTTCAACTGAAAGGGAAATGAAATTTTTACAATTAAAGATCTTATGGCTATTTGATTTACAAAATTGACAAAAAACTTCCCTAGAACTTTCTGAAGCGGTGGCTACCACTTTCTTCTTTTCATCTGGTTTTACCGCCTCCAGAGCTTAGAATCTGCATTGCACAAATTCAAGTAGCTGCGCTATAGTTGGATGGCTTCTTGGTGATTGTAGGGATTCTTCGAATAAAATTCGGGTATCCTTGACCTGAACCATTTTGTCCAGCAATAGATGAACGATTACTGGATCCCATCCACTGGTGTCAAATCCGAGGTTGTTAATTGCTTGTATTACCTCCTTTGTAGTGTCATGAAGCCTCTTATGATGAAACAATCGATTCAATTGAGCACTTAATAACTGTCTCTTATTGTTGAATCTGTCAATTAGTGTGTTCCATGCCACCTCATAATTACTATCCGTGGCGTGGAAATGTTGAATCAAATTATGAGCATCGCCAGTGACGTTAGTTTTTAAGAAGTAGAGTTTTTGTGCCGGTGCGATGGGTTGGTTGTGCACCATTTGCTGGAACAAGTCGAAGAACTGCGGCCAGTTAAGATAACTTCCGTCGAATTTTGGAATCTCTATTTTTGGCAGCTTGATTGCGGTTGGCTTTACTGGAGTCGGTTGACTTGCTGTTTCGTTCGGCAAAATGTTCTTGGGTAGACAGCTAATCCTCAAGTCCAATTCGTCTTAAAGCTCAAAATAAAGCTCGATATCGTCTACGGTGGCATCGTCCAATCGTTTGTATGCACTGGTTATATCCTCCCAATTGCTCACAAGAGTTTTTTTTTTTTTTGATTGAATTGCTGGATTATGGTTTACCGCAAAGTGGGCAGTTACTTAACGAGTCTCGGAAAATTTTTCCATCGTCATTTTTTTAACTTCTGAGCTGAGTTTTGTTGTCAGCCCTGCTGGAAGATTAAATTTTGGTGATGTAGCGAGTTCCTTTGTAGGCCCTGCTGGGGGCTTGACTTCTGTTGGTCCTACATCCTATTTTTGCTGTCTTGGCTGAGGATTGACTGCTGTTGGTCCTGCATTCTCTTTTTGTGCTTTGGGCTGAGCATTGACTGCTGTGGTCTTTTCTTCAGCCTCATCAGATTTTTTAGAATCCGCATCACTACACCTCTTGGTGATGTCTTCTTTCATTGCCTCATACACCTTCTTCACCTCGTCATAGTAGTCTTTGGTGAAATATTCGTGGTCTATATCTAGTGGATAATTATCCCTTATCTCACTGTCCACGTTATCAAAGAATTCCCAGAGCTCAGTCAGTTTGACCCAGCGTGCATTCAAATACTGCACAGTCTTTCTTTCTGGGCCATCCTTTTTGTAGTTACGGGTGAGATTACAAATCTCCGTTCCTACCAAATCTTGACGATTCGTAGTTCCTCGATGGAAGGCATTATTTAATCACTAACTACACTTTTGCTGGCACAAGTTATCTTTAATTATGTTTCTTTCTTTTTGTTTTATTACCTCACTTGTCACTAGCTTTGTAGCTCTTTGTTTGTCGACTCACTTCACTTTTTATTTAAAAAGTAATTACTGTTCTTCCTTTTTTTTGTACTTAAAATTTTTTGTTCAATACAGGCCGCTAAACTTTTTCAGCTGTAGTCCTGTCACGGTCGCCAAATGTTCAATTAAATAACTCGCAACAAATGTTCAATGAAATAACTCGCCAAATGTTCAAATAAATAACTCGCAACAAATGTTCAATGAATTAACTCGCCAAATATTCAATTAAATGAAAATGTTTATTTTACACAAAAATCATCTTGTTAATGGTGAAGTACAATACTGAGTGAGTGGTTGACTAGCCAAAGAGATCGCAAAAGGCGAAACCCAAAAGGTGGCTAGTCAACATAAATGAAATCGAATGTCAGCGCGTGAGGCAAAGCATTGAACTTCTATGGAAGATCACATTTCGTCTGGCCTCACGCTGCTGGGGAAGTTGATTGGTAATAGGAGTTGTAGGTTATATGAAAGGTGTCGGAATTGGAATAAATAATGAATTTGGGAAATGATAAAGCGATCATTTCCTATCGTGTCAGCATTAAAAATAAAGGTACGTGTGAAAGTTTTGTTGGTCGGTTTGCTTAACAGAGAGTGTCCCTACTCATTACTCTGTTCCACATGCATGAATAAAGATACTCTTTATTTGGGAAAGTTTGGTAAAGAGAACTCATTTCATTAAAAATAAAGGCCCCGGCCCATAGAACGCGGTGCGTCCGGTGGGAGCGTCGCGGCTCGCGGCAACTGATGCGGTGGGGTATGCCGCACGCAACTGATAGGGGTGACCCAATGAACCCAGCGCGGTGTTTTGAAGGTCGTGTATTTGCTAAAATTATTTTGAAATAGGCAACACAAACGTCAAACGAACTAGGGATGAGTCGGTAATTCACTAAAACTAGAGGTGGGTGAGGTTTTCACTGGTACATGGATTATATTTTTTGAATGCTTCAAATACCTCATTTCCACTTAGGATTGAATCCCGTTTCAGATTGAATTAGTGTCAGGTTATATCTTTTTATGACATTTATCTATTATCACAGGAAAAACAGGGGTGCTTTTACTTTGAACAAATAATTTAAGGTGTTAAGAACAGTATAGTTCCGCTGTTTACAAAAAGTTTGTAATGTTGAAGTAAAATGGCGCCACCATAGCCTTTGAAATTTTTTTTTTTTGAACTGGAATACTTACCAGCTTCTGGCTTGAAAAAAAAAACACTATAAAGCTACGCCGCTGATCGCTGCATTTTTGCTGTTGTCACAATATTTCGTCATGTTTGTGTGGTTAAATACGTACTCTTGATAAAAGTTAAAGGAGGTGGTGCATACTTGGACCCAGGGCGTACACCTATGAAACTAGTACCAAATAAAAGCTTACGTTCAGCCCAATCAGTCTGCCAAATATTTTTGAATTCGGTCTAAGTGACTTTGAGATAATTAGACTTGAAGTTGAGTGCCGGAAATGGGAAAAATCTGACATTTCTGCAAATAATTACTTATATCTCGAAAAGTATAGCACGTAGGACAATGATTTAGGTATCATATGAAAGATCATAAAAATATCTTTCATTTTATATAAAATACAATTTTTTAAATTTAAACGGAAAGACAGACCTAAAAGTTGTTTGAATAGAAACATTTTCGTTGAGGTTTGCCAGCCAATATCTCGAAAAAATCAGTCATGACCTATATTATTTTTGCACCACTTTAATCCTTAATTAGTAAGCTTTAATTTGATATATAATTACGCAATCATACATAAAGCATATCATGTACATTATACACAATTCCTAAAAAAAAATAAACAAAAAATATGTTCCACAGCAAATGCTATTTTTCATTTAATTTTTCGCAGTACCTACTCTGTTTTTTACAAAACATAAGACCAGAATACATATTAACGCTACAATTAAAAAAAAACTAATCTTCGTTTAGATCTATCAAAATGCCATCCAAAAACTAGTGTTATATTTAAGTGCCGACAGAAGTGAAAACAGAATTGAATTTTCAGTAAATATTTTAATGTACAAGAAAATCTTTTATAATATATGTAGATGTACATATAGAATGTATATATCAATGAAACTTATGAGTTTTCATTCACAGATTCATCTCTAATATCATCATCTCTACAATCATCGTATTGTAATACTGAAATAATAGGTCTGTGGTAACTTAAATAGGAAACGAACAATTTTGTCTCAAATCTATTTAAATATGTATATCGCAAAGACTGCATCAATTGCCGCTATATATTTCGTTGTACTAAGGCTGCGGTCATTAGTCATTGTAAAATTGTATTCTTCTTTTAAAAATTTAAAAAGTGGTAAATTTGTAGCATCGGCGAAGTTGATGTTAAAATCACCACTCAAAATCATTGGGAAATCATCAAATCTCTCCCCAATTTTATCGTGAATGTATGCAGAAGCGTCTTCAGACTAAATAAATAAGTTTTTATATAAAAACTGTCGTATTACACTTGAAGACGTATTCGGTGAATTATAAACGCCTACTGTTATAACTTGCTGTCCATTTCCATAGTGACAACGACAAACACACAAATCGCCCATATCAAAAACATTAGTACTAAACATACTAGTGTGTATGCAAATCCATATGATTTGAGCAAAATATGGCAGTTGTATCAGACAACCTTTTACAGATAGCTACTCCTGCTGCTAGACGATCGTGCAAACTTGCAACTAAAATGAAATCTGGAATATCATAATATCTATATTTCTTCGTCACCCTTGTGAAATTCTGTTAAAATCAATACATTAAATTTTTTAACGATAGTGTCTACAGATCTTGTAACTGCGCTCGTAAACTTGGACAATAAAATGAAAAAAAGGACAATTCATTAGGTTTAGAAACGAAATTAATTAATATTTGAGTAATGGTTTTCATGCAACCATTTCAATTCCATCGATAAATAATCGCGATGAGTTGTTGATCTCTTTTAATTTGTTGAAAAGTTCGAATCATCCATCAACCAGTGCGTCTCCTACTCTGCCATGATGAAATTTCCAGCTTTACTCATCCACTTCATTGTAATGGTAGTAAAATATTTGGTGCTTTTTATTTTTTCTGCGTTGCATAAATTTTTCTCTGTCCTTCAATTCCTTTCTTTCTTCTCTGTATTCCTCCGAGTCGGTAAGTAATTATTACTAGGTAATGTTGCTATTACATTCTTTTAAGTCATGTTATGTTAAGTTATCTTTAATTATGTTTCTTTCTTTTTGTTTTATTACCTCACTTGTCACTAGCTTTGTAGCTCTTTGTTTGTCGACTCACTTCACTTTTTATTTAAAAAGTAATTACTGTTCTTCTTTTTTTTGTACTTAAAATTTTTTGTTCAATACAGGCCGCTAAACTTTTTCAGCTGTAGTCCTGTCACGGTCGCCAAATGTTCAATTAAATAACTCGCAACAAATGTTCAATGAAATAACTCGCCAAATGTTCAAATAAATAACTCGCAACAAATGTTCAATGAATTAACTCGCCAAATATTCAATTAAATGAAAATGTTTATTTTACACAAAAATCATCTTGTTAATGGTGAAGTACAATACTGAGTGAGTGGTTGACTAGCCAAAGAGATCGCAAAAGGCGAAACCCAAAAGGTGGCTAGTCAACATAAATGAAATCGTCCTTCAATTCCTTTCTTTCTTCTCTGTATTCCTCCGAGTCGGTAAGTAATTATTACTAGGTAATGTTGCTATTACATTCTTTTAAGTCATGTTCAGCAGCATCAAAATTAAGGTGTTTCTTGGCTCAATAGCAGAGTCGTTGGATATTTTTTGACATGATAGGTTTGATACAGGACAGATTGGCGGTTCCGTTAATCTACCACATCTGCCGTAAGTCCGTAGAACGGCGGCTCCTTTACAGCCGGGACGTCGCACTATGGGACGAAATGAGCTTTAGCGTCTCATAAATGGTTTTGAAAAATTTTACAATTCGAAAAATCTAAAGATGAGGCCTTAAACTAGAAAACCAGCTCTTTTCGAAACAGAAACTGTTTTTTTTATTTCTTTTTTATTTTTGGTACTTAAATTGCTGATCAAACTTGTCACATTAATTTGAATATAATTTCTCTTTAAATAGTACAAAGTTTGGAGTGAAATATTTTGTAGCTTCCTGAATAAAAGTAATTGATGTTACATATTTTTGGAAATGTCGTTTTTTTTTCTTTATAAAAGAGTTGTCTTCATTTAGATTTACTTCAACAGTTAATTTAAAGAAAAAAAAGAGAAAAAGAACCTTTTATGTGCTTTGTGATTTCAATTAAGGTTTTCTTTGTTACCTCCACCTGCCTCCACCTCGGGACCGATTTTTTTGAATTTGTTTGTTATTGTAGATTCAGAATCAAAAATAACCTCGTCCGTATACGTCCGCCCTTTTTTTTATAAGCAAAAATGTGTAAAAAGTGAATTCTTTTCTTTATGATTTTGAGTTTGTTGCTCTTTAATTTTCATTACAATGATAGAAAATATTGAAATTCTGCTTATGCTTACTACCTAAGTAGTTAAAAATGAATAATGGTTGAAAAAAATCATTCGAAATGGTTCTCTCCTTACACCATACAAGTCATACAAGTAAAATAATTATTACCAAATTTCATCACATTTTTTTTAACATGGTTGCTCCAAAACAAAAGCGAAATAATTTTAAAAGAATTTTACGAAATAATTTTTAATAAATAAATTGAAGTATCACTCCCCTATAATAATAGCCTCCTTTCAACCTCATATGAATATACTTAAGATAACGATACAAACTGACCGTTAAAATAAGGCGATAAGAGAGAAATGATTCATCCAGCGAGAAAAGCTCTGAAAAATCTTCACGATCAGCTCCTTTCATTTCAAGTCTAGGAAAAACCAGGACATATGAAGTATAAGAGTTGTTAGATGTACATAGTTAAATTGCTTTTAGAAACAAGGAGTTCGATATTAGTGCTTCCTGAATCTTCTAAAAGCTTTACGATTCGAAAAATCGCAAAAATTTCTTTGGTAGTGGAAAAGTATGTTGCAATAGGGACTTTCTTAGGAAATGAGAGGGTATTCGTTTAAGTATCTTAGCTTGTATGTTCAGTTACAGACACTTCTGTGATACTTTTGTCATACTAGTACTCTCTACGCTTCTGATACTGAACATACAAACTAAGATATGGAAACGAAAACCCTCTCATTTCATAAAAAAACTCTCTGCTCTCCTTGTAAACCAAATTTCACTTTGCTACGATGACGGCAATCCGTGTCGCTTCGTTCCGAAAAATATTTTTGTTCATTTGTCGGTCGATGATCGATGAACCTAGCTTAACTAAAACAATCTCAAATTGAATTTTTTTTTAGAAATAACTACTTGTCTTACATGAAATAGAATTAAAGCAACTGTTGAGAAAACCTCAAAAATCTGGGACATCCTACTAAATGTACATTAAATTATCTAGTGGAAAATCGTTGGCTTATGGAAATAAAATAAAAAAGAGGTTGAAAATGACTCTTGGAACACAAGTTAGGATATTTATATATAACCCTGGGTTCAAAGGCCGAAGAATTTACATTTTACCAAAAAAAATTAAAAGGAAGCTATGGCAACCCTACCATGTCAAAGTTTTTTGCTTAACTTATATTGATACTGCCTAGAAAATAAATAAAATGCTTTTTTTCCATTAATATCTTCTCCTGTTTAAAATTTCAATGTAAAAACTATATTTTATAATTTTGCACATTTTTTTTATACTCATGACATTGGCGAATCTCAAAAAACTATGTAAATTTATATTAACTATATATTCGAGATGATATGTTTCAAATTTCACTTAATTCGATGAAGAAACAAAAAAGTTACAGATTTATGAGACGCTTAACCTCGTTTCATCCCATAGTGCGTCGCCGCAGTAGGCGGAGAAGTTGAAGAGCTCCTCCGGTACAGTAGGGCGGTTTCAGATCGCGATCGACGGGACGTTATCAAAACGTCGAATATGTTCTTGTGGTTGTCTGAGCAACATAGGGAAAATGTTACGGATAGCGAGTCACCTATGGCTGGCTTACAAAGGTTTAGTGTGTAAGACTTAGGGTATAGGGGGTAGGATAGTGACAACCAAAAAAAATTATAAAAACCAAAAAAAAAAAAAAAATTATAAAAATTATTGCGGCGTCGAAAATCAAAAAAAAAATTGTAAACAATCAAAATCAAAAAAAAAAAAATGTAAAAATTACTGTGCGCCCCCAAAATTCAAAAAAAAAATTTCAAAAATACAAAATCCTAAAAAAATTATAAAACACAAAAAACAAAAAAAAATTATAAAAGGCTTCTATGGCTGCTCTAGTATTGAGTAGTTTCAATTAGTTTTAAGTAGTTTTAATTAGCTGTAAGTAATTTTAAGAAAAACCAAAAAATGTTGATCTTTGAAACTAAGTTTTTTAAACTTTCTTAGTTTTAATATTAGTTCTAGGTTGAAATATATATATTGTATCTTTAGGCCGAAAGGCAATAGAAATAAGTTATTGTGTAATTTAGAGTACCCGCCTAGGGTCAGTAAGTTAATTAAGTTATTATCTAAGCTAGTTTAAACATTTTTGTTAGCATGTAAGTAGTTATAAGTGATATACAATAAAAATGAATTTAAAACTGAACTGACGACTTTACATACGAAATACAATGAGCCAGAAAATGGTGTCGGTCGCGAATTCAATGCTTTACCCCCATCCCAAAAGTGCCAAACGCGCCTAAAGAAGTTTTCACTTCAAAAATTATTTGTTCGAAGTGAAGAGAAAAGATTTGTTGTACCATTTGCTCATGGTGATCAAATTTAGAACATAAAATAGCTTCTATTCCGTCACTTATTTGCTGTGGGTTTTATCATAAGCGACTTATAAAACATCTCGCTAATGAAAACATGAGGTTCTGGAAAAATTAAAATAAGTTAGTATTTGAGAATTGTTACGAAAACCATGTTTTTGTCCCAGTGGAAATAGACTATAAGCCTAAAAAGTGCACGTCGGAGTTCATATATTCACATTATATATAAAAAATATAAATTTGGCGAAAATATTGGCATTTGACTGCAAAAAATTAATTCTTTTGCAAAAAATGGAACATAAGCTTTTTAAATTGCGACTACAGCAAAATATTACAAAAAATACGTTTTTTAACACTTTTTTTTGATGTTGTCAAACTTTAAAATGCTTTTGTTTCATTATTTTCAAAAAGAAAATATATGTTTATGGCTTAACTAACATCTTTTAAACATTTATAGTAGTTTAACAATAAAATCAGATTGAAAATGCTACTTTAACTGTTACTAGCAGTAGCATTCACAGTTGTGTCACATCTCTGAGGTATCAGTTTGTCCTATCTCATCACCAGCAACAAGAGACAACTTCAAATTGGTTTTGAGAGCAAATGTCACCACGTGAGCGGCGCGGCAAAATAGAAGTTCGGCTACTCGGCGCGTTCGGCGCGTTGTTCGCGGTGCTTATGGGTCACCTCTGATAAGAACGTGTGTATTCAATCGAGCTGTCAGTTGGAAGCGGTGCCGCACGCACGCAACGCGTTCTATGGGCCGGGGCCTTTTTAGCGTCTGAACCTCTGAACTAGTAAGAGAAGACATACACAATATTTATTTATGTAATCTCACATGAAAAACGAGTTTTGTCTATTCAAGGACGGCTGACTGTAACCTGCTTCAAATAAAAACTACAAACTATAGTCCAATTCAGTTGGCGGTTTGTTACAGACTTGAAGTAATGCGAGGAACAGATTTACACAGCAGCTTCAACAGTAAAGAAAACTTCGACGTCAAAAGTCATGTGTAACAGATTGCAATGCAAACTGCAGTCTTAACAGCATAAAAAAAAATTTCGAGCATTTAAATAACACACAAAATAATCTTAGAGGTAAAAAATCACATTTCACATCTCACATTTTATTTTCTAGTTTTATTGTTGAAAGTTGAGATTTGAAACTTTGTTTTTAAGTACTTTGTTTATTTTATTGTTATCAAATTGTTCTAATTTTTATATGTTAGTTAACACCATCCGCTACCTACCTGGGAAACATGCGCAAACCTGTTCTCACTGACTCGGCACTTATTAGCTCAGTCAATAACTGGACATATGACACCTTCCCATTGGCCAGTGCATGACCCGACGAACAGCCTGCATGCGCAAACATGATTAATGCAAGGTCAGCGATACCTGATGGGAACCAATGAGTGCTGGATACTCAGGCAAAGGAGTGAACAGTTAGTTCTAGTTTGGAATTGATTTACGCACGACGTGTCTTCTCTTGAATATTTGTCTCGTTTTAAGAATAAAGAATTATAACGTGTTAAAGTTGTTTCTTTGATAGTAAGTCGAACGGTTGGGCCAAGGCGTTCGCGGTTTTTTTTATGTTATCCCGGCAAAGATAACTTAACTATGTTTGATTTATTGAAAATAAATATTATTACTGTTACTGTTCAGAATCTTAAAACATCAGGTTATGGGCCTTATCACGAACTAAATACAAAATAATAAGGAAATTTGCATTGGGAAAAGATGTCTGAAACGAAATTCAGTATTGAAAAGCTTCGGGGAAGCGAAAACTTCGAAGACTGGAAATTTTCCGTTGAAGCTTATTTCCAAATGAAAGGACTTTGGACGGCTGTTTCTGAAGGTAGTGAGACGGAGAAGGATGCAACGAAGCTCTTAAACGCAAAATCGGAGCTTATATTGCTTGTTGAAACATCCATTTATTCTCATATAAGACATTGCAAAAGCGCTAAGGAGATTTGGGATTCTCTTCAGATAATTTTTCAAGATTCTGGTCTTGTGAGGAGAGTTGGGCTCATCCAAAAGTCTTGTTCTACAAAATTGAAAGATTTTTCTACCGTAGATGCGTACGTTAACGATGTGTTAAATACATCATACAAGCTCAGGACTGTTGGTCTCAACCTAGATGAAGAATGGATAGGATCAATGCTTCTAGCTGGTCTTCCCGAAGAATACAAGCCAATGATAATGGGAATCCAAAGCTCTGGGATTCTTATTACAGGAGACAGTATTAAAACCAAAATTCTTCAAGACATTAATCTGGATTCAAGTCAAGATACTGCTTTTGTTGGCAAGAACAAGAAAAACTTTGGGAATAAGAACTTTAAGGGTCCTACATGTTACAACTGCAACGAATTTGGCCATATTGCTGCTAAATGTCCAAAAAAGAATAAGAACCTTCAAGAAAAGAAGAATGCGATGTTAGGATGTTTTTCTGTCTCGGCTCTTGAAAAAGAAGAATGGTATTTTGACTCGGGAGCGACAGCTCACATGTGCTCAAATAGTGCATGCTTTTCAAGTATGATGGAAAATCTTAATTCTGAGGTAGTTGTTGCAAATAATTAAAAAATGCAAGTCCAAGGTATAGGTAGAGTCGATATAAAGGTATCTATTGGAAAATTCAAAGAAAGTGAGGTTGAATTTTTAGAAGTCCTTCATGTTCCTGACTTATGCATTAATCTTTTATCTGTCTCGAAAACTGTTCAGAAGGGTTTTTCAATGATTTTTTCCAAGAATGGATGTTTAGTAAAAGACCAAAGGGGTAATGCTGTTGCAACTGCAACCTTGGTGAACAATATGTTCCGACTCAACAGACCACACAACCAAAGTGTATATTTTACAAAAAATGTAACTTCACACTTTGAACTTTGGCACAAGCGTGTTGGATATCCAAGTATCGAAACCACACAAGCTATGATTCCGAAAGTGGTGCAGAATATTGATTGCGATAGCTCAAAAATCAATTGCATCACATGTATCAAAGGTAAAATGGCACGCCAGCCTTTTAACTCAATTGGTACTAGGGCAGAATCAATTTTAGAACTGATACATACAGATCTTTGTGGTCCGATTGAACAAAAATCAATTGGAGGTTCAAAGTACATGCTTTTATTCATTGATGATTTTTCAAGAAAAGTCTTTGCGTTTTTCATTAAAAGCAAGAATGAGGTAGCGGAAAAGTTCCTTGAGTTCAAAAATTTTGTAGAAAATCAGACTGGTAACAAAATAAAAGCCATTAGAAGTGACAATGGAAAGGAATATTGTAATTTTAAGATGAAGAAGATTCTAGCAGATGCAGGCATTCAACATCAAACAACGGTTCCATATTCTCCACAACAAAACGGGTTGGCAGAGAGAATGAATAGAACCATAATCGAAAAAGCACGTTGTCTTCTCATCGAGTCTGGTTTACACAAACGATTTTGGGCCGAAGCTGCAAAAACGGCCGTTTATTTAACAAACAGAACACCTTGCAAAGGTACAAAAGAAAAAACACCTGAAGAAATCTGGAGTGGAAGAAGAGTGAATCTGCAGCATCTTAAGGTTTTCGGTTGTCAAGCAGTTATTCACATTCCAAAAGAAAAGCGGAAGAAACTCGATGCCAAGGGAAAAGAAGTAATTTTTGTCGGATACTGCACACATTCAAAATCATATCGCTTCTACGATGTAAAGAAAAAAGAAGTCGTAATAAGTCGAGATGCAGTTTTCCACGAGCAAATTTTTCCAAAGGATGGTGAGACAAACGACACATCTTATTGTGATATTTTTACAGGATATGATTCAGTGGGGAATGAAGACGAAATTTCATCAGCGGATTCAAACAATGAAATACCAATCGAAATAAGTGACGAAACGGCAAGTGAAAACAGTTTTCTGGATGCCCAAGATGATTTCATTGTTGAAGAATCTTTAGAAGGAATCATATCTGACAGAGGAATAGGACGATCCACCAGAATAAGAAATCCAGCTGAAAGATACGGTTACCTATCGTACATGGCTAACGACAATGAAGATCCAAAAACAGTTGCTGAGGCAATGAAGAGCGAACATATGTCTGACTGGAAAAAAGCAATGAACGATGAATATACAGCTCTTTTGAAAAATTACACTTGGGAAATAGCTTCATTACCAAAAGGAAAGAAAGCCATAAATTCCAAATGGACATTCAAGACGAAAAAAGATGCAAGTGGTAATGTCAAAAAATATAAAGCTAGATTGGTCGTTAAGGGGTATTCGCAACGTCAAGGGATCGATTATCAAGAAACATTTTCTCCCGTCGCACAGTGGGCCCAAATGCAGTTTCGCGTCTCAAAAATCTGTAACTTTTTTGTCTATTGGAGTAATTAAGTGAAATTTGGAATGTATTATCTTTAATATATAGAGAATCATAAAATTTAAAAGTTTTTAAAATCTATCTAGTGTTTTGGTATTTAAAGTTTATTAAAAGTTCAAAAATTACAATATTGACGAATCAAAATGTGGATTTTCAGTATAAATTTTGCTTTTATTTATTATTTATGCTAAGGATACACCTGTTGAGAAAATATAATATCAGTAAGTTATATGTACATTAAAAATACATCCCTATATGAGACAACTAAAGCAATATATAATATACAAAAATGTAAACAATTTAGTAGCTGAAGCCATTCAGAAAGCTCTGAGCTTCAGCTGTGTTTTGTTTTCATATACTTTATATAAGAGGATCTGATGTCAAAAACAACCGATGAAAGACATCCTCATTTGTTGCTGTTCTTGAACATTTTCTTGAATGCGTCATCCTTATTTTTTTGTAATCTTTGTTACGTGCTTCTTGTACATCTTCAGAAAGCTGACCGATTGGTAGGACTCCAAAATGTTGAACTATAGCTTCACCGTGAATTAGTATTTTATGGACTGAAGATGTATTACCATTTATATTTTTCAACGTAAATGCGAGCTGTATAAAATGCATATTTATCAAATTTTTGAGCATCAATGTGCATTGGGTGGGCAACTTTTTTCAACGATAGAACAGGCTTGATACTTTTAGGATGGTATAAAACGAAGCCTCTGAAAATTTGAGCTCCTAATATTAACATTTAGAGGTCCCTGTTTTTAAATTTTAATTTTCCATACAAATAACATGAAAAAAAAACTTAAATTCTTTCTTATTTTTATAGCCTGATATTTGAGCAATGTAGAAATAAACTGACAAATTATTAAAGTAGAAAATTGAACGCTCTACAAAAAAGCTCAAATAATTTTTTTCATAGAGTGAGCCATTCTGAAGATATTCAGAGTTTTATTTCTAGTACTTCATGGGGTAATGTTGTCATTATTCGAAAAGGGGCGAATTTGGGCAAAACCTTTTTTTTGTGCCTTTTTGTTAATGTATTAAGAACTAAAATGCACTATGCAAGAACACAGCGCAAGGTAGCGCAACCATTTAAAACCTTTATCAAAGATTAATAAATTAAAAAAAATAGCATTTTAATTAAAATTTATTATTATATAGAAAAAATATATTTTTTGAAAATGAGTTTGCTGATATTTAAAGCTTAAATTACAAGCTTTCTAACGATATATAACTTTCGCGTAATCACAAAATAAAATGCCACAGAAAAGTCTATTAAAAACGGTCTTTATTTCGTCTTAGCAATGGGGCTATACGAAACGACCACTGCAGATAGCCATATCCTAAAAGTATGCAGCTTTATCCTTTTAATTTTTTTTTTCACTGCGAAATTTGACCTTTTCTTGGTTAATTTGCATAAAAAGTTCAGCTCCCACATTACTTTCGAAAAAATCATTTTTGAGACGATAAATGCCATTTGGGCCCACTGTGCGTCGTAAGGTACACGTCCATAAGTGTACTTTTAAGTTTGGCTGTACGATATGATTTGGATATCGATCAAATGGATGTTGTGACTGCTTTCCTGCAAAGTGAACTTAACGAAGAGATTTACATGAATTTTCCTGAAGGTTTTGATAATGTTCAAAATAAAGTATGTAAACTCAAGAAATCACTGTACGGCCTCAAACAAGCTAGCAGAGTTTGGAATAAGAAATTGGATGAAACTTTAAAGAAAATTGGACTTAAACAATCCAAAACCGATCCGTGTATTTATTACAAGACAAACAGCACAGATAAGACTTTCATCGCTATTTACGTAGACGACATCCTGATTTTTACAAACAACAAAGATGAAAAAAGAATTATCAAAGAAAATTTGGCTAAATCATTCGAGATGAAAGATTTTGGAGAAGCTAAATTTGTGCTTGGTATGAAAATAACTCGCGATCGAGAAAAGGGAAAGTTATGGATAGACCAACGGACATACTTAAAGAATATTCTCAAGCGATTTAATATGGAGGATTGTAATCCGGTATCCACACCCTTAGATATTAACCAAAAGCTTATAAAAGAAACACATCAACAAAGCAAAGACGAAACTGACTACATGAAAACCGTTCCATATCAAGAAGCTATTGGAAGTATTTTATATGCAGCACAAGTTAGTCGCCCAGATTTATCCTTTGCAGTGGGGGCTTTATCATGATTTAATAATAATCCTTCAAAATCTCACTGCATAGCGGTTAAACGACTTTTCCGTTACATTAAAGGAACAATAAACTACAAGCTAGAATATACTTGAGACATTGAAGGACGTTTAGAAGGATTGTCGGATGCTGACTGGGCTAGTGACTCAGACGACAGAAAATCAACTACAGGTTATCTCTTTAAATACCAAGGAGGACCTATTTCGTGGAATTCAAAGAAACAACCTACTGTCGCTCTCTCCACCACAGAGGCTGAGTATATGGCTTTGGCCTCAACATCTCAAGAAGCACTTTGGCTTCAATCTTTATTGCAAGAACTAATTCATTGGAATCAACAACTTATATTGCAATGCGATAACAAGAGTGCAATAAACATATCTAAAAACAACGTTTATCACGCACGTTCAAAGCACATCGACATAAGGCATCATTTCATTCGAGATCTTATAGAAGAAAGTAAATTAGAAGTATTATATTTGAAAACTGAAGAGATGCCTGCTGATGTTCTAACCAAAGGACTCCCTGCTACAAAACATAACAACTGTTGTACTCTCATTGGCATAAAAGTATAAAAATCTAGTGGGGGTGTTGAAAGTTGAGATTTGATACTTTGTTTTTAAATACTTTGTTTATTTTATTGTTATCAAATTGTTCTAATTTTTATATGTTTAATTTATTGAAAATAAATATTATTACTGTTCAGAATCTTAAAACATCATTTATTAACCTGAAAAATTTTACCTTCAAGTTAGGTCTAAAGACCCCGGCCCATAGAACGCGTTGCGTGCGGTGGGAGATGCGCGGCAAACGATGAGGTGGTGGGCGCAGGGACATAACTCCTCGGGTCATAAGTCCATTATGGACTTGTGTCCCACTTCACTGGGACATAAGTCCAAAACTGGATAAAAAGTAGATTATGGACTTATTTCCCACCAATATGGGACATAAGTCCACATTTTTTTTTATTTTAGCTGAGACATAAGTTCACAATTCGCATAAAATCTCAATTTTTCAATAAATAATAGTAAATAAAAAGCCTTATGAAATACAGTTAGAAAACCAAAGGTTTTTAGAATACCGCCGCTCGCTCTTCGAATTCATAAGAAAAACTGTAGAAAAATTTTAATGTAGCAGGGAAAGGAAAAAGAAAAAAATGAAACAAAATCATTCTGCTTTCTTTTGCTTTCCTCGAATAGAAAAAGAGTGAATAAAATAAGAAAAAAACAATAGAAAGCGGAATAAGATTTTGCTTCTGAGAACTAAGAAAAGTAAAAGTTAAGATTCGCAAAGTAGAGATATGGTTTTCAAGAATTTGGAGATAATATTTTACTTTAAGAAGTTAGTAAAACTCCTTTGTTTAAAAAAGACATTTAAAAAATTTAAATTTTTGAGAATTTCAGAAATTAGAATTAAAAAATCGCGCGATTTCTTCACTTTGCGAATCTTAACTTTTATTTTTCTTAGTTCTCAGAAGCAAAATCTTAATCCGCTTTCTATTGTTTTTTTCTAATTTTATTCACTCTTTTTCTATTCGAGGAAAGCAAAAGAAAGCAGAATGATTTTGTTTCATTTTTTTCTTTTTCCTTTCCCTGCTACATTAAAATTTTTCTACAGTTTTTTGCTTATAAATTTGAAGAGCGAGCGGCGGTATTCTAACAACCTTTGGTTTTCTAACTATAAGACATTACGCTGACTCCTTGACATATGGCAGCCCTGCCTAGTAATTAGCAAAGAAAAAACCCGTTAAACACGTTTTTAATGTAGTCCAAATTTATTTTGATTGACACTTTTTTGGAAAAGTTTCATCTCGCCTAAGGTATTGTATTTGCATCAAACAAAACATGTAAAATGGGACATAAGTCCAAACATTTCATTTATGGACTTATGCCCCACCGCTGTGGGACATAGGTCCATAATCCAGTTTTGGACTAATGTCCCACTAAAGTGGGACACAAGTCCATAATGGACTTATGTCCCGAGGAGTTATGTCCCTGCGCCGCGGTGGTGTTTGCCGCACGCAACTGATAGGGGTGACCCAATGAATGCGGCGCGGTGTTTTGACAATTGGTTATTTGCTTAAACTATTTTTCAATAGGCAACACGTCAAACGATCTAGGGATGAGTCGATAATTCACTAAAACTAGAGGCGGGTTAGGGTTTCACTGGTACATGGATTATATTTTCTTGAATGCTTTAAATACCTCTTTTCCACTTAGGATTGAATCCTGTTTCAGATGGAACTAGTGTCAGGCTATACCTTTTTATGATACGTTAAAAACTAAACAGCAAAGTTTTTGACTTTAGCGACCAAAATTTATTTTAAGCTTGTTTACGAAACAATGTTGCCTTTGCAAAAAATTATAAAGTTATGCGTTCCACTGGTTTTACGATTCACCTTTTCTGATTTGAAAAAGGTGTTCGTGAAATTGTGAATATAGGTGGCGATACCAGCGTTTTCCCTACCTCACAACTTAAGTAATTTACTGTCTCTATTTATAACAGAAAAAATAGGGGTGTCCTTACTTTGAATAAATAATTTATAGTGTTGAAAACAGTATAGTTTCGCTGTTTACAAAAAGTTTGTAATGTTGAAATGAGAATGGCGCTACCATAGATTTTGAAAGTTTTTTTTTGAACTGGAATACTTTACCAACTTCTGGCTTTGAAAAAAATAAATACTATAAAGCTACGCCGCTGACGCTGCATTTTTGCTGTTGTCACAATATTTCGTCATGTTTCTGTGGTTACTTACATACTCTTGATAAAAATAAAAATTTTTATGTGAAACTGTGGGTTTTGGGAAATCTCTAAATATGGACAAAAATGCAGTTCTCTTACGAAAACGAGTGAACCGTTCCTTAACAGTTTTTTTTTCGCCTCTTCATTTTTGCACTTTATGTTTTTAGAAAAATCACTTTTAACAAGCGCGTTGCTCGCGGTGCTTATGGGCCACCTGTCATAAGAACGTGTGTATTTAATCGAGTTGTCAGTTGCAAGCGGTGCCGCACGCGCGCAACGCGTTCTATGGGCTGGGGCCTTAACGTTGATGTCGATGTCGATGTTGCTGTGTTTATCGAAACTAAATCTAAATCTTATTAAAACCATTGGTTCTGTAATGAGTTTGAAAGAGCTAGTCAATACCAGTACGATTCATTTGTGCTGTATACAGAGATTCACTCGTGAGATCTACTTTCTGACATAGTGAATAGAAAGTTGAACAAGTTATATTAGCCTTGAAATAATTCTTATGTCAAATTTCTTTCAGTCAACTGCAGTCAATTTTTTTCGACAATCGACTGCAGTCGATCTCTTTTTTGAGACGGATTTGCACACTGATTTTCACACACACAACAATTTTGACAGATCGAAAACGGCAAACTTAAACATCAGCCTATGAAAAAAAAAGGAAGCAGTATTTTTTTGAATTTAGTTATGAATTTGGAAAACATTTGGTGAAAAAAAAATATAAAAACTGTGTGCTAAACCATATGAATGCAATTGTTTTATTCTTTGGTGCTTGTTTTTCGTTATCAGTCAGCTGGACACACACACGTTCATAAAAAAATATTGCTACTTTTTTAATTTCCTAAATACCCAAAAAGGAATCGAATTTAGTAGCGACTGCAGTCGAACGCAAATGGGTGAAAGGAATTCGACATTAGAAAAACAAAAGCCATGTTTTCAGCAAGCACATGCAACACAGCCGTGAATATGTTCTTTTCGTTTCTTCATCTTTCTCTCATCCATTTCTTTCTTTTTCTCTCTATTTCATCGGGAGGTTCGATTCAAATCAACTACAAAATTCCACACAAGAAAGCAATTTAGTAAAAACATAGTAAAAATATATTGTCGACACAATCGACTTAAGTAAATAATAAATTTTTTTGGTTTGCAGATCTTGATTCAGTTTCGGAACGCGACGTGGCATGTCCAGCAAAACGACCGAGATGTGATGAATTTTTACTTGGTGGTCTACTTTCCATATTTGACGATGGTCAAGCTTTCAGGAAACATCAACGAAACGAAATTTTAAGTTCTGCTATCGATAAAATTAATTTTAAGGATACTAGTACACTGACAACTTCTTTGAATTATGGTGGAGCTCGAAAGCGTTTCGACGAGTTCAATTGTGACATGGATATCCCATCGTTCATCTCTTTGAGCCGATCTTCTTCTTTAATCCAATTTGAAAGCCTCGAGAAACAATTGCTAAACGAACAAAATTCGTCTCTCGGGAACTCTTCACCTTCGTTGTTAAGTTTTGAGGGTGGTTGCATTGAAAGTGGTACTGGAAGTGATTGCAATTTGAATAGAGGCTCAACGGGATGTTTGAAAAGGTACGAAAGTTCGGGTAGCCGACTTCACCAAACATTCCTTGACCTAGAAAAGACAGAGTTCAAAACAAATCTCAATTTTACATCTACAACATCTGATAAAAGTGGTTCACAGTGTTCTAGCGACAATAATGTTGTTTTCCCAAGAGTCTTTTGTGAAACAACAAACACTTACACAAAAGGATTTCATAGAACCGGCAAAAGCTCTGCCGAGAACCTCAGTGAAGACAGTGGTTACTGTGAGTACATGTACTCTGTATTGAGAACCAAATCTAAAAGTTTTCCAAACTTCGAAAAATTCTGTGAGGAAGATGAATTATACGATCCCTTAGCGGATGCGGTGTCTAGTACCAATGAGTTTCGAGAAGCAAATTCCAAAGTTCAATCAACGACACTGTTAGTCGATCTCAAAATAGATGTACCGAAATTGGAAAGCAGCGAAAGAGTGAAAAACAATGAAAACAGCGAGGAGAATAAACAACTAGGTGACGATTGCTGGTATACTGAAGATAAAAATAGCTGCTGTTCACCATTCTGCTCTTCTCCCACTTTTGCCGACGAATCTTCTTCAGCTACATTGGCTGCGATCACATCAACATCCACGCCATCGTCTTGCGCATCTGCTTCATCTTTCACATGGCAGCCAGCAATTTCAGTTATATCTTTGCCAGTAGTGGCAAAAAGTACAGAACGCTCAATGGCAAAAGTACCACTACACCGAACGCCGAACAGATCATACAGTCTGCCAAACATTCGTGGCGAAGAAACAACATCGCCAGCTATCGATTTTCGTCAGCACCTAGCCCGTAACAACCTATTTCAGTTTTTTTCCAGCAGCACAGAATTTTTCGCAAGTGTTCCAAACTGTCTTGATCAAATTGAAGATCACCATAAAAAAAGTGATACGAATGTTAGCTACATTCAGCAACATCTTCATCGTAAATCTGAACATCGTCGCCACACATTGTTAAATTCAACGTTAAGTGGCTCAACTTCATCGGATCTTAATGAAAATCAATCGGCAAAACCACCCTCACGGTCGAATATTGTTCGCACTGATAACTGTAAGCGTTCGCATTGCTCTAATGGGCGATTGGATTCGTTGTTTTTTCAAAATGCCCGTTCACTCCAATCAATCAACTCTAGTTCGGGTATCGGTTTTATGAATGCAAGCTATAATAATCTTACTCTGCTTGATTATTCGGGTCGTAAGCGTTCAAAAAATAAAGGTTTATCTTTAGTTATCGAAGAGTGCAATTCAAAGAGAAATTTTAGTGTTGAAATGAGTGATCTGTTTAGTAATCATGGAAAAGATAATAAAATTCAAAAAGAACACTCCGCATTGGAAGCTTATCATATCCAGTTAACTTCACGCAAACCTGCAAAGGGAGACATTTCTACTTTAAAACCTAATAAGAGTTTTGATCAAAATCCAACTTCGTTGAAGACCAGCTATGCACAGAGTTTGGAAAAGTGCAATTTTGATCCAAAAGAGTTATCAAACACTGAGTTGAAAATTTGTCTTAAACGACGATCCGATGAAGTAAATCAGAAGAAACGATTAGGAATGGTATCATCGACGCCTAATTTACATATATTTAGCCATGACGAAATTGATGATATGTTGGTTTCGTCAAACCGCAACTCCATTCAGCAGCTGTCAACCATTGAGAAGCGTATGGGTATTCTTTTACCTGCCAGCTCACGGGTTTCGTTTGGCAGTAAAGGAGTCAGCTTCTATCCAGTTGTCTCGAAATATACATGGCAAGAACAAAGTTCGGAAGAATGTAATTATAATGAGACCATCGTCAGTCCTTGCTTGGATACGAATGACGCAGCAGAGATCGATGACCAAGAAGAGACTTTAACCAAATGTGAAGAGTGCGAAAAGAAAAAAATCAGAACAATAGTTAATGACGAGGAAAATAAAATATCTAAAGAAACGCGTAATAAAGAGAATGTAATCGAAAAGGAGATGCCGATCAAAATTGATGCTATTGTTGCCAATACCCCTACACCATCATATCCAAATAGCAGTTTCAAAACGTCTGTGGTCAATCGAGGTAGTGGGTGCTATCGACTTCCAGAAACAAATATTCATGCACTATCGCAAGCAGTTTTAAGTGTACCAAATATAATAATTGAGAATAAATTCGATTACCCCAGATCGACCCCGCCAACTCACATTTTAATCAATAATTCTGAATCAATTCATGCCACCCGTGACGGAGTTGCAAAATATTCCGCTCCAAGTGGCGAATCTTATTCGCAGTTTAACAAAAATGAACTAATCAAATCCAAATCTAAAACTGACGAGAAGTATCCTCAGCATAAGGGTTTCTTATGGCGTTTTGCAAATGGTTTTCGTTTTAATTTACGTCGTAATAAGAAGAAACAACTTCAAACAGAAGCTAAAAGCCAACTATCGCCAATAGCGCCATCGTACAAAAAACCGTCTCAGAACCAGAACTCAGCAGACTTTATTTACATCCCTCTGAAAGGACGGATACCAGCAAACAACAACAGTGCTGAAACACCACAGAAAGGCGAAAAATCGTCGCTGTCGCTTTCCACTTCTAATGGGAACCACTTGTTGACTGCAAAACACCACACTGCACCGTTCCAAAAGCCTTCCTTTGGGGTATGTGAGAAGTGCGCAGGCCAACATGCGCTTCAATATGCTAGTTCACAATCAATCGATAAGAAATGCCCTGACAATGAACAAAGTTACTACGATTTTAAACGTCAGTTCGGCGGTATTAAGGATGGTTTCGGTTTTACTACGGAGAACGATATAGCCATGAATAAAAGAATTCACTTTATTAATAAGCCACAACAACAACCAAAACAACATTTAAATCACTTTAAAATGGGTTTGATTGAAACAAATCTTGATACACATGAGACTAAAATTTCAGGAAAGACTCAAAGTCTTATGGAACTTGGACCTCAAATGAAATTCCATATTTCTTCCCAAATAAATACATCGTCGTCGGGTTGCTACGAGATTGATAAGAACAGTGAAGATTCAAATGATGGTTCGCGAAGTGTCGTCGAAGATATTGTGGTCAACGGTAGTAAGGTGAAAAAGTCCGGAGTAAAAACCCTAGAACACATAGCAGCAGCAGCAGCAGCGACAAGGCCGCATAAAAGTATGGAGTTTTTATTGGATAAGGAAAATCAGAAAAATGTTCTGGTGAGTTTTAATTTCTTTTTATAAGATCAAATTTTTAGTGTGCCCTAATAATTAACGCACGGAATGAACATGAAAAAAAATTAAAACAATTTTAAATTTCAAGATAGCGATTATGTATATTAATTTCGGCTGCTTTGATGTTTTTTCAAATGCTAATACCCAAACAGGGCCTCACATCGAAGCCCATTTACTTTTCTGGTTACACAGATCAAAGCGGAACGTACAATTTTACTATTTTTGAACATAGAGTATTGTTTCGTAATTGTTTTAACAACAGAAGGAAATCTTTCTTAGTTTTTGAGAAAGTAAAACAAAATGAAACGTACTTTTCTCCCTCTTATTTATTTATTTAGTTGTATACTTGCATTGTAAGATACAATATCTTACAAACTAATGCAAGTTTCAAGGTAGATTACAATTACTCCAGGCTAACATAATAAACAACTTTATTGATTGAAAGCTGTTGAAATATTTTGTTTTGCAGATAGCCATTTCAAAGTTCTTAACATATTTCTTACAGGTGTATAGTGATTGCAATTTGCCACATAGAATGGATCTCGTTCCTTTATTTTGTAAAATTTGAGACTTTAATATCATTATTTCAGTCCTCAATAATAGTATTGTGGGGCAATACTCAAAATGTGGCTGCATAATGGAATTATATTATTTCATGGCCATAGCAAAAAAAAATAAAACTAAGTCTAAAATTAGGTCTCTATCATCAGGATTGACAGAGAAATCGAATTTAACGCAGGTCAGGGTACACCAAAGTTAGCCTTTTTTAAAAATGACAAAAAGTGATGTCAAAGTTGAGAAACGGACTTTACCGTAAAACAATTTTTTTCTTAGAATATGACCAAGAATCACATCCCGAAGTATGTAACACGAATTACGGGACACCTTGTATACTTGGGGAAAATGTATGCTAAGGACTAGTAAGCTATTACATGAAAGACATCAAAGGTTAGGAAGCAATAAAATCATTAGTTTAACAAAATCTTATACCAGAGCTCATTCCGAGAGAACTATTTCATCATATTCCAAAACTGAATATAAAATCCGTCAGTTACTAGAAAAAATAAAATTTTGTAAAAACACAGCAGATGAACTAAAAATATACGAGTCTAATAAGATACAGGTCATTTACACATTTGCCATCAAAAATTTTAATACATACAATTGTGGATGAATTAGGATTGGTGGTTTTCTAAAATAATTCTATAAAAAGTTAGTTCATGGTATTCGAAAATAAATAGATACATATGTTAGATGGGCTTGAATGTAATTGAGTTATTTTCATTTGGTCGTAGAATCATTATTTTTACAAAACATTTTTATAGCATGGTGTAGTCAGTGCCAGTTTGACGACTATACATATAGATCAATTAGTAAGAAGCTGATTTAAATTTTATGTTTCTGCTAAACTGGCTGGCCCGTCATAAGATGAACGAATAGAGTAGGTAAATTAAGTAAATTAGCTTTAAGCTTCCTGTTCCCGTGCGCTGTAAAAAAATTAAATTCTGCTTTCAAACTCCTTAGGATCCTTATGATTTTTTTTAAGTTAAACTATTTGGATTTGAACTAATCTGAAAATTTTCCCATTAAATGAAACATATTTCTTGACTGCAAATTAAATTAGTCGATCCTTATTTATATTAAAAAAAAAAAAAAAGAACTTTATTAACTCATTATCTTAAATCTAGACTTATTTAACACTATTGTGCTCTACTTCTTTCTGATGACGACCGCTTTCTGACGATGACTATCTCAGACTGTGTGCTTTTGGTCTGTAGCATGGACTGGAAGTTGAGCCTACGCTACCAGACCCTACTGTTTATGTTGACCATCTGTGGTTTCGCTGTTCTAAAAAGGAAATCATAAGTCATAACCTGTTTATGTTGACCACCTGGTCTCGATGTTCTATGAAGCGAATCTTATTTGGTGAATGTGAAGTCGATAATGTGGATTAGGGATGATTGCAGGTGTTAACTGTATGTGATGATTGAAGTTGTTAACTTCCCCTTTTGTCTGAAAAGATCGCCCCGATCTTATGTGTGTGGTGGTTGACAAGTTTCCACTCGATTCATAATGTCTTTTAGTTGCATGCTCACGAATGTTTCTTTGTTAAACCGTGGTCGCATGTATCTATTGAAATATAGGTATTATCAAAACTATGATTTATTTTCCCGAACATCGTTAATCCGAACATGGATATAAACGGACTCCTTGTGATCTCGCTTTTAATAGATGAATCAGATTTATATTTTTCATATCCAATTTTTCATCTAGGGTCTCGAAATATTGGCCAATGTCGTACTTGTTGACGCTATATGTTTTCAGGAATCTATTGATTTGTCCTGTAGGGTTTTCATATTTTTCACCATCTATTACTGTAAAGTTTTCGAACGCCAGCAGGTGTGTTTCGGCGACGCCGACGTGCTGATCGTCGATTTGGTGCTCCCCAGTCAGAAGAATGGAACCATCTTTAATTATTTCCAACTCTAAATCTTTTTCTCTAATTTTTTTATTACGTTTGTTTTCCTATTTTCTTATAAGTCCATTAAACATGTGTCGTTATCTTTATAAATTTTAGAATATGTAGTTGAATTGCAACTCATATTAACAATTCCTAATGTTCTTATATGTATCATTACATTTAGCAAATTCTTTAGATAGATAGACAGATAGATAGTCATAGTTGTTTTAATTTCATTACATTTATAATTCTTGATTACATAGTTTACAAAAAACAAAAAGCATGGCTCTTCTGCCGTCTGCCTCGTTGACAAAACATAATAAATTTAACTTTGAAATAAGATTATTCATCAAACAAATTTAATAATAGTTACTGTTGAAATTTTATGTTCTAATAATGTTTTATAACATTTCATTATGGCAACCCTAAAACTATGTTCCTAACATGACATTCTCTTGCAGCTTGCAGTACTTTTCTTGTAAGCAGTTTATCAAACTCTTATCTATGTACTCTATTCTTGATCTTTTACATTTTACATTATATTGAATACAGTTCTTCTTGAAGCTTTGAACCGAGTAGTTGTTTCTTTTATTTTATTATCGTAACAGGTTATGGGCCCAGTTGCGATCGAATATAAAAGAGTTTTTTTCTTATGCTCATGCGTAGGTACGTGTAGCAAAGTAAATACTGAGACGCAAAAATTATTTGTAAAATATAATTGGATTTTGCTGACGATTAGTACATACTTCAGTGGTGAGGAAATAATATTCTTGGTTTCTAGAGAAAGTTTTTTATGGTAAGAATTTCTGTACGATGTTGAACCCAAATGAAGAATTGAAAATAGTGAAGCTCATAAATGGTGACCAATGGAATGTTTGGAAATTCCAAGTAAAAATTATTTTGGCTTCCTCGGATTTGATGAAGTATGTAACGGGCTTAGTAACTAAGCCAACAGAAACTACTCCTGAAATCAAGGCAGAGGATGTGCTCAAACAAGCACAGTTATGGTCTCTTTACGGCAGTAAGGCGCAACGGGTCATCGTGACATCAATTGGACAACAACCACTTCTTCATATCATTAACTGTAAAACTTCGAAAGACATGTGGGATAAATTGAACACAGTCGTATTTATAATCCCATTCCAAAGTATGTCTAACTTTGGACAGCTCTTAGAACAGTGTCAAACTCCAAATCGTATTTATAAACACTTTCATCGCTGTCTAAGGAACGTCTAACTTTAGACACCGAAATTGGTTGTCTAAACTATGGCGAAAGTGGCATTTGCTACAGCAAAAAACAATTTTGTTGAACATGTTATAAAACACTGTTGAGAGCTCTAAGATCAAAAAAAATAAGTAGTTTGATGTGCAAAAATACTACTTTCAACAATTAAATTTATAAATTGCACAAATTTCATCGTTTTATGAGACTTGGAAAAGGTGTAACTCAAAATCAAATCAGGTGCTTTTTTGGTCTGGTTCAAGTGCTACGCCACACTCTTTCAGAGCCATTTAGTTGTTGCACTCGTATATCAAAACACAAAAAATGGTACTGCAGGGATACATCATGAATGCCACCAGTTAGTTTTTCATTCGAAGTTGACAGTTTGAGGGGTTGTTTAGACAACTGCTGGAATGCATTTATAAATACGAAATTGGCTAAGGGTTGTCCAACTCTTTAGACACCGTCTAGTTGGACAGTTGTCTAAGGATGTTCTAAGCAAATTTAATAAATACGACTGACAGTGCATACGAATTAACATCAAAGACACGTATCCACATGTTGCAACAACAGATTTAGAGTTTTGTTAAAGATCCACAGGATGACATTGCGATGCACATATCAAAGTTGCAGGCTATTGTGCAACAATTAGCTGATGCAGGAGAGAGTGTTTCAAATTCCATGGTTATTACAAAAATTCTCATGACTCTTCCTCATTTGTTAAGTAATTTTTTTAGTGCATGGGAGTCGACTGCAGCAGAGCAGCAGACACTTTTATTTATTTATTTATTCACTTCATCAAACAGAGCAGAATTTCTCTTACAGACTAATACATTTGTTATTCATAAAATAAAAAGAAAAAGGAAAAAATTAAAATAGAACGCAATCTTTCTTAAATTAAACAAATTTTATGAAACTATTGAAAGGATTTTTTTATCACAATGGTGGGAAATACAATAAGTTAAATACATACAATTTAAAAGAATCTCTTTTACAGTTTTCGAAAAAATCCAATCTATTGCAAACCAAGTTGGCTTCCCTGATGCAACGAGAGATCGTTTCATTACGACCATAGTTCGTTCTATGAAAACACTCATGAAACAAAGTGGAATCTCGAGAATTGATTCTGGGTACACGTATATTAATTAATGATAGCAATGGAGGACATTTAATATGGTAAGAAATTATATCTCTGACAAACATTATCTCGGAGTATGTACGCCGCTGCTCCAAATTAAGCATTCCAAATAACTGGCACCTGGTTTTATAAGATGGAGTTACAATTCTCCAATTCAATTTAAGAAATGCGTACCTTGTAAAATTCCTTTGTATTTTTTCAATTCTTCCGCACGAGTTTTTATACTGGGGGTTCCAAATTGTACTGCAGTACTCAAGCATTGATCTAACTAAAGAATTAAAAAGCGACTTAAGTGTGTATGGGTCATTAAAGTCTTTAGTGTTCCTCTTAATAAATCCAAGCATCTGGTTTGATTTATTTACCACATAATCAATGTTTGGCAAGAAGGAAAGCTTTCTATCTAAAACAACTCCTAGATCTTTTTTCTGGAACACTCGTTCTTATTCTGAATTTTTTATGGAATAATTGAAATGTATCGGTAAAGAATGACGGAAACAGGACATAACTTGACACTTTGATACATTTAAGTGTAGAAAATTGATGTCGCACCAATCAGCCAATCTATTAAGATCTTCGTTCAATTGAGCGCAATCCTCCAATGATTGTATGATCCGATAAAGTTTGAGGTCATCCGCAAAAAGAAGACATAATGTATTCTTGAATATATCAGGAATGTCATTAATAAATAAGAGGAACAATAGCGGGCCTAGGTGGCTTCCCTGAGGGACACCAGAAGGCACTAAGATTTGTTCTGATAAAACGTCATCAATTTTAACTATTTGAACCCTATTAGTTAGATAGGATTTCAGCCAGTCGAGAAGGTTTGAATGAAAACCAAACTGAGAAAGCTTATTCATAAGAACCTTATGATTTACGCGATCAAAGGCTTTAGCAAAGTCGGTAAATATAATATCCGTTTGGAAACTTGACTCAAAGTTATTGATTATATAATTATTAGAGTAGTAAACAGAATGAAAATATACAGCAAAACGATTGCAGATTGTAGTTAAGTCACTTGTTGATGTATTCTGGTACTTCATACAGCTTGGATAACGGTTAGATTTACGTTTAGAATTTATGAAATTCCAAAAGCTTTTACAATTATTTTTAATATTAGACTCCATAGTAAACATATAGGACCGATACAAAAATTTGTTGAGCATATCAAATTCTTTTTGACTTCTCAAGTACACCGACCGAAATTCTTCATTTTCACGGTTCTTATTGAATAATTTGAACGCTTTGTTTTTTCTATTTTTTAAATTAATCAACCTTTTATTAAACCAGGCTGGGTTAGAAGCCAGCGTTGCCACAATGATACAAGTGTAACAAAAGTGTTACACTTTTCAATTATTTTAAAGTTTTGTTACAATGTTACTTTTTTTTCCGTTTGGTTACACTTTTCCCGTAAAAATTTTTTTGTTTTTTTTTTCGTTAAAAAATATTGAAAAGTTCTCTTTCGAACCATTTGTATGTGAATTCTATAGTCTGCTTTTACGTTGAGACGTTCTTAGCTCGACGCTTTTCGAAAATACGTGAGAGCAAAGAGTGAAAGCATCTTGTTCAATCTATGTTTCTCTTTTACCCTACAGCATTTTCGAATTGCGTCGAGCTAGGAAGGTTTCCATGTAAAAGCAGACATAGTATTTTAGAGGGAACGTACTTAGTTACGCGCCGTTCGGGCAGCAGATGCCGAAGTAGGTCTATCTATTGATGAAAAAAAATGTATAAAAACAAAAATGAAATTATTTTATACAGAACTATGTCAGATTAAAAAGAGGTTCGATGTTACTAATGAAAAATTAAAAAATATTGTGCTTTTAGATCCTGGAAAAATTGTTTCTGAAAGCAATTGTATCTTGCCACTATCAAATAATTTCCCGAATTTGTATGATCCCGAAAAAAAAAAGAAAAAAATATGCACTGAGTTTAGAAAGTTACAGTTACAACAAAACTTAAAATATATTGACGACATTGAATTAATTTGGGGCCTTGTTAAATCTTTACAAAATCCACAAAAAGAGAAATGTTTGAAAATGTTGTACAATTTTCCAAAAAAAAATATTAAGCTTACTTCACAGTTCCGCTACTGCGAAACGTGTTTTTTTTGAACTTAATTAAATAAAAAACAATAAGGCGAACTAATATGATTTAAAAACAATTGAGGCAATAATATTTGCAAAGCAAATCAAAGACTTGTAGTACTTGTAAGACTAATGAGAAAAAATGAATTTATTACAATTTCTTAGTATGTATGTATGTACCTACATATGTATATAAAAATGAAATGTGATAAGGTGTTCCTAATAAAGTTTTTTTTTCTTTTTTTTTTTTAGTTAAGAAAACATGTTTTTATTATTATTGTAGTTTTTTTTCAGTTTGTTACATTTTCTTTCCATTTGTTACACTTTTTGAAAAAAATTGTTACACTTTCAAAAAGACCTGCGGCAACATTGTAGAACTAGATAGGGACTTCTTAAGTAGAACAAACCGACGCACAGCTTCATTGATAATAGATGTGAAAGATTCGTTTGCTATTTTTAAATTAGCTTTTGAGATACATGTATCCCACGGAAAAGAAGAAAGATAGTCGTTCATTGCATCAAAGTTCGCTTTCCTAAAGTTTGGTACAAAGAAATTATTTTTATTATGATCACAATGCATGTAGCTATAAAAATTAATAGTTCCTTCATGTGCAGTGTGATGAATTCTGTTTGGGACAATAGCGGTTGGAGACATTTCAACATAAAAATTGAATTCCTTATCGACAAAGATCAGATCGAGAAATCGATTTAATTGATTGCAAATAGGATTAATTTGTATCAGGTCAAACTGACTAAAGAAATCAATCAAATTTATTTCAACATCAGTTGATACCTCAAATGGAATTAAATATTTATCATCTTTGTCCATTACCCACTTTATATACCCTTGATTAAAATCGCCAATACAAATTATATGTTGAGAGCTGTTTAGATTTTCTAAAATACTATTACTGTTATCAAAATATATATTATAATATTCAAGAGAACTATTTGGTGGGATATAATTATTTATGATGAACAATTCAGTATTATCATTCAAAGTTAAACAAATACATAGTTAATTGATCAATATCAAAATTAGATGACAAATTTATAGTATTAGATTTAAGTTCAATTTCCCTACAAGGGAGGGATGATCGAATAGCAATCAATACACCTCCGCCTCTATCCATACCTGTTAAAATTTTGGATCTGTCTTTTCTAAAAACTGTATATTTTGAGTTGAATAATTCTGTTGTTAATTGGTTTTCAGTTAACCATGTTTCCGTTAGTAAAATAATGTCATAAAAACAGGATGAAAAAACAAGATATAAATAATCTAGCTTAGTTCTTATGCCTCCTACGTTCTGATAGTATAATAATAAGTTACTTGATGTTGCGGTAGATATAGATGAGGTATCAGCAGTGTTAACTTCATTGATTGGTGTTATGTTGAGTTCTCGGTTTGTAGCACAAAGTCGTTTTTTGAATGATTAACGAATTTTTTTACCTTAACGTACATTGGCCAGATGGAAGCGTCACTCATCAGTTGATTATAACTTTTTGCAGGAACACTCAGTTTAAAATTTACATGAGTAATATCCGATTGGGCAATTCCTTTTTTAGTCAGCTTGTAGCATTTAAACAAATTAGAAGGAATATCAGTCTGAGTTGAGATATGGTTTGTAATTCGCTCAGGTACAGTATCCACTTTAAATTTTGAAACATGCAGCCAAACTGTAGGAGTTACAGCATTTAAATCACTTTTACAACTTCCTGTGATTACATTATTATTGCTTTGAATATTAATTCCTTTTTTTCTCGCAACCTCCGAATAAGCATTGTTTTTGTTTTGATTGACATTAATGGTACCCAGTGTTAGAACCTCAGTAGTAGAACTCCGGAGCAGATTTGTAAAAAAAGTGGAGTAAATTGAAAATTTCCGGAGTAGATTTGAAAACGAAAGAAAAATTCATGTTTTTAATAACTGTAGTTAACAAAAATTTATTTGAACTAAAGTACGTAAATATAGGGTGCTTGGGTAACCTAGTTTACTATTGTGAATATACTGTGCCAATAAGTTAAAAGAGCTTAAGGCTAGGTGGACATTTTTAGCGAACTCAGAACTCATGTAAAAGTGTTTGCTTGTATTAGTAAATCATTTTATTCTCTTAAAAGTGATCCCTCTTGCTATCTCGCGTGTGATTTCAAATTCTCTCTCTTTTATCACTCTTTTTGGTCTATGCAACAGCCAGAAACTAGAAAAGAATTACGCACTTGCATAAGCAGAACAAAGGGGTGAGAATTATACGACCATGCACTGTGCAAGTAGGCATATAAAAAAACAGATATCATTCATAAGGCACACTGACGAAGATATATGTATGTAGGTATAGGTACACAATGTGTCCGAATGAACCTTTTTTTTTTATTTCTTGTTTTTGGATGGGTTGAGTTGAGAATAGAAATATGTATTGTGTCAAGTCAGGAAAGTAAGAAAACCGGTTAGTACTTTTTTTTGTCAGTTTGCTTGCTGAGATAAATACAGATAACAAATAATGAAGATGTTGTAGGGTCGATATTTCTTATCTTGTGTTTTTGCGGATGTGGAAAACATGATATTTGTATGATTTAAATGTAGGTCAGTTTCTTAGCTTAGTTTGATCAGCAAAATTAATGAAAAAGGGGATAACTTGGGAGGTATGAGCTTAGATAATACTCTTTTTTTTTATTTATTTATTTTTCCATTTTAATTTCATTTGCAAGAAGATATATTTTAAGGAAATAAAGGAATGGATGTTTTTTGAAAACTGCAATCGAAGAACAAAAAATTCCCTAAGAAAATTCAAAATTTTTCAAGTTAATTTTGATTTAAAAATTTTTATTATTTATTATTATTTTTTTTTTTTCACTTGAAATTTGAACAAAACAGTAATCTTGTGGGCCATAACCAAGCAAATAGAGATTTAAAGAAGTCATCTTATGAAACGGCCTGTTTTTTGTGGGAGTTCTTAGGATTTTTTTTCAATGACCAGCAAATAGATAGAACTTTAAATTTACTATTATTTGCTACATATATATCGACTGATAAATATAAATTTTAAGCTAAAAATATAAGTTAGTAGAATATGAGTTATAGTTCTCTGAATATCCCGCTTCAAAAAATGAACTCGCAATTCTTCCACGATTCCAACTGGCTTGTCGAAAACAAAAAAAAAAGTTATCGTCGTTTTTATCTGCAATCCAGTTTCAGTTTTAAATTCATTTTTATTTTATATCACTAATAACTACTTACATGCTAACAAAAATGTTTAAACAAGCTTACATAATAACTTAATTAACTTACTGACCCTAGGCGGGTACTCTAAATTACACAATAACTTATTTCTATTGCCTTTCGGCCTAAAGATACAATATAACTATTTCAACCTAGAACTAATATTAAAACTAAGAAAGTTTAAAAAAAACTTAGTTTCAAAGATCAATTTTTTTTTGGATTTTCTTAAAATTACTTACAACTAATTAAAACTACTTAAAACTAATTAAAACTACTTAAAACTAGAGCAGCCATAGTAGCTTTTTATAATTTTTTTTTTTTTTTTTGTTTTTTGTGTTTTATAATTTTTTTGGGATTTTGTATTTTTTTCTATTTTTTTTATCTGCAATCCTAAATGTGGGAAGGCATGTACTATTATGAAATGAATACTTATATACAAAATTGGACTTTTGGTAAATATTTGAAAAAATAGTTACGAATTTGCGATGGTTTTTAGGTTTTTGCTAAAAAAAAGTCGTACATTTGGGAATATTTGGTTGATAGCAGTTCTATGCGCACATAGTATATTTGCTACCCTTCAAATTTCAAGTCATTCCGTAAACAAGTTTTTGAGATAGTATAGAGGAAAGTTTTAGGTCCGCTTACAACTGTGAAAGTATAAAACTTTTTTAGCTGCTGCATTTTTAAAACGACTTCGAATTTTCAAAAATCACATTGCTATCGTATTCTAGACATTTTAAGAAAGCAATTTATGAAAAAAACAAAACAAATCACGTGGGATGGTCCTCTTAAAAAATATATATATGCATAGATAATAATAAAAAAAGTCTTTCTCATCACTACAGAATTTAAGACTTCATGTACTTGGCCGTATCAACACCACGTCCTTAGGTACCTACTTGTTTAAAAAAAAAAAAAAAGGAATTCCAGCTCTTTAGGAATAATCTATCTTTTGAATAATTGCCTTCCATAACTTTTTCTTGTAAAACGATTTTTGAGACATTTTTACAAGTTTTTTTATGTTGAATGAATGGGCTGAAATTTTGTCAACAGCACGAATAAACAAAATTAGACACGAATACTTTGTTATAATATACCAATTGAAATTCAACATGTATCTAACAATCAGCACAACACAATTTACAGAAAATTACACTGTTACTCTCAATGTATAATTTATTTTAAATTCAATTGAAAGAATTCTCAAATACAAAAAAGTTCCTTCTTTATCAGAAACTAGCTGACCCACCCGGCGTTGCTCGGGTCTAACTTATTTAAAGCGTTGTTAACACAAAACTGCCAAGAAACGAAAACTAAGAAGACTAAGTTTAAGAATGCCTGAAAATTTCTAGGTTTATACTTATTTATTTCCATCATTAGGTCTGTTCATTGAACTTTCCCCAGGGTTGACCCAGGTCTTCTTGACAACCCTATGAGTTGTCAAAAAAACCTGGGTTTTCCAGTCCTCAAAAAACGCTAAACCACAAATCACCACACATCCCTGTCATTAAAAAAAAAAATACATGCCATTTGACAGCTCTCAACTCGCCACAGCAAAAAGCAAGGGCGAGTTAATGGAAAACCTAGGTCAACCCTAGGGCTCAAAAAACACTCAATTTGACATTCAGGGTGACATTGGGTTTCTCAAAAAACGCTTTATGGCGACCCAAGGGTGACCCTAGGGCTTCAACGAACAAACCTATTTATAGTTGAGTAGCGAGTAGCTAAATACCCTACAGAAAAACTGTGAACGTTGTATATAAAAACACAGTGGCCCGCTATGGCTTCGTACGGGCATAAAATTAAGGCTAAAGCCTGACTGAGGCGACACGTTCCGTTGACGATTCTTCATCTCTTGCTGAACGTACTCTTTTGGTATTCACTGTGCTACGACCTATGTTCGAACGACGACGTTTTCCAGACATGACTTTAAAATTTCTTTACAAAATTTTCTCAGTTCTATATGAATGATTACCTATGTACGAATTGCCATATTATTAGTATGTGCCGCAGTAAAAAATATCTGAATACTTTCCATTCAGAAACAAAAAGAAAAGATACCTATTCTTTTCAACATAAACTACGATGCTTTAAAAAATAGTTTGCTTTTCGTGCGAGTTTCAAACCGCACGAAAAGTAAAAGTAAATATTTTTAATATACATATATATGTTTGTTATGACATTGCATTACAAAACTTTAAATTTCTTGGCTTTTCTCTGCTATAATATGCATGTATTATACACATAAACCGTCCTCTTTAATCACTCTAATCATTAAAAAAAACGGCATCGAAATCTGTTGCGTTGTTTTAAAAATCTAAGCATACATAGGGACATAGGGACAGAGAAAGCAACTTTATTTTATACTATGTTAAGAAGATTGCTGAATTGCAATTAAATGTCCATAAACCTCCGGATATGTATTTTCATAGATATAAGTACCTACTACCTACCCACACTTATCCACCCTCTGCTTGCCTTCCCACATGCACAATATGAAACAAAAATAAAATAAATAAAATATGGGTACAAATAGGTACAAACCAATAACGAAAGAATAGTACAACCAACAACTTTGAAACAAAGTTAAAAAAATTATTTCGCATACACCTTACCCAAACGCATATCTTATTCCAAATAAGTTGAATCCTATATGCCTATGTAAGTTACTGACCTATACCATACATTTTCATGCCAACCGCGTTATGTCATCAACAAAACAACAGAAGTTCTCAAACACAAAATAACTACCTAGTCAAATACAAAATTTTTAGCTGAAGAAAAAAAAGAAACACACTCTCATCAAGTTGCGTACACTTGACCAAGGAATTCCATTCTATTAGTGCAGTCTGCAGTGGTGCTATTTTCTCACCCCTTTCCCTTTGTGCGTTTGCCTATGTCCGTTTCTTTCAATCCTTCGTCATTTCAAACTTTTTTTTTTACAATGCAAGCTACTGCTACCAGCAAAAAAAAACAACAGGCACACAGTTTGTAATGAGAAATGAATAGCACAAAAGATCACAAAATAAGGTCATAGGTATAGAATATAGATGATATGTATGAGGGGATGCATATGCATAACGCATAAGATCATCTGAGCGATACTCCGTTTCCAAATCACAGAGAAAAAACAGACAAAAAGAAGAAAAGAAAATGTTTTGTAAAGATGATAAACACACAAACATTTAAGTATTATTCAAATGCTGAAATATATTCCATAACGGTTTTTATAATGACCGGAAGCTGTTTTTTTATTGAAAATTTCGATTTGTTCACTATTTTGGTCGGGGCATCCGCATTTATGAACTTTTTATTTTTTTCTTTTTCGTTTTATAACTAGAAAATATATATGCAACTAACCTCCGAGCGTTTTTTTTTCAAATTTTGTCTCCTTATATGAGAAAACCTTCCTCAATTTGTTGTAATTTTTCGGTTTTCAGTATACTCTTTTGGAAATAACTTTGCCGTTTATTAATATTTTTTCATGAAATAAAAAGGAAATAGTAGATAAATATCAGGCGCATCTTATAAAATCATTGGTAATAGTTTTAAGAGCTTTGAAATAGGTGTTATGATGAGAAGTTGTTGAATCTGCCTTTTTTTAACTTATAAAGCATGGGGCAAGGCGTGGGTGTTTTCAAGTACATATATATATACATTTTTTTGAAGGTCATAAAGCTCCTGAACTAACCTCCGAGGCCAAAATCAAAATTTTTTTCTCCAAACCGCTAAAATTCAATTTCAATAAAGTCATATTTGCAAACGATTTCTGAGGAACGAGAAGCCAAAAGAACCTCAATTTTTTGTTGGTATTTTTCTTTGATATAATCTCAATCAGTTTCAATTAAAAAATATAGTATTGTGGTCACAGAACTTGAAATATTAATTCTAGAAAAACTGTCTACTTTGGGTTTTTTCTAGAAAATCTTGCTTAAAAACATATACATACGCACATTTAGTTCGAAACAAATCCACCACCAAGTTTAGCGCCGTTTTCTCTTTTTGTCTGTTCTCTGTGATTTGGAAACGGAGTATCGCTCAGATGATCTTATGCGTTATGCATCCCCTCGCTCATACATATCATCTATATTCTATACCTATGACCTTATTTTGTGATCTTTTGTGCTATTCATTTCTCATTACAAACTGTGTGCCTGTTGTTTTTTTTTTTTGCTGGTAGCAGTAGCTTCCATTGTAAAAAAAAGAAGTTTGAAATGACGAAGGATGGAAAGAAACGGACATAGGCAAACGCACAAAGGGAAAGGGGTGAGAAAATAGCACCACTGCACTAATAGAATGGAATTCCTTGGTCAAGTGTACGCAACTTGATGAGAGTGTGTTTCTTTTTTTTTCTTCAGCTAAAAATTTTGTATTTGACTCAGTAGTTATTTTGTGTTTGAGAACTTCTATTGTTTTGTTGATGACATAACGCGGTTGGCATGAAAATGTATGTAGGTATAGGTCAGTAACTTACATAGGCATATAGGATTCAACTTATTTGGAATAAGATATGCGTTTTTTTTTTAACTTTGTTTCAAAGTTGTTGGTTGTACTATTCTTTCGTTATTGGTTTGTACTTATTTGTACCTATATTTTATTTATTTTATTTTTGTTTCATATTGTGCATGTGGGAATGCAAGCAGAGGGTGGATTAGTGTGGTTTGGGTAGGTACTTATATCTATGAAAATACATATCCGGAGGTTTATGGGCATTTAATTGCAATTCAGCGCCTTCTTTATTTCTGATAAAGAAGGAACTTTTTTGTATTTGAGAATTCTTTCAATTGAATCACTCCATAGTATAAAACAAAGGCGTTTTCTCTGTCCCTAGGTATGTCCCTTTATATGCTTAGATTTTTAAAATTCGCAACAGATTTTGATAGAGTTTTTTATAATGAATAGCTTGGTTCAAGAGGAAGGTTTATATGTATAAAACATGTATATTATAGTAGAGAAAAGTCGACAAATTTAAAGATTTGTTATGTGATGTCGTAACAAAAATAATTTTCTGCGCTTACATTGCAAACGCTGGCTAAACCTTACGAGATAGATCAAATTTATGTAGGTACTACGGAATTGTATATCTTAAAAAGATGAATAAAAAAATCCGCGACAGCATTGTTTATCTTCTAAGGATAACCCACAGTAACCATTTTTATCTTTATTTTAAACGATACAGTATCATTCCTTATCCAATTAAATACATTAGATACGCTCTGCATTTCATGTAGATCGAAATTGCCCTTTACAGCATGTGATTTAAATGAATATTTTTGAAGATATAACAGATTTAAAAATTGAGAGATAAAAATGTAAGAAGTAAATAAGTAAAAATGTTGTGTATGAATATTCCAAAGATAGCAGGAAATCTTCATGGTAAAGGGAATGGGGAATTGTTTTACTCCAAATTCAAATGTTCACAGTTTTTCTATAGTGTATTTAAGCACGGGTCACACACGGCTGGTTGCCAGCCGCGAATTGAGTAGCTGCTACTGCCAGCCGCTGATCGGCTTTGTGTGAACACAAAATTTGCAACCAACCCTGGCAGCCGGCGAGTGTTTAGCAGCGGCTGGCGAAGTTGAACATGTTCAACTTTTGGTAGCAATCAGCGGCGCGGCGGCTGGCAGCTAGTAGCGCAGTCTGACCACATCGGCTGGTAAGTAGCAGCGACCAGCGAGTAGATTTGACATTTGATTTTCATTTATTTCAAATCATAAAATAATAGTAGTCACATGTGTAACCAAATACTTCGGTCGTCCATTGGAAAAACTCAATGTAAAATTATATGTATATCAAAATTGTCTTTCAGTTCCAAGTGAAAGTGGCTCAAGGAGTGAAGGAAACTGAGATCAGTTATCAAATGGCGTTTTCTAAACAAGAGCTTCGAGAAGTAAAAAAGGGTTTGGAAAATCTTTACAAAAAACATCTCTGTGAAGAGGAGAATCTACTTCAAGTTGTGTGGCATGCTAGCTATGCAAGAAGAATTTATTGCACAAACCATTATATATAAATTCATATACAAACAGAAAATGAAGACGACGACGGTGTTGAGATTTTTGTTAAAATCTTTATCTAGTTCTCTGTATCCATTAAATAAAATAATCAAAATATTCACCTTCCATTTGCAAAGAAATCTTGTTTATTTTGTACATATCCATAAAGTTTTTCGATTTGGGTTCAGGCTCCATCTGCTCAGCTTGACAAGGCTTCTTTGTAAGTGGTGAGTCAGCCGAAATACTTAGCTCTTTAACTTTTGCTTTTCTCTTTGTTTTGATTTTTTGTTTGACTTCTTGTACATGTGCTGGTTTTTCTAATAACCTCACTGCTTTGGCTGGTTTTATGATAACATCCTCAAGTATTTCGATGGTTGCCTTTTAACATCCTCTTTTGGGCTAGAATCAGCAGCAGGACTTCCCGAGATAGTCGAATCTAACGACGACAGTATTTGTATTTCTTCTTTATCGTTCCATAGAAGAGATTCACTAACTTCTGGTGGAGAGTTTTTCTTTTTCTTTTCTGCATCAATAATATTTCGATGGCTTTTAGAAGAAATTCACTAGAAAAGTAGAAAAAGTCTTCTAAACACCAAATTGAAATTGAAGTATGACAGCTGTTGTCAATTGGCTAGCTGTCAAGGTGTTTTTTGACGACTGGCTAGCAGCTAAGTGTGACCGCATTGCCAGCCGCTGCTGCTGCTACTGCCAGCCGCTGGTAAGAAGCGGCTCGCAGCAGCTGTGTGTGACCCGTGCTTTAGTATCAGCATTGTACCCGTGCGAAGCCAGGGCGGGTCGCTAGTTTAAAATAAATTATACATTGAGAGTTACAGTGTAATTTACTGTAAATTGTGTTGTGCTTATCGTTAGAAACATGTTGAATTTGAATTGGTATATTATGACAAAGTGTTAAGTGTTCTTGTCTAATTTTGTTTATTCGTGCTGGTGACAAAATTTTAGCCCATTCATTCAACATAACAAAACTTGTAAAAATGTCTCAAAAAAAAATCAAAAATCGTTTTACAAGAAAAAGTTATGGAAGGTAATAATAATTCATAAGGTAGATAATTCCTAGAGAGATGGAATTCCTTTTTTATTTAAAAAAAAAAAAAGTAGGTACCTAAGGAGGTGGTGTTGATACGGCCAAGTACATGAAGTTTTAAATTCTGTAGTGATGAGAAAGACTTTATTTATTATTATCTACGTATATATATGTCGGAGATCTGAATACTTGGTATACAATATAAACGGCAGGTGGTGATTATTATGTCAAAACCTGGGGAGAATCGACTGCGAGAAAATAATCAGAAGAAAAAAGGAATCAGAGCAGATCGAGACTGCCTTGTTTAAATTGTAAGGAAAACTAATTTTGAAATTATTTTCATAATAAATAAAAATTATAAATATTTAAACGAATAACGATTTGAACTAATATGGAAGGTAACTTGAGAAATGAGAATGATAACGCGACATCAGAAGTGGGATTGGCCCAAAATTCCCTACAAGATTCAAGCGAAGAAAAATGGCGTCTCATATTCGAACAGCAAAATCGCAGCTTTTTAGCTCTTCTGGAAGCAATCAAGCAACCATCTGGAGTTGATACGTATCTACCCGAACTTAATCCAGATGCTGATAATGCCGACGCTCGTGCTTGGGTCGCAATGGCGGATATGTGCATCTCCGAAAAGCCACCTCAAAAAGCAGCTTTGATGAATATTTTAAGTCGAGCTCTCAAAGGACAGGCATCCGTTTGGTTAGCCCAAGTTTCATATCCAGAAATGACCTGGGCAGAATTCAAGGATATTTTTTCTGCTCGATTTGATTGCCCTGAAACCGCCGCAGGATTTTTGACTAACTTAAACAACGGTCGACCTAAGGATGGTGAGTGTTTATCCGCATATGCTGCAACTTTAATAACATCTTTGATGGCTCGGTGGAAGGAACTATCAAAAGAGCAGATAGCTGTTTCAACAGTGCTACCACACATTTCTCAGTTTGAACCAAGAGTGCAACGACTGACATTTACTGCGAACATTGATACTAGGAATCAGTTACAACAAGAATTGAAGGCTATGTCGTTTTTAAAGAAGAGAACTGTTTCACAGAATGACTCAAGTGCTCCGGATATAAAAAGATCCAAGTTGTCAACATTATCGTTAAACGTGCAATGCTTTAATTGTGGAAAGCAGGGACATAAGGCATTACAATGCAAATTCAAGAACAATAAAGCAACTATTTCAAGCAACAGTGATACTTTCAAAAATTTGGTGAAGCCGAATGTGACGTGTTTCAACTGTCAGGAGACTGGTCATTATGCATCAAGCTGTCCAAGGAGTGTGCACAAAAAGATGAAAGAAGACATTTCTTCAACGGAACGACGTGTGGACTTATGTATTATCGGTACACCCAGCGTAACATTGAATCACTCTGGTGAGAACTTTTTGTTTTTTTATGATTCTGGTTCAGAATGTTCAATTATGCAAGAATCTGTGAGTTGTAAGTTTAGTGGTAAACTTACTTTAAATGTAGTGACAATGACAGGGATTGGACAAACAAGCGTACATAGTACTATTCAAATCTTAACGCGTGTTGAAGTCGATGGCATTGTTCTAGAAATTTTATTTCATGTTTTGCCAGATTCCTATTTGCGTCATCAAATAATGATTGGACGAGAAATTCTTGATCAAGGTATTGCTGTGCATATGACGTCGGATAAACTATGTTTTAGTAAATTAAATTTTGTTTATAATTGCGAAGCAGTTGCATTTAAAGAAATAAATTTCGATTTAATAAACACTGACATTTCCCAAAACCTAAAGCCAAAGTTAGTTGACATTTTGAACTTGTTCAAGGCGAATTTTATAACAGGAATACCTAATACTCGTGCTGATACAACACCAATGCAAATACGACTAAAAGATCCTAACAAAACAGTTTATAGACGTCCATATCGATTAAGCACTGAGGAACGCAGTATTGTTCGAGACAGATTAACGAACTTTTAAATTGTGGTATTATTCGTACAAGTTCCTCACCTTTTGCTAGTCCCATTCTCCTGGTAAAGAAAAAGGATGGTTCCGAACGAATGTGCGTAGATTATCGTGAGTTAAATGATAATACTATCCCAGATAGATTTCCATTACCGCTTATCTCGGATCGATTGATAGGTTACATGGTTCTTACTTTTTCTCAAGCTTAGACATGGCTTCGGGTTTTCACCAGATTCCTATTCATTCTGAATCGATAGAATATACAGCATTTGTAACCCCTGATGGTCAATATGAATTTCTTACCATGCCGTTTGGTCTCAGAAATGCACCATTAGTCTTTCAACGAGCAGTAATGAATGCTTTAGGTATTTTGGTAAACTCGTTTGTTATTGTGTATATGGATGACATTCTTATAGTGGCTTCTAATGCTGAAGAGGCATTAGAAAGGCTCCGTATTGTACTTAAAGTACTCACCGATAAAGGATTTTCACTCAATTTGAAAAAGTGTTCTTTTCTCAAACAGAAAGTACAGTACCTCTGTTTCGAAATCAGTGAAGGTACAATGAAACCAAACCCTAAAAAAATTGAAGCTTTGACAGCTTTACCTCCGCCCGAAACAGTTACGCAATTACGTCAATTTATAGGGCTTGCATCATATTTTAGGAAGTTTGTTCCCAGATTTTCTCAAGTAATGGCCCCATTATATCGTTTGACATCTAGCAAAGGCAGAATTAATTGGGAGCCTGTACATGAAACCATAAGACAACAAATAATATCTGTGTTGACTTCGGAACCTGTACTAGCTATATTCGATCCTTCTTGTCCAATAGAACTTCATACCGATGCCAGTGCTATTGGCTACGGTGCTGTTTTAATGCAGAAAAAAGACACTAAGTGCTCTGTGGTTGCTTATTACAGCAAGCGAACTTCGGCTTCTGAGTCTAAGTACCACTCATACGAGTTAGAAACTCTCGCTGTAGTTAATGCGATTAAGTATTTCAGGCACTATTTACATGGTCGTAATTTTGTTGTGGTTACTGACTGTAACTCTTTGCAAGCCTCACGTAAGAAATTGGATCTTACTCCTCGAGTCCATAGGTGGTGGGCATTCTTACAAGCTTTCGAGTTTGAAGTTGTTTATAGAAAAGGAACTCAGATGTGTCATGTAGACTTTTTTTCAAGGAATCCACTGCCTTCTTCTGTTAGGATATATGAGAAAATTGAGCCCAAATATGTTAACTTTGCTGAATTGTCTGATAATTGGATTTTAGCAGAGCAACAGCGAGACGACGAAATTTCAAAAATTATATCTGACATAACTGAGAAAAGGCTTAGTGATAACATTTCTCAAACTTATGATATTCGATCAGGTGTTCTTTAAGGCCCCGGCCCATAGAACGCGGTGCGTGCGTGCGGCACCGCTTTCAACTGACAGCTCGATTAAATACACACGTTCTTATGAGAGGTGACCCATAAGCACCGCGAGCAACGCGCCGCACGCGCCGAGTAGCCGAACTTCTATTTTGCCGCGGCTCTCACGCGGTGACAGAAGAGAGACATGCGCAGTCACAACCAATTTGAAGTTTTCTCTTATTTAGAAAAAAATGACAATGGGTGCGTTCAAGAACCTATCGGATAGCCTATCTTGGATAGCCGTGTCTAGATACCTTTTTGAACGATCGACAACAGACAACAGCTGTGAAATATTAAAATTCGACTTTTGAAAACAGAAAAACAATCAAAATATCATTGCTAGACGATTATAACTTATTTTTTTCCATTTCCCACACGTAAACAACAACAACAAGCTATCCGGATGCGATTCTTGAACGCCCCCATTTTGACTAAATTTATCTGTCAAAACACCGCAACGGATTCTATGGGTCACCCCTATCAGTTGTGCGCGGCAAAACCCACCGCATCAGTTGCCGCGCCGCTTCTACCGCACGCACCGCGTTCTATGGGCCGGGGCCTTTATAGAAAGATACAACGTAATGGTAGATCAAGATGCTTGCCAATAGTTCCTCGGTCCTTAAGATGGTCTGTTATCAATAATACCCATGAAGCACTAATGCACCTCGGCTATGAGAAAACATTAGAGAAAGTCTACGAAAATTATTGGTTCGAGAATATGTCTAAATTTGTGAGAAAATTTGTCGACAATTGCGTAACGTGCAAAATTTCTTTGAATTTTCTTACCATAAGCTTAGATCCATCGACTGAGGGCAGTTTTTTTATAATATAGTTACGAATCGAATCTTCAGATGTTGATGGAGAAAGACGTGAAACAATAATATACTTTTAATTGGTGGTAAAGCTATAAGTTCATCAGTGTTGGGTGGATTAAGCATTGAATTTTCAGCAGATGAGACAGCTTCTGGGTTAGAGCTGTTGAGGTTGGGAGATGTTGATGAGATGTTGAGGCTTCCAGTGTCTTACTAGTGATAATTCCACTTGATAAGCGTGATGGAGAAGAACTATTACTAGTTTTAGTAGAAGTTTCCGAGCTCCCAATCGCTCCAGAACGTAGTACCCTAGTTACAGGCAATGTAGGATGTTGATGTTTAGGCTGGCGTTGTTGATTTTTTGAATGTATTAGTTGCAGCTGTTGATGTTGATTGTGTTGTTGTTGCTCTATTGTCTGAATTAATAGCGGCACCTAGGTAGACAAAGTCCTTAACTACCTCAATGTTATAGCTGTCTATCGTGACGTTCTGTTCAAGACGTCGGTGTTGGGTGTCCTTTCTTGATGACAGCATATACTTGGTCTTGCCCTCATTGACTACTAAACCCATCTTCTTCGCTTCTGTCTCAATGCTCATAAAAGCGCCATTGACAACACGCTGCGTTCTTCCAATTAAGTCTATATCTCTATATCGTCGGCATATCCGAGTAATTGGACGGATCTTTGAAGGAGTGTGCCTCTTTTGTTGACGTGGGAGTTTTCCACTATTCTTTCAAGAACGATGTTGAAGAAGTCGCATGACAGTACATCGCCTTGCCTAAAACCTTTTTTGGCATCGAATATAACGGTGAGATCTTTTCCGACCCTGATGGAGCAGCGTGCGTTCTCCATCGTCATCCTACACAATCGGACAAGTTTGGTAGGGATGCCAAAACTAGACATGGCTCTATATAACTCCTCTCTATAGATGCTGTCATACGCAGCTTTAAAATCGATAAAAAGGTGATCTGCCGTAGTGTGAAGATTTGGTCTTTGGTTGACTTTCCTGGTCTAAGGCCGCACTGATAAGGACCTATCAGGTTGTTGACGAATGGCTTCAGACGCTCACACAATACTGCAGAGAGGATCTTGTACGCGATGTTAAGAAGACTGATACCTCTGTAGTTGGCGCAGTTCAGAGGGTCTCCTTTCTTGAAGACCGGGTAAACAATGCTGAGGTTCCATTCATCGGGTATGCTTTCTTCCGACCATATTTTGAAAATGAGCTGGTGCATACTTCTGACCAGGTCATCGCCTGCCACTTTAAACAATTCGGCAGTGAGGTCATCAGCTACAGCACCTTTGTTGGACTTCAGCTTGGTCTACGTCGCGTCGCCTAAATCGAATGGTTCTATCTCTCTAACAGCGGAATTGGGTTCATCATCGCCGTTATAGAGTTTGGAGAAGTGGCCTTTCCATATCCTCAGCATTGACTGCGGTTCCACCACGATGTTCCCTAGATCGTCTTTGCACCTTTTGGTAAGGCTTCCGAACCTCATTCCTGCTGTGGCACAGCGGAATTGGGTTCATCATCGCCGTTATAGAGTTTGGAAAAGTGGTCTTTCCATATCCTCAACATTGACTGCGGTTCCACCACGATGTTCCCTAGATCGTCTTTGCACCTTTTGGTAAAACTTCCGAACCTCATTCCTACTGTGGCACCCTTCTATCTCCTCGATCGCGCGCTTCTCATGCTCTCTCTTTTTCCTTCTGAGAAGCCGATGTTCGTCTCTCCTCTTCTGCTTGTAGAGCTCGTAAGCAGTTCTAGTCTTTTTGTGCAGCGCCGCTCTGTATGCTTCCTGTTTAGCTGCATGTGCTTGCCGGCATTCGTCGTCAAACCAGGGGTTTCGTTGTGGTGGCCGTGTGAAACCCAGCACTTCAGAGGCGGCATCTCTAATAGCTGACTGGCAGTGCTGCCACTGGTTCTCTATACTTGATGCTGACAGCATAGGACTCCTTAAGAGGTTGTAAGAGACTTGATCGGAAAAGTACTTGGCGATTGTAGTCGTCCAACGTCGAATATTCTCACAGTATTTCCTAGTTTTGGCTTAGATCGGGATATCCGCAGTCGTACCTTGGCTACAACAAGGTAGTGGTCGGAGTCAATGTTGTCACCGCGGAATGTTCGGACGTCCTCTATACTGGAGAAGTGTCGTGCGTCGATCGCAATGTGGTCAATCTGGTTGACGTTTGATTGATCAGGAGATTTCCATGTCCCTTTGTGGATATTGAGGTGCTGGAACCGCGTACTAGCTACCATAACGTCTCGCCCCACAGCGAACTCGATCAGCCTGAATCCGTTATCGGAGGTGTTGTTGTGCAGGCTGTATCTTCCGATTATTCCACCAAAGATATCCTCTCTTCCTAGCTTGGCATTAAAATCTCCTAGGACAATCTTAATGTCATAGCCAGGGCACTGCTCATATGTTTTGTCCAGGGGCTCGTAGAATACGTCTTCGGTGTCTTCATCCTTTTCCTCTGTAAGGGCGTGTGCGCAAAGGCTTATGTTGACGAATTTAGCTTTGATGCGGATTGTGGCTATGCGCTCGTTCACTTGGTTGAAACTCAAGACTTTTTGCCTGAGTCTAGTTTCAACAACAAATCCACATCTAAACAGGTGCTGCTTTTGTTCTCTGTAGCAATCGCCGTAGTAGATATCGCAGTCTTTTAATTTGCGTCTACCCATCCATCGCATTTCTTGGATAGCGGTAATATCTGCTTTGTAGCAGTTTAGGGCTTCCGCTAATTGTTCGGCTGCACGTGGTCTATAAAGGGGATAACCACTGTGACGGCCGAAAAATTAGTGATTTAAAAAAAAAATTGGAATAAGTAAATTGTGGAATTTTTGGATCGGGTTTTTTTTTATTTTATCGAATGATTTTTCCACAAATTCTTATTAAAAAATATTAAATAGCTTTAACAATATAAACGATGCCGTAGCACCTTAAAAAAGTTGCCCCTCCATGGTCGCATCGATTTTTCAAAAACCGGTACTCTGAAAAAAAAAATTTTCTGATGTGTATGAATGTACTTATCGTTGTACGTAGCCGTTTTTTTTATTTTGATTTTTCACACTGATTGACAATATTTTGTTTTTTTCGACCTTTTTTTTTTGGTTTTCAGACAGTTTAAAAAATAGTAAAAAACTATTTTTTTAAATCGGCTACGCTTAACCTTAACTACTAATTAGACGAACAAAACAAAAAAAAAATTAGACATCGGTTAATAATAATGCTTCGAGTTACTGATTTTCAAAGTTCAAAAATAGTCGTTACGAGAAAAATGCGTTCAAAGATTTTAGTCCACATCTCTCGTAATGAAATCATGTAGCTTTTAATCATTGTAACTTAGTTAATTTTTGGAGTTTTGACTTGCAATTTTGTACACATATTTTTTAACATATTATAAACTTTGATTTAAAACGAAAAAAAATTTTTTTTTTTGACCTATCACAGTGGCTTTCCGCGTTAAAGGACCAAACATTTCACGTACAGATCCGAAGTTCGTTGTCCGTATACGAGGCTTGTTGGTGCTTGGCAGCTAAAGTAGCTTTACGTGGCCGGGAAGTAACCCCGACAGCACGACCCCCAACCTGGAGGGCCAGATCCTTGTATAACTCCCAAGATGGGTAGCCGAATAAACCGCTCCATATGGGCCTGAGCTCCAAATATGTTGTAGTAGCCCTATAGGGTGTTCTCGTTTGCTGCCACCAACAACCTTTCACTAGGGTTGAGACCCAATGGAGGTGAAAGAAGGAGTTGATAGACAGAGGTGGATTTTAAGAAAAACCTATGGACGCTAGTGTCCTCTTGGGTTATCGTGTCTACCATTTGACCATTAACAGAAATAACGGAACCTTAAAAATACAGACCTAAGCAAGGCCGTGAATGTCGAGGGATAAGGGGTATATGAGTATGTCTAAAGCAGCCCAGTGTGTTGAATGAAGATCTCCGCTGACTCATAAACTTGCTAATATTTGGACTATGCTTAGTCTGTCACGATAAGTAAACTTTTTTTTTTAAAAGATTTTAAAGAATTTTGTTAAAAACGATTAAGGTAACGCATTGCATTGATGTCGTTTCTGTTGCACGCTGCTTTTTGTTTATTTGAGTCAATGAAACGATAATAATTAATGCCCAATGTCGGTTTTTTTAATGTTTACTTTTCCTCTTCTGATTTTAAGCATTCCGTTTACATTTTATGTCTGTGGCGGGATAAAAATGTTGTAAACGGGTCCGTCTCCTTGTCCCAAGCTACCTTCCCACCAATTTTCAGCCAATTCGGTTCAGCCGTTTTTGAGTTATAAAATTCGAAAGAACTTTTGAAATTGGTCAAATAGTTTTATAAGATTTGCGTTCATAATCACGTTCGCGTATCATCCTAAATTCGAAAAAATTTTTGAAATCGGTCAAGTAAGTTGAGGTTCGTGTTTTCGTTCCCGTAGGAATATAGGGATGAATTATAATCTGAGGGGTAATGTATCATCCCAATTCTGAAAGAATTTGTGAAATCTGTCCTGTAGTATCTAGGTTTCAGTTTCCAATCCCACTCCCGGATAAAAAAATTATATAGCTGAGCCTTCTGGCGTTGCCCGGGTCCCGTGGGAATATGAGGATGAAATAATTTATGTTAATGAAGGATAATGTACCATCTCAAAGTTGAAACCATTTTTGGAATCGTTCATGCTGTTTAAAGGTTCCAGTTTCTGTTCCCATGGGAATAGATGGATGAAATAAAATCTATCTTACTGAGGGATAATGTAGCATCCTAGAGCAGAAGGAATTTTTGAAATCTGTCCAGTAGTTTCTAAGTTTGCGTGTCAATCCCGTTCCCGTGGGAATATGGGGATGAATTAAAGCTTAATATGAAAGGAATATGAGGATGAAATAATTTATGTTAATGAGGGATAATGTACCATCTCAAAGTTGAAAACATTTTTGGAATCGCTCATGCTGTTTTAATGTTCCCGTTTCTGTTCCCATGGGAATAGATGGATGAAATATAGTCTATCTTACTGAGGGATAATGTAGCATCCTAGAGCAGAAGGAATTTTTGAAATCGGTTCAGTAGTTTCTAAGTTCCGGTTTACGTTCCCGTTCCCATTGGAATATAGAGATAAAAAGTATCCTATGTCCGTCTCCTGGTCCTAAGCTACCTCCCCACTAATTTTCAGACAAATCCATTCGTTGGGATGAGGTTTACGCTAAGTTAGTGAGGTATTATGTGGCATCCCAATGCTGAAAGAGTTTTTGAAAGCCGTCCAGTAATCTTGTTGAAAATGAAAAACAAGTGTTGAACACATCCATAATATTTAAGTACTGAATACATTCATAAATGTCAACTCATATTCTTACTTGTCAAATAAAATTCATTCTTGTTAAAACTCTACTCCGCTGCACTTTGTTCTAATAGGTTATGGGCCTTTAAAGTCACTATTAAACAAGTTTTAATCTTTTATTTCAATTAAATAAATATGCAAATAAAAAGTTTAAAATTTGCTCTTTAAAACAAGTATCCTTTTTAGTAACTATCACATACGATTCCTTAGAAATTTGTTGATTTGTTCTAATAGGTAAAATGGCTACATCGACGATCACATTTCCATTCGAGAAGCTGCGTGGTCGTGAGAACTTCGATATATGGAAGCGACATGCCAAGTCATACCTGGTTATTAAGAACTGCTGGAAGATAATCGAAACAGGACTATCGGCAGATCGGAAAGACAAAGAATTGGAATCAAATGAACGTGCATTAGCAGAAATTACTTTAATGATTGAGCCAAGTAATTTTGGACATATCGCAACATGTACTGAAGCAAAAGCTGCTTGGAATGCTCTGGTTTCAGCCTATGATGATAGTGGTCTTACAAGAAAAGTTGAATTGTTAAAACAATTGGTACAACTAAAGTTACCTGACTGCGAGTCAATGCAGGAGTATATCAATACGATGGTTCTTACGTCACTGAAAGTTCAAAACGCAGGATTAAATATTGATGACGAACTAACAGCATCTCTAATGCTTGCGGGGCTGCCTGATGACTTTCGGGCACTGGTTTTAGCAGTAGAAAATTCCAAAACGAAGCTTACCGTGGATATTGTGAAAAACTTACTACTTCAAGACGTAAAATTTGATAGTAAGAGCACTGATAGTGTTCTTTACACAAAAAAAAAATCGTCGTCAGCTAGATATCGTTGCCATACTTGCAAGCAGGTTGGGCATTTTAGCAAATCTTGCCCAAACAAAAACAAGAAGACAAGCATCAACAACGACAAGAATAGGCGAGATAGATTATTATTTGCTTCTTTCTTTGCCAACAACAAAAGTTCTCCAAACTGGTTTGTTGACTCAGGAGCTACGACTCATATGACGAATCAAGAAAGTTTGCTGTTCAATAAAAAACAGCCGCTCACTAACAAAGAAGTCATTGTGGCAAATAGTCACAAAATGTCTGTGAAATGCTCTGGTGATGTAAAATTAGTTATGAAAAATAAAAAATTCAATGCAGTGTTACAAAATGTTGATTACTTGCCTGAACTTTGTGCAAACCTTCTTTCAGTTCGACAGATGACTAAAAATGGTAACAAAGTTGTATTTGAACATGATTCTTGTCAGATCTACGATGATGAAAGTAATTTAATAGCAACAGCAGTCGCTATCAATGATTTTTATCGTTTAGATTGTGAACCAATGAAAATTGCATCGCATAACGAACAGGCATTGTCAGCGGCAAGTACATATGATTTATGGCATCGAAGGTTAGGTCACATTTGTGCTAGCAACCTAACCAAGGTTAAAAATTCTTCATCGGGTGTCAATATCTCTGCGGGGAATAATGACAAATGCATTATTTGTATAAAAGGCAAACAAACACGTGCACCTTTTAAAGATACTGGAACTCGTGCAAAAAGTCTTCTTGATCTTGTGCACTCTGACGTCATGGGTCCTTTAAAACAAAGATCATTTTCTGGAGCGAGATTTTTGGTGACATTCGTCGATGACTTTAGCCGCAAAGTGTTTGTGAGGGCCATTAAGCACAAATCTGAAGTGTTTAGCGAGTTTGTGAAGTTTAAGAACTTTGCTGAAAACCAATGTTCAAAAAAAAAATAAAAGTGCTCCGAACTGACAACGGTACTGAGTACACTGGAACTGCCTTCGAACGTTTTTTGGAAAATAATGGTATCTTACACCAAAAAACTGTCATCTATACGCCTGAGCAAAATGGCGTTGCGGAACGTCTCAACCGTACCATAATTGAAAGAGCGCGTTGTATGCTTTTAGATTCCGGTTTGGACAACAAGTTTTGGGCAGAAGCAGCCACAACTGCTGCTTTCTTGGTGAATATGGTACCTTGTAGAAATAATGATCGTTCACCTGAAGAAATTTGGTCAGGGCGAAAGCAAAATTTGAGTCACCTTCGTATATTTGGTTGCAAAGCCATGGCGCATGTTCCTAAAGAAAAGCGGTCAAAATTAGAAGCAAAATCAGTAGAGTGCATTCTACTTGGGTACAGCACAAATTCGAAAGCATACCGATTATTCAATCCTTTGACAAAAAAAAATAGTAACGAGCCGTGATGTCATATTCATGGAATCTGATGGCAAGGTAATTTCGAGTGACAACAATAATTTAAGTAACCTTCATACACCAATAGTAATGATATCAGACGATGAAGATAACTACATTGTCAATTCAGGGGAAGAAGAGTTAAGAGAATTGTCAACGTCTGATTTGAAACCTGAACACCATGAACCTACAAACAATGATGAAGCCATAAGGAGCGACCATTCAGACTATGATGATGCTGATGACCAGACATTCATTCCGAACGAGGATGTAACTTTCTCTAACGATGAGGACATGATGCGGCGCTCTGAACGAATTAAGAGTATTCCAAAGCCGTGCTACAATTATATAGCAACAGGTCAAATCTGTGATCCAATAAGTCCCAAAGAAGCATTTTCTAGTTGTGATGCTAAACTGTGGAGAAACGCGATGGAAGAGGAGTTTGACTCATTGATTTTGAATGAAACCTGGACCTTAACTGAGCTTCCGCCTGGTAAGAGGGCGATTAATTCAAAATGGGTTTTCAAAACAAAGTTTGATAATGAAGGTAAACCCATTCGACGAAAAGCAAGGTTGGTCGTAAAAGGTTTTTGTCAGCAGAAAGGAATCGACTACACAGAGACCTTTGCACCTGTAGTGAGATACACATCAATCCGGTATCTGTTAGCATTAGCGGCAAGACATGATCTTCTTGTGCATCAGATGGATGCTGTAACAGCGTTTTTAAATGGTGAGTTAAAAGAAGACATTTATATGACTCAGCCAAACAGTTTTGAAGATGGTTCTAATCGAGTATGTAAGTTGCGTAAATCTCTGTATGGACTCAAACAATCCAGTAGAGTGTGGAATGAGAAGCTCAACCATGTTCTGATAAATATGGGCTTAAGACGCAGCGAGGTCGATCAGTGCATATATTTTCAATGCTCTGGAGAACAGATGTTATTCATTGCCATTTATGTCGATGACGTTTTGATTTTCTCGAACTCACTTGATCTGGTGATAAACTTGAAGGACGAGTTGTCAAAAAACTTCAAGATGAAAGATATGGGCGAAGCCACATCAGTTTTGGGCATAAGGATTCAGCGAGGTATGTCGTTCTTAAAAATTGACCAATCTAAGTACATTTCAGAGATTTTGAGACGGTTTAATATGGATGACTGCAATCCCATATCCACACCCATAGACATCAATCAAAGGTTGTCGTCAGATATGTGCCCTAAAGATGACAGTGAAAAACAACTAATGAAGGATGTGCCTTATATGCAGGCAATAGGGTCTTTGCTGTTTGCTGCTGAAATTACACGTCCCGACATCTGTTACGCCGTCAATCTACTGAGTAGATTTGGAACGAATCCAGGGAAGGCGCATTGGACAGCCGTCAAACGTGTGATGAGGTACCTGAAGGGTACGATTGACAAAGGCATTGTGTATCAGAAGGAAGCAAGTGACATGGTCGGTTTCTGTGATGCAGATTGGGCTGGCGACATGGATGCCAGGCGCTCTACAACTGGATATATGTTTACATTCCAATTAGGTGCTATATCATGGGCCACAAAACGTCAGCGAACCGTCGCGCTCTCTTCAACCGAAGCTGAGGTTATGTCAGTTGTTGCTGCTATCCAGGAGTCTATCTGGCTTAAACGCCTACAGATTGAGCTATATCCTGATTCAGAAAAACAAATGGTACTTCACTGCGATAATAAGAGTGCAATCCACATCGTTTCAAATAATTCTTATTCATCGAGAACAAAGCATGTTGATATCAAGGCAAAATTTGTTCGTGAAAAACTGGAGAGTTCAGAAATCAAACTGCTGTACATTCCAACCGATCAGATGTTAGCAGATATTCTTACAAAAGGTGTACCCGCTGCTAAACAAATTTCTCTTTCAAACGCTTTTGGTTTAAAATAGTACACAAACTATTACATTTATATATATTAATACACTTGTACAAATTTTCAATAACTCTTATGTAAATTTTTCCTACTACATAACATATACTTCTTCAGATTTCTTCAAATGAATTAGAATTGATTTACGTTTCAAACAATATTAGTAGTTTAAATTTTAGAGTTCAAATTGAATAAGTTTAAAATCATGAATAGTTTTTCAGGGAAAGTGTTGAAAATGAAAAACAAGTGTTGAACACATCCATAATATTTAAGTACTGAATACATTCATAAATGTCTGGTCTCCACTTTATGAAATTCATAAGTCTCGTATTGAGGCAGTTCAACATAAATTTATACGATTTGCTCTGAAAGGTCTTCCTTGGGAGGATCCTTTTAATCTGCCTCCGTATGAGCACCGTATTCAGCTTTTAAGCTTGCAAACCCTTTCCCAAAGACGTATCAACAATGATCTAATATTTATCCATCAGCTCATTGCTGGTTATATTGATGCTCCTTACTTGCTCTCGTCCATAGGTTTTAACTACCGCGGAGGATCTCACCACTTACGTAATTTAGAGTTAATTCACTGCCCCCATCACAGAACCAATTATGGCATGCATGAGCCGATATCGCGCATGAGTAGATTATTTAATTCAAATCATTTACTTATTGATTTTAACATTAGTAAAAATAGTTTGAAACAAAACCTTAAAACCAGTGCTTCACATACTTGATTTTTTTTTCTATTATTTATCTCATTTGTAATCTGTATTAATTTTTATATTATCTAGTCTAGTCTTGTTTAATTTGTTTATGTTATGTAGCTATAAATTTTCTTTGTTTTTATTTGCTTTATACGCTCTCTTTGTGCTGGTGTAGGCGTTTTACTAACTTCTAACACTTGCATTTATGATGAAGAGCGTAAATAAGTACGTACAAATGGGCTTGCTCTAAGCCCAGTGCGACTTATGTCTCTGAGATGCAAAAAAAAAAAAAAAAAATGTCAACTCATATTCTTACTTGTCAAATAAAATTCATTCTTGTTAAAACTCTACTCCGCTGCACTTTGTTCTAATAAATCTCTAAGTTTCCGTTCCCAACCCCGTTTCTGTGGAAATATGGGGATCAAACCTTGACAGAAACCATCTCTGGGCTAAACTATGTCAACCCTGGAAATTTCATAAAAATCCGTTGGGTGGCTTAGGAGTCTATACCGGACATGCATACAAACATACATCTATTTTACATAGATAGATAGATAGATAGATAGATAGATTTATTTATTTGCATGTGTTGCACTTTTCACTGAAGCACCGTGTGATAGACGATATTTTTCGTCTTACTATCAGGCGCGAAAACAAATAACGCAGATGATCTTCCGATCTTGAGCATGCCACATAAAATTGACAATGGAAAAAAACATTCTACGATTGATCTTAGGATTTATTTATGGTCATAGCGAATGCAGGACGGATCGGAAACGATAAAAGGAACCTTAAAACTATTTGACGAGTTTCAAAAGTTCTTTCGAATTTTAGATGAAACATTGAGGAGAGAAACGTAGCGTGTACTTTATTTTATCCGCATACTCCCACGGGAATAGAAGGACGGGAGCTTTAAAAACACAGTCCTGAGCAACGCCGTAAATGTCGAGGGATAAGAGGTATGCGAGTAGTTTTTTTCTTTAAAGAACAGTGTTTTGTTTATAACGAAAACTAACGCATTGCATTGATGTCGTTTCTGATGGACGCTGCTTTTTGTTTATTTGAGTCAATGAAACGATAGTCAATACCCAATTTCGGTTTTTTTTAATGTTTACTTTTCCTGTTCTGATTTTAAGCATTCCGTTTACATTTTATGTCTGTGGCGGGATAAAAATGTTGTAAACGGGTCCGTCTCCTTGTCCCAAGCTACCTTCCCACCAATTTTCAGCCAATTCGGTTCAGCCGTTCTTGAGTTATAAAATTCGAAAGAACTTTTGAAATTGGTCAAATAGTTTTATAAGATTTGCGTTCATAATCACGTTCGCGTATCATCCTAAATTCGAAAAAAATTTTGAAATCGGTCAAGTAAGTTGAGGTTCGTGTTTTCGTTCCCGTAGGAATATAGGGATGAATTATAATCTGAGGGGTAATGTATCATCCCAATTCTGAAAGAATTTGTGAAATCTGTCCTGTAGTATCTAGATTTCAGTTTCCAATCCCACTCCCGGATAAAAAAAATTATATAGCTGAGCCTTCTGGCGTTGCCCGGGTCCCGTGGGAATATGAGGATGAAATAATTTATGTTAATGAAGGATAATGTACCATCTCAAAGTTGAAACCATTTTTGGAATCGTTCATGCTGTTTAAAGGTTCCAGTTTCTGTTCCCATGGGAATAGATGGATGAAATAAAATCTATCTTACTGAGGGATAATGTAGCATCCTAGAGCAGAAGGAATTTTTGAAATCTGTCCAGTAGTTTCTAAGTTTGCGTATCAATCCCGTTCCCGTGGGAATATGGGGATGAATTAAAGCTTAATATGAAAGGAATATGAGGATGAAATAATTTATGTTAATGAGGGATAATGTACCATCTCAAAGTTGAAAACATTTTTGGAATCGCTCATGCTGTTTTAATGTTCCCGTTTCTGTTCCCATGGGAATAGATGGATGAAATATAGTCTATCTTACTGAGGGATAATGTAGCATCCTAGAGCAGAAGGAATTTTTGAAATCGGTTCAGTAGTTTCTAAGTTCCGGTTTACGTTCCCGTTCCCATTGGAATATAGAGATAAAAAGTATCCTATGTCCGTCTCCTGGTCCTAAGCTACCTCCCCACCAATTTTCAGACAAATCCATTCGTTGGGATGAGGTTTACGCTAAGTTAGTGAGGTATTATGTGGCATCCCAATGCTGAAAGAGTTTTTGAAAGCCGTCCAGTAATCTCTAAGTTTCCGTTCCCAACCCCGTTTCTGTGGAAATATGGGGATCAAACCTTGACAGAAACCATCTCTGGGCTAAACTATGTCAACCCTGGAAATTTCAATTTCAATTTCAATTTCAATTTATTAACAATATTTGGGATGTACATGAAGATAAAATATCTTTTGTAGTACTTAGAAAATAGCTTATACAAACTCGGATTGCTTTTAAAATTCTAATAAAATAATATAATAATTAGTTAATAGTTAAATATGAAGTATTGACCTTTAGAGTTGATTGGTTTATACAAATTGGTTATACAAAAATAAGTATTATACAAAAAAGAAAAGTAAAAATAATAATAATTACATAGTTAATAGTTAAAAAGGAAGGATGGGTATTTGGGGTTGAAAGGTTTAGGATTGGTGTCTCAAAGAGGAGAAGAAGAGAAAGACTGCACTTTTGAAAAGATTAAAATTTGTTATACATCTAACGTTAGAAGGAAGAGAATTCCATAAGCTAACTGCATGAATGAAGAATAAACGAGAGGAATTAAGGTAGTTTGCACGGTAAGGAATAAGGTTTGTGGTTCTTTGGGAACGGGTAAAATTAAGTCTGTTATATAAATAGCTTGGACATTGGGTATGAATGATCTTATGAAGAAATAAGCAATTCCTGATACTGATGTGCTCTTGAAGAGTACAGCCTAGTAAGCTTGTCGCATATTCAGAGATGTGATCATATCTACGAATACCATATATATATCGCGTAGCATCATTAAAAGCTACTTGAAGCTTTCGTTGAGACAACGAGTCGAGTTTACCATACACCACTTCAGCATACGTTATTAATGGTAGTATCAATGATAAAACCAGCTTCTTGCGAGTTTCCCTTGGGGTATAATAGGAACTTAGCTGCAATCTACGAAGACATCCATATATACGACCTATGATGACGTTAGTATGGTTGTATCCTGACAAACTACGATTTATAGTATAACCAAGGCTAACAGCTGACTCTACCGGATTTATTATGTTACTGTTAAGATACAAGTTTGGTATACTTGAGAGACTAAAGCTCTTTTTTGAAATAGGTATTTCTTGGGATTTTGCTGGGTTCAGAAGTAATCCGTTAGATACAAGGTGCAGTTGCACATCATCTGCATACAAATGAACAGAGGCATGTTTGCAAATGGATGGCAGGTCATTAATAAATATACAAAAAAGTATGGGTCCTAATATTGAACCTTGGGGTACACCTTGGCTTATTTCTTTTAACGAGGAACAGCGATTATCTGAAACTACCCTTTGAAATCTGTCAGTTAAAAAACTCTTAATCAGATCGACCGCCCTTTTTTTAAGCCCAAAGTTATTTTCAATCTTATGGCAAAGAATGTGATGGTTGACTTTATCAAATGCCTTAGAGAAATCAAGCAAGCAAAGCAATGAAATGTAACCCATATCATAATCTCCCCTTATTTCTTCCAGTAAATTTACAGTTGCTGTAGAGCTACTATGGTTTGCTCTAAAGCCTGATTGCTGAACACATAGAAGGTTATTGGTAGAAACATGCTGAGTTATTTGTTTGGCTATTATTTTTTCCAGAACCTTGGATAAGCAGGGAAGAATACTAACGGGCCTAAAGTCGCTAGGGCAAGAAGAGTTGGTTTTCTTTGCTATCGGCAAAACCCGTGCAATTTTCCATATTTGGGGAAACGTTGATGTTGTTATGCACCAGTTTATTACATGCGTAAGATGGGACACAATCTGAGGCAAGATAAGTTTTATAAAACGAATTGGTATGCCATCTTCGCCCTTAGCATCAGATTTGATTGTGGATATACATTGGATGACTTCATCTTCCGTTGCCACAGCGAAATCGACCAGTCTTGGTGCTGTAGAAATACTCACAGATCTTTCAAAATTAAGACTTAGTGAGCTCGAGTTCTCAGCCAGAAAATGTTCGTTCAGAACATCAGGATCAATAGCACAACCAATGGTATTGTTTCCGTCAAGAGCGCCAGTTTTTCGCAGATTTCTCCAAAGTTTCTTAGCTGGAAGGGAGGTGTTTAATTTTGAAGCATAATAATTTTTTTTCGAGGCACGTAGTATGAAGTTGCATGGTTTCGCGCTGATGTGAACGTGCTCCAGTTTGCATTGGTTGTAATACGCTTCCATTTGCTGTACAGAATGTTTCGTCTTTTTATAGAACTAATTACATTAGATGTTAGCCATGGACATGCCCTGTTTTGTACCTTTACCGTTTTTATTGGTACATACTGATCAAACAAATCAATAAGCACAGACTGAAGCATGTTCGCCTTATCGTTTGGATCAGAACATAAACGACACTGAAACCAAGGGGCAGAGGCAGTTGCTATGTGTAGTGCATTCAGATCAATAGAATTAAAATCTTTAAATGAAAAAAAGTCGGAGATAACAGATCTAGAAAATTGTATATCATAGCAACAGTATAGTATATAGTCATGATCAGAAAACTCACACGATAACTGATCAAACCTTAAAATAGACGACAAGTTAGGCACAATAAATAAATCGAGAAGACTAGGTAAACAATTTTTAGGGAAACGAGTAGGGTACGTAGTGTTTACTATCTCCATTCCGACCAAAGACACTAAGTCCCTGATTTGAAAAGTAAGCGTGTCACTTTTCAATAAATTTATGTTGAAATCACCGCATATAATTGTGTGCTCATTTAATACACAGTACTCGGAAATAGCTGTGAAGAAAGGAACTGAGGAACACTGTCTATTATTGCTATAAGCACATGCTATCACACATTTGGTGCATGTTTCAATTAATTTTAGTTTATATATCACATTTTGTATGTTTTTGTTTATTATATCACATTTTGTATGTCTTGTTTATTTTATAGTGTACTTTATTGAAGATAATTTTGTAGTATTTATTTGAAAGTTCTTGTTATAATGTCTTTTTGTTTTGTTTTTACTATTCTTACGTTCTCTATGTGCTGGTGTTGGTGTTATACTAACACTTGCATTCATGATGAAGAGCGTATATAAGTATGTACATATGAGCTTGTTCTAAGCTCAGTACTACTTAGTCTCTGAAATGCAAAAAAAAAAAAAAAACATATCTTCAGAGCTTTCAATAAGAAAGCTTTTTCCATGCACCGTCCTCTTCACATAGATCGATCCATTCTTTGTATACACAGAAGAAAGTTGATGTTTCCGTTTGAGAGTAAGAGCACTGTTCAAGAGAAATCGTGTTTGCCTAGTAAGACTCTCATTCAGATAACAGCTGTTGTTTGATTCAATGCCCAGATCGATGAGTCGCAATTCTGTTGATTTTTGTTTGCGGTAGTTTGCAGCTGACATCAGAATAGTGTTGCGCTCATATGCATTATTTAATTTGATGACGATTGGTGTTGGTGCAGATGTAGAGTTGTTGGTACTTTTATTTCTCTTTTTTGAACGAAAAATATATCGTATTAAAGGCGGCTCGCAATTGATTGTGTTACAAAGCCGATTAAACAAATTGTTTAGATTTTCGTTGGGTAGTTCTGGAATGCCGAAAAGTATTGCATCACTTGCCACTTCTTTCTTCTCCAAGGTGTTACATCTTTGCTTAAGAGCTGAAATTTCTGCATGGTGAAGTTGCGATGTAGTGTTGTTTTTTTCTTCCAGGCGGTCAGTTCGCTCATCTATGTTTGTTATGTTGCAACCCATCTCATCAAATCGTTTGTTCCAGTTGGCATTGATTTGTTCTAGCTTCAGAAGAAATTCTTTTTGCAAATTTTTAACTTCCTCTGCAAAACTAATGCGCATAGATTTTGTCTGATCGGTGAGGCGCTCCTCCAATAGCTTGACGGTGAGGGGAGCATCAATACGAGTCGATTGTTTTGTTGATGGTGATGATGTTTGTGTGAGTTGAGAAGGTGGTGCACCTTTTACTGTTTTTGATCGGAGATTGGCAGTAGACATCTCTTAAATTAAAAGGCTCTCAGAGTGCAACAAACAAAATACAGTATATCAACGAGACAAGGAAATAATTTTCACCAAGAAAAGAAATTTATTTAACACTTTCAAATGAGTTTCACGTTAGTAGATTTACTAGCAAAAGCGATTAAAACAATAGTACTTTTGGTTCTTTTTCGGTTAGACTTTTTGTAATTGGTTTTCACATAGTTTGCATACTTTAAACTGGACGACAAGAAAAGCGCGTCTATTCGTGTTGACTGTTCATGACTCGTTTTGAAATTTCATAAAAATCCGTTGGGTGGCTTAGGAGTCTATACCGGACATACATACAAACATACATCTATTTTACATAGATAGATAGATAGATAGATAGATAGATAGATTTATTTATTTGCATGTGTAGCACTTTTCACTGAAGCACCGTGTGATAGACGATATTTTTCGTCTTACTATCAGGCGCGAAAACAAATAACGCAGATGATCTTCCGATCTTGAGCATGCCACATAAAATTGACAATGGAAAAAACATTCTACGATTGATCTTAGGATTTATTTATGGTCATAGCGAATGCAGGACGGATCGGAAACGATAAAAGGAACCTTAAAACTATTTGACGAGTTTCAAAAGTTCTTTCGAATTTTAGATGAAACATTGAGGAGAGAAACGTAGCGTGTACTTTATTTTATCCGCATACTCCCACGGGAATAGAAGGACGGGAGCTTTAAAAACACAGTCCTGAGCAACGCCGTAAATGTCGAGGGATAAGAGGTATGCGAGTAGTTTTTTTCTTTAAAGAACAGTGTTTTGTTTATAACGAAAACTAACGCATTGCATTGATGTCGTTTCTGATGGACGCTGCTTTTTGTTTATTTGAGTCAATGAAACGATAGTCAATACCCAATTTCGGTTTTTTTTTAATGTTTACTTTTCCTGTTCTGATTTTAAGCATTCCGTTTACATTTTATGTCGGTGGCGGGATAGAAATGCTGTAATAGGGTCCGTCTCCTTGTCCTTAGCTACCTCCCCACCAATTTTCAGCCAAATCGGTTCAGCCGTTCTTGAGTTATAAAATTCGAAAGAACTTTTGAAATTGGTCAAAAAATTTTATAAGGTTTGCGTTCCCAATCACGTTCGTTCTTAAATTCGAAAGAATTTTTGCAATCGGTCAAGTAGTTTTGAGGTTCATGTTCCCGTAGGAATATAGGGATGAATTAAAATCTAAGTTACTGAGGGATAATGTATCATCCCAATTCTGAAAGAATTTGTGAAATCTGTCCAGTAGTATCTAGGTTCCCTTTCCTAATCCCGTTCCCTGGATAAAAAAATATGTAGCTGAGCCTTCTGGCTTTGCCCGGGTCCCTAGGGAATTTGAGGATGAAATAATTTATGTTAATGAAGGATAACGTACCATCTTAAAGTTGAAAACATTTTTGAAATAGGTCATGCGGTTTTAAGGTTCCCGTTTCTGTTCCCATGGGAATAAAGGGATGAAATATAATCTATGCTACTGAGGGATAATGTAGCATCCTAGAGCAGAAAGAATTTTTGAAATCTGTCCAGTAGTTTCTAAGTTTGCTTTCCCAATCCCGTTCCCGCGGGAATATGGGGATGAATGAAAGTTTATGTTATTCGGTGATAGTGTAGCATTCTAACGGTAAAAGAATTTTTGAAATCGGTTCAGTAGTTTCTACGTTCCCGTTTACGTTCCCGTTCCCATAAGAATGTAGGGATAAAAAGTATCCTTTGTCCGTCTCCTGGTCCTAAGCTACCTCCCCACCAATTTTCAGAAAAATCCGTTCAGCCGTTTTTGAGTTATGAATAGTGTAACTAACACGACTTTCTTTTATATATATGTATAGAGTAGCTGAGCCGCCCGGCCGGCGTTGCTCGGGTCTGTAGTTTTAAAGTTCCCGTCCTCGTTCTTTGCTTCCGTGGGAATATGGGGATGAAATGTTATCTTTTTTACTGTGGGACTATGAGTCATCCCAACGCCGCAAGAATTTTTGATATCTTTTCAGTGGTTTCTTAGTTTCCATTTGCGACACCGCTCCTGTGCGAATCTTCCGTTCCCGTGGAAATATGTGAATAAAATATAAGTCTACGTCACTGAGGAAAAATGTAACATCCTAGAGTTGAAAGAATTTTTGAAATCGCTCAAGTAACTTTAATGTTCCCGGTCTCCTTCCCATTTCTGTTACCATGAGATTATAAAAATGAAATAAAGTCTAAGTTAATGATTGAGGATGTGCAGGAGTCACAGCCAACAACCTCTTAATGAATTGCTCTATTATTACTATTAACAGGTTGTCAACCCTCGGCTGTGCCTCGATATCCGATCCTCTCACATTCAGTTGCATTGCATAGAAATGCATAACACTTGACTTGCATGTGTATCCATAGAGTGCATTGTACTCAGAATAATATGATTCCCAACGGCAGGCCACTGCCAGCCGACAGAAGGGATCATATTGCTTTGACATTTGACTGCATGCGCGCTGTTTATGTCACAGCAATAGTCTTTGGGTATCAGCATTTGTTTATGATATAGGTCATTGGCGCTCACCCAAAAGAATGTGATGATGAAGCGTTTTAATCGGATATCGAAGTGTGGTCGATTGTTCGATAACCAGATTGGAGCATAATAACTTTGTATAAATAGGGTATGAATTTGGAAATAAATATCATTAGTGATCGTGGACTCGATCGAACATACTCCCTGGTTTTTGTTAATATAAGGCATTGAGCCGACAACCATTCCAGAGAAGTTCAAAGTCATTTCCACTACCATACCTCAACTTTGAAAAAAAAAAAAGAAATGCAAAAAAACAGCGACTTTACATGGCGATCCTGCCAGAGTGGCAGGAGTGTGTTCTGAGAGATTTTTTGACAAAGTTTTCCGTTCAAGCAAAAGTTATTTAAAGTAGAGTTGTTCAAAAGAGTCCCAGAAGTCGTTGTTAGATTATAAAAATAGGAGTTTTTCAAAAATCTTAAAAATCATTTTTCCCGCGCTGTCGGTAGTAAAAAAAAAAGAGAAAAATTAGATTTTTTTCCATGACAACCCGGAGCGACCTTATAGAGGCCGCAGAGCACCTCGCAGAGGCGAAACTTCTTCTTAAGACGAAACAGGCAACTCCAAAACTATTGGCCGGCGTCCTCTGTACATACAAGAGTACAAAGCGCGTACATAAACACAGAAACACACCAACAAAGATGACTACAATTAAACACAAATTACAAAACCAGGCAACACCATGAGCGCGATCAAAACAAGCAACACAAACAACATTGCTTCCATCGCAAAGAGTTTCACAGGAAGAAAGCGGATGAGTCTCCAAATTGATTATATTATGTACTACAGTACTACAACTAAAATTAGTTTTTTTAGAAAATATTTTTTCTTATGTCTACGAAAAGATGAGAAATTTCCATAAATTTTTAACCATTTTCCTTTTTTTTTTGTGGTTTTTTTACTCCTTCTTTTGATTTTTGAAACTGGGTTAAACACAGATAAGTTTCTTAATGGGTTTCAGCCTACTAGAAATAGCTTTAGATAGTTTGAAAAAATTATACAAAAATTTAAAGAAGACTCCAAACCGTAAAAGGAAAGCAAAAGGAACTAACGCCAAACTAAAAGAAATTTCAAATTTATGGGTTGAGTTCATCCAGGAATTTACAAGTTGTAATCAGAAGGATCTCACTGAAGCAGAACACGAGTATTTGACAAAATTAACTTCTGAAGCAAAAGAGTATAAAGAACGCTCAAAAGAAATTATAAGTGAGAATATTCAGGAAGCTGTTTAAATGTTTAATCATGTATAAGTTATCTTTGAAATGATGTTAGGGCTTTGATGATCAGTTTATTTTTGATGCAATTAATAAATAAAAATATTTAAAAATTCATATTTTTCCCTACGTTTCGCCGGTTGCTTTCCAGCTTCTTCAGGGGTTTATATTTATTTTCTTGAAAAAAAACATAAATACACAGAGTGATTAGAATCAAGAATACATACATATAAAATTAAAATGACATTAATTAGTGTAATTATTAAATTTTACTATTTCACTTACTTTTTAGATTTAAGTTTTGTTTACATTAGGTTACTTAGACTTGAAATAAATTAAAATAATTTAACATGAAATGAACAACACATTAATAAATTAACACTTATTGGACAACAAAACTTAAGTCTAATATCACAGATCAATTAATTGTTACTAATGGCAACACTATATATCGAGCTGATACTGTCCAAGTCTTCTTTATGGTTCATTGTTGTTGTTAGTTTTTGTTGAAGACTTTCTAGTGTGTAGCGGGTGTTGGTGCGGTTTTCCTTGTCCAAAACAGGGATGGAAAATTCGATACAATTGTACCGAATTCGATACAATTGAGTTTTTACAAGTACAAAAGTACAATTCGACAGAATTCAGTACAATTTACATATCTGCGTCTTTCATATTATATGTTTCTGAAAAAATAAAAGGAAACTAAACTGATAATTTGCTAAGATATAAAATCCTAAATTCATCATCCTGAAAGCATACGTTTCCATAACAGAAATCTCTGGGTCACAGCTGTAGGGCCATTAACTCTTCGTTTACAGTTTCTTTTTAAGTCATTGGTTGATTTAAAAGTGACATTTGGCTCCCGCTCGAAATCTTGACGCAAAGTCAGTATCATACATAACGCTCATGGCTTCCATCTTCGTTCCGTGCGTAAAGACGAGAAGGCGGTTGCAGTTTCTTACTGAAATTATTGAAATAAACTTCAACTTCCTCTGGTTCGTGCAGGATGACGAGCCGTGGTACACGGCCCATACCATAGATCTTTCGCTGACTAATCTATCGAACCGCATTAACAATCGTTTTTTGTACGTCAATTGGGCGCCTCGCACCTGCGATTTGACTCTTTTGAAATTTTTTTATTTTTGTTCATTTTATTGCATTTTCAAAAACAAAGTTAATGTTGTTGTTTTGTATTTGTTGATTAATGCTCGAATTTGTTTTAATACAAAACTGGTTTTCAATACAATTGACACCATTTCAGTACAATTTTAAAACGGTTTTAAGTACAATTGAAAAATTTCATTTTCCATCCCTGGTCCAAAATAGTAACGTTGTCAAAGTCTGCGATATGCTCTTGTTCTTGCATGTGTTGTGAGAGAGCTGTAGCGTTTCTTTTATTTCTTATGTCAGCTTCATGTTCCGATAATCTCACTGCAAGTTTGCGTTTTGTTGTTCCTATGTATACCATATTGCACTCATTGTTGTCATTTCCTTTGCATGGTATTTGGTATACTACATTATGTTGATCTGTTATTTGTGTGGGTGGTTTTGTTTTTGTGAATATTGAGCTTAAAGTATGGTTGGCTTTATGTGCGAATTTAGTTTTTTCTCTGTCAAGTGGTATTGTTTTGTTGAGAGTTTTATTGTCGGTTAGATATGGGATATATGTTAAAGAGTAAAATCTAGGGTTGCCATCTTTTACTTTTTGTGTTGTATGTTGTTTATTTATGTTTTGTATTTGGTTAAGTTTATTATTAATTAGATTGTTAATTATTGTGTTAGGATAGTTATTAGTTTGTAGGATTGTTTTTATTTTGGTTATATTTTCTTTGTGGTATATGTTGTCACTGATGTCTAAAACTTTATTTATGAAATTTGTTGCCGTATTGATCTTGTATTTCATCGGTTGAGACGACAAATAATTGATCATTCTTCCTGATGAAATCGGTTTACTATACCAGTCAAAGGAGATGCTATTTTGGTTTTTTATTAGTTTTACTTCAAGAAACGGTAGTTGATTGTTGTTTTCAATTTCTATGGTGAATTTTAGTTTTGTGTGATTTTAGATTAGATTAGATTTTATTCAGTTTTTTCATTTGTTCGTACAATCATTATTTTTACAAAATAAATAATAGTTTTGTGTGATATTGGTTGAGAGTTTCTAATATTGTTTTAGCGTCATTCTTTTTTATGATAGCAACCATATCGTCGACATATTTGGCTATAAATTTTATTTTTGTGTTTGATTTTTTCAGTTTATCTATTGTTTCATCTAGTAGGTGGTCAAGTACAATATCTGCTATTGTTGGGGATAAGGGGTTTCCCATTGGCATGCCGAATGTTTGACTGTATAGTTTATTGTCATACTTGAAATAATTATTGTCTGTTAAGCAGAATTGAAGAATTTTGAGGAACAGATTTTTAGGTATGTTTGTATGTGTTTTCAGATTGTCCCAATTTTTCATTATTATTTTTATAGCCGTGTACGTCGGTATGTTTGTAAATAGCGAAACTACGTCAAATGATACCATGATATCTTCGTCCTCCAATACTACGTCTTTTATTTTGTCTTTTAAAATAAACGAAACAATGTAAGAAATTGTAGTCTTCAGATATCACGTTTTTGAGGATTTGACCATTATGTTTGGATAAATTATAACAAGGCACATTAGTTGATGCTGCTATTGGTCGTAGTGGTATGTCTTCTCTGTGAATTTTTGGGAGTCCATAAAGAATAGGAGTTGTAGCAACGGAACAGAAAAGTTGTTCTTTTTGTTTCACGTCTATGAATTTTTGTTTATATAGTCCATTTACTATTTCATTATTAGTTTTTTGTAATCTGGTTGTGGGGTCGTTCCTCATCGTTTTATAGGTGTTTTTGTCATTAAGGAGTAGCTTCATTTTATGGTTGTAATCTTCTTTGTATAGTATAACCGTTTTATTGCCTTTATCTGCGTTTGTGATGATAATGTCATTTTTATGTTTGTTGATTATATTTCGTGTTATGGTTAAGGTTTTAAGTATAAGTTTTTCCCTTTGTGTATTTTTAATTTTTCTTTTATAATTTATTAAATCTTCTATTGTTTGAATATGTTGTTCCATTTCAGCTACAATGTGGATAGGAGAGAAATTTTTGGTGGTTATTGGGAGAGCAAATTTTTTCCCCAGAGAGAGTAGCCATTTACTTTCTATCGGAAATTCAATGTTAGTTTTGTTTTCAAACCAGCTTTCATTGTATATGAGACCTAATTCTATATTGTGTTTTTCTTTTAGTTTATTGAATTTAGTTGTTTGAATTGATTGTGACTTGGTAGTTGTATGCTTGGAAGTTAATTCAGACGCAGAATCGGAAATAGGATCAGCAACAGAAGAATCAGAAGTAAAAATTAGTCAGGCAGAAACAAAACCAGTAGACAATTAGAAGAATCTCACTGAAACAGAACACGAGTATTTGACAAAATTAACTTCTGAAGCACAAGAGTATAAAGATCAAAAGAAATTATAAGGAAGAATATTCAGGAAGTTAATTCAAACTCAGAAACAGAAATAGGATCAGCAACAGAAGAATTAGAAGTAAAAATTAGTCAGGCAGAAACAAAACCAGTAGACAAAATGACAGACTTTGACTACAGTAAGGCACAAAAGTTGCCAGTACTTAACTGCGAAACAGTCAACAAACGAACAGAAAATATTAGGGATTTCTTAAATAGCATCGAGTTTTACCATGACACCCTTAACGACACGTCAAAACCTATTCTAATTAAATTTTTATTGAAGTGCAAAATACAGGGTAAGGCGTTAACAGAACTAGGCTCACTCAAATCTGAAAACTTAGAACAATTAAAAGCCAATATAACAGAAAAATGTGGAGATAGGGAAACAATATAAAGCATACAATCAAAATTAGACAGATCACGCCAGAAAAATAAGCCGATGCGAGAATTCGTATCAGAAGTTGAAGATCTTATAGCAAAAACGACAGAATTAGAAATTAGCAATCAAGGGGAACATCCTAGGGAAACGCTGACTTTAGCAAACGAACACAGAGGTTTAGCTTTCTTAAAGCAAGGGGTTAATAAAAGATATTAAATTATCCTCGATAGCGCCCGACACGTCAAAATGCAGGATGCTATTTCCCACTTGTTGGAGTTATCTCCAAACAATACAGGAGCTACAGAAACAATACTGCTCAAAATTTCCGAAATAACTATCGACCTAACTACAACCCACCTGTTTACCACAATAACGACAATAGAAACCGGAATCCAATAAGGCAAAATAATTTTAATAATAATAATTACACACAAAACTTCCCAAGATCCAACAATTTTTCCAACCAAGCTCAAACAAGATTTAGCTCAATACAAACTCGCTACCCGGTTCAACAGAATAGCACGAATAGAAATAATTACAATAGCAACGAAGGTAGAACAAACAACAACCAACATAATTTACATCTCAGAAATAACAGACAAGGTAACAATCAAAATAACCCTAACAATAACAGAATAAGACGTAGCATACATAGAGAATCCGCCTATATTTTAAATAAGGGAAACAATGTACCCACCGAGTGGGGAGCCGACCCATCGGGGGGGATTATTTAAGCCCAGTAGAACATATAATATGTACAGGGGGCATAATAAACGGTCTATATGTAGTTTTCAATACTAATAATAAGAATACAAAATTTTTACTAGATACAGGCGCATCCATTTGCACCATAAAAGAACAAGCATTAGACAAGAACATACAAATAAACACATTAAATAAAATAACAGTAGTAGGTATTTCTGGAGAATTAACAACAATTGGAACTTGCAAAAATACACTGTTATTGGGACAGCAATGCACGGACTACACTTTTCACGTAGTAAAAGATTCATTTCCCGTGCCCGTTGATGGCATTATTGGTGCTAACTTCCTTAAAGATTTTGGAGCTATAATTGACCTAGAACATTTCATTTTATAATTATCTCTAAATAATAGTCAAATTTCTTTACCTATAGAAAGTCAAAATAAACTTAATTCATTAACAATAGCACCCAGATCTGAAGCCACCTATTGGTTGAACAGTAAACATAGAGACACAAGAATTTTTGACTCCCTAGAACTTTGCGAAGGAGTATTCATGGCCGGTTCCATATCTAGGATAAAAGACGGAAAAATACCAAAAAAAATTGTAAACACTCGACAGGAAGAAGTAAAATTAAAATGGGTAGAACCAGACTCCAAAGCTCTTTCAGAGTAGATACCACATTCTGGCGTATGAACAGACAACAAATTCCAAAACGAAACGAACACAACAATTACTTTCACAAATTAATTTTGACACTTTAAACACAGAAGAAGCATCAGAACTTAAAGCTATTTGCACTAAATTTCAAGATATTTTCCATTTAGAAAACGATAAACTAACATACACACTTACACACATATAGGTCAAGCCCAAATATCTTAAAGTAGGAGCAACGGCGAAGTATACTAAACCATATAGATTACCTCATTTACAAAAAAATGACGTACAAAACGAAGTAGAGAGATTAAAAACGACATTATTGAACCATCGGTATCAGCATGGAACTCACCTATTCTTGTAGTGCCCAAAAAGAAACACCCAGTAACAGGAATGCAAAAATTCCGATTAGTAATTGATTATAGAAAAGTTAACGACGTCATCGAAGATGATAAATTTCTTACTTATTTCTCCTGTATAGATTTAAGCCAAGGATACTACCAGATGAAATTAGAAACAGAAAGTAGGCCAAGCACCGCGTTCTCCACTGAAAACGGTCATTATCAACTAAAACGAACCAATGGTTTTAAAAATATCACCAACCGATATCAAAATCAACCGATGACTATTACTACAACAGCAGAAACATGCTTCGACAAAATATATCTTGATTTAGTTGGACCTCTTGACGAGACGGAAGATGGGTCAAAATATATATTAACACTACAAGACGAACTTACGAAGTTTACAGAAGCCATTGCTTTACCAAATAAAGAAGCTAATATGGTCGCTAAAGGACTTGTAGAAGGCTTTATCCTAAAGTATGGAGTCCCTGCTACCATAGCATCTGACCAAGGTACAGAATTTATAAATAGAGTTTTCAAAGATCTATGTAAGTTATTAAAGATAGAACAATTGCAATCCACCGCTTATCACCCTGAAAGCATTGGAGCACTAGAAAATTCTCATAAAGTTTCAGGAGCATGCCTTAGGAGTTATGTAGAAGAAAAACATACAGATTGGAACAACTGGTTGCCATACTATGTTTTCTGTTACAACACTTCAGTACATTCAGAAACAGGATTCACCCCATTTGAATTAGTATTTGGAAGACAATGTAATTTGCCTTCAAATCTTACAAAGAAAGTTGAACCATTATACAACTACGAAGACTATGCGATAGACTTAAAAAATATACTACAAATTGCTCATAAGGATGCTAGGGATACTTTAATACAAAAGAAAATGTCTAGGAAAGTTAGGTACGATTCTGATAGAAAAGCAAAAACTCATGATTGCAACGTAGGTAGTTTAGTCTTGTTAAGAAACGAAAGCAGAAAGAAGTTAGATCCAGTGTTTATGGGACCATTGGAAGTCTTATCACAGGAAGGAGTAAATTGCGAAATTAAATGTGAAAATAAGAAAGTGATTGCTCACAAGAACAGATTGAAACCATTTTATATATATATGTTATTATTATAATTTGTAAACTTATGCAATTTGCGAGGTTCAGAAAGAAGATTTGAAGATAAGAAATTGATTGTTAACAAAAATAGATAAAAACCATTTTATGTATGAATATTATTGTGTTATTTGTGAAATTGTAAAAGAAAATGTAGAAATAAGAAATTGATTTAATGGATGTTATTGTGTAATTTGTGAAATTGTAAAAAAAAGTGTAAAAATAAGAAAATGATTGAATGTATGTGAAATAAATGTGAATTGATAAAAAGGTTAAAACCAGTTTAGGCATATACATATATACTAGCATTGTAAAATTAAAAAAAAAAAAAAAGAAGCATATACATATTGTCAAACCGAATGTTTTAATATAAAAACAATTGAAAAGTAAATCTAAGAATAGAACTAAAATCACCTAAAGTAAAAAAAGTAAATCTAAGAATAGAACTAATATCACCTACAAGAAAATATCACTAATTATAGTAAAATCAATGACCATTGATCTAGATATCGTACCCGTTGATCTAACATCAATTCTAAACTAAATATAGTACCCATTGATATAGATATAGTACCCGTTGATCTAACATAAACTCTAAACTAGGTATAGTACGCATTGATTTAGATGTAGTTCGCATTGATCTAAGTATAAGAATCAAAAAAAAAAATAAATTTACTAGAAATATACTGTAAAACATATTGACTGAAAAGAGAAGTAGATTTTAAAATGTAAATATCGCAAAAATATGTAACGAAAGATAAACTAATCGAAATATAATAACTAATGTAAATACCAAAATATTAACTAAAAGTAGACATCCAGAAATAGCCACAATGTTCAATCCAACATGACAAAAGAAAAAAAAAAAAAGAAAAATTTTTTTATTTCATACTCCCGTATTTGTAAGAGAGTCGTGGAAAAGTAGAAATCAACACTCTTGTCTTGATTTCCTCTTTTTCCCCAGGAAGGGTGGTGGGAAGGAATCACACCCAACGACCTCTTAATTAATTGCTCTTTTATTACTATTAACAGGTTGTCAACCCTCGGCTGTGCCTCGATATCCGATCCTCTCACATTCAGTTGCATTGCATAGAAATGCATAACACTTTAACACTTGACTTGCATGTGTATCCATAGAGTGCATTGTACTCAGAACAATATGATTCCCAACGGCAGGCCACTGCCAGCCGACAGAAGGGATCATATTGCTTTGACTGCATGCGCGCTGTTTATGTCACAGCAATAGTCTTTGGGTATGAGCATTTGTTTATGATATAGGTCATTGGCGCTCACCCAAAAGAATGTGTGTGTTAATGTAAGGCATTGAGCCGACAACCATTCCAGAGAAGTTCAAAGTCATTTCCACTACCATACTTCAACTTTGCAGTTATTGCGAAGAGGTCTGAGCCTACAGCAGTGAATGCTTGGCGAATTGGTAGTCAGAAAACAGCGACTTTACAAGGAGGATAATGTAGCACCCCTTATGCTGAAAGAATTTTTGAAATCTCTGTTCCGCCTTAAAGGCAATAAGTAAGCAGATTTTTGAAATTATAAATTTTTTTTGTATTAGAAAAATACAAAAAAAAAATAATTAAGTACCTACATTAATCATTCAAGGAGGATAATGTAGCACCCCTTATGCTGAAAGAATTTTTGAAATCTCTGTTCCGCCTTAAAGGCAATTAGTAAGCAGATTTTTGAAATTATAAATTTTTTTTGTATTAGAAAAATACAAAAAAAAATAATTAAGTACCTACATTAATCATTCAAGGAGGATAATGTAGCACCCCTTATGCTGAAAGAATTTTTGAAATCTGTGTTCCGCCTTAAAGGCAATAAGTAAGCAGATTTTTGAAATTATAAATTTTTTTTGTATTAGAAAAATACAAAAAAAAAAATTAAGTACCTATATTAATCATTCATTATTGTTTCTGTATTTTAGTACATAGGTTGCCCTTCACTTAAGTACCTTGTGATACACGACATTTTTTGTTTTCTTATAAGGCGCAAAAACTTACAACGCAGATGGTCTTCCGACCCGTGAACATGCCACATAAAATTGACCATGGGAAAAACATGGATGTTCTAGATTCAAACCACAAACTTTTAAGGGTTGGCCTTGTGATTTGTTGATGGTCATGACAAATGCAAGACGGATCGGATATTAAAGTTTTCTAAAATCAAAAGGCATATCGGTTGGGATCACTGGGATCCTCGGAATGAGAATTTCCTCACATTTGAATTTTCCACTCAGTATCGTCGCGTAAATTACATTGTTCATCAATTTTCTAACCACTAAACGTGTCCCGTTGCACAATTTTGGTTGGTTTATGTTTCGATATTCGAAGCATGATTACTACGAAGCAAACCTTTAGGCACAAATTGTGCGGTGGTCAGCCAGACACATCCAAATAGTTTAAGAAATCAATTGGATAGTTGGTGGCTTCATCTTCATTTGTGACGCAGTCAATAGATTTGAAAGAATGCATTATTCCAATGATCTATTTTGAATTATGTAGTTCATGCCATCTACATCTTTTTTCTTAGCCGCTAAAATTGCTCGCTCACTCAACCATTCATTATTTTTGTAGTTTGAAATAATGTTTGGAAATACATTGTTGATAAGTTCGTCTTTTGATGAAACAAAACTACAGAAATTATTTGGAAATGATATCAATCCGCTCGATTCATTGACAGGTACTTGACCATTACCATTAGTCAGCAACGTTCAGAGAAATCTTCAGCAGATGTATCATTAAGCAATGCAAGTCTCATGTTTGTTGTTAGCTGTTGTTTAGCAAGCGTTTATTTCGTCGGCAGCCGTAGATCTTGGAATTACTTACTGGCAGTGCTTGGCGGAAATCGCCAGACAGTAAAATCATTGCTCCTCCAAAAGATCTCGAGTCATGGCGTAAATCTTTCAATGTTCGGTTGAGTGTTTCTAATGCACGTTTATGCGCCATTGTGCATTCGTCCCAGATGATGATTTTTGATGCCGACAAGACTTTGGCCATTGCTGAGTGTTAATATTACACGTTGGTTCTTCAATAGTTTGAAGATTTAACGATAATTTTAACGCTGAATGAGCCGTACGTCATCCTTCTTACAATGTGGCTGCTATTCCAGAAGAAGTAACTGCAACCGCTATGTCGGATGTCGGATCTCGCACGAACAGTGGCTAAAACTACTGACATGAAGAATGTCTTACGAGTTCCACCAGGAGCATCTAGGAAATATAAACCACTATTTTCATCATCGATTGCCTTGATTAAAGTATCGTAAACTTCATTTTGTTGGAAATTCAACAGGGGAACATTCGTTTTAACTACTAAATCTTATTCCTGGTGATCATATTCACGTTCCCGTTCCAAATTTCGATTAAATGCATCATTCATTTCACGATCTGGCGCTGGCATTTCTAACCTGATTAATAAACTACCGCACATGAGGTAACACATATCTCCGATCAAGAGTAAAGCACGATTATGTATCTCCTAATTCTTCTCATCTCTCGTATTTTCCGGAACTGACTCGAATTCGATGTAAAATATCTTCTGACATATTATCCTTGTATTTCTGCCACAGGTTACATGGGTTTGATGGAAGCATATCGAAATTATGATAACAATAATGTGTGTATCTGGAGATGCAGAGATAATGGCTTCAGCGATTGTCGTATCCCAATGGGTATCGTTTTCTAATAAGTTCAGTTCTTCACATGGAGCACGATATGTTGGGAATATTACACTATTAACAGTCCGTAGTGTCTCAAATGACGTTGGCCCACGCACATTTACCAGCAACAACCGAGAATAGAAATTCATCATTCTTTGGATGAACTGTATACAAATGACCAAGAGCATCAGTAGAAAGCACTTCCGGATACCCAGGAACCGCATCGCCTTGCTTCCGTCTTTGAAAATTCTTCGATGAAGCATTCCTAGTAGAAGAACGTGGCATCTCCGAGTAAAGCAAAGTTCGTGCAAACCGATCGCTTTGACAGATTGCAAAGAAATTGGTCAACGTAGTTGCTGGAGGTGTTTCAGCACGTTGTACAGCATTCGAAGCCGTGAAATATACTCGTTGACCATTCTCCAGATGCACCGACAAATGCACTTCACTTTATTAAATAGGCAATGACATTATTTAATAGATTATATTATATTTATTTAATATTGATTTCATACAAAAATCAAATTTATTTGTCACGATAAGTAATTTTTTTTTTTAAAGAACAGTGTTTTGTATATGTATAACGAAAGCTCCCATATCCACATTCCCATAGGAATGTAGGGATAAAAGGTATCCTGTGTCCGTCTCAAGCTCCGTTCCCACTAATTTTCAGACAAATCGGTTCAGCCGTTCTTGTTATGAATAGTGTAACTAACACGACTTTCTTTTATATATATATAGATATAGATAGGTTTCATGATCTAATTTATTTATTCAGAACGTAGAATCTCACTTCTTTATCTAAACCTACTGCTTTCATTTATATTGTTTGATAATGACTTCCACATTTACCGTACAGGTACGTCTAAAAATAGCAAAATCAAATCAATCCTTGAAAATATCTGGTCGACAGTAGTTACTACTATATTTTATAACGCTTTTACATCGTTTTTATAAATCACGAATTATAGTGTAGGTACCCAAAATTGATCCTTGTGGTACCCCCAATCTGAATTTAGTGCAACACAATTTACCTTTACAATTTGCTGTCGTCCTATTAGATATGACTTGAACCAATTGAACTCTGTACCTCTTATGCCATACCCATACATTTTTTCAACAAAATCAGTCTCTCGCAACGTTTCGAATGCTCTTTTTAGGTTAAAAAAACTGCTGCTATTTTCTTTTTTGGTGTTATACATATATCCTTCCAGTCCGCTATTGCATAGTTCAAAGCTGATTCACAGGAATGTTTTCGCCTGAATCCAGATTGCGCCAATTATATTTATTCGTCGCGATGGAAAGTTTTTTCAAAAAAATATATTTTTAAATATGAATTTTATTTTTCACTTATCAAATTAAATATTTTATAGACAAAAGTTCTTATATACCTAGTTTCTTACATACTACTCGGCAGCTACTGGAAACTCCTTCTGCGTGGTGTCTATTTATATTCTTGTCCTGATGAGTTAGTTTTCTTGTCTTCAGGGTTTTTGATTGTGTTGGTAAATTACTTTCTGTATCTTACTTTGTATTTATCGTCTTGTTTGGTTGATCATAAAATATCTGTTTGTTATCTTTTTACCTGTGGTAATCTTTATTACAGTATGCTTGTTTATTTGGATGCCTTTTTATTTGGATGCTTGTAGATAAGTTTTTTTTTTTTTATAATTTACGCGCACATCAAGGGGTTATGACTACCCTTATAGTGTTATAGAACACAGTGCGAGCATTTAGGAAAGTAGGAGAGGGATAAATAGGAGACACCGATGCACTTTGCTTTTGAATTTTTGTGAATCGTAATGCAGGGGAAACACAGAGCCAGGTAAAGCATTCCACATACGGGTGGTGCGGCTAAAATAAGAATCTCTATACTTGACTGTACGCCCAAAGTTGGGCTCAAGATAAAACTGATGAGCATTCCTAGCGAGGCGAATGTTGCGGCTAAATCGCTTCAGGGGAGGAATGCAGCTGGCTATTTCACTAGAGCACTGTTTGTGAAAAAGCGATAAAAGAGAGAGAGACAGGTAACGTTTCTACGATGTCCAAGAGAATCAATCGATTCTACGATTGAACTGTCACCTATCAATTTTAACGCTCTATTTTGTACCCTATCAAGTAGGCGCAAAGATGTTTGAGAAGCACCTGACCAAACATGGGAGTTATACTCCAGTTTTGGGCGGATGAAGGCCTTATAAATTGTAGCCAGATCAGAAGGGGTGAAGAACTTCCTGCATCGTCTCAAGAAACCTAAGCATTTAGCAGCGTTTTTGGCGACTTCAAATATGTGGTTGTTCCAAAAAAGATCATCGTTAACACACATACCAAGTACTAACAGCTTTTCGGTTTCTTGGATGCAGGTACCATTCAGCGATAATGGCAATGGGGGAATGTTAAGCTTCAACGACAAAAGACAGCATTGAGTTTTCGAAGCATTGAATTCTACTCGGTTCATAAGACCGCATGCAACAATGCTGTCAAGGTCAGAATTCAATGAGCTTATGATACGAAACCGTTCCAGTTCCACATCCGAAGAGCAGGGACGTGAATTTGGAAACGAATATGAAAAGCTGAGGGTCGAGTCGTCAGCAAAACGGTTTGAGAGGATTAGAAGTTTCAGACAGGAGATCATTTATGAAAATGAGGAATAGAGTCGTAGACAAAACGGAGCCTTGGGGCACACCAGCATTTATGAAGTGGGTATCAGACTTGGAGCCCTCCAATACAACTTGTATTGAAATGTCGGAAAGGTAATTTCTAATCCGACGAAGAAGAGACTCATCGATACCAAAAGAACACATTTTCGATAAAAGAGCCCGATGCCAAACTCTATCAAATGCTTTAGAAATATCAATCGCAATAATCTTACTTTCTCCAAAACAATGTAAAGATTGGTTCCACTTTTCGGTGAGATAAGCCATCAAATCACCATTGGATCATTTGATACGAAAGCCGTACTGACGGCCATTAAGAAGCTTTCGTTCTTCAAGATATTTCATAATTGATGAGTTTTGTAGTAGAGATATTCCACGTGTTTTTTAATCTAATAAATAAAAAGATTAATATAATTTTCAACAGTTAAAAACACTTATTATATTTCCTCAAATGCACATTTCAGAAGCAATGCTTCCATCGTCAGTGAGATTTATAAATTAAATAAAATTAAATTATTTGTCAAAAAACTAAAAAAAAAAAAAAAAAATGTTTCTAAACAAAATTACAGTTGAGTTGAGTTGAATCTATTGAAAAATTCTTTGAATATTGAATCTTTGATTGGTCCATCATCATTATTCATAAGATTATTTTTGTTTTTAAATAGTATGTAAATAGTTTCAAAAGCATCTAATTCATAATTACTATTTACATTTTTTATTAATTTAAATTTTGCAAACTAAAACTATGACTATTTTCTAGCATATGTTCTGCAACACTTGACTTTTCTTTTTCATTATATTTAAGATGTGCAAAATGTTCTTTTTAGAAAAGTCTTTTTGTCTGTCCTATATATTCTTTTGCACAATCATTACATCCGATAGAATAAATTCCTGATTTTGGAAGTTGTTCAATTTTATCTTTAGATGCTCCAATCAGATTTTTTATTTTTATTTCGCTGCACTCACTTATACAGATATTATTTTTATTAAAGACTGTTTTTATCTTAGATGTTATTTCTGGATAGAAATAAAATTTTGAATATTTCTTTTCTTCATTTCTTTCATTCCTTATTAGATCTAAAGTTGTATAATTTCTCAATTCCTGTTTATCCATTAATTTTGGCTAAATCTTTAATTTTTTGGAATTCTTTTATTTTTGTTTCTATTGTCATTGGAATATTTAGAGCTCTAAAAATCATTGAGTGAAAAGCTGACGTCTTATGTTCAATGAAATGGAACGAGTCTGATGTAATGTATCTCAGAGTATTCGTTGGTTTTCTGTATATATCCGATTCGAAATTGTCTCCATTCCTATTTATACATAAATCCAGAAAATTTAGTTTCCCTTCAATTTCTTCTTCATATGTAAATTTTATTGATGGATATTTAGTTCTATTTAATTTGTTAATGAGCTGACGGAGTTCATGTTTTTTGATTATCGCCCATATATCATCTACATACCATAACCAAATTCTTGGAAAATTTACCTGTTTTTTCATTTCAGTTTCTATATTTGACATAAATAAATTTGCTAAAAATGGGCTTATATGTATGTGATCCCATACTGCAGCCAAATTTTTGTCTGTAAAACTTTTCATTAAATTGGAACCAATTTTCATCCATGCACAATTTAGTAAGTATGTATTACAAATTCATTTATTTCTTCTGGCTTAAGTGCATTTCTTTCTAGCCATTTTCTCAGAAAAACTAAAGTTTCATCAATTGGAACATTTGGATATAATGAAACAACATCGAATGAAACATGAATTTCGTTGCTAGCTATTTTTAAGTTGTTTACTTTTTCTGCAAATTCAATTCCATTTTTTATAGCTGCTGTTTCAAATTTGATTGGGAGACTATTCAGTTTTTCTAATAACCAACATTCAAGTTTTTATAATATCGATCCAGTTGTAGATGTAATTGGTCTTATTTGTTTTCCTGGTTTATGTAATTTCAACTGAGAATATAATCTTGGTAAAATTGGATTTGAAACATTTAATTTCCTTGATAAAGTAGGATCATTAAAAATTTTACTGCTTTTTTGATAGCTTCTTTAGTTCTCCTTATCATTCCTGGTAAAGGATTAAAAATTACTTTTTCATAAGGTCCAGTTCTTATAAATTGTTCAGTTATTTCAATATATTCTTGTTTATCAAGTATTACAATATTATTGCTTTTATCAGTTTTACTGTTCTTTTCTTTTAAACTTTTCGCTGCTCCTCTAAAATTTTTCATTTTAGCAGTCATGTTCGGTAGATCGTTAAAATTAATTCTATCTATAGCTTCGGACCTCACTCTAACTTTATCATCAGGATCAGTGAAATGTTTCAGAGCTGTTTCAATGTTAATCAAAGCACTTTGGATAGCTTTTTCTTTTGTTGGTTGCAATGCAAAATTTAATCCTCTATTAAGCAACTCCAATTCATTTATTGTAAGTTCCAAACTTGAAAATTTTTTTTACAAATTCTTCTACTGGTTCTACTTCCTTAAAAATCTTCTTTCGCTCATTATAATTGACTTTACCTATTAAAGTATTGAATTTTTTAATTAAGATTTGTTTTTTCTTACCAAATTTACAGTAAATTTGTTTGCATATTGGCTCCACCTGAGCTTTACTGTAAATTTGGTAAGAAAAAACAAATCTTAATTAAAAAATTCAATACTTTATATAAGGAATGAAAGAAATGAAAAAAAGAAATATTCAAAATTTTATTTCTATCCAGAAATAACATCTAAGATAAAACCAATCTTTAATAAAAATAATATCCGTATGAGTGAGTGCAGCGAAATAAAAATAAAAAATCTGACTGGAGGATCTAAAGATAAAATTGAACAACTTCCAAAATCAGGAATTTATTCTATCGGATGTAATGATTGTGCAAAAGAATATATAGGACAGACAAGAAGACCTATTCTAAAAAGATTTAAAGAACATTTTGCACATCTTAAATATAATGAAAAAGAAAAGTCAAGTGTTGCAGAACATATGCTAGAAAATAGTCATAGTTTTAGTTTGCAAAATTTAAAATTAATAAGAAATGTAAATAGTAATTATGAATTAGATGCTTTTGAATCTTTTTACATATTTAAAAACAAAAATAATCTTATGAATAATGATGATGGACCAATCAAAGATTCAATATTCAAAAAATTTTTCAATAGATTCAACTCAACTCAACTGTAATTTTGTTTAGAAACATTTTTGTTTTTTGTTAGTTTTTTGACAAATAATTTAATTTTATTTAATTTATAAATCTCACTGACGATGGAAGCATTGCTTCTGAAATGTGCATTTGAGGAAATATAATAAGTGTTTTTAACTGTTGAAAATTATATTAATCTTTTTATTTATATTTCATAAGTTTCCATGACCTTGGAAAGAAGGGACGTGAGTGCAATTGGACGGTAATTGGAAGGGGAGGAAGATTCGCCTTTTTTAGGACCGGCTGGACAAATGCGGTTTTCCATCTGCTCGGAAAAATCCCAGCAGAATAGGAAAGATGGAAAAGTTTAGGCAGTGGTTTTGCCAACGTAGAAGAACACCTCTTCAGAATAAGGGCGGGGATACCATCTGAACCAACGGATTTGTGTATATTGAGATCTTTGAGGACTCTCGCAACCGAGCGAGTTCGAAAAAAAAATCTGCTTCACCGCAGAATTTGCAGACTCAAGCTCAGGTGGAGCCAATATGCTAACAGGAAGTGTCGAGTTGGCAGCAAATTGAACTGCTAGCAAACTAGCTTTATCGATGGAGCTTACATACGGAGAGTCATTGAAAACGAACGTTGGGACCGATGACGTGGTCGAGTTCTTAATGTTCTTCACAAAAGGCCAAAAGTTTTTGCTTCCTTTTGGACACAACAGTATTTTTTTCCTTATTTTAATTTTTTTTGGTCATACAAAAACTTAGCCTCTCGTATTTGAGCATTACAGATATTTCTAGCCCGTTTAACTAGATTTCTACTGTAGGGTTGTCTTTGAATTTTCGAAAACTACTTTCTCTATCCCTTATCGCCTCTTTACAGCTTGAATCGAACCACGAATTATCTCTGGGGATGATACTTTTTGTTCTGTGAGGAACAAAATTTCTCATGCCGTTGAGAATTACGTTAGATATCATATCAGCTGATGCATCAACGTTTCCGTCGAGAAAGCACAATGACTAATTAAAATGTCGAAAGAAATTATTCAGGCTGTCCCAATTGGCTTTCTCGTATTGCCACACAGTTCTTTTAGGGACTTTATCTTTTTTTAGTTGATTGGTTAAACTCAGCGAAGAACTCAACATTCTCCTTGGGGTGTTGTCTGGCCAGAATGTCGAAGCCAACGAGAATTGTGTACATTGAAATCGCCCGTAATTGCGATTTCAGTGTGAGGTTAAAGGGAAACAATTCTTATTATGGAGTCAGATAGCGCATCAAACTCGTTAGAGGTTGAATTGCTTCTGTATATAGAACAATAGTGAATGATTTGCTTATGGACTGGACGGTGGATTTTAACACATGAAATTAAAGTTCGTATTAGAACAGAGGCCGTATTGTGGTAGAAGTTGGTAAGCAATATCATTTCGAACATATACGGCGAGGCCATGGGAGGAAAAGGATAATGGCACTAACCTATACCCAGGCAGGTTGAACTCTGAGGGATCAGAATCAACAGCCACCAGTGTTTCACTCAGTGCCAAAACAGCTGGCCTGAATTGTGCAGTGTGAGCGTACACAGCAAAGAAATTCGATCTTAGCCCTCTTATGTTGCTAAAATCGACCCGAAATTCACCCGACATTACAATTCACAAAAACACATAAAACAAAATATCAAACACAGACGCTATCTAAGTTTAATCAACAAGTGTAGATCTATTAGAAAACCAAACCAAATTACCAGCACAGTGGGTCGGCTCATATGAAGAAGTCGGAATAAACTAAAAAAAATTGTAAGCTATGAAATTAAAAACTGGGTTTACCACACACACAGCACATATTCTAATGCATCATTTGCAAAAACAGTTATATTTTAAAGTTTCTTGTTCACTCCATACGATCGAATTGAAAGTCACATTTCATTGACTCTTAAGACTATTGATAAGTGAGTAGTGGTTTAGTATGGCGTTGATAATATAAAATTTAATAACGTGAAAATCTAAAACCAATATTAATTTAATAGTTTCAAATATGTACTTTTTTTCTAAATATATTTAAAGGCTCTACGTTTTTTCGTTTACATATAAATGGTGTTTAAATAGTATTTTCAATAAATTAAGGTATATTTTATAGTTAGAGAAAAAGTAGGTTTCTAAACGTTTCTAAATGGGCATTTTTATTTGTAAAAGTAGTTGAACATCTTGTGTATTGTGCGAAAAAGAAAGAAAGTGCTTTAATTCTTTTTATTGAAATTTTCCGAATAGACTACATTAAAAGTTAATTCGCAAAAAAACGTACATATTGATGATTTTTTTCTGACGACACTGCTAGTGACTTTTTATTTAACTCAAAATTGTTTTCCAAAATGGTATTTTAAAAATATTGTGTAAAAATTTCATAAGGAACTATCAAAAACTACGGCAATGGCAGCAGTTATTGTGAATCGTCTCGAAAAAGAGGAGAGTTGCTGTGCCCTTCATAACTCAATACTGAATCGTTCGAAATCAAAACCCCGAAATTATTTCGTTAGACAATTGCGTTCCTCAAGTAATACTGGAAAGTTTTTTTTTGGAATTTTGATTTTTCACTTTTTGGGAACACTTTAAAATGAAAAATATTTTTGGAAGAAATTGGAGCATTTGTAATTGTTAAAAAAAATATATCAACAAATTTGAAAAAAAAACTCTCCAGCGTTACCTTTCAAATCATATACCGAAATAGTGTTCAAAATTTCAAAAGGATCGATGCAGGAGTTTTGAAGTTAAGAGGGGCACCGACTTTGAAACAGGACTTGTGGAAAAAAATTTGCACAAGTTTTGGAAGCTGAGAAGCATCGAGTCAATGCTCAAATTCAGTTTTTACGCCATTCATAAGTTTCGCATAAACTTGTTTTTTACATTAGTTGACCTTAAAGCTTAGAGGAATAAAGAACAAGAGGGAAAACCATTACTTCTCTTGCCTCGTCCATTTGTTTACATTGTTGCTTTTGTAAAACGAGATCTATCTGTGATACACGTATTCAGCTGAATATAAAGTTGTGTCATACCTAGGGATTGCAATCCCGAAAGGTTTTTTCATTCCCGGGATTTCGGGATTCAGATATGTCAATCTCGGGATCCCGGGACTAGTCCCGGGATTGGCTCAATATTTTAGACAGTTAAAAAAATTACTTGGTTGATGGCTGATTTATATTTAAATTTATTTTTTGTTGTAGTTCGATGACAAATAGGTGTGAAAACCCTTTGCTTCTACTCTCTAATGATTTTAACTCTTTTGTGCAGAGCTTGCATTGAGTTTTTGTAGTTATTTAACTAGCTTCAAATTGTTTTTTATCTCGTCATTTTATGAGGACTTCTTATAATTAAGAAACATAAAGCATTATGAAGGAAATGCACATAAACTAAGTGGTTTTTTGTTTTGAAATTAAGTTTAAATTTAGACTATCCTTGAACACAGCAATATTAGCACTCAAAAACACAAAAGAAAAAACAATGTACAAAGGGGTTTAGAAAATAAGAAAGGTTACCCAAAAACTAGTTAGCTATTTTTTTTCTTTTAAGAATAGTCAAACAGATCAAAAATAAAGAAAAGAATGGAAGTCTCGAAAAACAAACGAACTAGTTTGAAAGTTCTCAAAACACAATCTAGTTTTCAACCATTTTTAAGCCAATGATAAAGGTCTAGTAGATACTCAAAATATGTTCTTCCAATTAGGATGCTTTAGCCTTTTATAAATCGAAAATCAGCTCTCACAAATGAAAGCAAGATATTTAAAGCTATTTTTATGCAATATGGATGTCCAATATAGGCTAAAGTAGCTTTTTGCAATAAAAAGGTACACTTTAACCCTAGATCTCCACAGAAAAGTGAATGTTGAGTCGATTTTTGAAAGAGTTGCAAACTTTCGTTTATTTTTTAATTACATATTCTTTTCATTTTGAATACTTCACCCTATACTAATTGTGTGTTTCTCTTTTCCTTTAAATATTATTTTCATTTTGAATATTTGAATACTGTCTTCATGCGTTCTATTCATGATGTATTGCCATCATTATTATTACTTCCATTATTATTACTTACTTGAGAATATTATTACGATATAAAGAGCTACATATATACACAGGAACGATAAACTTTTTAACTTTTTTGACATGTATTGGCAGTGAAAAAAATTGCTATTAATTATTATTATCAGTTCAAAACCAAGTGGAATCCAATTAAAATTTTTTTTATCGGATAAGTTTCAAGTAAATAAAAATAATAAGCCAAAATAATAAACAAATCAATCCCGAAAATCCCGGGATCTTACGATTCTAATCTAGGGATTTTCGGGACCGAAAAATGACTCGGGATCCCGGGATCTCGAATCCCGGGATTGCAATCCCTCTCACACCTTACACCGCTTTATTTTCGGATTTTAAACTGGTTTCGAAATCTGAAAATAAAATGATGTTTGAAAATTTAGTTTGAGGACAGATGCCGTTATTAAGGGGCTATACCAGTATTACACTTTCAAAAATTTTCGCTTTCGATAGCTTATACCTTCAAAAAAACTCTGTGCCGCGGTAGTTTCAACTTTCGTTTTTCTCGAAACGACAATTTTCAAAATTTCTTTCATCATAACTCAAAGAAAAATTGGTCGATCGATTTAAAGTTCAAACTTAATATTTTTGATATATTTAATATGCAATGCCTTACAATCATTTTGATAAGCTCAAAATCTCAAAATTTGTTACCCTGTAAATAGACTTTTTTTTTTTAAACTACGCAATTTTGTTAATTTTTGATATTTTTCAAAAATCGTTGGTCATTGTATAGGATATACCTTCAACTTTAATACGCTTTTTGAATTTTTTAAATTTTGGCTACTCGTTTGGCAGGAAGTCAGCATTCGAGGTACTTTTAATTTGGCATCTTCGAAACCAGCAAATTATTCGGTTAGATTTCAATATTCTCATAAGAAAAAAATCATAAAATATACCCTATTATGTCCAAAAAATTTCAAAACATTCTATCCAGCACTTTCTTTTGATAAAACTCCCAAAAATCCCTTAATTTTTCATGGGTTAAACTGGTATAGCCCCTTAAAGAAGCATTAAAACATGTTTTAAGAGCACAACTATAATTTCTCTATTCACGTTTATGGTACTTCTCCTTAAAAAACTGACAGAAATAAAGTAGGTGCATCCCCCGAATTGATTCCGATCATTGGGGTATCTTGCCCACTGTGCAGCGGTGTTATGCCCTGCCAGCAACTTGATTTTGGTTCGCCAACGGGATCAACACCGATCAACTATCCGCCTTGCAAACCCCCAGCCTCATTGCCTGCACACACTGCTTCGGTACGATAAGTAAATATCGATTAGAAGAAATGTGTGCAGCCAACAAGACTGTGCGAGTGGTGTGGAGGAGGAGAAGATAAAAAGGTAGGCACTAAGTGTTTGGTCTTTTACAGTTTTCTTTTTTTTTTTTGATTAATTTTGCAGCACAGTGCACTGAATAAATTTTTTCACGAGATTTTTTTTTGCACGAGTTTTTTTTTTGTTTTTTCTTGCGGCAGCACAGAATGAAAATTAATCAATGATTTATTGATGGTTTATTGTTGTTTTGTTTTTTTCTTATTTTTTGGGTGGAGGGAAAAGAAGCACAGTTTTTAATTTTGTGGACACTTAGCGCGGTGCGTGTTTGCGCGTTCGGTAGCAGATCGGCACATTAGCGATCCTATTTATTTTATTGTTTCCTCTTGTTTCTGTTTGAGGTACAGTTGAGTGTTTATAACTCACCTCTATAATAATGTTGTTTATATTTAAACATTCTTCGAATTGGATTTGAACAACTTTTTCCAATATTTTTTCATAAAGTTGAAGCTTGTTAATTGGTCGAATGTCTTTACCTTTTGTTTTTAGTTAGAAGTTTTTTTCATTTGATTACTCAAACACAATTCTCTAAATTAACTTGAACTTAAATGTTTATTGAAAATCAAACTATTAGCTTTTAAAAACAATATTGTATGTAGAATTAAGTGAATTAGTAGACTCAGAATAATCTTTTCAAAAATGTACTAAATTTTTTATAAAACCGCCCTTCCCCTCTAAGCGGAGCTAGATAGATTCGTCCCACAAAATTTGTTTTCTTGTCTTCACCCAACTTATTCGCACTGAGCTTTTTCTGGGTATACTATATTACGTCAAAAATGTTTTGACAAAAATCGTTTCGCGGTGTATAATTTCGCAATTTTTGTTTTGCATATCATTATTTGGCATATTGTTGATTAGCATTTTACATTTCAGCAGAGCACGTTTTGCATTTTATTGTTTGGTCAAGTAATTGCTTGGCAATTTTTCTTTGGCAATTTTTGTTTAGCAATTGGTCGATAAGACTTTTTTTTATTTTCGCAATTTTTTATTTGGCATTTTAATGTTTGGCTTTTTTTTATTTGGCATTTGATTTTTGTTATTTAATGCAAGTAAAAAAAAATAGCGAAAAATTCAAATGCCAAATAAAAAAAAGCCAAGCAATTAAATGCTTTAAAAAATTTGCAACACATACATACTCTACAAATCGTTACTTGGTAGTACCTTTAACAACCAGTGAGATGACCTATTTTATGTAAGAAAAGTATTTTCCTAGAATTCTTTAAAGATATTAAATGCTTATCGATAAATACTGAATCCATAATCCAAGAATGTAAAAAAAAAACAAACTTCGAAAGTAGCAACTTCACGTGGGGTTTTATTAACTTTAAAGAAATAACTGGAAAAAGATTTAAGAAGGTACTTTTTGATGATAACAAGTTCATGGATATGTAGGTACAGCGAAATAATCGATCCGCGGAACAATGAAACGGCGAAACGATCCTTTGCGAAATAAACACTTGACCAAGTAACTTGAAGCGAAGTAAGTGAAGGGCATTCAACAATTTGCCAAATGATATTTGCGTATTGTCCCAAAATCATTTCAAACTGAGCCGAAAGAATGAAATGCCAAATAACAATTGCGTAATAATAAGAAGACAAAATGAAGGAATGCAAAGTGATATTTGCCAAACTAGGTTTGCAAAACAAAAAAAAGTCGAAACGACCATGGCGAAACAAAGAAATGGCAAATGTCTTCTGCCGAATTATAGGTGACCCGCTTTTTCTAATGCAAAACACCCTGAATAACCGGCAATCATATTCAACTTGCATTTAACTCATATCGAATTAAATTTGGAAACGATACACTTTTGTTGTTAATCGAGAAAAGAACGTAGAATTGATTGATACAAATCATTTAATCTGCTCTCCATATTTATAATGAGTGTGTAGAACGAAAGCCAAGTGACACTATTAGTATTAGTATTATAGAAAAAACTTAATGAAAGCATTCGTTCAAAGTGCAGAATATTATATACTATATAAGCCGAATCCACCAGGACAACGAAAGAAGTTCGCGGTTGCAACTATATACTTGGAGAAAATTTATGCTAAGCACTAGTAAGATGCGTTACATGGAAGACATCAAAGCAATAAAATCATTTGTATCTATAACAAAACTAGCTGCACGTCCCGTCTTCGCACGGGCACTAAACATGACATTTACACACATATTCACAATTTTTCGCGTCGAATTTAAAAAAATAGGAAATTTAATTCTTAGCTGAACCCTGCCCGCTTCACCAGGGAATAACGACTTAATATAAAAAACTGGTTAATTTTCGATGAATTAATTTTTATTGTAACGCTTTTTGGTAAACTACATTTTTGGTTTTTCTTTCACCATTACTTGTATATATACAAATAGAGCTCGAGAGTTAAGTCACCGATCCTCTCACTCCCACTCTCACTTTCTCACTATCTCCCTTTCTCTCTCTCTCTCTCTCTCTCTTTCTTTCTCTCTCTTTCTCTCTCACTCTCTCTTCCTCTCTCACTTTCACCCACTCTCTCTCCCTTTCTCTCTCTCTCTTTGTCTCTCTCTCTCACTCTTTCTCTCTCCCTCTTACTCTTTTTCTCTCTCACTCTTTCTCTCTCTCACCCTCTCTCTCTCCATCCCTCTCTTTCTCTCTCACTCCCATTCTTCCTCTCTCACTCTCTCCCTCTTTTTCTCTCACTCTCTCTCTCTTTCTCCTTCTCTCTCAATCTCTCTCTCTCTTTCTCTCTCACTCTCTCTCTTTCTCTCTCACTCTCTCTCTCTTTCTCTCTCTCTCTTTCTCTCTCACTCTCTCTCTCTTTCTCTCTCACTCTCTCTCTCTCTTTCTCTCTCACTCTCTCTCTCTTTCTCTCTCACTCTTTCTCTCCCTCTCTTACTCTCTTTCTCTCTAACTCACTCTCTCTCTCTCTCTCTTTCACTCTCACTCACTCTTTCTCGCTCTCTCTCTTTCTCTCTCACTCTCTCTTCCTCTCTCACTCTCACTCACTCATATATCATATCTCTCTCTCTCTCTCTCTTCTCTTTTTAAAATTAATTCAATTTTTGCGAAAAATACAGTATGGAAAATGAAAATAAAATTTTTGGACACAGGAAGGGTGCGAAACGCATACAAAACATTCACACAACACAGGCGTTTATTGAACGAAGTGTGTGCAGAGAGAAAAAAATCAGTCGTTCAGCAACTGCAAGAGCGCATAGACGTGTTGGCGAATTTGGCAGTATTTAATAAATTCGGTTTGTGATTAGGAAGTAATAAAAGCAGTGAATTTTCTCCGGATCGACTCCCAGCAGTGGCATTAAAGAAAGTTTTTTTCTTATTTGTCGGTGTGGAGGGACACGATTTCGATCCCGACGCAAACATAAAAGTACACATATTCTGGTTGAAGAAAATCGCCCAACAAAAGAAGAGGGAGCGGCTCCTCAAAGAATTTGAGGAGGCAAGTGGTGCTTTGATGGACCTGTCCGGTCCATCATCATCAAGAACGTTGGAGTTGGCGGAAACAACAACAACAACAAATACAGAAGCGGCAACAGCCACAGATCAGATAGCGGCAATAACCGCTGACCAGAAAGCAGTATCAACAGCAACAACAGCAGTAGCTACAACTGCAATTAAGAGGAGGCGGCGTTTAAAAGCTAAGCCGAACATGATGCCCAAGCAAAAAGCAAAGAAGGGAGCAGCAGCGGAGGTCGACGACGATGGAATGTCGACCAGCACAGAGTCCATAGTCAGTCTGAACTCAACATATGACTATGAGTCAAACGGTGGCGAAGGCCGTTACAACGGTAGCGGCAACTCCTTCGCTGCACTAGCAGACGGAGGCGGTGTAGATGACGACATAAACATAAACACAGATAAGAACGAAGAAAAGCGACTGCAAGAGTTAAATATAATAATAGAGAAGCTGTTTGAGGAGATCGAGGCTATAAAAGCAAAGCAAGAAGCCCGCAGGAAAGCGGAATGCGAGGCCAAGCAACCGTTGCAGCCAAAACAACAACGGCAGGCACCAGTAGAGAAAACTGCCAAGCAACAGCTGCCAGCAACAACAAAGGCTGCTGTCAGTAAAAATGCAACCGCAGCCACAGCTAAAATAGCTGTAGAAGGAAAGAAAACTGCTACACATGAGCAGCCACGGGGGACCGCGGCTAAAAAAGCCGCGCCATCGATCCCCAGCAAGAAGCAGCAGCCAGCAAAGCAGCAGAAGCCGAAGCAACAGCAACAACAACAACAGCCAGCGCAACAACAGCAGCAGAAGCCCCAAAAGAAGACTATTAACAAGAGCAGGGTGCCCCCAATAAATACTCTAAAGATGGTATTCAACGACACAAAAAATTTATGTAAGTCAGCCATTGGCGATAGTTTTACTATAAAGAGACTCGGGGTTGATAGACATACGATCCAATGCAATAGCATTGGTGAACATAAGATTGTTCGGGAGTTGTTAGCAAAGACAACCACTCAACATTTCTCGTATACTCCCAAAGAGGAGAAACCTAAATGCATGCTTTTGAAAGGGGTAGAGCCTTCCTCTGATCCAGAGGAGCTCTTAACTGAACTCCGCAGGTTGGCGGGCGACGATCTCGAGTTTATCGGGGTTAAGTCGTTCACCACGGCCAAGGCAAGACGGGAGAAGCGGCTATTGCCGATTTTCCTCGTCACCCTATCACCCGTAGCCGAGAGTCTAAGGAAAATCTCCGTCCTGGAATACCAGATGGTAAGATGGGAAAAATTAAACAGGAACGGGGACATATTACAATGTCTTCGTTGCCAAAGGTTCGGCCACGCCGCGTTCAACTGCCATATGTAGTCAAGATGCGTTTAGTCTGGAGAGAACCACAATTATAAAGAGTGTAAGCTCGGGGAGGCAAGGGTCGAAGACAAGACCCTGCTGAAATGTGTTCTTTGTGGTGGAGATGGACACCCTGCTAATTATCGGGGTTGGCCTCGATACCAGACGATTAAAAAGTCAAAAAAGCTGCTCCAACAGCAACTAAGGATGAGGGAAGGCAACCAGCCAGACCGATTCCAAAGGCCGTCGTTGCCGCAGTTTCCTTCGCCCAAATGGCATGGGGGGCTGGGAAAACGGTACAGCCTCCCCAGAAAGCTGCCGCACAGCCATCTGTGTCTAAGGCAGCTGCTAGGGAGTCAGAGGTGATGGTCGCTTTGCGTGTCATTCAGGCACAAATGAGCGATCTATCACGGCAAATAAGTGAGCAGGCGCGTATGGTAGATGTGATCTACCGTGCAATGCCTACGCTTGCGCAATTTTTAGGTTAACGGGCGCGCTGCCGGAGAGGCCTTTCAAGATCCTAGCCGTGAATGTCAATTCGCTTGTTAGGATAGAACGACGAACCAACCTCTTTGAGTTGTTAAAAGACCAACGTCCAGATGTATGTATGGTTAGCGAAACTAGGCTAAACCAGCATCACAAAATGACGAATATTAATTACATTATCGTAAGGAGAGACCGACCCAACTCGACTTTCGCGGGTGGGGTTGCGATCTTCATACGTAAGGGCATCGCTCACAAAGTAATATATAGTGGTGAAGTACGCCGATTCCGGTTGCTAGAAGCGTGTATCGTATGCATCCCTCTTCAACGGGGGAGGCGGTTGTATGTGGTCGCGATCTATGCGCCGGAGGCTTCTCAACCTTCATGGTTTATAACAGAGCTCGAATCACTTTTTCGAACTCTGAAACGGTTAAAGAAGGGAATCCAAAACAGGTTCGAGGGTTAGATAGAGGAAGCGTACATAATTTTTCTGAGGGATGAGGAGCTCTTTGAGAAATCGAAAGTAATTCCTGCTCTATTAGCTAAGCGAAGCATCCTGCAAATTGGGTTAAAGTGGGCGTAATTGGTACGAAGAGTTGGTAGGTGGAAAAGGGGGACGGAACGTAGGTTGCGGGGATTAGTATTCATATAAATCATCTCAAGTAAAGCAGGGGAGTCAATGGTACCAGTCATAACCTGATGGACAAAAACAATGTCAGCGATACGACGACGTTTAGAGAGGGTCGGCCTGTCAATGAGTAGCAATCGGTTTTCTAGGGGGGTAAAATTAAAGGGTCAGACCAAGGTAGGCTACGAAGAGCCTCGTTGAACAGCTTCAATTCTGCGAGATTCAGTTATTTGGTAGGGAGACCAGACCTGACCAGCATATTCAAGTATAGGCCTGACAAAGGTAGTGAATAAAGATTTAGTGACGTATGGGTTGGAAAACTCTTTAGACCAGCGTTTTATAAACCCCAAGGAAGAGTTTGCTTTCGCAATAATATGGTTAATGTGAGAGTGGAAGTTAAGCTCTTTGTCACAAATAATACCAAGATCGCGAATAGACGAAACTTTAGGGACGGGCATATTGCGGAAGTAATAAATTCGGGGACTGGAGGGTAGACGCTTACGAGAGAAAGTCATACTTTGGCATTTTTTGATATTTAGTTCAAGAAAATTTTTGTTACACCAAATAATAAATGAAAAGATTAGTAAAGTTTTTAACAGTTAAAACACTTATTTTATTTCCTCAGATGTACATTTCAGAAGCAATGCTTCCATCGTCAGTGAGATTTATAAAATTGAATTAAACAATTAAATTGAAATTAAATTGAACAATTTATAAGAACTGGACCTTATGAAGAAGTAATTTTTAATCCTTTACCGGGAATGATAAGGAGAACTAAAGAAGCTATCAAACAAGCAGTTAAAGTTTTTAATGATCCTAATTTAACAAGGAAATTAAATGTTTCAAATCCAATTTTACCAAGATTATATTCTCAGTTAAAATTACATAAACCAGGAAAACAAATAAGACCAATTACATCAACAACTGGATCAATATTATCAAAACTTGAATGTTGGTTATTAGAAAAACTAAATAATCTCCCAATCAAATTTGAAACAGCAGCTATAAAAAATGGAATTGAATTTGCAGAAAAAGTAAAGAACTTAAAAATAACTAGCAACGAAATTCATGTTTCATTCGATGTTGTTTCATTATATCCAAATGTTCCAATTGATGAAACTTTAGTTTTTCTGAGAAAATGGCTAGAAAGAAATACACTTAAACCAGAAGAAATAAATGAATTTGTAAAACTTACTAAACTGTGCATGGATGAAAATTGGTTCCAGTTTAATGAAAAGTTTTACAGACAAAAATTTGGTTGCAGTATGGGATCACATATGAGCCCGTTTTTAGTAAATTTATTTATGTCGCATATAGAAACTGAAATGAAAAATCAAGTAAATTTCCCAAGAATTTGGTTAAGATATGTAGATGATATATGGGCGATAATCAAAAAACATGAACTCCGTCAGCTCATTAACAAATTAAATAGAACTAAATACCCATCAATAAAATTTACATATGAAGAAGAAATTGAAGGGAAACTAAATTTTCTGGATTTAAGTATAACTCTGAATGGAGACAATTTCGAATTGGATATATACAGAAAACCAACGAATACTCTGAGATACATTACATCAGACTCGTTCCATTCCTTTGAACATAAGATGTCAGCTTTTCACTCAATGATTTTTAGAGCTCTAAATATTCCAATGACTATAGAAACAAAAATAAAAGAATTCCAAAAAATTAAAGACATAGCCAAAATTAATGGATATAGCTACTGAAGAATTGATTGAAGATTTAACAATTGCACATAGAAGAAAACAAGAATTGAGAAATTATACAACTTTAGATCTAATAAGGAATGAAGGAAATGACGAAAAGAAATATTCAAAATTTTATTTCTATCCAGAAATAACATCTAAGATAAAACCAATCTTTAATAAATATAATATCCGTATGAGTGAGTGCAGCGAAATAAAAATAAAAAATCTGATTGGAGGATCTAAGGATCAAATTTTCAAAAGTCAGGAATTTATTCTATCGGATGTAATGATTGTGCAAAAGAATATATAGGACAGACAAGAAGACCTATTCTAAAAAGATTTAAAGAACATTTTGCACATCTTAAATATAATGAAAAAGAAAAGTCAAGTGTTGCAGAACATATGCTAGAAAATAGTCATAGTTTTAGTTTGCAAAATTTAAAATTAATAAGAAATGTAAATAGTAATTATGAATTAGATGCTTTTGAATCATTTTACATATTTAAAAACAAAAATAATCTAATGAATAGTGATGATGGACCAATCAAAGATTCAATATTCAAAAAATTTTTTAATAGATTCAACTCAACTCAACTGTAATTTTTGTTTAGAAACATTTTTGTTTATTATTAGTTTTTTGACAAATAATTTAATTTAATTTAATTTAATTTTATAAATCTTACTGACGATGGAAGCATTGCTTCTGAAATGTACATCTGAGGAAATAAAATAAGTGTTTTAACTGTTAAAAACTTTACTAATCTTTTCATTTATTAGATTAAAAAACACGTGGAATATCTCAACTAAAAAACTCATAAAATTACACCAAATAAAGAAAGTGTTTAGGTCTTGTTGGAGGAGGAGAGAATCCTGAACAGATGAAATAACTTTTATTATTTTAATGTCGTCTGCATAAATAGAGAGGTCTGAGAATGACGCTGTACCGCCGTCGTCATTAATGGCAAGCACAAACAGAAGTGGACCGAGATGGCTGCCCTGGGGAACTCCCGAAGAGGCAAATATTGGATCGGAGAAAGCTTTTCTGAAGGCAACCCTATATACTCGGTTCTCGAGGTATCCATTCGATAACTTGTGGTGGGAAGCCAAAGGCTTTGAGTTTGAGGTAGATAATTTGATGACTGATTTTGTCGAATGCTTTACTAAAATCAGTAGTAATAACATCAACCTCATTGCCTTTTTCTAGAGCCAACAGAGTCATTGAAACGAATTGGGTAAGATTGGTCGTAGTAGACCTTCCCTTTAAGAAACCGTGTTGAAGTGGGGAAACAATTGATTTACAGTGAAAAGACAAAGTGTCGTACACAATGCTTTCGAAAAGCTTGGGGATAGCAGAAAGCTTAGCTATCGGTCGATAATTAGAGACCTCGTTTTTACCAGCCTTTTTGAAGATCGGGAAAATGAAAGATTCTTTCCAAAGAGTGGGAAAAACAGCTTGTGAGAGCGAAAGTTGAAAAAGAGAAGCAAGGGGTTCGAAGAGTGCAGCAGCGCATTTTTTAAGAAAAATAGCTGGAATGCTATCGGGGCCAGGGGAGAAATCATCATCCAGCAAGTTTAATTTGTCTCGAACAGTCTGAGGACAAATAATTACAGAAACTAGAGATGTATGCGGGCTATTTAACAGAAACCTTTTATGATATTCAAGGTCAGGATCATTCGGGTTATTGCTATATGACTGACCAAAAAAAGTAGCAAAAAAATTAACTATTACTTTGGCGTCAGAGGAGGAACTGCCGAGAAAATTAAACGTTGAAGGTAGACCGTCAGATTTCCTTTTTACATTAATAAATTGGTAGAAACGTTTTGGTTCTGAAATTAGAGAGGTTTGCATTTTATCAAGGTAATTTTGGTAGAGAGTGTGACAAAGAGACGAAAAGTTAGAGGAAGCTAGTTGGTAGTTGCAATGGTTAGAAGGTGTCGGACAGTTTAAGTATGTTTTCCATAACTTGTTTCTGACGTTGCGGATGGTTTTTAATTTTTTTGTATACCAGGGTGGAGAAGAAACACAGGATTTTTGAAGCTTATAAGGAACTCCATTCCCTCACAAGGCATGGTTGTGAGAAATGCGCTAGGCCCAGGTGCTCTTCGCCCTGTAGCGCCACCCTATTTATTTTTTTATTATAAGGAACACATTGGATCAAACATGCAAAGACAGAGGAGTAAAAGAAGGAAAGAGCTATGTCAATGGGAGTAGACAGGTTGATGAATAGATTGAAGTCAATGTTACTGAGAAGATTACAAAGCATGTTAAAGTCGGCTTTGCGAAAGTTGAAACTAGGGGAGTTTTCAGGTTCCATAGTTGGAACGCTATCATCAATACGGAAAATGAAGGATAGAGGGGGATGATAGTGATCTAGAGTAGAGAGAAGGTGGGTGCTTTTAAAAACAGAGGAGTTGAAAGGATCAGAGGAAAAGGTGAGATCGAGCTGTCTCTGAAGATTATTAAGGATACCACTGATTTGAAACAAGCCAGACTGGAGAAAGCAATCAGTGAAAATAATTTCCTTTTCGGAGGAAGGATTAGAAGGAACAAAACAAGTTTCATCTTCGGATGGAATCCATTTCAGGTCTGGCAAATTAAAGTCACCCACGATAATGAAGTCATCGTTTGAATTTGCGGCATCGATTAGGGGATTTAATGAGGCAACAAATTGTTGATAAACATGACAGGGTTGTAAGGGACGAATGTAACAACAGAGAAGATAAAAACAGCGATTGGAGATAGACAATTTAATACAAACGTATTCAAACAAAGGTGATTTAGAAGTTTCTATCAGAGATGCATTGAGACGATTGTGGACAGCGAAAAGAACACCACGCCCAGTAGGAGCTATGTCACTAATCTGACCATGAGCACGGAAAACAGTAAAATTAGACGTAAATATTTCGCTGTCTTGAATTTCGGAGCAAAGATTAGTTTCCGTGAGAGCAAAAATATCATAAGGAAAGCATTGGGAGTTCAGATACACGGTAGAGCGTAGAGGTCTTAGTGCGAAGGCCTCTAACGTTCTGATAGTAAAGAGATATAACAGTTGGTAATACATGCCGAGAAGATAAATTGAGGTTAAAGATTAAAATTGCGGTTATGACGAGGGAAAGGTAAACGTTTTAAATTAAGATGGGAAGCATAAGTGGAAAGGTCTTTTGAAACAGTAGAAGAGGGAATATTTAAGGATTCATGGAAGCGCATATAAATTTTGCTGAGAGCAACAGGATCCGTTGGAAGACCATCCTTTTGGATTGAAACTAAAACGTTCGTCTTGGTCTTGCCGTTAATACAAACATTTTCAGATTTGTTATAAAGATAGGAAAGATAAAGACGAACGTTTTCGTACAGTTTGCTGTCACGTAACCTAGCCATTAAATAACGACCATCAAAATTGTCACTGGTATTCATTGAAGCTGCGATTTTGGATGTTAGCTTGGCGATCGGTGAGAACATTGGGTCGAAAATTGGAGGAGGACAGTGACTGAGCACAGCGTTAGTAGTGCTGGGAGCTTTTGTTGAAAAAGAGTGGGTGGGTGATTTAGGAGACGGGTTAATGGTATGGGATTGGATAAAATTGGAATAGGGTTTACTAGAAACAGTTTTGATGGAGACTTGTTTACGATGGGAGATGAGAGGACTGTTTCTGACTATAGAGGTTGGTGGGTTTAGGGATTGGCTAGAGTGGGGATTGTAAGAGTAGGACTTAGAGCTAGTTACATTATTGTTGAATTTATTAATGGATGCTACTTTTTTATTAATTTTAGGGCGTTCCTTAGATTCTTTACTTAACATTTCTGAAATTTTAATATCGTCCTTTAAAAATATAGGTTTACGACTAGACTTGAACAGCCACTGATATTTGTAAGGAATATAAATTTTATAGGTTGAAGAATTAATCTTAAGGCAATTTTCAATAGCTATCTTCAATTTGAGGATAAAAAGATTTTGAATCCAGGAGCAGTCAATGTTGGCAGGTGTGTTAATTAAGAAGAACGGGACACTGTCGTTGAGAGTTTTCAATCTGCTAAGTCTATTATTCCAGTCACTTACGGACCATGTGTTGTTGAGCCTTACGATTGTAGGTTCGGGCGGACCAAAACATTCAGTCTGGGTAGAAGAACTTGTTATAGGGACGTCGTTATTAGGGGCAGAAAATAAAGAAGCAATGGAAGGTCTATGAATTGACTCAGCTACTTCCGCGAGTATAGATGTGTTATAGTGGACTTCGACTGGTTGGATGTTTGCAGGAATGATATCAATTTTGTCAGAAGTTACTTTTAACTCATCGATCACATCACACAGAGTAGTACGCGTAATTGTCAGATCGTTAGAGATATCATTGATCTTCGAAAGTAAATCGTGATGAATTGTGTTGAGATGGCAGGAATCAGTTGATGTAATTGTTGAAGTTGATTGATGAAATGACTCAAAATAGGATCGTAAAGTCTTTATTTCATCGAGTATTGAATCGTTAGGATATAAGCTTAGAACCGAGACAAGTGTGGAATGTATTACGTCTCTAGTGTTATCAAAACGGCAATGTGAGTGGTCTACGTGCGATTGAAGTAAGTCCACTAATGAAGAAATTTGCTTATCCAGAGAAGATTGCTTAGAAGAAACACGTTTGGCGAGGGATTCAATTGAGCTGTCTAGAGTCTCGACAGACTTAGAGAAGTCTTCAAAATGATGAAATTGCGCGAGAACGTTCTTATGAAAACGATTGTTGTCGGTTTGAATGGAGTTTGTGAGGTCACTAACACACTTAACAGCGAGGAGAACATGCGAAAGTGATATTTTATTGCATTCGTCGCACAGATAAACAAAATAGTTTAAATATTCTTTAAGATAAGGGCATGATTTTTTACTTAAACCGATACATATTGGATGATACGATTTGCCGCAAAGACCATGACACGTTGCGTGAATTTTGTATCAAGAAGGCAGTTGCCTGAGTCACAACAGTCATTCTCCATCATTATGATGATTTCCTTGTAGTTTTTTTTTTTTTTTTTAATTTATTTTCTTCTTTTATTAGGTTGTTAGCGAAAATAAAATGTTTATTCTTAGTGTACCGGCAAAAGCGAGGTGAGGTTATTTGCTAAACTTATAAATCGCGTACACGAACCGCGCAGTGGGTAGGGTAGTTGAAGTTCAGTAGGTTTATGAGTTGAGTCTTGGATTGTAGATGGTGTTGATGATGTTGTCTAGTTTAGCGAAGACAGAAACCAAAGATGGAAAGGTGGTGTATAGTGACAAGAAAATGAACTTGCTAAGCAGAACCATTGAATAACTAATAAGGCCAATGATTGTCTATGGGTGCCCTGTGTGGTTATATAGAAGCTGACACCCGAATTAAACAACTTTCTCAAACTTGGCATAAGAAGATTGTTACCTAGCAATAGTCACACTATTTATTATTGTTTATGTTTTTGTCTCTGCTTTGCTTATTTCATACACAAACTATTTTGAAATAAGGGTTATTTTAATTTGGCAGTTTAGGTTTTAGAATATGTCCCTTAAGGGATTTATTTTTAAAAATTGAATTGAGAAGCGAAAACAATCTCTAATTTTGAAAATACATAATATATTGAATAATTAATTAGTTGAAAAATGGTGTTTTGCAATTTTAAAGATTGTAAAAATAATAAAGGGTCAATTTTTTCAAAAAGAAAGTACTGGAAATATGCTTCGAAAATTATAGAAACAACGGTAACTTTATTTGCTCTTCCAATGAACACAAAAAAATATTACTTTTCCATATTTTTCTTGTGCTAATGAGAGCACAACTTAAAGTTATCAGTGCGAGAGCCAAGTGTTCAAAAAGAAAATTTAAAAAATTAGATATCTTGAGACATATAATAAGAAATTATACATAATCTCTAAATCTAAATAATTAAACATTTACGAACTTTTGAATGAGAACTTTCAAACTAAGGGAACCGTATTTTCATGAAGTACCCATACATACAAACTGCATAATCACATATCTACCCAATAAATTACTTTTAAAAGTTGGGTACGACGCGACGGACGGTAGAACTTAACATCACCGGAAAAAAGAAATAGTCTACCTAACTAGATACTCCTTAAATACAAATACATATGTATGCTCAGTTCTTATCATCACTTTAAAACCATTTTTATTCTTAACAGTCTCATCGGTAACCAACGAAACAATAATAAACAATAATAAAAAATATCCTTTGGGACTAAATTTGCAAAAAGGTTGGTGAATTAACTAGCTCCGACTCCGACGACACTAGCGACATAAGATCTCCTTGTGGCAATTTTCTCCGGTGTCACTTCTATATATAGTTATTCAATGGCAGAACTATACTAAAATGACTCACCCGTAAGGCAAGAATGTTACACCGTACTCAAATATGTTTATAGTCGCTTAAAGATGATGTTTGGCATAGAGTTGATGAAGTGGCGTTAATCAAGCTGAATATGATGTTGGAGGGTTTTTGTTTGATTCTCCGGTTAAACATAAAACGAAATTATGGTTTATGTGTAGTTTCAATGAAATTGCTTCCGGTTGGCAGAAACATATACCAAAAATATCCACACTTAACAGAAGGAAGTGAGACAGAGTCACTACGGTTTGTTTGTTGAACAAAAACTTACTATTGACAATAGGGATAGATCCGGATGAGGCCACCTTGGATGATGACCACTTTAAAGTGGAAGATGCTCAAGAGAAGTTAGAGACGGTGGGTGCTGTTTTCGAGCGAGTATATAAGGTGAATGAGTGCATTCGCCCGAATTACGACCTTGAGAACAGAGCCTTCGTTGGACACTTCTATCTTAGAGACGAGATCTCGCATTGGCGATCCGAGAATCCTTGTTTCACTAGGTTCAATGACGACCGACTTGAAAATGCTGTCATCGCCGAGCGAAACGGGGATAACACCCTGTTCGTTTCTAAGATGGACCTCGTGGACATCTTTCACAAAATAAAGAAAAAGAAGTCTGCAGGAGTCGACGGCATACATGTTGTGCTGCGAAACCTCCCTTCGGAAGCGGTGTACATATACACCACGTTGTTCAACAATGCGCTGAATAATGCATATTATCCAGTGCGTTGGAAAACGGCAGTGGTTCATCCTCTCCTTAAAAAAGGGAAGGATGGTTCCAATCCAGAAAACCTTCGGTCAATTAGTCTTCTTCCGAGTATCAGTAAGGTATTCGAGAAAGTTCTCAATAGAGCACTGTCCACATGGGCTGAGGACAAACATATTATTCCTGAAAATCAGTTCGGTTTTAAGGCGGGCCATGATACCATACATGCCGCGTCTAAACTAGTATCAGATATTCAATGGAACTAAGCTAAAAAGCAGTGTACGGGTGCATGTCTGGTTGACTTGGAGAAGGCTTTCGATACCGTTTGGTTAGACGGTCTTTTCTATAAGTTGATCAGATATGGCATGAGTAAACCACTGCTATATATTCCGAATGACATGCTTCATGGTAGAACGTTTGTTGTGAAAAGTTGCAATAAAACTTCGACCAGAACTTTTAAAATACAGAACGGTCTGCAACAAGGAGCGGTGAACTCGCCTATTTTATTTAGCATTTTCACTGGCGATCTAATTGGTTCTCTTCACCATGCTATAGCGTACGCTGACGACCTCATTGCGTACAGAACACGTCCAAAGATCGAAGTCATCAGAACACTTTTGCAGCGTGACTTCGATAAGATCCAGCAATATTACGATGACTGGAAGTTGAAAATCAACTTCCAGAAATCGGAAACAATTGTGTTTAGGATCCCGTTGGCTCGGGCCTCATGGGATACGAGAAAGAACTGGCCCAAGCTGGTGATCGTTGATCTACATGGGCAACCACTGCCAAGCAAAGTAGTAGTCAAATACCTCGGCCTATGGCTAGATCAGTATCTATATTTTAACAAACATATGGATGCGGCTCTGGCCAGGGCTAGAGGAGCTTTTGCTCTGACAAGGCGACTGTTTCACAGCAGACAACTTGATAGCAGAGTGAAAGTGATTTGCTACATGGCCCTCATAAGGCCAATGATTGTCTATGGGTGCCCTGTGTGGTTCAATGTTACAGCGTCTCAGATGGAAAAGATCCGGGTGTTTGAGAGACAGTGTCTGCGTACCTGTCTTGGATTGCACAGAACACCAGAGTCGGAGTACAAAAAATATTATCTTAATGAGGTCCTTTACAACGGGACTCAAATAAACAGGATCGACAACTTCATTATAAAACTGACTCGTGGTCACACTGCAAGAGCGATTGCCTCGACCAATGGCCTGATATTTGGGGCTTATTAACCCAACAGAAAGTATATGGAAAGAACACGCTTCAGTGGATTTGTCCCCCCGGAGGCTTTCCTCTACTTTGATATGGAAGGGCTGATTCAGGATAGATTGGCGGTTCCGCTAATCTACCACGTCTGCTGTAAGTCCGTGGAACGACGGCTCCTTTATAACCGAGACGTCACCGCAGTAGGCGGAGACGTTGAAGAGCTCCTTCGTTTCAGTAGGGCGGTCTCAGATCGCGATCGTCGTGACGTTGTTAAAATGTCAAATATGTTCTGGTGGTTGTCTGAGCACGAAACTCAAAATGGTATTGATAGCGAGTCGCCAATGGCTGGCTTACACAGGTTTAGCGTGTAAGTTCTTAGGGTATAGGGGGTGGGCACAGTGGCATACAAAAAAAAAAACCAAAAAACAAAAAAAAAAATTTAAAACCAAAAAAAAGCAAAAAATACAAAAATCAAAAAAAAAAATCATAAAACATAAAAATTCCAAAAAAAAAATTATAAAACATAAAAATCCTAAAAAATACGAAACATAAAACAAACAAAAGCTACTGTGGCTGCTCTAGGTTTAAGTAGTTTTAAATAGATTTAAGTAGTTTTAAGTAGTTTTAATAAAAATCAAAAAAAAAATATGATCCAGCAAACTAAGTTGTTTGTTTTTAAATTTTCTTAGTTTTTAAACATAGTTCTAGTTTGTAAATCCGTAAGTTATCTGCAGGCCGAAAGGCATTAGAATTAAGATATTGAGTAATTTAGAGTACCCGCTTAGGGTCAGTAGGTTAGTTAAGTTATTATATAAGTTAGTTTTATAAATTTTTGCTAGCTCCTAAGTAGATTTAAGAAAATGAAATAAAAAATGAATTAAAAACTGAAATTGAGAGAAAAAAATGAGCTCGCTCACCCTCACATATAACGAAAAGACGAAAATGTGCCGATACAAAACATTCCCGTAAGCTATGTATATACAGAGCCACTGCATGGTGCAAATAAGAGGGCCAATATATACGAAGAATGTGAAAACGAACCAAAAGTGTGTGTATGTGTATGTAGTTGTGTTGATTCTTCTCTCTTCACGCATTCGCCCGTTCAAAAAGGAAGAAACAACACAACTACATACACATACGATTTTTGCGGGCAAACAAAATATCAACTTTGCTTTATATATGTATATAGAGATATCTCCAGGATTCTTTTAGACACACATAGAATAGTTTGTAATACATAAGAGTTTAACAAAACAAAAAAAAAATATTCTTTCCGACTGACTGACTGCTCAGAGAAGTGTTGGATTCAGTTTTCTTTCTTCTTAAGCTTATTGGCAAAAGAATATCTTCAATTTTTTTTTTAAATGTTTAAATAGCGTCTTTTCCGTTTCCGCTGAAATTTTTCGAAATGGAAGTATTAGCGTAGATTTGTAGATAAACTTAATTTATTTTTCAATAGACTTACCTAAGTCGGGCTTATGGCTCAATATATCCAATAGAATCGGAAATACTAAGTTTTGTATCTTCAAAAGACTTTCAATTAGAAATGATTTAATTTATTTAAATTTTCTTCAAAACAAATTTGAAAGCTAGCAAATGAATAATAATAATAATAATTGTGAAATTCATTAATCGGCCAAAATGGGTTGTTTTTCCCATTTTTGTCTATGAAAATTGTAAAATAAATTTCAAAAAAGTTGCCTATGTCCGTCACATTAAAATTTCGAATAATTAAAAAAAAACCCAAGTGAATCGGTGACTTAATTCTCGAGATTTTTGTGGACAAACAAAATATAAACTTTGCTTTATATATACAGATTTTATACCAGATTTCATTCCGAAAGAACTTTTTTATCATATTCCGAAACTGAAGATGAAATCCGTGAGCTACCAGAAAAAATAAAATTTTGTAAAAACACAGCAGATGAAGTAAAAATATACGAGTTTTATAGAGATATACATAGGTCACTTACACATTTTTTGGTTAATCCAATGAAAAGAATTATCCTGAATGCCAACAAAAATTTCAATATATACAATACATAGGTTAGGTTGAATGGGGGGTGCAGCCACAAGTGGCAACACCTCACTCAGATCTCGAGGATCCATTGTGCTCCCCGGGAAATCAGAGGATGAGGAAATGGGAGGATTGGAGAGGTGGATGGTTATTGTGGTAGGAAACTCCCACTGAACCATTTGGAGCCCTGAGTAAATTTCAGGACGTTGCTCAGTGGGAGGTTAGAGATGTCGCCCAGTTCGTCGAAGAAGTATTCTCCGAGGATTTTTTTCCGAGTGTGGACTAAGCTAGGACACTCACAGAGGAAGTGAAAAGATCCCTCCTCTGCCTCCTCATCTTGGCATCCTCTACATAAGTCGGATGTGCTAATGCCCATTCTCATCATGTGGGTACCCAACGAGTTGTGACCCGTGAGAATGCCAATCAATAGAGAGAGCCGAGGTCTGCTTAGCTGGAGTAGAAATTCTGTTTTTTTCTTGGAAATATCTGGCCAAAGGTTTCTAGAGACTCGGCATGTTTCTAAAGATGACCACCTGTCATTGGCGATTTTTAGAAAATTGTGTTTGATTCTGCTTTTTTTCTTGCTCTAGTGGCTTTAGAACTGAAGTGTTCGCTTCGCTGGATTCGAGTGCTGACCCGATTTTTGCCATGTCACGATGTCCAGGAACCCAGGTTAAACTAACTGTGTTTGTCTCACTGAGCAGTCTAAGGTTACTTCGACAGCTGTCTACTAGCCTGGATTTTGTGATAATGGATGAGATAGCTTTAATGGCCGCCTGACTGTCTACAAAAAAGTCAATATTTTTGTTGATCAAGTTTTGCGTAGCAAGGTGCTTCGCGGCTTCGCACACTGCGAGTACTTCTGCTTGAAAGACACTGCAGAAGTCGGGAAGCTTTATTGATCTATTCATGTTAGGGTAGTCTGAGAAGATACCTGATCCTACCCCTTCGTCCGTTTTGGAACCATCTGTGAAGACGGAAATGTGATTTTCTTTTATAACCCTGTTTTCCTCCCAGCTTTCTCTAGTCGGAAAGACTGTTAGGGCCACTGGATTGAAATCAATATGCGGGGGGGTATAGTCTGTTTGGATGTCTATATCTGTATGGTTCATGATGGTTCTATGGCCTGATATGCCTGTTTTCCAATTGTTGCATTGTTTGAGTCGCAGTGCGCTTTTGGCCGCCATCTCCTTAGTAAAGAGGTCTAGGGGGGCTAGCGATAGGAAGGTTTCCAGAGCTGCAGTTGGTGTTGTTCTCATGGCACTAGTTGAACCAATGCATGCAAGCCTTTGGATTTTGGTCATGGTCTTAAGGTTTGAAGCCTTCTCTAATGATGGCCACCAGACTAGACAGGCATATGTGAGGATTGGTCTTATTATGGATGTATACATCCAGTGAATGGTTTTGGGACCAGGTCCCCATTTTTTACCAAAAATTCTACTACAAGTGTAGAAAGCGATTTGAGCTTTCCTTTCTCTTTCTTTTAAATTTTCTTTCCAGTTAAGTTTACGATCAAGGACAATTCCGAGATATTTTGCCGTACCAGATAAGTTTATTGGTATTCCATTAATGGATGGAGGAAGTATATCTGGAATGTTACGTTTTCTCGTAAACAGAACAAGTTCTGTTTTTGTAGGGTTGACGTTTAGCCCACAGTTTTTCGCCCAGCTGGTGAGCTTGTTTAGAGCTGTCTGAAGAAGTTCACAAAGGGTGGTTGTGAATTTTCCCGAAGTCATGATGACGATGTCATCGGCATAGGCTACTGCTTTTATTCCGCTCCTGTCGAGTTTAACCAGGATTTGGTTAACTACTAGGAGCCAGAGTAGCGGGGATGACACTCCTCCTTGAGGTGTACCTCTACAAGTTTTGACTTTTAGGGTACTTTCACCCATTTCTGCTTTTACTATTCTCGTTTGGAGCATGGAGTCGATCCAGTTTGATAGCGTTGGCTCGATATTTATGGAACTTAATGCCATGCGAATAGCATTGTATTCAACGTTGTTGAAGGCCCCTTCTATATCGAGGAATGCAGCCAACGTGTACTCTTTATATTGGATTGACTGTTCAATGGTTCCGACTACTTCATGAAGTGCAGTCTCAACTGATTTGCCCTTTATATATGCATGTTGGGCTGTAGAGATCACATTGTTATTCAGTTTTGTTCGGATATATATGCGTTTCTATAATTCTTTCTAGAGTCTTAAGTAGAAAGGAGGATAGGCTTATTGGTCTGAAATCTTTGGGTTCAGTGTGTGAGGGCTTACCGGCTTTGGGAATAAATATGACTTTAACTTCTCTCCAACTAGTTGGAATAAAGGTGAGGTTGAGACAACCTCTGAATATTTCCACTAGTATCGGCACAATCAAGTCTTTGGGACTTTGGAGCATCATTGGAATGATACCGTCCGGACCCGCAGATTTGTATGCTGAAATTGAGTCAATGGCCCACATTACCTTCCTATTATCTACTAATAGATTTCCTATGTTGGATCTAGCGTTAGCGCTAGGGTTTCCGCGTTCTGGGGATGTCATTTGAGAACACCCTGGAAAGTGGGTGTTCATGAGTGACTCTAGAGTTTCAGAGCATGAGTCAGTCCATGTGTTATCAGGTCTTCTAAGAAAACTAGGGGTATTTTGGACCTTGGACATGACTTTTCTTAGCCTTGCTGCGTCATTTGTGCACTCAATATCTGAGCAGAAGTTGCGCCAGGCTGCTCTTTTTGCGTAGGTAGTTCTATTTTTGTATTCATTTTTACTGATCCTGTATAGGTCCCAGTCAGCCGAAAGGTTGCTAAATTTTGCTCTATTGAAGAGCCTCCTAGAGTTCCTTCTAAGGGTTGATAGTTCGCTTGACCACCATATGGGGTTGGATCTACCTTTCCCTTTGGATAGCGGGCATGAGCTTTCGTAGGCATTGATTATGTCTGACGTAAGCTTGTTTACCTGTGTCTCTATGGCTGAGCAGTTAAGCAAAGGCTGATTGTTGTTCTGGCTGAGAGTTAGGTCCAGTTTTTGGTTATAGAGACCCCAGTCAGTTTTCCTAGGGTTTCTATAAGGGATACAGTTTTCAGATTTGTGTTCTATTTCGAATGTTATCATTCTATGGTCAGAGAAGGTTACGTTGTTGGAGACCCTCCAATTACTGGTTACTAGCGTACCAGAGTTGGTGGAAAGTGTAACGTCTAACACTTCTTTTCTTACCTTTGTTACTAATGTTGGTTCGTTACCTCTATTCACAATTATCAGGTTGTTCTCAATAATATATTCAAAAAGTGACTCACCTCTTTCGTTCGTGTTTGTACTACCCCACTGTATATGATGGGCATTTGCATCACAGCCCATGAGTAGGTCCCAGCCATTCCTTTTTGTTGTGGCGACCAATTCTGTAACAGCTGCCGGCGGGGGGTTGGAGATTGCATCGCCCGGCATGTAGACGGAGGCTAGAATTAGGGGTGGAGCCCCTTATCGCTCGCACTTCACTGTTGTCAGATCATTACTACTGTGAGGGGTTAGAAGGAAGAGATTTAAATTTGTCTTTGATAAAATGCATGTACGATAGTTACCTTCTGTAGGCCCTTTGTTAAAGAAAAGGAAGTGATCTTTGGATTTCAGTCCGCAGATCCGGCCATGATTTATCCACGGCTCTTGAATTAGGGCTAAATCGATGTCAGTTTTTGACATCAACGCGGTCAAGGTGGCAGAGGCCAACTTACTGTGCTGCAGGTTTATTTGTAGCACCTTCATTATCTTTTTTGTGTGCGTCATTTTGGTTTTGTAAGTTGGCAGCCGTTGCCGGCCTCACCCTAACCTTGTTTAGGCCAATATTGAGTCTATATCCCCTTTCTGGAAGCATAGCCATTGACTCATGATTGAGCATGACTAAGACTTCTTGGCCTGCGCTCGTAGGCTCTTCCATCTCCAGTACTTCCCAGTCAGCACTTGGGAAACTTGGGTTGAGTTTTCGTAAGAAAAGCTCAATTGTTTCCTTCTTCAAGCGCGGCCCAGGAATGTTTATCCGGACTTTTGGTCTGGTGGGGAGGTCTTTTTTTAAGGCAACTTTAAGTGTTGCTCCTTCTATAAAATCCGCCATTTCGGATATCTTTGTTTTTAGCCAGTTAAGGGTAAATTCATCATTGCACGTGAGAATTTTGAAACCCTTTAACGTCGAGATGGGTCCAAAATCAGGCACCGCGCCTGAGGACGTGGGAAGCTCGTCAGTCATGCACTCGAGTAGCCTTATTTCCACTCGAGTCCAGTCTTCTTCGCTTAGCCTTTTTTCTGGACTCCCCTCATTGATAATGGCCACCTGAAGGCTCTCTTTTATCAATTCCGCTACAGTACTTTTTTTTGTCAGTTGTACTGGCCGTCTTGGGCTTTTTGTTCACGGACATTGGAGGGGATGTCGAGTCATTGTGTCTGGCTCTCTTTCTTTGACTGCTTTCTTCGGGCTTTTTAAACCTTTCGGGTTTAGGACCATCCAGTGGTGGTCTCCCTGGGTTTTTTTTGGCCACCGCAGTCTTTGCCAATATGGTTTTCTTTTTTGCTTCTTCTTTTGTGACTCTACCTCTGGGTTCTGCCAAGGGCAAGGTCTTGGCTTCCATTTTATTAATGAATTTCCGAGCCCAGCTTAGGCGTTTCCAATCACGGAAACACAGCGTTGAGGTGTCACCTTTGCCGAATCTTCTTACGGTCCTTCTGGCATTTTCGAGCCTCTTTTGACCTGGGTCTTGTGCATCTTCCTTTTTCTGTACCCTCGGATTAGGGCCTTTACCTTTTGCTCTGATGAGCGATGGCTCTTGGTTGGGGCTTTCTCCTCACAGACTTTGGGATGAGCGTTCTTTTCCGGACCCTTGTTTGGCGTTGAGGTCATTTTGGCCGAAATCTCATTTTTCGCCAGGAATTCGCCTCTTTTGGCCTCTGGCCGCTTTGGAACAGGATTTTCGGCCACGGTGACATCCGCGATAGAGTCGTCAGAACTGGTGAAAGATTGATAGTCGTCTTCCTCGAGGATGCGATGTTCCTCTTCCGACGTTATCTCTCGTCCACCTGCTCCTCCTTCTCCATCATCGGAGTCTGTGAAATCCATGAGGTTCTCCGAGAGTCCCTCATTGGTTTCAGCGGCTTTCCTGCTGCAGCCAGGAATGCAATTTTCTGCATTGTCTATCTCTTCATCTTTTCTTGTCACTGGCGACTTATCTTCTTTCGAAGCCAAGCCATCGCCGACAGCCGTGACTACTGCCGACTTTTGAGCGTATATCCCCGCTCGAGTTTTCTCTTCTACTTTTACTTTTTCCATATTTTAGATAGACATCTCTGTTTGAGGTTTACTTGGTTGTTTGACTCTGCAACTGGATTGCTGGAGTGTCGAAACGTAAGCTCCCCCACCACGTCAAGGTGAAACCTCGTGGGAGAGATATACAATACATACAATTGTGGATGAATTAGATTTGGTGGTTTTCTAAAATAATTATAAAAGAAAAATTAGTTCATGGTATTTGAAAATAAATAAATACCTACATCTTTCTATATATATAAATTTAAGTTTGGTTTTGTGTACGTTCGCTAACCAGCCAAACCGATTGACCGATTTTCTTAATTTTTTTTTTTTCAAATTAAAGAAGAGTTTGAGTAGAAGGTTTAGGACAAAAAAAAAATTGTTTTCAAATAAAGGAAGTTAGTTTAAAAAAAATAATTAAGTTTCAACTATTTTCCCATGTAAAATTACAATACAAACAGCCTAGATGCTCACAATGCTTTCTATGTATTTTAATATAACTCCTCCTCGACGTATTCCTTACTACATTTTGCGGCTATCAAACAAGCACCTCAAAAATAGAAGCAAAAAAAATTCTATACTTTGCCAAACATGGTGTTGTTGTATTTCTAGAAGAAACAGATTAAAGATAAAATCATAGTAAAATCATAAAAAAATCAAACATAATAAAAGAAGTCAGTGTCACACAAAAAAGAGAATCTGGTCAATCGAGCTAATGAGCAGCACATAAAAACAATACACATACCATTCAGAAAAAAAAAATCAGTTCATGTACCTATCTAATGATCGAAGATAAATGGTGTTTGCTGGGAAAACCTATTGCGTTTTCTTCTGACATTTTCGATGGTCCGTCCAAAAGGGTTACTATTAAAAATTTTGCCTTCCTTTCACTCATTGAAGGGTTTGTCTTTTTTTTGCTGTCCATTGTTAAAAATGGTTTTCAGATATCAAATAAGTTATTTCTTTATCGCGCATTCTTTTTTAATTACACGGTTTTTATTTATTTCGCAGTGCATTTTTAATTTTAGAAATGTCCGTCAAGTTAGCACTACCACTTCAAAATTTTCATAGTTTGTTATTTGGATTAATTGTCGTAAATTTGTCGTAAATTTGTCGTGAAAACAAAAAAAAGTTCGCTCTTCGTTTTAAAAAAAAAACCGTGTGTAGTGCTAACTTGACGGTCAAGTTAGCACTACCACCCCCCCCCCAAATCCGTCAAATCGATCTTAAACAAAAAACTAAGTATGCAATTAATTGTCGTAAATTTGTCGTAGATAAGTAGTGCAAACGAAAAAATTTTAGCTCCTCATTTTTTTAAAAAAATAGTGTGTAGTCAAGTTAGCACTACCACCCCCTAAAATGGTCAAATCAACTCGAAATCAAAAACTGAGTACGCCATTAATTGTCGTAAATTTGTCGTTCACAAGATATCCAAAAAGATATATTGTCGCGACCCCCATTTCGAAGTGCCCCCCATATGAATGATTTTCAAGCAACGAAAAACACCAAAGTTCAATACTTCAAAAAATCGTTCAAATCAACTCCAAATCGAAAACTGAGTACGCAGTTAATTGTCGCTTTTTATCCTCTTATGAGATATGTAAACAGATAATTTGTCGCGCCCCCCTTTCGGATAGTATTTAAAAAAGAGTAGTGTGTAGTGCTAACTTGACACAAAGTTAGCACTACCACCCCCCTAAAATGGTCAAATCAACTCGAAATCAAAAACTGAGTGCGCCATTAATTGTTGTAAATTTGTCGATCACAAGATATCCAAAAAGATATTTTGTCGCGACCCCCCTTTCGTAGTGCCCCCCATATGAACGATTTTCAAGCAACGAAAAACACCAAAGTTCAATACTTCAAAAAATCGTTCAAATCAACTCCAAATCGAAAACTGAGTAAGCAGTTAATTGTCGCTTTTTATCCTCTTATGAGATATGTAAACAGATAATTTGTCGCGCCCCCCTTTCGGATAGTATTTTAAAAAGAGTAGTGTGTAGTGCTAACTTGACACAAAGTTAACTAACTTTATACATTTTGCGTAGCCTCACGATGCGTACTCTTCTGGCTATGCCCTTGTCGCGGTACATCTCATACAGTTCGTTGTTGTGTCTTCTTCTCCACACATTATCTTCGTATACGGAACCAAAAATTATTCAGAGAATTTTTCTTTCGAAACGACCAAGAGTTTTCTCATCCGCTTTCGTAAGCAGCCCTTGTTCGTTTTTGCATCAGCATTTGTCGTGCTTTTTGTTTGGCTTTACAGCTCGGGGTGAACCTGAGGCTCAACCACCATCCTTCTAAGTACTTCGATTTCGGGCGAGCTTTCTCTAGTTTTGCACTTTAAGTCGTCGCCGGTGGAGGTCTTCTTCCACTTGATTGCGCCACCTAAGACGAGGTCTTCACCTTCGGCGATTTTCCTGCAATGTGCTTTCGAAAACCCATCGTAGCTTCGCGATGCGTACTCTTCTGGCTATGCCCATGTCGCGGTACATCTCATACAGTTCGTTGTTGTGTCTTATTCTCCACACATTGTCTTCGTATACGGGACCAAAAATTATTCAGAGAATTTTTCTTTCGAAACGACCAAGAGTTTTCTCATCAGCTTTCGATCCATGCTTCCACGCCGTAAAGTAGGACTGGGATGATCAAAGTCTTCTTTTTTTTACACTATCAGAACACCTTATTTCAAGCTTGTGAAACAATGTATCTTTTCTTCAAGAGTTTTTTCACCCTTAAGTACTCAGAAATATGTATCACTGCCATCATTTAGTGAGGTGTTAGTTGTTAGTAAGCAAAAATTAAGTCTAACACACTCAAGACAACAGAGCTAAAAAATATTACAAAACTATTGATAAACATATACAAAAACAAATTAGATAGCTACATATGTACGTAAAACTAATTATTAAATATGACAATTATAAAGAAATAAGAAACATAAAAAAAAAAACATTGTCAAGAGAGTCTGGTTCGAATTAAGGACTTTAACGTAGTTTTACTAATATGAAAATCTATTAAATTTGAGTTTAGGTTCAAAACTTTTATCATACGAGTAAGAGTTTCATTCATGCCATAGTAAGTTCTATGATGAGGACAGTGAAATAACTCCAAGTTGCGCAGTTGGTATGAGCCTCCCCGGTAGTTAAAACTTAAGCATGAGAGCAAGTCAGGAGCATCAATTTGTTCTGTTATAAGCTGAATAAAGACTAAATCATTATTTATTCGCCGATGCGAATTTTTTGTATTAAGTACATGGAAAACTAAATCGATTGCTAATTTGTTAATTACTTCTGATAAAGAGATGAATGAGGAGCTAAGTGAAATGTGTAGTGTAATCAATTGAGCTAACAGCTAAGTATAATGTGCGTTGTTGCACTTCCATGCTGTATTATCGCATGCAATCTAGTTTGTGATAACATTTGCTGTTTAAAATGAAAACCTTGTCGATTTTTCAACTTAATCGATTTTATATTCATACAAATATCAAAAATGCTATCGCAAACGGTATGAAATTATCGCATAAGCTATTGGTCGAGCACCTTTACAAAAATAAGATGATTTAAATGCTTCAATATCGCCCATATTGATTGACTTTATATCAACCCATGCGGCCATGCATCAAAAATTAATCGAAATCTACGGTATGATAAATATAACGTAAGTAGGAATAGGGCTACTTGGGCATGGGAATTTTCTGAGCGAGCCAAAAGGGTGCCGTCGGTCTGATCAAAGGGAGATAATAGCGTTTAGAGTCACGTAGGTTGAAGATCCTTACGATGGGATGAGAGTAAAGAAAAAATGAAAAGTAATGTTGTGTGTGTGCTAAGAATCAAGAATAGACACGATCTGTTGATAGATCTTAGAACGGGGGTGTGAAATTTTGGTAATTTGTTGATAGATATAGGAATAGGTAGGACTGAGATTGTGATATGAGATAAGAAAAAGAGACAATAAAGGGGGAGATGGTTTCTATTGAGTATTTTTTATGGTTTTTTGTTTTAGATTTCGCTGGCGCTCGGAAGTGGTTGATTTTTTTTTTTTTATATGTTTGGAATTTGTTTGAGGATGAGGTGAGGGTAGTAGGAATGTTTTTTTTTTGTTTTGGTTGTAGGCTAGAGAATTTGGTCACGTCCGATATTTGGTTGGGGATAGATTGTGTATGAGCAAGTCGTGTAACAGCTTAGCATGAAAGGTTGTTGTCATGTGGTTGTTTTACTCTATACCGTAGGGTAAGGAAGTGACCCATGTTCACATAGCAATAAAATCCATGATCAATGTTGAAATCGAGTATCTGTGTAGCATAGAAAGGTAAATTAAACCAATACTCATTGTAAGGAAAGATGATGATGCTAATACAAAGGCAAAGGTATATTTTGTTGTGAATATCGTCGGATTGATATGACAGGCAGAAACGAAGTGAAACAAACGAATAGGTTTTTTGTATTAGATTTCACTGGCGGTTGGTGATGGCTGGATTTTTTTCTTGCAATTTGGTCTCATTCGATATTTGTGTGTACATTTTACACCTTAGCATGATTGGTCTTTGGTCTCTATGCCAAAGAGTATGGATGGTTTTTTATTGAAAGGAATTATTATAAGGTTATCGGCGTTGAACAAAGGATAATAAAAGCGTCTAGAGGCACGTGGACAATTGGTAAAGAAAAATTGAAGCTGTGTGTATTTTGAACAATACATACGATCCGTTGATAGATCTTAGAACGAGGATGAGAGATTTTGGTAATTTGTTAATACTTGACGATAGAGAATTTTATCACGTTCGATATTTGTTTGGGCATAGATTGGACATGAGCATGAAATTTTACAGATTAGTATGAAAGGTCATTGGCATGTTTTATTATATGCTATAGAGTAAGGATGGTGATTTCTAGAAAGAAATTACTATAAGGTTGTCAGGGGTTGAACAATCCCGTCCTCCGGAAGGAATAAGGTAATTTTTGATTAAAAGCTACTACGCAGTATTAGAGCTGTTTAAAGCAAGTGAATTTGTGTCATTCAATTTTAAAGCAAAGTAAAGGTGTTTCATTTATGATCACTTAGATTAATAGGAGCGATTTAACGATACCTTTTTGCCATAAAAAAATTTCAATAAATTAAGTAATAAAATATGTTTAGAAGACTTATAATCATGCTCTTTAGGTATGGTGTATGGATCCACTTTAACTGTAATGATGTTCAAAGATTATATGGTTCTCTGCCTTAAGATCGCAAGAAGTTATTATAAGGGTGTCGGTCTGAACAAAGGGAAATAATAGCGCTTAGAGGCACATTTACAGTTGGCAGGTTGAAGATACTTACGATGGCATGAGAGTAAAGAAAAAATGAAAAGTAATGTTGTGTGTAGTGCGAACAATACACAGGATCTGTTGATAGATCTTAGAACGGGGGTGTGAGACTTTGGTAGTTTGTTGATATGTACTTACTTTAAGATATAGGAATAGGTGGGACTGAGGTTGGGATATGAGAAAAGAAAATAGAGACAATAATCGGATTTAATATTCTCAAATTTTAATCCGTTCTTATGTTGAAATAAACTCATCATAACATTTGTTTTGCCCCCAATTAGAGGGGCCCGTTATTAATCCTCTAATACTTTTTGGCAACCTAAACTATAAAAGAGTTTAACTACAGTCACGATCAACAGTGGTACTGCATCTGTTCGAAGGTATACAGTGCTTAAACTGATACAGTTAAAAGCAGTTCAATACAGCTTATAACTATTTACATTCTATAATTCAACATCTACACTATGATGCAAATAAATGATGATTTAACAAAAGATCTCTCGTAATAATGGTCGTTATAGAAACGCTTTGTCTGTTTCCTAAAACTATAAAAGAGATTAACTACAGTCACGATCAACAGTCGTACTGCATCTGTTCGAAGGTATACAGTGCTTAAACTGATACAGTTAAAAGCAGTTCAATACAGCTTATAACTATTTACATTCTATAATTCAACATCTACACTATGATGCAAATAAATGAAGATTTAACAAAAGATCCCTCGTAATAATGGTCGTTATAGAAACGCTTTGTCTGTTTCCTAAAACTATAAAAGAGATTAACTACAGTCACGATCAACAGTCGTACTGCATCTGTTCGAAGGTATACAGTGCTCAAACTGATACAGTTAAAAGCAGATCATCACAGTTTATAATTATTTACATTCTATAATTCAACATCTACACTATGATGCAAATAAATGAAGATTTAACAAAAGAGCTTATTAAGACTACTGATGCTCTACGAAAAAAGTATAAAGCTCTGAGAGAGAGGAAAGAAGCGCTCGAACTTCAACTTGAAGAAACTTTCAAACCTATTACGAAACCTCTTAAAGATATAATAGAACACACAAAAGGAAAACATTCGAAAAAACCCCAACAACAGCATCATTTTGAGTCTCCGCACAAGAAAATAAAACTGAATTATGAAAATGAAAATGGTGATGATGAAGATGATGATGACGGTGACTATGACGATGAGGATGTTAATGATGAATTTAGAACACCCAATATTAAGAACACTAGTACTTCACTCATGAATGAATCAACCCCTAAAACATCCAAGCCATCGTCAGTTAGAAACAGAACTAGTAGAAGTGATCGTGTGCGAAGAAGAAGTCTTGCTCGCAACTTTGGTTTGCAATTAAAACAAAAATTTGAAGAAACTCCTCAGTCATATATAGATTTATTAATAAATAATTCTAAATCCCTTGACGAAGTGTATGGAGTTCATTTGAACAATGGTAAACTACAAATCGGGGACAAAGAGTTAAAAATTCGAGGAAAAGCACTAAAAATTAATAATAAGACATATAACGGCACGAAGGGTTTGTTTGAACTAATATTCAAGAAAAAACCTAACACTTCCTTATATAGTAAAGAAGATTTAAAAGCGTATAAAGATATAATGTATAATACCAATGCTTACAGAAGGTCCTACGATTCCAGAAACCAGATACTAGGTCATAGAGGATATAAATACAGGGAAGTCATAAGTAAACTATTAAATGATGATAATAATCCTAGTGTCACTTCACCTTCAATCGGTTCTGGATTGATGCAATTATCAAATAATAAGAAAGAATTCTTCTGGGACAATCCAAACGAACTCGTAGATCGTTTAAGACTTCTTATTGCATCACAACAATCCGGTAACAAGAATCATTCTAACGAGATTGCTTCAATTATTGAAGAATTAAAGGAGGCCAATATAGTTCAGTAAAAAAAAGTATCGGACGTTTTTCAAATAGAACAGTGAAAGGGTGACCTGGACCCAGAGGAGTGAAAGGTGAACATCGTCCTATAGGATTGAAAGGAGAAAGAGGGTTGTCTGGCCCAGCTGGTGAAGGATTTGACAAAACTGAAAACGATGATTATAATTTAAAGAGGAATCGATTAAAATATTCAAGACCCCCGAAGAAAAGTGATGATGCAGCTTCAAAGAAATATGTTGATGGAGTATGTAATCAACTTAGAACATATTTTCAATTTCAATTAGAGACAATCGAAAAAAATTCATCGACAGTACAAATAGTAATAAACACATTAAAAACAACCACGATGAAACTCACTTTAATGAAAAAAAAAAAAAAGTTACATGTTTGAAAAATAAATATTTCTTATTAATATATACAATTTACGTGTTTTTTTTAAAAGACATATTATAAATGAGTTTGTAGATGTGCTGATATCCAAGAGTTGTGTTCAGAAGGAAAACCAAGCCATTTAACAAAAACTTTATTTTTTCTCCTACGAATCACTTTTCTACAAGATAAGTACCTATCGGGGCTCATAGAAACCATTTTTTACAGGGTGACCTTGAAAATATTCTAAGAGATGGGTGACAGGATTTGAAAGTTGAACTCTTGATATTTTTAATTTTCAAATGCATGTTTATATTTACTTATTCTCACAGGCCTTCAACTTTAAACTTGAAAATAACATGGATTCTGACACGGTTATATACTGTTGAGAGTAAATGTTTTCTCATTTGTATGATTAACGATGGTTTCATTTTTATAGTACGATGTGCAGAATTATTATACGTTTTAGTTAACGACGTTACCATGTCAATCCATCTTTATGTACCATTCACACTGAATTCCTTCCACATGAGTGATTTTAAGGTACGATTAAATCGTTCAACGATCGATGCTTTAAGAACGCTAAATGTTGAGTAATGATTTATTTGATGCTGCTTCGTAAGATTTTCAAAATGCTTATTAAAAAATTCTTTTCCATCAACTGTCTGGAGATTCTTCGGAATTCGGAGATTTTAGAAAATGTCAGCTTGATATTTTCCTTCTCTAGAAAATCCGCAATATTTTTGTTTTTATCCTCTTCAGATAAACATATACTTGGCCACCCTGAAGCTTCTTGCTTTATTTTGAGGTAGTTATTCATTATTGAGGTAAATAATCCCTCAGAACCTGTCTGATGATGAGGGCGAGGACTTGAAACTGATAGGGGGATCACCTCTCATAAACCCAGCTCACAGCTCTAAAGGTGTATGAAGATGTATGAGATATTTCTATAAAGAATTATCTTGACGAATCATACGAACTACATACACAATGTATTCAATTTGAAGTCGAGAAATTAGAGAAACACTTTTTTTTTTTTTTTTTTTGTAAATGCCATTGACAGCTAAAACTGAAATTATTACTAGAGACGAATCCGATATAAATCTTCGAGCAAATCCATCTGAACCTTAGTAACACATTGACAAGATAGCAGACAATAATGTCCAACATAAATATCAAGTTCATTTTCGATGAGATCCTGGATTTTATGAAAGCACATCAACATGAGCTGCTGGAGGAACATCATGAATATCTGACAAGATGCTTATCCTTCTTGAAGATGTATAGAAACGTATCCTCTACCACATCGAAACATGGATGTCATTTTGTTAACTGCCCTTGGTCAAAGAATTTATGCCAAGACGGACCTGATACTTGTGCATGTTATTTGATTGAAAATAGAATGCTCAAAGTAAAGAAGTTAATGTTGTTGTACGAAAGATTAAAATAAATAGATTAAAAATAAAAGAATCTTTGAAATGCAGCTTGCCGTCAAAAAACATCTGCCCAAGCTCTTCTCTCTTGACCATTAAGTTAGTCATTATTTGACATGGGTATCAGTGCATCTGAAAATGAGAATTATCGATATCTTCTCACTGTAATACATACATTTTCCAAGTTTACATAGACAGTTTCTATTTAAAACAAAAGGGGCCCCTCTCGTTGTAGCTTTAGAAATTTACTAAATGAGGGTCACGATCCAAAGAACTTAAAACAATTCATGGAAAAAAGAATTTCTTTTTTTGCAAGACACATTTTCAGCTTATGGAAAAATAAACTACAATTGATGCCTTAAATGAACTGAATGTTGAATAATGATTTATTTTATGGAATTTCGTCAAAATATAAAACGTCTTACTGAAAAACTCTTTTTTTCCATCTATGGTTTGCATGTTTTTTGGGATGTCGTGAGGATTTTTATAAAAATCGTTTTCATTGCATCTGTAACAGATGACGCTGTCTTATTTCCTAAAGGAATCGCCCACGCAAATTTTGAAAATGCATCGATAAACGTCATTAAACCGTAGTATGAGATGATTTCAACTATGTCAGTTGTCATAAATCATTTATGGCTTTGATAGCAACCATTCGCCGATTAAAAATCTTTCGGGTCGAGCTGTGAAGTTCTTAAACAAAAACTTTTTGTGTGTGTTGTTTTTATATAATTGTATTTATTTCAATCTTTTATATAAACTCATAATCTTTTGAACTCTGCTTACATGATCCTCAATCATAATACACGCACAAGTATCTGGCCCCATTTGACATGCATTTGAAGACCAAAGACAGTTTGTAAAATGACATCCGTAAATCGAAATATCATTGTCAACGTCCTTAAAATTACTTAAGAAAGAAATATTTCCAAGAAACTCTTCATAATGCTCCTCAAGCATATCATGTTGATATTGACTTAAAAAACTGGACATTCTACTTAAAATAAGACATATATTGATATTAGACATCATTGTAGTACAGTTTTGATTTGGAAATAAGAACTGAATTCGAGAACGATGTTTCCCCTACGTTTTATATGTAAATTTTTAGATTTAGTATTGGGAGTTATAGCGTGAGGAAGGAAAACCCGTCTTATTTTTATATTATAGATATAACTCCCACAAACAAATAGTATAAGTACACCCTTGATTGTTTGAAATCGGATCAAAAAGCAGATCAAACCAGTTAAAAGAGCAGATCAGACCAGTTCAAAAGCAGATCAGACCAGTTAACAGAGCAGATCAGAGCAGTTCAAAATTTAGATTTTAAACGACTTCAATAACCTTAAGCTACCAAAGGCAATAGTGACGCTTGTACAAAGAATTATGTTGTTGAATCATGCGAACAACTCAGACAATATATTCAATTTGAAGTCGAGAAATTAGAGAAACACTTTTTTTTTTTTTTTGTAAATGCCATTGATATATACCGATATAAATCTTCGATCAAATCCATTTGAACCTTAGTAACACATTGACAAGATAGCAGACAATAATGTCCAACATAAATATCAAGTTCATTTTCGATGAGATCCTGGATTTTATGAAAGCACATCAACATGAGCTGCTGGAGGAACATCATGAATATCTGACAGGATGCTTATCCTTCTTGAAGATGTATAGAAACGTATCCTCTACCACATCGAAACATGGATGTCATTTTGTTAACTGCCCTTGGTCAAAGAATTTATGCCAAGACGGCCCTGATACTTGTGCATGTTATTTGATTGAAAATAGAATGCTCAAAGTAAAGAAGTTAATGTTGTTGTACGAAAGATTAAAATAAATAGATTAAAAATAAAAGAATCTTTGAAATGTATTATTTCAAATCCAGCTTGCCGTCAAAATACAACTGTCCAAGCGCTTCTCTCTTGACCATTAATTTAGTCATTATTTGACATGGGTATCTTTGCATCTGAAAATGAGAATTATCGATATCTTCTCACAGTAATACATACATTTTCCAGGTTTAAATAGACATTTCCTTCGGTAACTGGCAGAAATTTATGGATTCTAACAACTTTCCTTGTTAAAGGTCAAATGATCACAAAAAATTAGCGCCGGCTATGAGGATGGATTGTTTTGAACCTTTGAACAAACCTTTGGATTATTATTTTGCTGCTGGTGATGTGGATACAAATATGCCCGTGACACAGACTCCATCGACGTCTTCTGTAACTCCACTTCATTAACCAATGAAAGACATACCACAAATACAACAACATCAACCTCAACTAGTGACCTTCGATCATGCCTACTCATATGCATACTACGAGGTAGGTGATGTCAAATTTCATACAAACATTCCTTACTACAAGGACATGCTTTTGCCAATACTGCCAGTTCCTGGTCCATCAAAGAGTGTACCGAGGAATTCCTTTCCACCTCGGTCAGCAAAGAGCTTCCGCTCGAAAACACTTTATGCAGTTGATTCATCTGAAGATTGAAATGAATACATCACCAGATATGGCCCCACTGAAAATCATTACGAAGAAGTCGATGAACAAAAAACTCTCAAAGTCTTATCACACAATCTAATAGGTTCAGTTAATACTGATGCTGTCGAAGAAGAGCGACGACGTGTCCAGGATAACCATTTTCGAGTACTTGGCGAATTAAACTTGTCATTAGAAGCACTGATCATGCCACTAATATCACCCTAGTCAAGAGAAATGAGGCAACAAAATATGGTAGAAAACTAAAAAGAAACTATACTTTTATGACAATAGCTGAAACCGAATAATTAAAAAGGCTAAACTAAAAAGAAACTATACTTTTATGACAATAGCTGAAACCGAATAATTAAAAAGGCTAAGAAAATTTGTGTTAAGTTTTTTATTTCAAAAAGTTTTTAATTTTGCGGCCTTTCAAATTGAACCGCTTAATGTTTATATGAGAGTCGCTCAAGACTTTTATTTTCTGAAAATAATAATGAGAAGTAAATAAAAAAAATTATTTCAATTTTCGGTTTATTTTTATTTATCGAAAAAAATTTTTCTGAGATTGCAACAAATTGTTATTTTTATCGAAAAACAATTGAGGTACATAGTTTACCTCTTCTTGAACTGGAAGCTTCTGCTTCCTCTTTTCCTTCGGTTTCTGCAATATGATTTGATCCAAGATCTCAACTATTTGTGGTTGTTGCGGCTGCTGTTGATGTGGCTGCTGTTCTTGATAGTTTTCATGCTGTTGCTCCAGCTGCTGTTGTTGTTGAGGCTGTTGCGGTTGCTGTTCTTGTTGCTGTTGCTGTTGCTGTTGTTGATAATTTTTCTGACCTTGTTGTGGTTGCTGAAATTGTTGCTGATGATGCTGTTGCTGAGGCTGTTGCTGTTGTTGATAATGTTGCTGACCTTGTTGTAGTTGCTGAAATTGATATTGTTGCTGACCTTGTTGTTGTTGCTGAAATTGTTGCTGTTGATGCTGTGGCTGTGGCTCCTGATACTCGTCATCTCCCCGTATGGGCCCACTACTTCCAAGCAGCAGCGGTCCAATTGTAGGACGTCTTCCTCGTCCAGCTGCAAGTTGCATCGTTTAGGAAGGAAAACCTTTAAGAAAAAAAGGGAGTCAAAATTGAACAGTTATAAATTTTAATTTTTAATTACCTTGCATTCCTCCAGTTCAATGAGGATTTGCTCCCCAAATTTGGTGTTGCACCTCTTTGCCTTGAGTATTGGGTACCTCTTTTTTTGGACAACCTTCGAAAGGCTTAAAATGGGCTTTTGGTAGGTAGACGGCCTCACTGCTTTTTTAATTTTATTGAGGAAAGACATGATATAATGAAGATGATTTTTGGGGGAAAAGATTTTTCAGACGATCAGACGATTGTTCAAAAATAAACTGAATAGAAGACTCAGAGAACATTTGCTTTTTATAGTAGAAACTCTAGGGGGATTCAATAGGTTGGTTATTGGTGCCACTGATTTATAAAAGAAAAAAGAGGCAACATCACATTCAAGAACTGAAAACAAATTATTCCATAGCTTAACTATAAGTTCTGACTACCTCTTCCCTCTATCAATATTCACAATGCATTTTTACATTGTTGGTATATTTTACACCCCCGGTTCAACAAAAAAGTATACAAACGTTACACTGTCTGTGGAGTTCTGAGCGGACGAGCCAGAGTTTTAAAATTAATAAAAACCAACCACAACCACCAATACAGGATGTGACAAGTCAATCCCAAGCCTTCAAATCTTGCCAACAAAATTCAAAATTCAAAACAAAACATGGGTCGCATCCTTACTTTACAGTATAGCTATGCATAACCAATTTTCGGATGTGACGAAATTCATTGAGTACAAGATATGTATCAAAACAAAACAAATATCGGTCGAGGCCAAATTCTCTATTTTACATAAAAAACTAACCACCACCAATTGTCAATGAAATCTATAATACAAAAGGAAACCAGTTCATTTATTTTATTTCGTCTTCTCCACAATCAATTACAAAAAAAAAAAAAAAAAAATGTACCATAGCATTTTCATAATCTCATCATCATCTTTCCTTACAATGTGTATTACTTTATCACCTGCTAGATGCTTCCTCTGCAATAAAAACACACAACACAGATACTCGGTTTCAACATTGATCATGGATTTTATTGCTATGTGAACATGGGTCACTTCCTTACCCTACGGTATAGAGTAAAACAACCACATGACAACAACCTTTCATGCTAAGCTGTTAAACGACTTGCTCATACACAATCTATCCCCAACCAAATATCGGACGTGACCAAATTCTCTAGCCTACAACCAAAACAAAAAAACATTCCTACTACCCTCACCTCATCCTCAAACAAATTCCAAACATATAAAAAAAAAAAAATCAACCACTTCCGAGCGCCAGCGAAATCTAAAACAAAAAACCATAAAAAATACTCAATAGAAACCATCTCCCCCTTTATTGTCTCTTTTTTCTTATCTCATATCACAATCTCAGTCCTACCTATTCCTATATCTATCAACAAATTACCAAAATTTCACACCCCCGTTCTAAGATCTATCAACAGATCGTGTCTATTCTTGATTCTTAGCACACACACAACATTACTTTTCATTTTTTCTTTACTCTCATCCCATCGTAAGGATCTTCAACCTACGTGACTCTAAACGCTATTATCTCCCTTTGATCAGACCGACGGCACCCTTTTGGCTCGCTCAGAAAATTCCCATGCCCAAGTAGCCCTATTCCTACTAACGTAATATGTCGATTTTTAAGAACATCTTTTCAGAATTATAGTAGTTTAAGTGATTAAACATCATCTTCGTTGAATAATCAACAAACACGAACAATCGACTTTATACTCACTCATATATCGAAAATTCATCGAAATCATATGAAAAATATTACATAAAGTATAAGTCGATTTTTCCAAACATCATTGCAAATTAATAGTACATAGTTTAAATGCTTCAACAACACCTACATTGAATAATTCAACAAAAATTAAATTTAAAACAGCTGTAACAACAAGAAGTTAAATATCTGTTTAGTATTTACATCGATAAAATTCAGCTAAAACACACTTCAACATCGATACCGACATATCGATAATTTGTTTCGTAAATCAATCTTTTCCTTACATCGATTTTATTACTCTTCCCTATTGTAAAACTGAAAAGGAGGGATATGTCAGAAACACTACAGATTTCCTATGGTTGAACTTTTGATTTTTTCTGTCAAATGAGGTCGATTGTGTATTGGCTTTTAAAGACGCAAATTTTTGTTAAAATTTTATATAAAGAAAAAAAGCTAATTTTTGAGAAATTTTTCTCATAACTTTCTTAGTTCTGCGACTAAAAATAAAGTTATTTTAACCTTGCATTTCAATCACAGAACTCGCAGTTAAAAAGAATAGTAATGAAATAATGTTGCAGTTAGAAATATAATGACAGAAAATTCCCGTCGGAATACAATAAATTTATTGTAAATTAAAATTATTTTAACCTTGCATTTCTATGACAAACATCTTCAAATTGCACGACCTCTAGTAACACCAGGAGATAGGCGATTTTCAATTGAAACGACTGCAATTGGTTCTGTTTGAGAAATTTATGAAACGTTCGGTGTAAGGTGCAACACTACACCGCATTTTTTTCACTCATACCTATTACTCAAAATGCGGTGTGGAGCTACAAAAAAAAGTTGGTATTTGGTTCTCTCCAAATACACCAACTATGGGTGCATATAGAAACGTCCAATATTCTAAGCATAATATTTCGAAACATGTACGAGTACCTATGTATATAGGTACATTACTTCAGCCCTGGGATATTTTATTCATCGTGTTCAAAAAAACATTAACATATAACACCTAAGCAGTTTACTCCAACATCTTAAAAAAATTGAACATTGTTAACTATGTAAAGCCTTCACAAACTATGAGATTTATCTTTATGTGAATCTTTGATAAATAATAAATAGGTACCTAATAATAATTAAAATATTGTATGGGTAGGTAAAATCGAGGAGAAGAAAAATATGCCTAAAAGTCTTACACTTTGTATTGGAAAACCGAAATGTGGGAGACTTTTTCTATGTAATCAAAATTAAATCATATTTAAAAGAGCTAAACAATTGCTCAATAATTTAGACTACTTCACTAACTTCATTATGTATGATATGAAAGTGCTATCACGTGGCTGACATGCATCATAAAAAGCCCCAGATGAGTTGTATAACAGTAGGATGTTGCATGTGATTCGATGTAGCTTTTAAGCATGCAGCTCTATTGCTCTTAAATATCATGCGCACGCAAAAAAGCTCTTTTTATGTTTTTTTCTTTCTCAATTTTAGTTAGACTTACCCAATTTTTAGATTTCTTTTAGTATTTCCTTATTCTTACGTTTTTGGGTCAAATAAAACAACATTGAAAAGAGCATTTGCAGTTAAAAGCTCCTTTAAAGCCATTACTTGAAGAAAACGAAAATTTATATTATCCTTTGAACACTTTTTCTCCAGATATAATACAGCACTTTCCGTAGGAAAACTGTTAATATTCGATAAATAAAGAGGAATATTTTGCAAAATCAGCCTATGCACTGAACTTTTCCTAGGAATATATCTTTTGTTGTGTTTATTGTGCTGCTAGTTGATTTTTGACCAAATGCGTGTCCATTTCGAAATGGCGCAATATTTATTATCAAGTGAAATTTAAATAAAAGTGGTCGTACTAACATGTATATAACTTCATCGTAAATGTGTATTCCTGTGTAGTGTATTCTTGTCCAGTTTTCTGTGTATCCATTTTTCGATTAATAACGATTCGATGACCAGTGTATTTGCAAAATATCTGACCTCCGTTGAACTTCGATAGAAAAATATAACAAATAAAAGAGACTTCATCAAAAACCGTTAAATTCTTATTTAAGAAAAACGTACATTTTTAACTCATATATTTTTTTTTGTTCTCAGATCACCCTTTTCGAAACGTCAGATAATGACAAAATGAGTAATTCTTATAGTAGTGACAGTTAAAACGCATTATACAAAAGAATCACATGAATTATAGAAGGTCCTATTAAACAGTATTAAATATATTCTCATCCCTCTTAGCCAGTTTTTTTACTTCCCTTTTTTGTGTACCTATTCTATTGAAAAAGACATCTGATTTTGTAGGTCGTTTGATTGTAGTACGGATATTTGTTATAGAATGGAAACATGTGCATTATAACTAGCAAAAATAATAATATGGTTTCCGAAAATATCTCTAAAGTAAACTTGAATCCATCTTCTCGTTGTGTTAATCTGCGAGTAAATTGTTTCTTACGTAGGATGTGTTAGTGTGAACAAGTGTTACTGCATACATTTACGAGTAATATCTGCGTCTGCGGTGTTTTCCCAACCACTACTACTCAAAGCGAAGTGAACGTGTTATTTCAGCGGATTTGGATCTTTTTACTGTACACGTTATGTACGAATCTAATTTGGTAAGATTTAAAGAGGCTTGTTTTCGTTTATTGAAATATAAAGTATCAAAACAAATTCCGCCTTGTGGTTTTCACTTTTAAAGTATTTGAATTTTTTTTTGTCTAAATTGCAAGAATATGTCTTTAAAAATATAATTCTATCCAAGCAAAATACTTGAAGTTATTGACATACTGATTTCCTGCCCTCAAACTCTAAGGCCGTGTGTGAATTGCGTTAAAATGTGTGTTAAAATTTAAACCGCGTTAAAATTTGACACTAATGAGGTGAATAAAATGGGTTAAAATTTATTGAGCTGTGGAGCAGGTTAAAGTGTGTTAAAATTTGACGTTTCTAGGGATAGAGAAATTTGCTCTTGCTTTTGCATTCAATTCAAACAACGAAATATGAATCAAGAAAAAAAACGAAGGCAGGCTGGAAAACCATACATTAAATGTTAGTTTGAAATCAATTAATTTATATAAATTCAATGCTTTTGTTTTCTAGGGTTTCACAGAAAAAAAATAAAACTAATTGAAATTAGGATAAGTCTGGATGAAAAAAACAAGAATTAAAACAAAATACTTTAAATTTGTAATTTTTCTAAACCAAATGCGAATTTATTGTTTTGTTTCTTTTGAAATGTATGAAAGATATCAGCCATGAAAACTAATTTTCAGTGTTACTACACCGAATAAATCAATGAATCAAAATGGGAATTTTGTTTGAATAATTTTTATTGTTGTTTTAAAATATGACATTAGAATCGAGAACAATAAATAAAAAAGATTTTCTTTTCAGTTTCAGAGACTTTTTGTTAACCCTATTTTCTTAAAAATATATTTTGTAAGAGAAATTATTTTTTCGTGAAAAGAAAACCAAATTTTTATCAGGGAAATTTCTTAAATTATCGAGGGAAATTTTTCTAACCTACGCAGAAATCTTGGTTAAAATAATTGTTTTAACGCAATTCACACAGCAAATGGCTAAATTTGATCCCACCTCAAACAAGACGTCAAATTTTAATAGTGGTAGGAGTTTTAACGCAAATTTTAACGCAATTCACACAGGGCCTAACAGCTGCGAACGCTAAATTTGAAACGCGCAAAACAACTTTTTCAAAGTCATTTAAACACTACTTTGCCGATTTATTTCAAAATTTTTATACTTGAAAATTTATAATATTTTTTATGAACGAGCTCTTATTTCGAGCTAAAATTAAGTTTTAAAAACTTCGAAAAAGAGGAACGAAAAAGCGAAAAGTAAAAAAGACCGTGCGGTTCAAATTTGCAAAACGAAGTGTTTTATTTCATTGTTCTTTTCTTTATCTTCGTCTTACTTTTTCTTGAAAAAAAATAACAAGTAATTAAATATGGCCGGAAGTGCGCGGAATTTAAACATTAGACCAATTCGTGTATGAATTGTGGCTCGTCAAAACACCGGCCACGTTAAAAGGCTCCAAGGCTTCAATCGTCTTCAATTGGGAGTACGGCCAGTTTTACAATTGGACGTCTCAGGATCCCTCTGGATGTTCTTACGTCGGCGACCCTGACCTTGCCGTCCTGCCCTTCGACGACTGCCACGACTCGTCCGGTTTTCCACCGCTGGGGAGGCATATTGTCCTCATGGATAAGGACGAGCTTGCCCACGGTGAGATTGGGTTGGTCCAGTACCCATTTGGATCTGGCTTGCAGGCCAAGCAGATGTTCCTTGGACCACTTCTGCCAGAACTGCTGCTTGAGCCAGCATAGAAGCTGCCATCTTCTCAAGCAACCCGTTTGCTGTTCCGGCACTGGTTCTGGGGGCAGCGACCGTAAACTGCTGCCGATCAATAGGTGCGCTGGAGTTAGCGCTTCGCCGTCGCTTGGATCGGCGCTTAATGGTCCGATTGGCCTTGAATTGAGGATGGCCTGGACCTCGATGAGGACTGTGAGCAGCTCTTCGGTTGTGAGCAGAGCGTTGCCCACGGTACGCTATAACAGCGTTTTCGCCGCCTTCACCGCCACTTCACACAGGCCTCCGAAATGCGGTGCCCTGGGCGGTATCAAGGCGAAGCTGAAGCATTCCTCTGCTGCGAACTCTTGAACTTGTTCTCTCCCTCGCAGGAAGAGTCCTGGACTTCCTTCAGAATCCGTTGGGCTCCCACGAAATTCTTCCCGTTGTCGCAACACAGCGTCCTTGGAAGTCCTCGGCGACATATGAACCTTTTAAGGGCGAGAATAAAGCAATCGATCCGCTGGTAAATTGCCCATTCTTTGGGTCAGAAGTTTTGGTTTGTACTTAAAACAATGTATGCACTGTTGTACAACCTTTTGGCAAGCTTCTTTGGCGTTTATTAGCCAAATCTTTTCTCGAAGCAATGCCATCATCGCTTGAGAACCAGCGTGGTAATTCTTTCGATGGAGATACGTTAAGTATGTTTTTGCGAATGGTGAATTTTGGTCAGCAAAAGTGGGAATTTGGCATCATATTCAATTTGGGCATTTAACAAACGACCGCCAATTTGAATTAACGAAAATGAAAAATTCTCTCCACTATAATTGTGAATGAATGGATTTAATTTTTGAATACTGGGTTGTAATGAAATTTTCTTCCTAAGTTTAAGGCTATGTTTGTTTTCCGTTTTTCAAGGGCTTTATCTTCTAGAGACAACTCAAAATGCGTATTGACCGGCCACGATGATGGTTCTTGCAATAAGAACTTTGGACCGTTGAACCAAATGGACGCATTGAGTTCATTCATATTAGAGCCTCTTGACACAATGTCTGCTGGATTTAGTTTTGTCGGTACATGTTTCCATGATACTTTTTGGGTCGACTCTTGGATGTCGGACTCTCGATTTGCAACAAAGGTTGCAAGGGCAATTGGATGTGTTTTTATCCAATGCAGTGTTATTTCGGAATCCGTCCAGAAAATAACTTCTTCAACGTCAAGATTCAACATCACCTTTACTCTTGCCATAATTTGGCAAGAGTATGCGCTGCGCAAAGTTCTAATCGCGGAAGCGATTTTGTTTTCAAAGGGGCCACCTTAGACTTTGCTGTTAGGAGTGTCGACTTGATACCGTCTGAGCTTTGGCTGCGAATGTAAATGCAACAACCATAAGCTTTTATCGAAGCATCGGCAAACCCACGAACTTGTATTTTTGCGTTCGAATGAGTTTCGGCAAACCTTGGAATTTTTATCTCGCCAAGTTGAGATAAATTGGTTTTGAAACTTTGCCAACTTGTATCAAGGTGCAATGGAATCGACTCATCCCAATCAATTTTTGCAATCCAAAGCTCTTGCAGTAAGTAGGCGGAAACTGATAGAATGTTTCGCTTGGTAGCTCGAAGATCATGAAAATTATTTTCCAAATTGAAGCTGAAAGTATCTTCTTTTGGATGCCAATAAGTTCCTAGAGTTTTGGTAGAGTCTGAATCATTAAATTTGATAGATTTTTCAGTACTCGCAGTGTTATAGAACTCTGGATGGTTTGAGAACCATTTAGCCAGTTGAAACCCGCCTTTTTTAAGGACTTCTTGAATTTCAAACTTTATTATTTTTAGAGTTTCAAGATCATTGACACCGGTTAAGAGATCATCTACATAGAAATTTCTTCGAATTATATTTGAACCAGTAGGGTATATTTTCTCATTAGCATCGCCCAACATCTTCAAACACCGTTGTAAAAAGAAGGAATCAAGTACGAACACAACGACGGTGTAGAAAGAGGAAGCAAGTACGAACGCAACGACGGTTTAATAACGACTTAATCAGTCAACACATTTTATTTTCCCATTGTCTATACATTTGAGTTTTGGCAATACACAAGAATTGCAAGCATGTAAAACTGTGCTGCGCGTGCAATACCTCAACTGTGGGACCAGACATTCATAATTGATATTATTGATACACGATATGCGTGAACCTGAATTCATTGAATTGTTCCCACATTTGAAGTATTGCTGACAATACTTTTAACATATGCTGACAATACTTTTAACATACTCCCCCCTTTGAGAGTTTTTAACTCTCTAAACTAAATTTCTAATGAATATTTTATACATTTTAATTTTATCAATATTGTGTTCTTATATTAAAACAAACAAAAAAACTAAAAACAAAACTTACACAAACAAAACAAATGTAACCACTATTAATTTACTGTTTACACAAAATTTGTAAAATGCAAAATAAAATAATGTTCAAAGAAATAAATCAAAAAAAATTTGATTAACAATAAAAATGCAGGGTCATTCAATGCTTAAATATTTACATTAAATCTAGAAATACCACGTCTGGGAGCAGCGACTGGGTGCCTTCGTCGGTAGCAGTAAGCGATGCCAATCCCAATCATGCCAGCCAATAACAAGTAGCCCAGCCCGTAATGATGGTAATCGTGAACGTTGAATTTCGATGTGGCGTCTTCTGATTGCTGCATCACACTGTCGATTTGGTCTTTCAGCTTCGAAATATCTATTTTTTCCATTTCCTTTATTTGCGGAGGACTGCTGATGTTCGATTCTGTGCGATTTGTAATCCAAGCGTTTATGTCGGTTTTTGGAATAAAGGAATTTTTAATGGCGATGTTATTTTTGTATTCCCGTTCCCCTTTAATAGTCAAAGATGGCATTTTCAGCAAGCAAGATTCCTTAAAATCGAGTAAGCCATTACCGAATACTGAAAGGCTTTCAGTAGAATCTTCGCATACAAGATGCCCCGTTGTATTTGAAACTGTAGAAAATATCCAAGTGTTGGAGTTTTGAAGTGCCTTCCAATAATCTGTGACAGGTATTTTGTTTAACTTGCATTCGTGCAACGCATTATTCCTGTGGTTTAGCAAGCCTATTTCACAACTACTCGTGACAGCTTGCTTTGTGTATGTAGGGTGCAATTTTTTGCAGAGAAACTGTTGAGGTGATAGAATGCGGCATTGACTAAGTTCTAGCTCGGGCAGCGGGAAAAATGCATCCCTTGTCAATGAAATTGCAAGAAATTGGGATGTAACTTCAACTAAAAAGCTTGAGGACTCTTTTAAAATAGGGATCGGATGTACATTAAACAACTGGAACTCAGTGGTATCTACCAGTGGTAGTCGTATTTCAAAAACTACTGTTTCTTTAAGAACTCTTCCTTTTACAGACATCATCTTATACAAGTCCATTGTTGATCCCTTAGCCAGTGTCAATGCTGATGGAAGGTGTGCCTTAATTACCATAATTTGTTCGGTCAGTTGATTTGGGGTTATTATTTGTGGGTTTATCATTGCATGATTTAGATCCAGCAGCACATCTAGAAGAACATCCTGAACCTTTTCATAGTAAGAAATAATCAAAATCAAGTACGAAGTCAACGAAGCAATGTTTTGCTTAACTTCATTAAGGTTTTGTTTTTCTTTTATTGCGTTTGTGATGCTCGATAAGAAGACATTTAAGGCTTGAAACTGTTGAGTTATTTGGAACGTATTGCGTTTCAAAAGATTTGCTGTAGAATCAGCAATGGAAGTCTGCTTTCGAATTAGAGTTCTCAGATGATGTTCGTGTTGATTTACGATGTTTATCTGATCTTCAATGTGCTTAGCATCATCCTGATCAAGAACACCAAATAGACTACTTGCCAACTTTCCTACAATGTCCAGAGGAGATCTGCGTGATCTGGTTCTTGTATTTTTTCCCATGTTGTAATTGTCGAGGAGCTCGTTATTGTGCTCTATAATTGTGAGTCTATGTCGGAATTGCTCTGTAATTGGTTGGCAGTATACATGTTAAGCTACTTCTTGTCCACAAAGTTCTTCAATATGGTGAAGGTATGATTTTATCTGATTTAATTCATGAACATAAGTAGTTAGATTATAGTACACATAAATTTTCCAATTGCTGTTGATGGTTTGTATTTTCCCTATGTCCTCAAAATATATGCCAGTTGCATTATCCAATTGAGTTATGTTTACACGTTAAATTTTTTGAGACATTGATAGAGGGAAGATTGATAAAACCATGAGGTCCACGGATAGAAGAGATTTGGGATTTTTTTTGACATTTGTCTTACATCGCTGATTGCTTTGAGCTCTTGAGCTTCATCTGCTGCAGTTTCATCTTCCATGGGCAATGGGCATAAATTGTGAATTGCACGCTTGAATGTCCCATTCTGCGTCTTAACAGTTGCAACGCGTACGAGGTTATCATTGCCTTTTATAACTTCCTCTACACGACCAAACTTCAATTTCATTGGAGCAACATTTTCTTCTTTTATTACAACCATTGCACCAGGAAGCAAGTTGACTGATTCATGGATCCATTTAGGTCTCTGTTGTAATAGGTGAAGACATTCAGTTTTGGTATTTGCTGACACTATTAATACAAATTTCATCTTTCGGCGTTCTGGAATGTCTTCTGGAGCCAATGAAGGCCTTGTTTCCAACAATATTTTATCATCTGGGCCGCTAAACCAAGTTGGTGTATATAGAAGTCTTTGTAGATCGAGCCCTCTTGTTGCAACGCAACATGCAAAAAAAACAATGGATTTGGAGAGCTCCACATCCATAAAATACAAGTGCCGACGGCACTTGCAATACCCATCGCAAGAAACTACCGACGGCAAAACAACTGCACTACATTACCACAATTGGTAACATCTCTCTCAAAACAAAGAGAAAATGGGAGGAGACTTTGGGAGGTCCCAAAACATCGCTTTGACACCTCCTACATGCGATGTTTTCTTTACTTTCTTTTTGATGAGGAAAGTGATGTTTGGAGAGCAAAGAGGAAAGGAAGAAGGAGGCAGTGAAGGGGGAAGCTGTTGGTCGCCGACGAAAATCCTCTACAAGTCAACGTCCTATAGAGGTACCAACGGATGAACAGCTGTAAGCGGATACCGAGGTGTTATGTAGATGTGGATTGGAAATGAAAACTCACTTGCGCATTGATAATCAAGATCATAAGATCATAACAATAAAGAACGTGAATTAAGTTGAAACGTTTTGCCTATTTTTTTTCTATTCGATTTATTAGTGAAGATCTTATGTCGCTTTAGTTCATTTTTCTTGCGAGAAGTAAAAGAAAGAAACAAAGGGAAAATAAAGATAAGGTTAAATGCTCTGCAAGAGTTAAGATAATTGTTTTCTTTTTTGTTCATATGAAATATTGCACTGATCAAAGATCCCGCCGGTAAACTATAGGTGGATAAACGCGACGACTGACTGCGGTTGAAACCTAAGATAAAAACTTTTAAGCGAGTGTCCTTGCGATACATTTTGGTCCTTCGAGCCGGATATAAAGGATCCTAAAAGGATCAGTGTAAAAAACTTAAAAATTAAATTTCATTTTCTAAAAACTGAAGTGCGAATTGACAATTTCGTGTGAATCGTGGTTTGCTAATCAAACAAAGAACAATCGCGTTAATGTGCTGGATGAAAGACATTTTCTTGTTGGAAAAAAGAACGCGTACTTCTACTTGCTGTGAGGATTAGATTCTGGAGAAGCTGTACAACGAGGGAGCAACGCTTTAAAAACAGGTGTGTGTCATTTTTTTATAATAAGTAATAGCTTAAATTGTTGATCCTTAGTGACTTAAATACATTCGTGTGTAGTGTGTCCTCGGTTTATTTGTACATATATCCTTATTGATTATCAAAATGAGCAAGGGAAAGGTTATAAATTATATCGATGCAATTCAAACAATTGCACAAGATATAGATGCCGACTATAGGGCATATGTTTGCTTAGAGACAACAAAAAAAACAGTTCATATGAACGAAGCGAGGTTATCGGAACTAGAATCGTCTTTTGAAGAGGCTAGGTCGTTACATCAGAAAATTTTTGAAGCTCCTACAGAAGAATCCAAGGTAAAATATATGGAAGCTCTTACGTTTCACAAATTAAAAGAGGTATTTTTTAATTATTCATCTGAGTTAAAACAACATCTTACGATTATCGATACCCAGACTAGTTTCAACAAGTCTTTAAGTGGTTCAAACGCACCATCGATAGAATTAAAGCTTCCTCATATCAAAATTCCTACTTTTGATGGATCATTGAAAATGTGGCCAGAATTTAAGGGTTTGTTTGAAGGCTTGGTCAATAGAAACACGTCAATTTCTGATGCTCACAAATTGCATTATTTAAAAAGTAATTTAACCGGTGAAGCAGCGAGAATGCTGCGAAATACAGATACGAATTTTGAAGCCGCATGGGCGATCCTTACAAAAAGGTTTCAAAATGTTAGATTATTAAAGGATAATCAGTTTAAACTCCTTTTTGATCAACCTAAAATTGAAAAAGAATCATCAGAAGATCTCAAATTGTTGTTAGACACAACAAATGAATCTAAACAATCTCTGAGAAATCTTGGAGTACCTGTAGAATCCTGGGAAGACGTTCTTATTTTCCATACAGTCCAAAAATTGCCTTTTACGACACGAGGGCTTTGGGAAACACATATTGCGACTCATGTGGATTATCCGAAATACAGTGTATTAGAGGATTTTATTCTCATGAGATCGCGAACCTTAGATATCCTTGGACAACCCGCGTCAGGGTTTACTCCACAAAAACCCAAATCTAAATCGACATCAATCCGTACACACAATTCAACAATTGCGAACAAATGTTCACTTTGTCAAGGTCTGCATTCGATTCGAAATTGCTTCAAGTTTAAGGCATTAAATAGTCAAAAAAGACTTGAAGTTGCTAAGAAGAAAAAATTGTGTTTAAACTGTCTCTCCAGTACACATGCAACACAACATTGCACAAGCACTTTCACATGCTCAACGTGCCAAAGAAAGCATCATTCATTACTGCACTTAGCAGAGCCAGTTAATGCAATGCTTGCAAATGAATACGCTCCAACGGGAGCTATTTTACAACCTACCCATCCAGTGTGCTCTTCCACTAATACATCCCAATCGGGATTGCTAGAGAATCCTTCGTCCTTTGTCAAAAACGCTTCAACGTACAATGCGTTCATAGCCGAAAACACTCAATCAGTGGTTCTTCTGGCTACGGCCATTATTAAGGTTATGACACCTACAGGCCAACCGTTGCTGCTTCGAGCGCTATTGGACCCAGGATCAGAGGCTTCTTTTATAACTGAATCTGCCGTTCAGCTTTTAAATCTAAAGAAGGAAAGGAGTTGGACTAACATTATTGGAGTCGGAAACACCACTACAAGCACCTCCAATTGTAAGGTTATCCTTACGATTTTATCGCGGGTAAATGAAAACTTTAGCTTACAGCTTAACGCTTTAGTTCTTCCCAAACTAACAGCACTGCTCCCTACGCAAAATATTTCAAAGTCTAACTGGACTTATCTTCACAATCTCGCACTTGCCGACCCATACTTCAACAAACAAAATAAAATCGACGTTTTACTGGGCAGTGATGTTTATCCCTACATTATCCTTGATGGTCTCATTAAAGGACCACAGGGTTCCCCTATAGCGCAGCGGACGGAATTAGGATGGGTCCTGTCTGGAGGGATCTCATTAAATAACACGCCAACGATAACATCACTCCATCTGAAAATCGATATTCAGCCGTTGGACACTTTATTAGTCAAGTTTTGGGAACTTGAACAAATTCCAAATCGGAAGCTACTCTCTCCAGAAGAAGATCAGTGTGAAACACTTTTTTGTCGAACTCATCACCGCCAATTAGATGGAAAATATGTCGTCAAACTTCCTTTTAAAGAAGAAGTACCCCCCTTATTAGGTTGGTCACAAAGGTCAGCACTTGTTCGATTTTTACAATTGGAGAAAAAATTCAAAACCAATTCGTGTTTCTTTGAAGAATATAAGAAAGTATTCGATGAATATAAGGACCTTGGCCACATGATTGAGGTGGAAGCTACTGAATTATCGGCGCCTCATTATTTTCTTCCCCACCACGCAGTGATAAAAGAATCTAGCTCAACCACGAAATTACGTATAGTTTTTGACGCGTCATGCAAAACATCAGATGGAACATCTCTCAATGATCATCTTCATGTTGGCCCGAGATTGCAGGATGACATCTTTGACCATATAGCTCGCTTCAGAAAACATAAAATTGCATTCACTGCCGACATCAACAAAATGTATAGGCAAATTTGGGTTCCGCATGCTGACTCTTTCTACCAACTTATTTTATGGCGTGATAGAGAAGGGGAGGAAGTGAAGATATACCGCCTCAATACGGTCACATTCGGTACAGCTTCTGCACCTTACTTAGCGATTCGCACGCTTCAACAACTGGCAGCAGATGAACGAGATGACTACCCTATCGCGTCTACAATGGTTTTAAAAAACTTCTATGTGGACGATGTTATTCATGGGGCAGACTCAGTAACCGAGGCCTTGGTCATGCAGTCTCAACTCATATCAATGTTGGCGCGAGGAGGATTTCCTATTCGAAAATGGGTCAGCAACAGTGAAAGGCTACTGACATCTGTTCCAGAGAAGGATAGAGAAATCCAAACTCCACTCTCCTTTAACGAAGAAGATACAATAAAGGCTCTTGGAATACAATGGCATCCTGCGAAAGATATTCTTACGTTCAAAATAGATCTTCAAGAGAAGAAGAAAACGACCAAGCGAATTATCCTGTCAGACCTTGCGCGTCTTTACGATCCAATGGGATGGATAGCACCATGTGTCATCGTCGGCAAGATATTGATGCAAGAGATATGGAAAGAAGAACATACTTGGGATTCTGAGCTCCCAGCAACAATTGTTTCTACGTGGAACAAACTAAAGGTGGAACTCAACATGTTGAAGGCCATAGAGATTCCACGCTGGATTAATTTTACCAAAACTTCAATGGTTGAAGTCCATGGATTCTGCGATGCCTCGGAAAAAGCATATGCTGCAGCAATCTACCTTCGAATAAGCAATGGAAATCAAACTTTTACGAACCTTATCGCTGCCAAAACTAGAGTAGCACCACTGAAAAGCAAGTCCATAGCTAGGTTGGAACTTTGTGGAGCATTGCTATTAGCACAGCTAATAACACATATTGTAAAGACGATGGATCTCCAAACATCAAAAATATTTACCTGGTGTGATTCTCAGATTACGCTGGCTTGGATCAAAAGTGCACCTTACACAAGAACAACATTCGTTGCTAACAGAGTGGCAGAAATTCAAGAACTCATCGACCCTCAAGTTTGGAACTACGTTCCATCCAAGGAAAATCCTGCTGACATTGCATCCAGAGGAGCCTCTCCCAATGAACTCGTCAAAAACCACCAATGGTGGCACGGGCCTGAATTTTTACAAGAATTTGATGAGAACCGCCATATTTCACTTGACATAAAATCTACCGACCTCGAGACAAAAGCGTCAGAGAAACCAAAAGCAAAAGGTGAGTTGATCGCGTCTGGCCACCCCATTGTAAATATTTTTCAGCTCTGCGTTCACTTCATGTGTTTCGAAACAAATGAACTGCTTTTTAAACGTTTTTCATCATTAAATCGTCTTTTTAAGGCTACGGCGTACTGGCGTCGGTTTTTTACAAATTTAAAATTTAAGTCACAGAATTTATCGACCCGCGTAACTGGACCACTTTCAGTAGACGAAATATCTTCAGCTAGAACGCGATTGATTGCTTGTGCCCAGGAAGAGTTTTTTTGCTGAAGAAATTTCACGGCTCACAAAAGGTGAAACCGTGTCAAAAAGGAGCAACCTAGCACGGCTGTCGCCATTTCTGGACGAGAAAGGTGTTCTTCGAGTTGGAGGGCGCTTGGAAAATGCTGAATTGCCCTATTCACAGCGACACCCAATTATTTTATCATCGCAAAGTCTCCTTACTACGCTAATTATTCATGACACCCACATGAAGTTACTTCATGGAGGTCAGCAATTAATGATGGCCACACTTCGTTCTGAATACTGGATTTTACATCTTAAATCAACAGTCAAAAAATGCATTCATAAATGCCTAAAATGTTACAGGTTTACGGCAACGGAGATGCAACAGAAAATGGGAAATTTACCCACGTTAAGAGTAACTCAAGCACGACCTTTTCAGACATCCGGAGTGGATTATGCTGGTCCAGTTCAGTTAAAGGCATGGAAAGGTCGGTGTAATAAACTGACAAAGGCATACATAGCCATTTTTATATGTTTTTGTACTAAGGCAGTACACCTCGAGCTTGTGAGTGATTACACGACACCAGCATTTCTCGCCGCTTTTAAACGGTTCACGGCTCGTCGCGGAATATGTACCAACCTATACAGCGATTGTGGAACTAATTTTAAAGGAACCGCAACGGTTCTGGAAACAGAAAGGTCACATATGTCAAAACAATGGAACGAAGACATTGCGCAACTAATGCAAGCTAATGGTACCAAATGGCATTTCAACCCTCCTGCCGCTCCGCATTTCGGTGGACTTTGGGAGGCAGGTGTAAAGTCCATGAAGTATCATTTGAAGCGGACAATAGGACATTACAGGCTCACTTTTGAGGAATACGCGACGATACTAACCCAAGTAGAAGCTTGTCTCAATTCACGGCCACTCTGCCCTGTCACTGAAGATCCAAACGATTTGTCTATTTTGACGCCAGGACATTTTTTAATTGGATCCTCGCTAAACACAGTTCCGGAAAAAGATCTAACAAATGTAAAGGACAACTATTTAGATAGATGGCAACTAATGCAAAAGATTCAACAAGGTATATGGAAAAAATGGACATCTGAATATTTGGTTCGACTACAACATCGGCCAAAATGGCTATCGCCAAATTTAGAGCTCAAAGTTGGACATCTAGTGCTCCTACCTGATCAACAAACACCCCCCACTCTTTGGCGAATCGGAAGAATCACCGAAATGCATCCTGGAGCTGATGGCAAAGTTCGGGTTGTCACAGTTAAAACCGCCAGTAGTTCGTATAAACGCCCTATAACAAAACTGTGTTTTCTACCTATGCTGAACGACTCAACGTTACCAAGCGAAAGCGACACACACACACGTTAAAACCATATCCACGTCTTAGCTATATAAAATTTAAATTATACCTATACTTAATTTACAATGCATTTAATATCTATATCATCTAATTTATATATAATCCATAACCTATTATTGCCACACACCATTCACCACACTATTTTTTTTCTATTTTTCATGACCTACATCACCTCACATTAAACATCACCGGTGAGGTACCGGCTTCTAATAACCCAGGACGCTTTAACCTTAACCTGTTCGGATATATGGAGCATGGGTTTCGATGATGAAGTTTCCTTTTCGATGGCCCGGCAGGATGTTGCAACGCAACATGCAAAAAAAACAATGGATTTGGACAGCTCCACATCCATAAAATACAAGTGCCGACGGCACTTGCAATACCCATCGCAAAAAACTACCGACGGCAAAACAACTGCACTACATTACCACAATTGGTAACATCTCTCTCAAAACAAAGAGAAAATGGGAGGAGACTTTGGGAGGTCCCAAAACATCGCTTTGACACCTCCTACATGCGATGTTTTGTTTACTTTCTTTTTGATGAGGAAAGTGATGTTTGGAGAGCAAAGAGGAAAGGAAGAAGGAGGCAGTGAAGGGGGAAGCTGTTGGTCGCCGACGAAAATCCTCTACAAGTCAACGTCCTATAGAGGTACCAACGGATGAACAGCTGTAAGCGGATACCGAGGTGTTATGTAGATGTGGATTGGAAATGAAAACTCACTTGCGCATTGATAATCAAGATCATAAGATCATAACAATAAAGAACGTGAATTAAGTTGAAACGTTTTGCCTATTTTTTTTCTATTCGATTTATTAGTGAAGATCTTATGTCGCTTTAGTTCATTTTTCTTGCGAGAAGTAAAAGAAAGAAACAAAGGGAAAATAAAGATAAGGTTAAATGCTCTGCAAGAGTTAAGATAATTGTTTTCTTTTTTGTTCATATGAAATATTGCACTGATCAAAGATCCCGCCGGTAAACTATAGGTGGATAAACGCGACGACTGACTGCGGTTGAAACCTAAGATAAAAACTTTTAAGCGAGTGTCCTTGCGATACACCTCTAGATACAATATCGGCCGGGTTGTTACTTCCCTTAACAAAATGCCATTGTTGTATCTCTGTGTTCGCTTGAATTTTGACCACCCTGTTCGCAACGTAATTATCCCATGTGTAGGAAGGCGATCTTATCCATGCTAGTACCGTGGTTGAATAAGTATAGTAACATACCTTTTTTATTTGATCAGATAGTAGTGGGAGCAACTTCGCTACTAGTTCAACCATGAGAACAGCTCCTTGTAGTTCAAACCTCGCTATAGTAGTTGCCTTCAGAGGACCAACCCTTGATTTTGAACACGACAGTTGTGAATGAATAGTTCCATTGTCCTCTACAGGTCTTAAATACACACATGACCCATAGGCGTTTTGACTGCTGTCTGAGAATGCGTGCAGTTGGATGTTTCTTTCACTGCTTGGACAAGAGACATATCTTGGTAAGCTTAATTCTTTCAACATCGAAAAACTTTTCAAATAACGAATTCACTTGTTTGCTTGATCTTCAGGGACGTTGTCATCCCATGATAAATCTGTTTTCTATAGCTCCTGCAAGAATAGTTTTCCCAGAGTCCAAGTAGTCCCAAGGGATCAAATAACCTTGCAAGATTGGCTAGTACGGTTCGTTTGCATACTTTCTCGTATTGATTAAATTCATCAAAGTCAAATTTAAATTTGAATGCATCCAAAGAGGGATCCCAGATTAATCCAAACGTTTTGATCACTTCAGATTGATTAAATGCAACTAGTTGTTCTTTATGCTCTTCAGGAATGTTCTGCAATATATCAGGATGATTAGAACAAAATTTTCTTAGCTCAAAGTGACCCATTTTTAAGACATTGTTGACATCTGTTAATAGGTTTTTAGCCTCGTCTATAGTCTCAGCACCTGCAAGACAATCGTCTACATAAAAATTGTTTTTTATAATCTGCGATGCAAGAGGATATTGTTCCTCAACATCTTCAGCGAGCTTTACTAAGCATCTAGTGGCCAGATATGACGCTGATGCTGTACCATAAGTTACTGTGTTCAGCTGGTACAATTGGAGTGGACTGCTGCGTTCCGATCCCCACAAAATTAGCTGCAACATTCTATCACAAGGATCTACTAACACTTGTCGGTACATTTTGCTAACGTCACCCGTGAAAACATATTTGAGCATTCGAAACTTGGTTATAATGAAAAATAAGTCTGGTTGAACTGTTGGACCAACCATTAAACTGTCATTAAGTGAATATCCAGAGGTACTTTTAGCTGATGCATCAAATACCACTCTTAGATTTGTTGATGTGCTTTCGGGTCTTATAACACAGTGATGAGGGATTACAAAATGAGTGTTGCACAGTTTGCTTTCATCAATTGGACTCATATGACCAAGAGCTTCGTACTCTCGCATAAAGTCTCCGTATAATAATTTCAGCTTTTGATTTTTGTCTAGTTTCCGCTCAAGCGCCAGGAAGCGTCTTTTAGCTATTTCGAGCGAGTCTCCCAAAACAATGCTTGGATCCTCTTTACATGGTAACCGCACAACGAACTGATTGACGGCTATCATTAACTCTTACGTTTTTCTTGAAATGTTCTTCACAGTCATGTTCTTCTTTGCTCATGGTATTTGCTGGCATATCATGATTTTCCGTTTCCCAGAATCTCCGCACCAATTTGTCTAAAGAAGATAGCGTAGGACCTGTAGCTATGTGGCAATGAACGGGAGTTAATGTGTCTGTTTGTATTGGTGGTATGCTTCCAGCCAATATCCAACCAAGCTTTGTATTTCGTAACAAAGGAAGATCATTTGAAATCTTGACTTCTCCTGGCAAGAATAGCTCAAAAAATATGCCGGCCCCTATCAACATGTCTATACGTTGATTTTTAAAGCTTGAAGGATCTGCCAGTCGTATATTCGGTGGAATTTTCCAGCGAGACATGTCAATATGCGTACTCGAATTATAGTCACTAATGCGAGGCATAATGCTTGCCTCTATAGTTGCCTGGAATCCGGATGTTCTTGACTCAACCATTACATTAGTGACGAAATCTGCCTTGCATTCTTTACCCCCTATTCCCGTTATTGGCACACTCTTGCGACGTTGCTTGAGGCCCAACTCAGTGGCAAGGGACTGCGTTAAGAAATTTAATTGTGAGCCAGAATCTAGCATTGCACGGCAAGCGATTCTAATTCCGTTGGATGAAATGCAGTTTATAACTGCTGTGGCGAGATGTACCTGACGTACTCTTTCTGGTCCTGATGCAGTATTCGCAGATTTTAAATTTAGAAAATTTTTATTACGCTTACCAACATTTGTTGAATTATCTGATTTGTTGATCTGCCTATTTGGAGAGTAGTCTTGCTTCGTCTGCTGTGGATGAAGAAGGGTGTTGTGTCTTCCTTCGCATTTTTGGCATCCTCGGGACTGGCATGATTTGGCGAAATGTCCTTTCTTTAGACAATTTTTGCACAGCATCAGCTTGTACACTGCTTTTCCTCGTTCCGGACCTGTAAGAGACAAAAAATTAGTGCAATTGTATATACCATGCTTACTTGAATTGCACATAGCGCAATCGATACTATTGGCACTAGTGGAAGCGACTAACGCTGATGTTTTCTTTCTCTCTTCACGACTGCAAATTGCTTCCAATGTTTGGAAGCGTGATTCCACAAGTTTGAAGAAAGCATCTAAACTGGGACTGCTTCTGGGATCCTCTAAGGTTTGCTCAAACAGCGTTCTGCTCTCCTTGTCTAACTTTTGGAGCATTAGATAGACCACTATAGGGTCCCAATTGGTAACTTCGTATCCAAGATTGGATATTGCCTGCATTCCCTCCTTTGTGGCATCATGCAATCGTCTCAGACTGGAAGCTGTCCCAATTGCTGGTGATTGGGACAGCAATTTCGACAATTGAGCTGTCAACAGCAACCTTCTATTATCAAACCGATCAACCAGAGTATTCCATGCCACGTCATAATTTTTGTCAGTGTGCTGGAAATGCTGTATTAAGCTGTGCGCTTCTCCTGTCACATTCGCACGTAGGAAATACAGTTTTTGCGCAGCAGGAATCGGTTGGTCATGTATAAGTTGTTTGAATAGATCATAAAATTGCCGCCAATTGAGGAAGTTCCCATCGAACTTTGGCAGCTCAATTTTGGGTAATTTTATAGTTGGAGCGACTGGTGACTGTGATGGCTTCTCAATAGATTTGGGATTATTTATTAGATCACACAGCTCCACCATCGCCAGCTCAACTCGGTCTTGCACGTCGAAATAGCGTTCGACCTCGTGAATTAATAAGTTTTGGCCGAGTCTCCTGAATAGTTCCGCAACATCGCTCCAACTCCGCTCAATTGACCTGGACTTTATCTTGCAGTAAGCCTCGCTTTGTCCCAGAGCCAGCTCGGTGGAAATTTTCTCCAGCGTCTTCTCCAGGTTACTTACGAGCAATAGAAAGATCTCCTTGTTGGTCGTTATGGAAGGCTGATTATTATTTGTTGCCGCTGCAGATGCTTGTTGGCTTGCTTCTGTGTCAACAGCAGGTGGGTTTACCTTACTCTTGGAAACTTTCTGAGTTCGTGACTTCCCATCAGCAGAAGTTTCCTGAAGTCCGTTATCCATTCCGTCTATGCGAATGTTTAGATCACTTAACATTCGCTCTTTGATCTTTCGTATTGCTTCGTAATAGTCTTTTTTGAAGTACTGATGGTCAAGCTGTTCAGCGAATTTATCCCGGATAATGCTGTCTGTCTCATCGAAACTCTGCCAATTCGCTTCTAAATTGGCCCGACGCTCCAACAAATAGCTTAAGGTTTTCCTTGTTTCGGAATCCTTTGCATAATTGCTGCTTATGCGGCAAATTTCTTAACCCAACCTTTCCTGGTTTTCAAGTCCATTACACTGACACTTTCTGCTTAACTCATTTTTTTTAAATTTTTTTTTTTTAGTTCTTTAGTTCACACGACACAACCACGCAAACAACAAAAAAAATTACTTGAAATTACAATTATTTTAAAGAAACAAAATAAATCAGGCAACTAAACTTTTTCAGTTAAGTGTCCTGTCACGGTCGCCAAAATGTAAAAAGAAGGAATCAAGTACGAACACAACGAGGGTGTAGAAAGAGGAAGCAAGTACGAACGCAACGACGGTTTAATAACGACTTAATCAGTCAACACATTTTATTTTCCCATTGTCTATACATTTGAGTTTTGGCAATACACAAGAATTGTAAGCATGCAAACTGTGTTGCGCGTGCAATACCTCAACTGTGGGACCAGACATTCTTAATTGATATTATTGATACACGATATGCGTGAACCTGAATTCATTAAATTGTTCCCACAATTGAAGTATTGCTGACAATACTTTTAACATATGCTGACAATACTTTTAACAACCGTATTGCTAAAAATGGCGCTGGAGACGTGCCATACGTTACAGTGTTTAGCCGAAAATGTTGTAGTGGTTGAGACGGATACTACCTCCACACTATGAGCTGATAAATCGAGTGCTCTTCAGCAATGCATACTTGCCGGTACATTTTTGTAATATCAGCCGTAATGGCGTATTTGTGTATTCGAAAACGGAGCAACATCGAAAATAGCTCCTCTTGAATGGTTGGCTGGCGCAAAGCACACTGATGTGGAATGAAATAGTGCGGGCTTTTCGGGATTTCATTATTTGTAGGCGACATACATATGTCCTAACAAAAGATACTCTTTCATGAAATCCATATACATAGCATTTAAGTCGCCATCTTTGGATAGTTTTCACTCCAGTGCGAGAAACCTTCGTTTGGCAGTTTCAAACGATGATCCAAGCGAGTTTGGAGACGATTTAAACGGTAGTTTAACCTCGAAACGACTGGAAGGCAAAAGTTTTGTATTGTCAACAAAGTGTTTTTCGCACAACTGTTGTTCTGGCGTTAGAAACTTTTTCGTTTCTCCAGGAATTTCTTCCAGTAAACAAAATGTTTGCACAATTTTGTCTTAGTCTGGTACCAAATTACATTGTTTGGTATTTGAATTTGTACCTTTGGGATATTTTCCGGATATAATCCAACCCAAAAGTGTTTTTTGAATAGTAGGATATTCAGGGTCTTGTTTAATTTGACCAACCGACAATAATTCGAAGAATGTTTCCGCTCCTATTAGTAACTCAATTTTTTGAGGCTTATTGAAGTAAGGATCAGCTAATATAATGTTGGAAGGTATATTCCAATTCGTAATATTTATGGCTTCAGTTTTCAGTTTTAAATTCATTTTTTATTGTATATCACTTAAATCTACTTACATGCTAACAAAAATGTTTAAACTAGCTTACATAATACCTTAATTAACTTACTGGCCCTAGGCGGGTACTCTGAATTATACTATAACTTATTTCTAGTCCCTTTCGGCCTAATGATACAATATCTATTTCTTACTATAACTAGTATTAGAGCTAAGAAATTTTTTAAAAAAACTTAGCTTTTTAGATCCTTTTTTATGTTTTTCTTAAAACTACTTAGACTAATTAAAACTACTTAAAACTAGAGCAGCCATAGTAGCTTTTTATATATATATATTTTTTTTTTTTTGTTTTTTGTGTTTTATAATTTTTTTTTTGGGATTTTATATTTTTTCTATTTTTTTTGAGTTTTGGGGACGCACAGTCATTTTTACATTTTTTTTTTGATTTTTATTTTTTACAATTTTTTTTTTTTGATTTTCGACGCCGCTTTAATTTTTATAATTTTTTTTTTTTTTTGGTTTTTATTTTTTTTTGGTTGCCACTATGCCTACCCCCTATACCCTAAGTCTTACACACTAAACCTTTGTAAGCCAGCCATAGGCGACTCGCTATCCGTAACATTTTCCCTATGTTGCTCAGACAACCACCAGAACATATTCGACGTTTTGATAACGTCCCGTCGATCGCGATCTGAAACCGCCCCACTGTACCGGAGGAGCTCTTCAACTTCTCCGCCTACTGCGGCGACGTCCCGGCTGCAAAGGAGCCGTCGTTCTACGGACTTACGGCAGACGTGGTAGATTAACGTAACCGCCAATCTGTCCTGTATCAAACCTATCATGTCAAAATAGAGGAAAGCCTCCGGTGGGACGAAGCCACTGAAACGTGTTCTCTCCATATATTCAATGTTGCCCTTGCAGTATGACCACAAGTCAGTTTTATCAAGAAGTTGTCGATTCTGTTTATTTGAGCCCCGTTGTAAAGGACCTCATTAGGATAATATTTTCTGTACTCCGACTCTGGTGTTCTGTGCAATCCAAGACAGGTACGCAGACACTGTCTCTCAAACAGCCGAATCTTTTCCATCTGAGACGCTATAACATTGAACCATACAGGGCACCCATAGACAATCATTGGCCTTATGAGGGCCATGTAGCAAATCACCTTCACTCTGCTATCAAGTTGACTGCTGTGAAACAGTCGCCTTGTCAGAGCAAAAGCTCCTCTAGCCCTGGCCAGAGCAGCATCCATATGTTTGTTAAAATATAGATACTGATCTAGCCAGATGCCCAGGTACTTGACTACTACTTTGCTTGGCAGTGGGTGGCCATATAGATCAACGATCACCAGCTTTCGCCAGTTCTTTCTCGTATCCCCTGAGGCCCGAGCCAACGAGGTTCTAAACACAATTGTTTCCGATTTCTGGAAGTTGATTTTCAACTTCCAGTCATCGCAATATTGCTGAATCTTATCGAAGTCACGCTGCAAAAGTATTCTGATGACCTCGATCTTTAGACCTGTTCTGTACGCTATTAGGTCGTCGGCGTACGCTATGGCATGGTGAAGGGAACCAATTAGATGTTTGCCTTCCCTCATCCTAAGTTGCTGCTGGAGCAGCTTTTTTTGATTTTTTAATAATCTGGTATCGAGGACAACCCCGATAATTAGCAGGGTGCCCATCTCCACCACAGAGAACGCACTTCAATAGGGTCTTGTCTTCGACCCTTGTCTCACCGAGCTTACACTCTTTGTCGTTGTGGTTCTCTCCACACTTTACGCACCTCGACTGTATTTGGCAGTTGAATGCGGCGTGCCCGAACCGTTGGCCACGAAGACATTGTAAAATGTTCCCGTCCCTGTTTAATTTTTCCCATCTTACCATCTGGTAGTCCAGGATGGAGATTTTCCTTAGACTCTCCAAACGGCTATTGGGTGATAAGGTGACGAGGAACATCAGCAATAGCCGCTTCTCCCGTCTTGCCTTGGCCGTGGTGAACGACTTGAACCCGATAAACTCGAGATCGTCGCCCGCCAACCTGCGGAGTTCAGTTAAGAGCTCCTCTGGGTCAGAGGTAGGCTCTACCCCTTTCAATAGCATTGTTTTCGGTTTCTCCTCTTTGGGAGTATAATAACTAAAGTGTTGGGTGGTTGTTGTTTGCAAAAACGCCCGAACGATCTTGTGGTCACCAATGTTTTCGCATTGGATCGCATGTCGATCTTGGCCTAATCTTTTAATTGTAAATTTGTCACTAATGGCGGACTTACATAAGTTTTTGGTAGCTTGAAGTTCCATTTTTAGGGTGTTGATAGGGGGCACCCTGCTCTTTGTCTTCTTCTTTTGTTGTTGTTGGGTTGGCTGCTGCTCTGCTGATTGCTGCTGTTGGTCTGCATGGCTTGATCCGGCTGATATGACGATATTGAGTTCATTACCCAATAGTCAGCAGAAAACGAATGATCGTTAAATCTTGACTTTACTTGTGCATGTACCTTTTTGTTAACTAAAGTACTTACTTTACCGATTCCGAGAAGATTTAGGGCTTTTAGTTCCTTTCGCAGCTTCAATTTTTGTGCAAGCTCTTCAGTTACAAAATTACAAAGTAACGCTCGAACTAGCGTATATTCACCACTACTGCCTTTAATTTGAACAATAGCAGTAGCGAAAATAACTTGATCTTTTGAAACTCAGCTCGAAGCTCCTTGTGATGGTGTGCTATTGAACGCAGTTTGATATTGGTGCAAGAATGTGTGATGCGATTTATTGCAAACACTGCACTGAGTTAATTTGCACTTTGAAACTATGTGTCTTTTTCGAAGGCAGTTGATGCAAACATGCACACTTTTCGCGAACTCAAATCGTTGCATCACAGGTGTTGAAGTATAGGCTTGGCATGTCGTAATAAAATGATCGTTTGAATTGCAGTATAAGCTTTGGTTTCTGTTATGGTTCATCTCATGTTTTGGTTTTGATGACCTATCAGAAATTTTGTGCTTTGAAGACGATGCTTCTTCAGCAGAAAGATGCTGATATCGCTTATTCAGCGCGGCTTCACAGTCACTCCATAAAGGAAGTGTACTGAAATCTAGTTGCTCTTCCCACTTTGATCTTGTCATCAAATCAACCTTTGACATTACTAAATGAATTATGATCGCGTTTGTGATATTCTTTTCATCACCAAGCGAAAGAAGCGAATCATAAATTGCGGAAACAGTGTCTATCATGCTGCGCAATGCAGAAGCTGATGTCTTTTGAATTTCTTTTAGTTCGAAAAGAGTAGACACACTGTAGAAAAATATAAAACAATTATTATCATAAACCTTTTTTAAACTTGCTAAAGCTTTTGGATAATTTTGTTCCATTATTTGGAAAGCTTTAATTGTTCCTAAAGCTTCACCCGATAAACATGATATTAAATGATTGAACTTTTCAATATCGGGAAGCATTGGATCATTGTCTACTAGACTTTCAAAAGGCTAATAAAATTTTTGTATTCGGAATATTTCACTGAATTTCGGGTGAGACATTTTTGGAAGGCGCGAGTGATGTGGATTACTAAAAGAATATTCAATTCCACTTGGTTTACGACCCTTGTTTACTTTAGATACAAGTTAAGTTTTTGTACTGACGCAAATGTCTTCTAACTCTCCGCGGAATACGTCGCTATGATCAGCTGATTCAATCTCAGTTTAACAGACCATAATCTGATCGACGTATGAATTTAAAATATCTAACCGACATTCCAATTCTATTGGATTAAGTGACATCGTTTTTTCCTCTAAAGCCGTTTTAATTCGCACAATATAATTTTTAAGAACTTGTCGCTGATGTCTTAACTGTTCTATTTCTGCGTTTTGTCATTGTATATATAATCTATAGTACTATCATCAGATAGCTTTTTCTGAGACCTTTATTCACCGAGTGGTGCGCTGAAATCGCTTAAGCAAAGAGACACAGACAAGGGAGAATTAAGCGCTTAAATTTCAAAAAGTGCCGAGAGAACCAAAATCAAAGCAAATTTATTTAAGGTGGGGAGGAGAATCGAAAACACAAGACAAAGTATAGAGAATCAGTAATCTTATGGTTAAGCAAAGCAGAATAGGTGTGAAAAAATAATTATATGAATTGTTTTGTCTTTCTTTTAGGGTGGGGTATAGTGGTGGTAGTAGGTCAAGAAAGATTTTACGTACAATTGAACATCTGATCATACTGTTCTGTTTGAGGTACTGAAATTTCAATTTGAAGGGATAAAATGAAATTGCTATATTGCAATGCAAGCAAATTTCATTTCAAATTCATGAAAAATTGAAATTTGTATTAATGAGCAGACATTTTTTTTTTGTTTTGAATTTATTATTTGATATGTGAAAAATGATATTGAAGAACATTTTTTCTGAAATGTTGGAATTATAGTTGGTAAAAGTAAGTATAGAAATGCAAGGTTATGATAGATAAAAACAAATCTGAAAAAGGGTGGAAAACGTTAGTATTTTGATAAATAAATTTTTTATAAGGAAAACTATAGGCAACTACAAAAAAAAAAGGAATTGAATATTGCACATCCAAAAAAAAGTTTTTAAGAAATAAAAAAGCGAAAGAAAAGGATAAAAATAATTGCACTTCATCACTACATAGTATAAAACAAAGTCGCTTTCTCTGTCCCTATTTTTTTTAATGAATAGAGAGGAAGGTTTGTATGTATAATGTATGCATATTATAGCAGAGAAAAGCCGAGAAATTTAAAGATTTGTAAAGTGATGTCTTAACAAACATATTTTTCTGCGCCTACATTGCAAACGCTGGCTAAAACTTACGAGATAGCTCAAATTTATGTACTACGGAATTGTAAATCTTAAAACAATGAATAAAAAAGTACGGGACAACATATGTTTATCTCCTAAGGATAACCCACAGTAACCATTTTTATATTTTACATATTACAAAAAATTTAACATCTGATCATACAGTTGTGATTGAAACTGAAATTTCAATTTGAAGGGATAAAATGAAATTGCTATATTGCAATGCAAGCAAATTTCATTTCAAATTCATGAAAAATTGAAATTTGTATTAATGAGCAGAAATATTTTTTTTGTTTTGAATTTATTATTTGATATGTGAAAAATGATATTGAAGAACATTTTTTCGGAAATGTTGGAATTATAGTTGGTAAAAGTAAGTATAGAAATGCAAGGTTATGATAGATAAAAACAAATCTGAAAAAGGGTGGAAAACGTTAGTATTTTGATAAATAAATTTTTTATAAGGAAAACTATAGGCAACTACAAAAAAAAAAGGAATTGAATATTGCACATCCAAAAAAAAGTTTTTAAGAAATAAAAAAGCGAAAGAAAAGGATAAAAATAATTGCACTTCATCACTACATAGTATAAAACAAAGTCGCTTTCTCTGTCCCTATTTTTTTTAATGAATAGAGAGGAAGGTTTGTATGTATAATGTATGCATATTATAGCAGAGAAAAGCCGAGAAATTTAAAGATTTGTAAAGTGATGTCTTAACAAACATATTTTTCTACGCCTACATTGCAAACGCTGGCTAAAACTTACGAGATAGTTCAAATTTATGTACTACGGAATTGTAAATCTTAAAACAATGAATAAAAAAGTACGGGACAACATATGTTTATCTCCTAAGGATAACCCACAGTAACCATTTTTATATTTTACATATTACAAAAAATTGAACATCTGATCATACTGTTGTGATTGAAACTGAAATTTCAATTTGAAGGGATAAAATGAAATTGCTATATTGCAATGCAAGCAAATTTCATTTCAAATTCATGAAAAATTGAAATTTGTATTAATGAGCAGAAATATTTTTTTTGTTTTGAATTTATTATTTGATATGTGAAAAATGATATTGAAGAACATTTTTTCGGAAATGTTGGAATTATAGTTGAGAAAAGTAAGTATGGAAATGTAAGGTTATGATAGGTAAAAACAGATCTGAAAAAGGGTGGAAAACGTTAGTATTTTGATAAAAAGAATTTTTAAAAGGAAAACTATAGGCAACTACAAAAAAAGTGTATTTTTTACATAGCCAAATGACTAGCTAAGGGAATTGAATATTGCACATTCAAAAAAAGTTAATAAAAAATAAAAAAGCGAAAGAAAAGGAGAAAAATAATTGCACTTCATATTGCATATAAAAAATAGGAAAAAAAGTGAAAGAAAAGCAGAAAGAATACTTATGTAACTAAGAAAATTTAAGGGTAAAGAAGAAGAAAAGGTAAAATAAATTAGAATTTACAAAAAAATATATACATAACAACAAAAATCAATGTAAAAAACAACAAATAAGTAAAACAAAGCAATAAAATGACTAGGCATGTCAGGTCCAGGTTCAGTTTTAAGGTACCTATAAAGAAAAAAGGTTAAATTATTGATTTTAACAAAAATTAATAGGTTTTCCATATACATTTTTAATTTCAGAAACATTATTTACATTGCACTTAAGAAATAATCTTAGAATACTTAAAAATTTTTTTTTTTTTTTAAATAGGTTACCTTAGAATACTTAAACATACTTTTTCTTATATTTTTTAGTCCCGCGAAGCTCCTTGTTTGTCTTTTTTATAGAGAACAACATCATTCCTTGCAAAAGGAATCTGACAATTGTCTCTTTATGTTCGGTGTTAGGGCAGGGTATTTCCAGGTTCGCATCTCTAGAATCACGTACAGTCTCCATCCATTTTTCCATGAGGTCTTCTATATGCTGTTTTCTTCTAAAGTTTTCCTCAAAAACCCTCTGCACTTTCTCAGCCAATTTTTCCAGCTGGATTGAGGGAACAGCTAGCGATCCGAATTCAGATGTAGCAACAGTGCTGACATAGGCCCTTAGTTCTATAAGTTGCAGTTGATCTCTCCTTTCAACCGAGCTGCTGATCATGAAGTTGGAACAGGCTTCACATTTCAGTTTGGGCTTGAGCTTGCCAGCTGCAAAGCCTGCGTAATAAATTGCTGCCACCTTTTGCATCTGCTCACTGGGTTCACTGGGTTGTAGTTCAACCTGTGGTGGGTCTTCTTCCTCATCCACTTCCATATTCCAATTTATGCAGTCCTCGCATTGGCAGTCGATGTCATCATCATCATCGATATCTTCAACATCGACGGGATCTCCTGGCGCTAGTAGATAGTCCTCTATCGTTTCTACGACTTTTGACTTCTCTTTGTCTTTTGTCGTTTTATCGATCTTTCGCTCCTCGGCCAAGTCAGCTGTGCTTATTAGAGGCTCTGCTCCAGCATCTTCATATCATGAGTGTTCTGGTGCGCTATAGTGCTGAAACATGACCAGCTTCAAATTTCTTATAAACCTCCACACAGATGGTTCCTTATCATAGGATCCTCTATTCAATCGCACCATTGAAAACAGGTTTTCCGCGACATCGGTGTTGAGGTGCGCCAACAGGAAATAACTCTGTTCTTTGCTTTTCAGATAGTGCCACATCTGAATTATTCCTATTAGCGTTTGCTTTAATCCCTTAAAGCAAGGTGGAATTATATGACTGCTGCTGCTTCTCCAGCTTGAAACCCACTCAATACAGCTTTCTAGGTACTCCAAAGTGTCGGTGTCATCCGATAGCACTTTCTTGTTTGGATTTTTTGAGTATTTTTGGCCGGTATTCAGTACGTCAAACAGCACATTCATTCGCTGAATAAATTTAGCTGTTGACTCGGCCTGTTTCTTTAGTTGCTCTGTTTTGTATACATTGCATTTGATGGCGCATAGAATCCCTGTATACACGTTGAAGCTGAAGATTTGAGTGGCCAGCTTCACGGAGAACTTCTCAAATGGTTTCTGACTGATGTGAGAAGCTTTAAGTTTATAACAGACTTGAAAGTCACTGTGTATTCAAACACGTTCTGGAAGTAGTGGGTTGAAGTTTTTTCGGCATTTTTGGGGCTTGGGGAGTTTTAAAAGAAGAATCAGGAAAATTCTCTAAAATTGTATCTAAGGCTTCATTTGAAATAAAAGAAGTAGACGGGCCTGAACTGGTGCAAGGGGTTTCAAAAGTAACATTAGAATTAGAAGCACTTGTATGGACAGAGCTCGTAGCCGATTTTTGTGCAGAAGTTGTTGCCGATTTTTGGGCAGAAATTGCTGTTTTAATGGTTTGAACTTTAAGAGCTTCAGCATCCATAATTCTTTGACATGAATGGTCAACAGCAACAACCGTGCAACAGCAAATAGCTGGCGAAGACATTGGAAATGCTTTCTTTGACAGAACACATCGAAACGCTTGAACAGCTAAGTCTTTTTCATGAAAGTGCTTTGAGCACATACTTGCCGTTTTTGGCAATGGCTTGATGGTTGAAACATTTTCATGTTTCAACCATTGTGGCCTTCTACAATCCTTTGGAATAAGGAAAAAAGAAATGCGGCTCGGATAGGTCTTAAACTGACCACAGCCTTTGAAAACGCAATTCGACATATCTGTTCAGAAGTGAAAGGTATATTTCGAAGTATTTAATAAATAACAAATTACACAGAGTATTACAAATATAGTGAATATACACACTTAACTTCACCAAAATATCACTAGCTTATGATTCACTTATCACTTTTCACTATCACTTCACTCAAGTCGCGATAAGACACCTAACAAAATCGACTATTATCTCACGAAAATCCCTGCTCTAACAATATCGAATTCGAATTCGTAGCGCGAAATATAGATTTTAAATAAATTATTGAAATTGAAATTGAAATGCTGAAAAGAAAAAGAAGTATTATGTATTATTATCTTACTCTCCAGTTTTTATCATCTGCAAATTTTTTTTAATTATGACAAAATTTGTTATGATTTTATCAGCTTAGAACTTATCCAATTGAAATCACAACGAATAATGTTCTTAACCCTCATTTACGAACAGCCAAAAGTCGTGGTTGTCCCCCGAACTGGGGTCCAAATGGACGATTTTTTCTTCGAAATTTTTTTTATTTCTGACTTATATTGTTCAGTTATAGTTCTTCTGGCTATTGTATGAATTGTTTCTAAGTATTATTATATAGCAGGGATAAAGACATTTGAGCAGAGATGTCATTATGTAGGACGTCAGCAATAAAATTTTACAATTTCAAAAACGATGAAAATTGCCTAATCTCGCAAATCTGGGATTCCCGCTTATCCTTTTCGATGTCTTTTTTACGTAATTACTGATTGTAAAATTCATCCACATCAATTGTTCCTGGCGGGTATGCCTATCTCAAAAAAAATAGTCATTAGTTCAGTTTGGTCAGGCCATCAAATAATTTTATGACCTCAAAAAGGACTGAATTCGCCATAATTCTCTGTAAGCCTTCACCAAATTCAGTTGTATTGTAACTGCCAAAAATAATATACCTACATTCAATGATACATTGCAAACTCATTTATTCAACCGCACACAAAAAGCACACAAAAAAAGCCTACAAACGAATTTCTTCTACTCCTTCACTACCTCATTGCAACCATACAGGTAATCCACACAAGTCATGTCATATGATCATATCAGTTCATGACCTATATCAATAGCACACACACATCTTAACATGCTCTATTGTCTTACCCCATGTCCGATGTCCCATACGATAGCCAAAATAAATGCTTACCTATGCTGTGGAGAATGAAGGAATGAAAACCCATAAGAAAAAAACAATAAGTTGTCTTCTTTTGCTTCGCTACCTGCCATACTCCATTGAATACACATTTCGCATTTCGGCATTATACACAAGAAGAAGAAGAAGAATTGTATTCTTAAGCATTTTAACCTACTACTCCTCCGAATTTATAATAGCAAGAGAAATGGCAAGGGAAATCATTTCTCTTGTGATTTCCTGCTCTTAAGCCATTTTAGTAGCGTGATTCACCGTCTTTAAATGGCGCTAGTAAGGCCGAAGTGATAGTACTATAGATTCTATATACAATGGTTTTGTTTAGGTGAAGCCTTCCGTTTCTTGCTCGTCATTTTGATGAACTTTTAGTTGCAATTCGCTTAAAAACTTTCGAAATAACTTTCTTTTCAAGAATTAGTTTATCTGGAAATTGTTCACTTTACCACAGTTTATGAATTAGAAATATTTGGAAATCGTTGAAAATTTAGTTTATTTTCATACGAAAATTCCACGAAAACGAAAATCAATTTTCAATAAACTGCTTCAGAACTTGTTGAAAGTTTCTAATTATTCGTTAAGAGAAATAAGTTTAATGTAAACAAAAAAAAATTTTTATTAATCAAAATTTAATCGCTGAACACACTTTTCGAACGAAAAATTTCAAAGTAATTTTTGATGACTGTATACGATCACTCTTGACAACTGGAAACTCAGCGAAAATTCAGCGAGTGAGTAAGCTGTCAAAAAAACTAAATTTGAAACGTCAAATAAATGTAAACAAACTTCAATTTGTGTATTTATCGCCTTTTTTTTACGATTTGATTAATTAAATCCGGATTTGATATTAAATAATTGAATTATTATTGCTAAAAACCAATCGCGAAATTATCTTGAGTTTGTGAGTGGTATGCGATATGTGACGATGACGGCGGCGCGGAGGCGCGGTGATAAAGAACGCAGTAGTTTATTACTTTAATTAATTTATGTGCTTAGATATATGTACTACTATGTGTTTGAATAAGTAATTTGAGCTTTGTAGGTATAGGCAATAAAACAAAGGAAATAAATTTTATTGTAAATCGTTTAATCAACAACTCACTTGTTTTATAGTGTTTCACCATCAAATATATGTAAATATGTATGTACGTTGACTAACTATTAGTTTTAGTTATTCACTTTTATTTTTGAACAAATTTATTAATTTAAATTTGTCCCTGCTCGGACGCCATGAAAATTTATAATATTTTTTATAAACGAGCTCTTATTTCGAGCTAAAATTAAGTTTTAAAAACTTCGAAAAAGAGGAACGAAAAAGCGAAAAGTAAAAAAGACCGTGCGGTTCAAATTTGCAAAACGAAGTATTTTATTTCATTGTTCTTTTCTTTGTCTTCTTCTTACTTTTTCTTGAACAAAATAACGAGTAATTAAATATGGCCGGAAGGGCGCGGAATTTAAACACTATAAACATTAGACAAATTCGTGTATAAATTGTGGCTCGTCAAAACAATACGTTTTCTAGATATAAAGTATTTTTTTGGTTTAAAATATCAATGAACTTAAGACTGTAACCAAAAGTTTTTGATTTTATAAAGATTCAACTAAATTTAAACAGTTTTTTCATTTATGATAATTTCCGACCAAGTTGCAATGAACACCGCAAAACGTTTTTTTCCAAGGGCGTACTGGGGTGGTCATTTCATTTTTAATTCATTTTTATTTACTTTTTCATATATCTACTTACATGCTAACAAAAATGTGTAAAACTAGCTTATATAATAACTTAATTAACTTACTGACCCTAGGCGGGTACTCTAAATTATTCAATATCTTACTACTAATGCCTTTCGGCCTTAAGATAACTTATGACTCAAAAACTAGAGCTAGTTAAAACTAAGAAAATTTTTTTAAAAACTTAGTTTGAATGGTCATTCTTTTTTGTTTTCTTAATACTAATTAAAACTAACTAAAACTACTTAAATCTACTTAAAACTAGAGCAGTCACAATAGCATTTTTTTTTGTTTTTTAAGTTTTCTAATTTTCTTTTTGGGTTTTTGTATTTTGTTATTTTTTTTTTTTTGTATTTTGTATTTTTTTTTGGGATTTTATGTTTTTTTTTTTGGATTTTTGTGATTTTTTTGTTTGCCACTGTGCCTACCCCCTATACCCTAAGACTTACACGCTAAACCTGTGTAAGCCAGCCATTGGCGACTCGCTATGATTATGAAATTCGTGTTGTTGCTCCGACAACCACCAGAATATTTCGACATTTTAACAACGTCACGACGATCACGATCTGAGACCGCCCTACGGAACCGGAGGAGCTCTTCAGCTTCTCCGCCTACTGCGGTGACGTCTCGGTTGTAAAGGAGCCGTCGTTCCACGGACTTCCGGCAGACTTGTTAGATTAGCGGAACCGCCAACCTATCCTACCATACCAAAATAGAGGAAAGCCTCCGGTGGGACAAATCCACTGAAGCGCGCTTTCTCCATATATTCAGTGTAGGGGTAATAAGCCCCAAAAATCAGGCCATTGGTCGAGGTCATCGCTCTAGCAGTGTGACCACGAGTCAGTTTTATAATGAAGTTGTCGATCCTGTTTATTTGAGCCCCGTTGTAAAGGACCTCATTAAGATAATATTTTTTGTACTCCGACTCTGGTGTTCTGTGCAATCCAAGACAGGTACGCAGACACTGTCTCTCAAACACCCGAATCTTTTATATTCGAGACGCTGTAACATTGAACCACACGGGGCACCCATAGACAATCATTGGCCTTATGAGGGCCATGTAGCAGATCACCTTCACTCTGCTATCAAGTTGACTGCTGTGAAACAGTCGCCTTGTCAGAGCAAAAGCTCCTCTAGCCCTGGCCAGAGCCGCATCCATATGTTTGTTAAAATATAGATACTGATCTAGCCATAGGCCCAGGTACTTGACTACTACTTTGTTTGGCAGTGCGTTACCATACAGATCAACGATCACCAGCTTGCGCCAGTTCTTTCTCGTATCCCATGAGTCCCGAGCCAACGGGGTCCTAAACACAATTGTTTCCGATTTCTGGAAGTTGATTTTCAACTTCCAGTCATCGCAATATTGCTGGATCTTATCGAAGTCACGCTGCAAGAGTGTTCAGATGGCTTCGATCTTTGGACCTGTTCTGTACGCAATGAGTTCGTCAGCGTACGCTATAGCATGGTGAAGAGAACCAATTAGATCGCCAGTGAAAATGCTAAATAAAATAGGCGAGTTCACCGCTCCTTGTTGCAGACCGTTCTGTATTTTAAAAGTTCTGGTCGAAGTTTTATTGCAACTTTTCACAACAAACGTTCTACCATGAAGTCTGTCATTGAGAATATAAAGCAATGGTTTACTCATGCCATACCTGATCAACTTATAGAAAAGACCGTCTAACCAAACGGTATCGAAAGCCTTCTCCAAGTAAACCAGACATGCACCCGTACACTGTTTTTTTAGCTTTGTTCCATTGAATATCTTATACTAGTTTAGACGCGGCATGTATGGTATCATGGCCCGCCTTAAAACCGAACTGATTTTCAGGAATAATATGTTTGTCCTCAGCCCATGTGGACAGAGTTCTATTGAGAACCCTCTCGAATACCTTGCTGATACTCGGAAGAAGATTAATTGACCGGAGATTTGCTGGATTGGAACCATCCTTCCCTTTTTTAAGGAGAGGACGAACCACTGCCGTCTTCCAACGAACTGGATAATATGCATTATTCAGCGCATTGTTGAACAACGTGGTGTATATGTCCACCGCTTCCGAAGGGAGGTTTCGCAGAACAACATTGGGTATGCCGTCGACTCCTGCTGACTTCTTTTTCTTTATTTTGTGAAAGATGTCCAAGAGGTCTATCTTAGAAACGAACAGGGTGTTATCCCCGTTTCGCTCGGCGATGACTGCATTTGCAAGTTGGTCGTCATTGAGCCTAGTGAAACCAGGATTCTCGGATCGCCAATGCGAGATCTCGTCTCTAAAATAGAAGTGTCCAACGAAGGCTCTATTTTCAAGGTCGTTATTCGGGTGAATGCACTCATTCACCTTATATACTCGCTCGAAAACAGCACCCACCGTCTCTACCTTCTCTTGAGCATCTTCCACTATAAAGTGGTCATCATCCAAGATGGCCACATCCGGATCTATTCCTATCGTCTGAAGAAAGTCTTTGTTCTCTATCGTCCTTTGGAGTTTAATATCCTGGAGGTCATTTTGATCTTTTCTCCTAAAGATTAAGATAAGTTGTGACCTCAGAGTTCTAATCTCTAAATCGTGTCGGTCAGTAAACCTCCTGTGCACGAGTTTGCGTCTTGACAGGAGTCTACTTTTTTGTTTGTAAAATGCGTCTATTGTCGCGTTTCTGTTCATGTTCGTTGGATCATTTTGCCTATACCTAGGAATTGTCCTGTCCATTGTACTACGGATTGCATCCTCCATACGTTGCAGGTATCCATCGATCTCAACGTTCGACAGATTCCTGTTGCATGGTGGCGCAATACCGTTCGAACGAAGTTCCCTCGAGACGGCACCGGAAAAGCGCGGCCAACGTGTCTTACCGTAGTTGTTAGAGTGCGTCGGCACATACTCCTCCAGTTCCACAAGGTCGTTCGGAAGCAGTATGACGGCGGCAAGTCCACAGTGGTCACTGTCGTACTCAACCGTCGTCAAAAAATTTTTCGTCCGTTGAAGAATGTCGTCGGTCAGTTTCAGTCTTGAGTTTAAAAGCAATAGATTCAATTAAGAGCCACTTCGAGGATATGAAGGCCTGTCAGTAGCTAGCAGATCGACTTTACACTCAATGCTGTGGAGCCCCAGCCAATTGAATAGCTGGGTCCCCCTTGGATTGGCTAATTGATTTCCCCAATCTTGGTGTTTAGCATTGTAATCACCGGCCAAAAGGAAATAGTTTTCTTCTGAGTTCAGTTTCAGACATCGAAAAAGTGTTTCAAGCTCTGTTATAAAACATGATGGTTGAGAAGCCTCCGGCGCATAGATCGCCACCACATACAACCGCCTCCCCTGTTGGAGAGGGAAGCATACGATACACGCTTCATGCAACTGGAATCGGCATACTTCACCACTATATATTACTTTATGAGCAATGCCCTTACGTATGAAGATCGCAACCCCACCCGCGAAAGTCAAGTTGGGTCGGTCCCTCCTTACGATAATGTTATTATTATTCGTCAAATTGTGATGCTGGTTTAGCCTAGTTTCGCTAACCATACATACATCAGGACGTTGGTCTTTTAACAACTCAAGGAAGTGTGGCCGCTTTCTGGGGAGGTTGTACCGTTTTCCCAGCCCCCCACGCCATTTGGGCGTAAGAGACCTCGGAAACGACGGCCCTTGGAATTGGTCTGGCTGTTTGCCTTCCCTCATCTTAAGTTGCTGCTGGAGCAGCTTTTTTTGATTTTTTAATAATCTGGTATCGAGGACAACCCCGATAATAAGCAGGGAGTGCCGATTTGCTCGTCATCGCATGCACAATTCGCTCTGTGTGTGTCCGAATAGTGAAAGTCTGTCGCCGTGCGAATTCCGATACCCTTTTATGTTAATCAACTCAGTGAAAAGTTCAATAAATATATGTATATATATATCAAAATAAAAAAAAATAAAAATAGCCCTGCCCTGTTCCTATAAAAAAAAAAAAAAGTGTCCATCAGTTTAAATAATCTCATCAGCACCACTTCTCATACTCATTCTCATCTACAAAAAACAAAAAAAAAAAAAGAAATTAACCGTGCCTCGCAGTCCAACAAAACATTAATCTAATACCTAAACTAAATAGTCTCGGAAAAAAAAATCAATCGCGCCGTGTTATTGCCAAAATATAAAAACAACATCACATAATACAATCAGTAATACAGTGAGCGGTAATTTCCTTTCTTTCCTATCCCCATCACACACTGTTGCTTTGACTTAACAAATGCATTGATTACGTATAGGATGATTAATCTTCGCATAGTGGGTGCATGGGTTGAGTCAAAGCAATAACGAGTGCATAGAAAAGTTACTGTTTGGTTGTCCAGGGGCGGATCGATTCGCATTGCCACTAAGGCATAACACTAGTGATAACGTGTTATTGTGAAGCTCAATGAAACTAAGATCAGGGACTTTTCTTTCTATTGTTGTTTTAGTATTTTATTTTTTTGTTTTGTAATGATTGATAATTTTAGAGTTGATTACAGCAACATACGTGGGCTGAGAGCTAATTTCTTGTCTGCGTACCTCCACACTGTTTTGTACAGGCCAGCTATTTTGGCACTAAGCGAAACCCAAGTTGGACAAAATTCTGATCCTTCGGAGTTCAACCTTCATGGATATAACTTAGTGCCTTTATTTTTTTCCCACCACGGTCTCGCCGTCTACATAAGAAATGATGTTGCATATCAGTTCCAACCACAATATGGCATAAGTACCAATTCCTTTTTTAATTTCATGTGGTTCAAATTTTCCATCAATAAGCACATCATCCACTACTGTTTCCTTTATCGAAGTCCAAACCTTGACAGAAATTCAACTTCTTTAGAATTTGATGCTCTGTCAGATTCCATCCAAAGAATTGTCTCCCTGTACCCTCAAACTGAAATTGTCATTACGGGCGATTTCAATATTCACAATTCTTCTTGGCTTCGCTTTTCTGGCCAGACAACACCCGAAGGAATGGATGCAGAGATTTTTGCTCAGTTTAACCAGCTAACTCAGCTGGTTGACGTTCCGACTCGAATATCTGACGTTGATGGTCGAGCTGAAAACACCCTAGACTTGTTTCTTACCTCTGACCCTGATAAATACACCTTGAATGTATTATCGCCTCTAGGCACATCAGACCATTGGGTCATATCTGCTAATTTTTCGTGTCAAAATAACCCAGTTAAAGAAAAAATCCCAAAGAGAACCGTCTGGCAATACGAAAAAGCCAACTGGGACGGTTTAAATTTTTTCTTTAAGAACTTTAACTGGTCACTATGTTTCCTCGATAGTGACGTTGATTCCAGTGCAGATATGGTCACAAACTTAATCCTTTTGGGTATGAGAAATTTTATCCCGAATAGGGTGAAAAGTATCAGACCCAAGGAAAACTCATGGTTTGATTCGAGCTGTAAGGAGGTTATCAGGGTTAGAGAAGTAAGCTTCCGAGAATACAAAGCCAACCCAACTGAGGAAAATCGGAAAAAGTTTAAACAAGCCAGGAGATCCAGTAACGTCCATATTCGACGAACGAAATTTTTACATGATCAAAAATTAAGGCAAAAAATACTACAATGTCCCAAAGGTAGTAAAAATTTTTGGTCGTTTGTTAAGACCATCCGGAACACAACAACATCTTCGGTTCCAACGCTCGTTTCCAACGACACACCCTTTGTTAGTTCTCTTGAAAAAGCTAACCTTTTTGCGAAGCAGTTCGCCGCCAACTCAACGCTTCCAGAAAGTGTTATGGCTCCTCCAGTACTTGAGCGCGTGAACGATTCCATGGGACCAATCTACTTTCGCACTCGTACAGTGGCAAGGGTCTTAAAAGATCTCGACATTCATAAATCCGCTGGCCCAGATAGTATCCCTGCTATAGTTCTGAAGAGGTGTTCTTCCACGCTGTCAAAACCACTGCGTAAGCTTTTCCATCTGTCCTATTCTACAGGTCTCTTCCCGAGTGGATGGAAAACAGCATTTGTCCAGCCAGTCCCTAAAAAAGGCGAATCTTCATCACCCGCGAACTACCGTCCAATTGCACTTACTTCCCTTCTTTCTAAGGTCATGGAAACGCTGATCAACTATCAGCTTAAGAAATATCTCGAAGAACAAAAGCTTCTTAATGACCGACAGTATGGCTTTCGTTGCAATAGGTCCACTGGTGATTTGATGGTATATCTCACCGAACAGTGGCACAAGTCTTTACATCGATTTGGTGAAAGTAAGATTATTGCGCTTGATATTTCAAAAGCATTCGATAGAGTTTGGCATCAAGCTCCTTTATCTAAAATGCGTGCATTTGGTTTCGATGAGTCTCTTCTTCGCTGGATTAGTAGCTACCTTTCTAACCGTTCATTACAAGTTGTTTTGGACGGCTATAAATCTGAAACCCACAAAATAAATGCTGGTGTGCCCCAAGGCTCCGTTTTGTCTCCGACACTTTTTCTTATTTTCATTAACGATCTTCTGTCTGAAACTACTAATCCACTAAATTGTTTTGCCGACGACAGTACCCTCAGCTTTTCATATTCGTTCTTAAGTTCACATCCCTCATCTTCGGACGTGGAATTAGGGCGGCGTATGTTAAGTTCATTAAATTCTGATCTAGACAGCATTGTCCAGTGGGGAATAAAAAACCGCGTAGAATTTAATGCTTCAAAAACTCAATGCTGGCTTTTATCGTTGAAGCGAAACTTACCTCCCTTGCCACTATCCATGAGTGGCTCTTGCATTGTTGAAACAGAACAGCTTTCAATCGTCGGTATGTGCATTACCAACCACCTCTTGTGGAATAACCACATACTTGAAATCGCCAAAAACGCTGCAAAGTGCTTAGGCTTTCTTCGACGATGCAAGAAATTTTTTTCACCCAATGACCTGGCAGTCATCTACAAAACGTACATTCGTCCTAAGATGGAGTATAACTCCCATATTTGGGCAGGTGCTCCTTCAACCCACCTCAATCTTTTGGACAGTGTTCAGAGAAGAGCCTTTAAAATGATTGGAGATACGAACATCATCGAAACTTTCACGACACTCGAACATCGTCGTAATGTTTCTTGTCTCTCCTTATTTTATCGTTTTTACTACAGACAGTGCTCTTATGAGATTGCCAGATGCATTCCTCCCCTTAAACAATTCAACCGTAATACTCGCGCTTCCAGGAATGCCCATCAGTTTACTCTTGAGTCCAATTTCGGACGTACTGTCAAATACAGAGATTCCTTCTTCAGCCGTACCACGCGAATGTGGAATGTATTACCCAGCTCTATTTTTCCCTCTCATTACAATCTTCAGAAATTTAAAACTAATGTGCATCGGTATCTCCTTTTAAACTCTCTCCCTTTTTCCTAACGCTCGTACTGTGTTACTTAACATGTTTAGGGTAGTCACAACCCCTTGAGTGCGCGCAAATTATAAAAAAAAAAAAAAAAGGGTGCCCATCTCCACCACAGAGAACGCACTTCAATAGGGTCTTGTCTTCGACCCTTGTCTCACCGAGCTTACACTCTTTGTCGTTGTGGTTCTCTCCACACTTTACGCACCTCGACTGTATTTGGCAGTTGAATGCGGCGTGCCCGAACCGTTGGCAACGAAGACATTGTAAAATGTTCCCGTGCCTGTTTAATTTTTCCCATCTTACCATCTGGTAGTCCAGGATGGAGATTTTCCTTAGACTCTCCAAACGGCTATTGGGTGATAAGGTGACGAGGAACATCAGCAATAGCCGCTTCTCCCGTCTTGCCTTGGCCGTGGTGAACGACTTGAACCCGATAAACTCGAGATCGTCGCCCGCCAACCTGCGGAGTTCAGTTAAGAGCTCCTCTGGGTCAGAGGTAGGCTCTACCCCTTTCAATAGCATTGTTTTCGGTTTCTCCTCTTTGGGAGTATAATAACTAAAGTGTTGGGTGGTTGTTGTTTGCAAAAACGCCCGAACGATCTTGTGGTCACCAATGTTTTCGCAATGGATCGCATGTCGATCTTGGCCTAATCTTTTAATTGTAAATTTGTCACTAATGGCGGACTTACATAAGTTTTTGGTAGCTTGAAGTTCCATTTTTAGGGTGTTGATAGGGGGCACCCTGCTCTTTGTATTCTTCTTTTGTTGTTGTTGGGTTGGCTGTTGCTCTGCTGGTTGCTGCTGTTGGTCTGCTGGCTTCTTTTGCTGCTTCTGGATCTGGCTCGGTGTCGCGTACTGGGGTGGTTGTGAGTGTACTATTCGGGAAGGCTCTGAATGGTGTCAACTTCGCGGCGCTCAGATGTTGCAAATTATAGTTCTCATCAATTGTGCTTACTACACCTCCACGCGGTAGCCATTGCGCACTGTGATGCTTTGTCCGGAAGAAAAGAATTGTGATCAACACATTAATGCGAGTAATGACTGACTGCCCGAATCTCAGTATCTACCAGAGCTCTTCGGAAATGTCCAAGAGGATTAATTCGAATGACAGAATTAGCAGTGAACTTCAGCAGTAAAAAAAAGCAGAGACCCCTGAAGGAGCTACTCCAACATATTTGGCTTAAAGGTCTTTCAGCTAATTTCAATACTAAGACAGGGTATCGAAGTAGAGATGGTAGCGGATGAGCTTCTGGTGAGCCAACAGCCAGCAGCTCTCACACCCCTGCAGCAGAGTACTGACTCTCGATAATCTATCACTTTATGTCCGAAGGGACCCCAAAAGGTCCTGGCCCTCCAGGTCCACCATCCTAGAAGTGCGATGGGTTGTACCCGTGGTGCGATGGTTAGCATGTCCACTTGCTAACCCAGAGGTTCGAGGTTCGAATCCCAGCAGAGGCAAAAAAATGTTTTTTCCCGGGTATCGCCTTTCGCGAGGAATTGGCAAGTCCTCCGTTAGTATTCATTGCCATGAAAAGCGCTTTCTCAATTAGCCGTTCGGATCCGGCATAAAATTGTAGGTCCCCTCCATTCCCTCACAAGGCATGGTTGTTAGAAATGCACTAGCCCCAGGGGCTCCTCGCTCTGTAGCGCCACCCTATTTATTTTTTATTTATTAGAAGTGCGATGGAGTTTACCGGGCATAAAGAAGATGAAAAACTGTGACATATACTATGGCGACTGTTACAGGCAACAGAAACAGCGCTCATTTGGATGCGGATTTGTGGTTAGAGGAAGACTCAGGGATAAGGTAATTTGCCAAAATCCAGTTAATGAGCGTATAATGACCATTCGCATCAGGGCTAAATTCGCCAACATTAGCCTAATATGCGCCCACGCCCCCACAGAAGAGAAAGACGACAATTCCGAAAACTGTTTCTACGAGCTCCTCGAAGAAACATATGAGCAGTGCCCTAGACACGACGTGAAAATCGTTCTTGGCGATTTTAACGCAAAACTAGGGAAGAAGGACATCTTTGGAAATACAATCGGTAAGCATAGCCTCCACGACAAAACCTCCGAAAACGGACTGGGGCTAATTGATTTTGCTACGGGGCTAAATCTTGTTGTGAGTAGTACACGCTTCCCGCATCTCAAAATTCATAAAGGTACATGGCGATCCCCAGATCAATCAACCGTCAACCAAATTGATCTTGTTGCGATCTACGCAAGGCACTCCCGAACATTCCGAGGGGCCAACTTTGGCTCGGACCACTACCTTGTTGTAGCCAAGGTACGAATGAGGATATCTAGCTCACGACCTGCACGAACTAACACTGTGAAGAGATATGACGTTGGAAAGCTACAATCGCAAGAGATTGCCAATGCCTTTTCCAATCGGGTGTCCCTTCAATTATCCTTGAATCCCATGCCGCCAGCATTAACCATTGATTGAGGTTCTGGGTTTCACTCGGCCACCAAAACGAATCCCGTGGTTCGATGAAGAATGCAGGCAGGCCAAACAAAAAGCACGACAAATGCTGATGCAAAAACGACCAAGGGCTGCTTACGATCAGTATAACGAGATCTACAAGGAGAAAAAAAGGGAAGAACACCGAATTCTCAAAAAGAAAAAGAAACAGCATGAGAAGCGCTCGTTTGGGGAAATAGAGAGGTGCCATGACAGGAACGAGATTCGGAAAATTTACGAAAAGGTAAAAAGATCTTGCCAGGGTGGCAAGCCCCGAACTCAAGCCTGTAAAAACCAGCAGGTAAACATAATTGTATAGTCACAGTCGCTACTGAGGATCTGGAAAGATATCTTCTGCAGACTGCTTAACGGCGATGAGGACACAAATTCCGCTGTCAGGCAGATTGCCCCATTCAGCTTGGATGATGATCAAGAATGCCGTCTTCCCGACCTAGAAGAAGTTAAGCTTGCCGTATGCTAACTTAAATCAAATAAGACTGCAGGTGCAGATGGCCTTGATGCCGAACTTTTCAAGGCAGCTGCAGACCAGTTGAAAAGGAGTATGCACCAGCTGATCTGCATGATATGTTCGGAAGAAAGCATTCCCGATGACTGGAACCTCAGTATCGTATGCCCGATCCTAAAGAAAAGAGACCCTCACAATTGCGCCAATTATAGAGGGATAAGCCTCCTTAACGTCGCTTATAAGATCTTGTCTGCTGTAATATGTGAACGTCTGAAACCCCACGTCAACAGCTTGATGGGTCCTTATCAATGTGGTTTTAGACCAGAGAAGTCCACAATAGACCAAATTTTCACATTACGGCAGATCTTGGAAAAAACCCGAGAATATAATATCGATATTCACCATCACTTTATCGAAGAGACGAACTGTACAGAGCCGTGTCTAGTTTCGGCATCCCTGCAAAACTTGTACGACTATGCAGGATGACTTTGGAGAATTCACGCTGCTCCGTCAAGGTCGGTAAAGAACTCACCGAGACCTTTGATGTCGAAAAAGGCTTTAGGCAAGGCGACAAACTGTCATGCGATTTCTTTAACATCATACTTGAACACATTGTAAGAAACTCCAACGTCAACACCAGAGGAACAATCATTCAAAAGTCTGTACAGTTACTCGCCTATGCAAACGGTATTGACGTAATGGGAAGAAATAAACGTGATGTAATAGGTGCTTTTGCGAGTATTGAAACAGAAGCGGCAAAATTGGGTTTGATGGTTAATGAGGGCAAAACGAAGTATATGTTGTCATAATTATATAGTTATAGTTATAGAAGGATGTTGGTTGAGGCCCAGGTTCACCCCGAACTGTAATGCCCGCCTAAGTAAGTAAGTAAGAATAACGACCATCCGCACCAAGGTTTAGTTCGCCAACATTAGCCTAATATGCGCCCATGCCCCCACAGAAGAGAAAGACGACAATTCCAAAGACCGTTTCTACGAGCTCCTCGAAGAAACATAGGAATCGTTCTTGGCGACTTTAACGCAAAACTAGGGAAGGAGGACATCTCTGGAAATACAATCGGTAAGCATAGCTTCCATGACAAAACCTCCGATAACGGACTAAGAGGCTAATCGATTTTGCTGCAGGGCCAAATCTTGTTGTAAGTAGAACATGCTTCCCGCATCTCAAAATTCAAAAAGGTACATGGTGATCCCCAGATCAATCAACCGTCAACCAAATTGACCATTCGATCCACGCCAAGCACTCTTCTGGTGTGATAGATGTCAGAACTTTCGAGGGGCCAACTTTGACTCGGACCACTACCTTGTTGTAGCCAAGGTACAAATGAGAATATCTTGTTCACGACCCGCACGAACTAAGAGATATGACGTCGGAAAGCTACAATCGCAAGAGATTGCCAATGCATTTTCCAATCGAGTGTCTCTTCAAATATCCTTGAATCCTATGCCGCCAGCATTAAACATTGAAGACCAGTGGCAGCAGTGCCAAAAAGCCATCAGAACCGCTGCCTCTGGTGTTGTGGGTTTCAGTCGCCCCCCAAAACGAAACCAATGGTTCGATGACGAATGCTGACAGGCAAATGCAGCCAAAAAATGCTGATGCAAAAACAAACGAGGGCTGCTTACGATCAGTATAACGAGATTTACAAGGAGTAAAGAAGGGAAGAACACCGAATTCTCAAAAAGAAAAAGAAGCAACATGAGAAGCGCTCGTTTGAATAATTTGAAAGGTGAAATGACAGGAACGAGATCGGGAAGTCTTACCAAAAGGTAAAAAGATCCTGCCAGGGTGGCAAGTCCCGAACTTAAGCCTGTAAAGACCAGCAGGAAAACATTGTTGTAGAGTCACAGTCGCTACTGAGGATCTGGAAAGATCAGTTCTGCAGACTGCTTAGCGGCGATGAGGACACAAATTCCGCTGTCAGACAGATTGCCCCATTCAGCTTGGACGATGATCAAGAATGCCGTCCTCCTGACCTAGAAAAAATTAAGCTTGCCATATAAGTATGCAGGTGCAGATGGCCTTGATGATGAACTTTTCAAGGCAGCAGGATATGGTCGGAAGAAATGCCCGATGAATGGAACTTCTGTGTCGTATGCCCGATCCTAAAGAAGGGAGACCCTCACAATTGCGTCAATTATAGAGTGATAAGCCTACTTAGTGTCGCTTATAAGATATTTTCTCTTTTAAATGCGGGCGTCTGAAACCCCACCACAACAACTTGATAGGTCCTTATCAATGTGGTTTTAGACCAGAGAAGTCCACAGTAAACCAAATCTTCACATTACGGCAGATCTTGGAAACCCAAGAATAAAATACCGATATAAACCATCTTTTTATTGATTTCAAGGCCGCGTATAACAGTATTTACAGAGACAAGCTGTAGAGAGTCATGTCTAGTTTCGGCATCTTTGCAAAACTCGTACGACTATGCAGTATGACTTTGGAAAGCTCATGTTGCTTCGTCAAGGTCAGTAGAGAACTCACCGAGACCCTTGATGTGGGAAAATGCTTTAGGCAAGGCGACAAACTGTCATGCAATTTCTTTAACATCATACTTGAAAAGATTGTACAAAACTCAAACGTCAATGCCAGAGGAAAAATCTTTCTGTAGCGTTTATTAACGCATATGGTAACGCTGTCATACATATTGGACCAACTACTTTGACTCTCGCTACTGTATGCAAGTAGACTTACAAGAGTCAGTCTAATTTGTGCCATCAACTAATTCGCTCATTATATAGATCAATAAAGAATATGTGATAAAGTAAGAATGTGTTATCATTTACGTGGATACACCACAATTGGCGACGAGGAATCGTGTTAAAGTAAAAAAAAAAAAACTCTAACAGACCACGTGTGATGATAACCAACTTGTAATGAGTGACGGCGAAGACTCAGATCATTTTACTGATACAGAAGAACAAAAACAATTTATCGATCCAGTTAATAAAAAACCAATAGCAAAAATGTCTTTAATAGGTGAACTACCAAAGTACAATCACGAAGTGAATGATTTTAGCATTTGTAAGTGTAAAATAGAACAGTTTTTTATTGGAAACAATATAACAGAAAGTGCCCAAAAGCGATCATTGCTTCTCATATCTCTCCACGATGATACTCTAAAGCTCCTAAAAAACTTAATCCATCCCTCCTTGCCTGAGAACACTGAATACGTCACACTTATCTCAAAATTGGAGAATCATTTAAAGCCTGCTCTTTCTGGTTTCGTTGAACGACATAAATTTTATACATCGAACAAAGAAGAGGCAGAATCTTTGATACAATGGGCAGCACGTGTAAGAAGTCTGGCTACTGGGTGTGATTTTGGAACTCATTTAGACATGCTTCTACGTGACAAGTTTGTCATGGGGCTAGAGAAAAGCGCAGAAAAAGATAAACTTTTTCTAGAGAGTCCCACTGATAATAATCTCACTTTAGAAAAGTGCCTTCAAATAGATCAGTCAGTACAATGTGTCAGACAACAATACAAGATGGAAAATATTTGTGATACAGACGATAAAGGGGTTTATAAATGAAGTGCCCCTGTTTTGTAACTATCGCCTCGATAAAAGCAGGCGATAAACGGTGGAAAATGGAACGAAATCCTACTAAATTCATAGAATTTCGTTCCATTTTCCACCGTTAATCGCCGAGGCGATAGTTACAGAACAGGGGCACAGAGAGCAGAACCAAAACGTGACGTCAAAGCTATCGAAAAAAATCAAACACAACACAAAGCTGAAGCAGACTTAATGGCATCAACAGGTACCGGTATGCAGTGCAAAGTATGTGGTTACAAAAATCACTCAACCGATCAGTGCCGTTTTAAAAATTATATATGCAAAATATGTAACAAAAAAGGTCATCTTAGACAAATGTGTAGCATGCGTAGTAATAGAAGTAGAAATTATAATAGTAACAACTATATTAGAAATGATTATATTATGCCTAGTATTAGTAATTACATTAGTAACTATACTGATAAGTATGATGATAATGATATTGAAAATGAAAATGAACATGAATTATCAATATTCTATTTTAAAACAAACTCCAATCTAAGTTCAATAACAGCCAGCGTATCCGTGAATAGAATTCCTTTGGTTATGGAAACTGACAGCGGTGCTGCAATTTCTGCCAATTTCAAAGAAAGTTTGTGATAAACATTTTTCAAATTTAATGCTTAAAAAACCAAATGTGCATTTGAGAACTGTGTGTCAGTGTCAGTGGCAGCACTGGTTTGTGTGTTATTGCTCTTGCTTAATTTAGCTCTGTCGAAAATTTCATTTCATTACAATATTTCTATTGATTTTAATATCATTGTGAATTGTTTTAGTGTTTTGAAGTGTTTAAAATCAATTAAATCAATTAAATTTGTTTGTTCCCTGCATTTTTGTAGTGAATTAGTTTTATTTGTTTGTCGCTCTGCATTCACTGTGTTTGGTGAGAAACAGATTTTTTTTTATTTTTCTGTTCCGTTTGAGTGTGTTTTGAGTGATTTCAATAAACTTTCTCTTCTCTTTCTATTATATTGTAAATCTTAACTATCATCTTTGTCTAAATTAAGTATATTCCAATTTAATTTTGTATATCAAAAGTAAAAACTTCCCTTAAATTATCTGCTTGGTGGTGCAATCGTCTAGCAGACCAGCATTTTTAGTACAATTCAACTCCCGGGATACAAGTTCAAATCCCATTGGGGTCACTTTTTTTTTTTTTTATTAATAATTATTATTTTGATTTCACATTATTTTTATTGCACTTGCAAATTAATTTTATTTTTAATTACATTTTTAACATGGCTTGTGCAGCGGGTAAATGCATCGAAAACGCCAGTGCTCCTCTCTTTGAATGCTATGGGCCTTGCGGGAATGTCTTCCATTCCAAGTGTATTGGCTCAAGCAATGCATTTTTGGACAAAATAAGTGCGTCAAAGATTGCTTGTTGGTATTGCTCAGAATGCAAAAAGATATCCCTGTACCTACTGGCTATTAAAATGTCCAATTTTAAACTAGACATTTTGAAGCTGTCGAAAGGCTTTGAGAACTTCTTAAGGTTTTCAATGACAGTGTTTCTAACCTTGCTGTATTTTCATCTCCTTATAGTTCTGTTGATACTTCAACCTCAACTGATGAATTGGGGCCTTTAATCACTGAGAAACCTCAATTGTTAGTAGACCTTCAATCGCAATCGTCTTCCTTAGCTACCAGCTCGGCCATAGCATTATCCAAAAACTCAAAAAAAAAAAATCGCGATGGTGCAGTAGCTAATCAAGTTTCTAGTCCTCCTTCAAAGCGCAAAACACTGAGGAGCAATACGAACAAAGATCAACTGAACAGTTTACTCGTTCTTCCTAAGTCCAATGCGTCAGTGAGTAAAAATCCCATCTCTAATAGTAACCTGGATGCAATAGAATCCACTACATCAATGATCGAAAACTCGCTTTCTATGGACACGCAGGATGTTATTGAACCTGTTTCTCTGGGAATAAATGTCCTTATAGAAGCAGTTCCCAAACCTAGATCCCTTTTTGTCTCCCGACTTAGAAATAACGTCAGATGATGTTTTGCGTCATTTGGTTGACAGAAAGAGTATCCCCTCTGTTACGTCAATTAAATGTCATGAAATCAGTAAAAACAATAGCTTTGTTTCTTCATTTAAGTTAGTTGTTTCTCCCTCCCTCTCTTATTCTATACTGAATAGTGATTCTTGGCCTGATGGTACACTCATTAAAGAGTTTACATAACGCAAGAAAAAAGCAGTTAGAACTGAACGGATACCTGAACCAAAAAACTAAATAGTAATACCCTCTTCTACCAAAATGTAAGAGGGCTTCGTACTAAAATTACGGATCTTTACCTTAACTCTCAAGTCTTCTCGCATGACATATTTGTCTTAACTGAAACCTGGCTCAATCCAAGTCATTTGGACACTGAGCTCTTTAGTCAGGACTTTTCAGTTTATCGTAAAGACCGTTATAACGATAAGCCAGAAGATGTGGGAGGTGGTGCATTGATTTCTGTAAGAAATATTTATATGTCGTCTCAGATCACTTTTTCTTTTTCCTTCACAGTTGATGTATTATGTGTCAAAGTATCCGTACAGTTAAATAGTATTATATATGTCGTAAACGTCTATATTCCTCCAAAGAGTCCTGTCTCAGCTTATACTGAGCTCTCTTTAGTTTTAGATTATGTAATGGAATTGTGTTGTACGAAAAGCTATATTTTATTGTTGGGCGATTTTAATTTGCCAGAAGTGAATTGGGTCCCTTCCAAAGACGGATCCTTTCAAGTTGCATCTTTGACTTCTTCTCAGCAAGAGCTTCGTTTACGTGACAATATCATTTCCTCAGACTTACAGCAAATAAGCTGTATTAGAAACTTTATGAATCGCATGCTCGATTTAGTTTTTTCATCTGACGCAGTTAGTACTGTTGTTCTTAAATCTAAGTATGGCATTACTAACTTAGATAATCTTCACCCACCTATAGATATTTTTCTGAATTTGAGCTCTGATTTATATGTTCGAAGTAACTCATTTGACTATTCATATACTTTTGACTTTCGGAGAGCGAATTTCGATTTGCTTTCCGAAGAACTCATCAGAACCGGTATACGTAATGTATCAGATTCTGACAATATCGACGTTGCAGTCAAATGCTTTTACTTGATTTTGGAAAATTGTATGAACAAAATTATTCCCCGAAAAATCCTTAAAAATTCCTGCTTTAATCAGCCTTGGTATACCAAAGAACTAAAGATTCTGCGGAAGAAAAGGAACAAAGCCTGGAAAGCCTACATTAAGACTCATTCTACATCTGACCACAATGTTTATATTAGTTTTTTGAAAAATTTAACACGCTCTCTAAAACTCTTTACTCCAACTACCTTAGACAGATGTCTTTCTCTTTAAGGGATGACCCGAAAAGTTTTTGGCGATTTGTGAATTCAAAGAAAAAATCTGATGCAACCCAGTTAACTTTATTTCTGGTGATACTCCTCTAGAGAAAACTAACGATATTTGTAATGCCTTCGCTAATCATTTTCGAAGCTCTTTCTGTGGTACCCCCGTAGTAATCGATGAAAACTACTTTACGTATTTACGTAACTGCTCTCAAGTAAGCTTCAATAATATCCCTGTTCATAGTGACAAAATTTTAAAATATTTATCACTTCTGCAAGATGACTTTTCGTCCGGTCCGGATGGAATCCCGCCTATTCTTTTAAAGAAATGCCGTTCCATAATAATGTTCCCACTTCAATATCTTTTTCAGCTTTCAATCAAAACAGGTGTTTTCCCAAGTCTTTGGAAAAAGTTCTTTATCACTCCGGTTTTTAAAAAGGGTGATAAGATAGAAATAAAAAACTACAGGCCTATATCCAAACTGTCTTGCATCCCCAAACTCTTTGAGCAAATTGTTTGTGACAGCCTCTTATTCTTTACAAAAAATATTATTTGCAGGCAGCAGCATGGCGTTATGCAGAAAAGATCAACGGTAACAAATATTCTTTCTTTTCTTCACAAATGTTCCAATGCGCTTGAAAATGGGTATGAGCTCGACTGTATTTACACTGATTTTTCCAAAGCATTCGATCAACTCTCTCATGATGTTATATTATACATATAAGCTCAAGGCTTTTGGATTTCCTACAGTATTTATTGTATGGATATGCTCTTATCTCGAAAATAGAACGTACCAAGTAAAATTTCGTAACAGATTTTCGAATCCCTTCAATGCTCTGTCGGGTGTACCACAAGGCAGTCACCTTGGGCCTTTGCTTTTCATTGTTGCCATTAATGACGTTGTCTCGTGCATTTCGTATAGTGAAATTCTAATTTTCGTAGATGATATGAAAATTTTTAAATCCATTCAAAATACTTCTGATCGCGCACTCCTTCAAAAAGATATCGATAGCTTTGGAACATGGTGTAAAAAGAATGGTCTTAGTCTCAACCCCTTGAAGTGTCAAACTATGACTTTCTCGAAAAAACGAGAACCTAGTAATGCTTTGTATTTAATGTCTGGTCATTCATTATGTAATGTCTCAAGTTTTCGTGACCTAGGTGTTTACTTCAATATTAACCTTGAATTTAGTGAGCACATAAACTCAATTGTTAGGAAAGCAAATTCTATGCTGGGTTTCATAAATAGGTGGTCAAAAGAATTTGATGATCCTTATGTAACACTATCTTTGTATAACTGCTACGTTCGCCCTCATCTCGAGTACGCCTCACAAGTTTGGTCTCCCCTATATGAAATTCATAAACATCGTATTGCGGCAGTACAACACAAATTTATACGTTTTGCTTTGAAGTATCTTCCTTGGGAAGATCCATTCAATCTACCTCCTTATGAACATCGAATTCAACTTTTGTAATTACAAACCCTTAGTCAAAGACACATCAACAATGACCTAATATTTTTCTATCAGCGTACGACTGGCTTTATTGATGCTCCCTACTTGCTCTCGTCCATAAGTTTTAACTACCGCGGAGGATCTCACCACTTGCGTAATTTAGAGTTGATTCATATCCACCATCATAGAACCAACTACGGCATGCATGAGACGCTATCGCGCATGAGTAGGCTATACAATTCTAATTCCCTACTTATAGATTTCAATGTTAATAAAAATTGTCTAAAACAAAAATTGAAAACCAGTGCTCCACATGCATGATTTTTGTTCAATGTTTCTTAGTTTATATGTCCATGAAAGTATTTGTAGCTTATGTTTTATTTTATTTCTAGTAGTTTATTTAATTATTATTGTAATTCATGTTAGGTGTTCTATATTGTATGTCACTATTTGTATTTTTTTTATGTACATATATAATATATTTTCTATACGTTCTCTTTGTGCTGGTGTTGGTGTTTACTAATCTCTAACACTTTAATTTATGATGAAGAGCGTAGATAAGTACGTACAAATGAGTTTGCTCTAAACTCTGTGCGACTTAGTCTCTGAGATGCAAAAAAAAAAAAGAACCTATAATGGATGTTATTTAAAACCAGTTGGTGTTGGTAGGTTTGAAATTTGTTATAAAAATATGACAAAGTCATTGGAAGTGCATGTTATTGAAGATGGAGGGCCTCCATTATTAGGTCGTAATTGGATGCATGCTTTTAATATTGGAGTACGAGAAATCAATCATATTCAAAATTCAGACAGTATCCTTAAGACTTTATTTAAAAGTTACACTGACATTTTTGATGGAGGATTAGGTTGTTTTTACAAAAATAAAGTGACATTGGTTTAAAGGAGGGTGCTAAGCCAAAATGTTTAGACCGCGTAAGTTACCTTTTTCATTAAAAGATAAAGTCGAAAATAAGCTAAGAAAACTGGTAGCTTTAAGTATTTTGGAGCCAGTTTCATATAGTGAATGGGGTACTCCTATTGTACCCATATTAAAAACAGATGGCTCGGTAAGAATTTGTGGTGACTATAAAATTACATTAAACCCCGAATTGCTGTTTCCACACCACCCTCCTCCAAAATTAGAAGAAATATTATCCGAAATCGATGGTTCTACTGTGTTTTCGAAAATTGACTTGGCTATGGCCTATCAGCAATTAGTTCTGCACGAAGACTCAAGAGAGCTCACGACTATTTCAACTACCATCGGTTTATTTAGATACACTAGAATGGTGTATGGTGTGGCACGTGCACCTGGCATTTTCCAAAAAACTATAGATAGCCTTTTTCTAGGCATTAAAGGGGTCAAAGTTTTTGTAGATGACATTATTATATTCGGTAAAACTCGAGAAGAACACATAGGAAGGCTAGAAGTTGTTTTTTCAAAACTAAAAGATGCAGGCCTTGCAGTGTCTAGAAATACCCAAGTGTGAGTTTTTTAAGTCTTCTATTAATTACCTCTCGGACACGTCATTGATCAAAATGGTTTGCATAGATATGAGAAAGAAATTGAAACTATTTTAAATCTGTCTGCACCAAAAAATATCTCAGAGCTTCAATCTTTTTTAGGTGTAGTAAATTTTTATAGGCAGTTTATGCCAAATATGGCAACAGTAGCTTCAGTTTTATACGAAATGTTACCAGATAAGTTTGAATGGGGTGTTAAACAGCAAATTGCGTTTGATGATGTCCAATCTAAATTATCTAAAAAAAATTTCTTAGCCCATTATAATCCAAATTTAAAACTAAAATTAATTGTCGAAGCCATTACAGTTGGTTTAGGTGCGGCATTAGTACATGTTTACGAAAACGGTGTTGAAAGACCAATTTCATTTGCCTCAAAGAGGCTTACAGCTACTGAAATGAAATATTCAGTTACAAAAAGAAGCACTGGCGATAGTATACGGAGTGGATAAATATCATCAATACCTTTTTGGTAATAAGTTCATACTGGTGACAGATAATAAACCCTTAGTTTCCATTTTTTGGGGGGAACAAGAAAGGTATCCCAGCGCTTTCAGCAAATAGGTTGCAAAGATATGCTTTATTTTTGTTAGGATACAGATATCAAGTTCAATACTTTAAATCAAAAGCAAATATAGCAGATTATTTCTCTCGAGCGAGCGGTGGAAAATGTTATGCCCGAAGAAATTAAAAACCGACATGGTCTTTGGGCAAACGATGTGTAAATGTAAATTATTTGAAAGAAGGAAGCAGTCCAATGCTCAACTTTGAAGATATTCAAAGAGAAACCTTAAAAGATTTAGCTTTGACACAGGTGCGTCAATACATTCAAAACGGTTGGCCTAACCAATGCCCTAATGCAGATTTATCTCCTTAATTTAACAAAAGAAACGAATTGTCAATAGAATCAAATGCAATTTTCGGGGGTTAGAGAATCATTATACCAGAGTCTTTTATAAAATGCGTATTAAAAGGATTGCATAAGTCCCATTTAGATATTGTGAAAATGAAAGGGTTAGCAAGAGCTTATTTATGGTGGCCTTCCATCGACAAACATTTGGAAGAAGTTTCAAACTCCTGTGATCAGTATTTACCATTTAAAAATAGCCCTCCAAAAAGCCCTCTCGTAAATTGGAATTGGCCAGAAAAACCATGGGAAAGATTGCATCTAGACTACATAGGGCCTTTTTTGGAAACTACTTTTTGATTATAGTTGATGCACACAGCAAATGGTTAGAATGCATAAATATGAATAATAACATCACTAGCTCTAAAACAATTGATCAGGTCAGGTCAATTTTAGCGCGTTTCGGTTTACCGAAAACTATTGTGACCGACAAAGGTAAATCATTTATATCAAACGAATTTGAATTGAAATTTTTTATGTGGATACACCACACTTTCAAAAGTCTATAGTCTGTACAATTACTGATGGTTAATGAGGGTAAAACGAAGTGTATGCTGTCATCAAACAAGGACACAGAACGACGAATTGGACAAAACGTCACAATAGACAGACATAACTTCGAGGTAGTACAGGACTTCGTCTACCTAGGATCCGCTGTTGACATGGAAAACAATATCAGTGCGGAGTTCAAACGGATAATTACTCTTGACAACCGTTGCTTCTCTTGGTTAAGAAGGCAATTGAGAAACAAAACCCTCTCCAGAAAACCAAAGTAACCCTGTAGAAGACTTGGATCATCCCAGTCCTACTTTACGGCGTGGAAGCATGGACCTTATCGAAAGCGGATGAGGAAACTCTTGGTCGTTTCGAAAGAAAAATTCTCCGAATAATTTTTGGTCCCGTATACGAAGACAATGTGTGGAGAAGAAGACACAACAATGAACTGTATGAGATGTACCGCGACATGGGCATAGCCAGAAGAGTACGCATCGCGAAGCTACGATGGGTTTTCGAAAGCACATTGCAGGGAAATCGCCGAAGGTGAAGACCTCGTCTTAGGTGGCGCAATCAAGTGGAAGAAGACCTCAACCGGCGACGACTTAAAGTGCAAAACTAGAGAGAGCTCGCCCGAAATCGAAGTCCTTAGAAGGATGGTGGTTGAGCCTCAGGTTCACCCCGAGCTGTAAGGCCAAACTAAAAGCACGACAAATGCTGAAGCAAAAACGAACAAGGGCTGCTTACGATCAGTATAACGAGATTTACAAGGAGAAAAGAAGGGAAGAACACCGAATTCTCAAAATGAAAAAGTAGCAGCATGGGAAGCGCTCGTTTGAGGAAATAGAGAGGTGCCATGACAGGAACGAGATTTGGAAGTTTTACCAAAAGGTAAAAAGATCCTGCCAGGGTGGCAAACCCCGAACTCAAGCCAGTAAAGACCAGCAGGGAAATATAGTTGTAGAGTCACAGTCGCTACTGTACCAAATGACATTCCCCATCACCAAATGACATTCCCCACATGACATCCCCTATTTTATTGTGTGCTTTTCTCATATTGCAATTACAATTCGAAGGAAATGAGTGACACAAGTTATATCTTTTATTCATTGCGGAAGCCTTGAATTTTCTAAAATAAATTCTATGATCTTTTGTGACCGGAGGTATAAAATAGCAATTAAATTGGAAATTTTAAGATATAATAATTTCTGTTCGAAACGAATCCCTTACATCTTTAATAGATGAAGAAAGCATAAGCATAAAAATTGTTGATAGCCAACAAATACGAAAATACGAAAGGTAGGTGGGCTAGACCAAATAAGAAATGTTTTTTTGAAACGACTACCGATAATCGGAATAAAATTATTGACTTTTATTATTAACGCATGCCTTAAACACCAGTGCTTTCCTAATACCTGTAAAAAGCTAAAATGTTCCTATATTGAAAGCTGGAAAGCACCGAAGGAAGCTACCAGCTACAGGCCCATTAGTTTTAGTAAAGTTTATGAAAAAGTGTTGAAGGAACAAATTTTGAAAATAGTTTTAGAAAAGAGTGTTTTCCCAAACGAGCAATTTGGTTTTAGTTCCCAAACGAGCAATTCGGTTTTAGAAAACCTCACAGCACTACTAATCAAATAGAAGGAATCTGTAGCTATGCCCAGACACAACGCGAACGAGGAAATTCTTCACGAATGTTTTTATTGGACATAGAAAAAGCTTTTGACTCGGTTTGGCATGATGGCCTAGTGTATAAAATGTCTGAACTTAAATTTCCTGTTGGCTTGTGCTAAATAATTCGTAGCTTTTTGTATGATAGCTGTTTTTAGTTCAATTTTACGGACTTGTAAAGAGAATCAACTTTTTTTTTTTCTTAACATATCGAAAAGACTGGTCAATAGTGTAAAATTGCTTTACCACAGATTTGGATAAAAAATAAATTGATTCTGTTTGCCAATGAAAAATCTCATCAAAGATAAGTTTTTAATATATTTTTACATACTCCCCGAACATACCCGAAAGTTTTTTTTTTTTTTCAACAGAACAACTGATTTTGACGTAGAGCTTTCTTCACTGCTGGACGATGCCTCCAAAAATAGTAAAAAAAAGAGCTGTAAGAGAGAACCTGATGTATGGAAAATAAAAAAAAAAAATACCAATTCATACCTGGCTTTGTATCGTTATTCATTTGATAGAACAATCGACGAAACAAACCAGTTGTGAACTAAATTTTATTTCATCTTGAATTTCACAGAGGGCTTTGAAAAGTAACAGCAAGCTTTGACGTTGAGCATCATCCATCTTGTTGCTGAAAATAGAACTGAAAATACTGTGGATAGACCGTTTTTTTTTTAGCTTGAATGCTGTACTAGCTTACTTACTTACTTAGGTGGGCATTATACATAGTTCGGGGTGAACTAAAAAACTCATAAATTTTTATTTGTATTATCCGAGCCACTTAGGGCTGATTTATCATTTTTAATTTTTGGATCAGAGCCGCGTTGGGTTGTTTTTATATTATTTCTTTTTGAGCCAGATCCGCTTTGGGTTGAGTAATCATTAATTTGAATTTTTGAATCAGAGCAGCTTTGGGTTGATTTATCATTTTAAAATTTTTGGAACAGAGCCGCGTTGGGCTGATTTCATATTATTTATTTTTGATTTTTGAGTCAGATTTGCTCTGGGTTGATTTATCATTAATTTGAATTTTTGAATCAGAGCCGCGTTGGGTTGATTTATCATTTTCAATTTGTTTTTAATTTTTTAATTTTATTCGGTTTGCTCTGTTTAGATAGATAGATAGATAGTTGTTTTTATTTGATTACATTTATAATTCTTGATTACATAAAAATAAAATAAATAAATAAATAGGGTGGCGCAACAGAGCGAAGAGCCCCTGGGCCTAGCGCATTTCTCACAACCATGCCTTGTGAGGGAATGGAGGGGACCTACAATTTTTCGCCGGTTCCGAACGGCTGATTGAGAATGCGCTTTTCACGGCAATGAATTTACAAACGGAGGACTTGCCAATTCCTCGCGAAAGGCGATACCCGTGGAAAAACATTTTTGCATTTTGCCTCTGCTGGGATTCGAAACTCGAACCTCTGGGTTAGCAAGTGGACATGCTAACCATTACGCCACGGGTACGGGTCTTGATTACATAGTTTACAAAAAACAAAAAGCATGGCTTTTCTGCCGTCTACCTCGTTGACAAAACATAGTAAATTTATTTTATAAATAAGATTATTCATCAAACAAATTTAATAATATGTAGTTACTATAACAGTTGAACAAAATAAATTTTAAATTGAAAACCATCATTAGCGTTCGTTTACATTACTCAAAAACTTTCATTAATAATTTGATTTCTATAAAGTAGAGCTAGTTTGCAGTATTGGTATAGTTTTTTTACATTCATAGTATTAAGCAGTGTTATCATTTCGTTTTCTGTTAGAATATTGCTTCCGAAAACTTGTCTTCTAATTTCTGTTAAAATCGGACATTTTCCCATGAAGTGCAAAATATCTTCTCATTCGTTCAAGTTGCACAAACAGCATATGATCGGTAGGTCCTCTCTGTGTGGTACGAAGTTTAACTGAAGAAGTTCGCCCCGCAACTTAATCATCATCGATATTTCACCTACGCTATTGACATCTTAAAAATAGTTTTTCTTTCCCAGGTTGTGGTGCAACTGACAGTAAAATTGTCTGTAAAGAGATCCTGCCGCGTCATTTAAACATTTTTCTCTATATTTTGTATCCGCTGCTGATATTAGCTGATAAAGGGACCTCTTCCAATCATCATAGTCCGGCCTATTAAGATTTAGGACTATCTCACAGTCTCTAGCAAGGTTCATCCAATCTGCATACCAACTTGATCTGGTTCGTATATCTTGTAGAACTGCTATCTTTGGGAGCCGGTGATTATCCATTTTCATAACCTTCAGAACATAATCCACTTGCATTTTCAAAGTTCGAATGAAAAGGGGTAATAAGCCTTTTTCCAATAAATAAATAAATAAGCTGGCGCAACAGAGCGAGGAGCCCTTGGGCCTAGCGTATTTCTCACAACCATGCCTTGTGAGGGAATGGAAGGGACCTACAATTCAATTTTTTGCCGGTTCCGAACGACTAATCGAAAAAGCGCTTTTCGTAGCAATGAATACTAACGGAGGACATTGCAATTCCTCGCGAAAGGCGATACTCGTGGAAAAAACATTTTTGCTTCTGTTGGGATTCGAACCACGAACCTCTGGATTAACATGCGGACATGCTATCCATCACACCACGGGTACCACAAGCCTGTTTCCAATGCTATCATATAATTTGGCATATTGTGAGGCAGTCTTAAAATTCGCTTGATGTAGTAGTGCAATAGTTTCTTGACCGTTACATACCTTTTTGTCCCCCAAGTGTGATGGCAGCAAAGAACACGACGAGAAGAGAGCAACCGCACAGTTTTACGTCTTATGCATGAATGGCTTTATTAACTGCGTTATGTTACAAGTTACAATGTATTAGTGTATGTGTGTGTTATGTGTGTTCATTATGTATTGCACATCTTGCAAGTTATATGTGTATTGTGACATAAGTGTATTCGGTATTGTGACATGCAAAAAAAAATTTTATGAAATATCTGTAAACTAAATACTTCTTGAATTCATTGAAAATAAATACTAGATACTTCAATTATAGTTACATATTATACTAATTTTGATTAGCTTTTGAAAAAAATGTTTTGGGGTCGCTGCAAGATAATATTATAAATGAAAATACATATACATAGATATAAATAATGTTACATTGAAGTAAAAGAAAATATAATGAATTTATATTTGCACTACTATAAGTCCAAGCGTTTCAGTGGTTTAACAATTCTTCCGCTTCGTGTTGTCTGAAGTGGAGGCTGTTGTTGTTGGTCGGGTTGGTTAAGTCCAGATAGTGTAGCAGGCTCGTTGACAATTTCAGATTTTGTTGAAACTGGCACCGCAGGTGTATCATTGGTTGGTGTTTCTTGTTGTTGACACTCGGTTTCTTGCGAAGGCCAAAGAATATTTGGTGATTTAAAATCGGCCTCTGTTTTGTGAAGATGATGAGTGTTCCTCCGATATTTTTTGCCTTCATTTGTCTCAACGATGACTGATCTTGGATATTGTGTTTCTTCGACAATTTTTGCGCCGATCCATTCACGATGTCCAGTTTGCAAACGCACTTTATCGCCGGTTTTGAGTTCCTCTGATGGTTTAGAGCTGTGTCAATCGCGATTGATTCGGTCTTTTTGACCCGTTCACTGGAAATGATTGATGATTGCAATCATACAAAACTAAAACAATCAATCACCATTTCAATCATTTCCATAGAACGCCACTGAAAGGAACTCAGTATTTTACTATTATATGCTGTATTTGTATGAGATGGGTGAAGACGTCCGAAACCGAAACCAATGATTTGATAGAAACGAACGACCGAAACCGAAACCAATTATTTGTACGAGCCGATCGTCTGAAAATGAAACCAATCATTTGAACGTTGAACCTTGAACGATAGGCGAACGACCGAAATTGAAACCAATCGTTTGAACGAAATGAACGACCGAGACTGAAACCAATCACCAATCACTTGAACCAAACGACCGACCGAGATTGAAACCAATCGTTTGAACGAAACGAACGAACGAGACTGAAACCAATCACCAATCACTTGAACCAAACGAACGACCGAAACTGAAACCAATCGTTTGAACGAGACCCGAAACGATTGACCGAAACTCAAACCAATCAAACAAGTACTACAGTACTCTGTCTACTTTGATGCTCATAGAATGGTGCTATTGCTGAGTAGGTGGGCGATGTTTTTCATTTCAGATGAAGCACATATGTATACATACTTAAGTTTGTTTTATATTTTCAGCTTTAAGAATTTCATAGATATAGAACTTTTCTAGTCCTTGTTTTAAAGCGATATGGAAAGATTTCTACTTCAAATTTTTTAAGGCGATTCTCACTGAAAATGTAAAATGAATGTAATGTGTGTATGTATATGCACATCTAAAAAAGAAAACCATCCCCTATCTACAACTCAGTACCATACTATTGGTTCTTGCCTACGTTTCTGTTTCGATGTTGACTCGACTGCACCTATGTAGATATGTATGTAGGTAGACACGAAGCGCAAACAGAGAGTAATACAAATTAAAAAATACAACGCTGCACTGCAAATGATTGGTTTCAATTTCGGTCGTTCCTCGTTCTCGTGGGTCTATTGGTTTCAGTTTCGGTCGATCGCCTCGGCCAGTTCAAGTGATTGAATGATTGATTGAAATGACCGAATCTTTCCATTGAACGATTGACGATTGATTCGTTCACTGGAAATGAACGATTTACACAGCATTATGATGGTTTAGTACCTCTATCTGCGTAAACTGCTTGTTGAAGACGTAATTTTTTTAATTCCCTTTGAACGCCGACAACGACCTTAGGTTTCAACTCATCTTTTGGTATTGGTATAATTGTTCTGGTGGACCGGCTATATAGACGTTGACACGGTGATTTTAGAATGTCGTTTCTTGGTGTATTTCGAAGTAGTAGTAGTGCGAGAAATATATCTGATTTATCCAGGTGACATCGTCTCAGTAAGTTTTTCGCCGTCTGAACGTTGCGTTCCGCAAATCCATTGGATTTGGGATAGTACGGACTAGAAATTTGATGCTTGAATTGCCAAGTTGATGCAAAATGGGCAAATGTTTTCGATGTATATTGTGGTCCGCCATCAGATTCTAGTATTGTGGCATGTAGTCAATTACCTCTTGGGAATTAGATGATTTCAATTTCTTAAAGTCCATGAATCCAGAATAATGGTCGGCCATCAAAATATATTCGTCTCCTTTGAAATTGAATATGTCAGTTGAGACAATTTGAAATGGATAGTCTGAGACATGTCGTTCTAGTTGTGGTTCTCTTTGTTTGCTTCTTTGAGTTTGTTGACACACGGAGCATTTCTCAATATAATCGCGAATGTTGTTTGATTGTCCAGGCCAGTATAGTGATTGAAGAGCTCTTGCTAACGAACTAGTAACTCCAGAATGTCCTGAGTGAAGATCGCGAACAATCTTATTTATTTCACATTTTGGTACAATTACCTTATGTCCTTTGAATAGTAGACCTTTCTCAAACGTTATTTGTTCTTTGAAATGTGAATACTTTTTTACTGCTTCTGGTAGTCTTTCGTCATTTGAAGGCAATCCTCGTAGTACGACTTGTTTCAGTAACTGCAGCTCGAGATCTTCCGATGTTGATTTCACAAATCTGTCACGTGCCTCATCAGTGAACGAAAGTACTATGTGTACTGAGTACTCTTCATCATTGCCTGCGTCAAGTGGTTTGCAATCACGACTGAGTGTATCTGCTATCCGGATTTGACTACCTTTTTTATATGTGACAATTGGTGAATATTGGATGACATCCCATAGAATGCGTTGTAATCTGAGTGGTGCGTCTTGTAGAGGTTTTTAAAAATCGTTTCGAGTGGTTTATGATCAAACTCTACTTCGATTCGTTTTCCGTAGACGTACTCATGAAATTTGGTGCATGCGAACTTGATTGCCATCGCCTCCTTCTCAATTTGAGGGTTAATTTTGTTGAGTAGGTGTTAATGCGCGTGTAGCGTACGCCACTGGTAGGTCATCTTGCAACAAGCATGCTCCAAGTGCTTTTGAACTTGCGTCTACAGATAGTTTAACGGGTTTATTAACGTCGTAAAACTTTAACACTGGTGTAGAACTTATGATTTTCTTTATATTTTCAAACGCATTTTTCTGTTCGAAATCCCAGTACCTAGCCGTTTCTTTGTGGAGCAATTTTCTTAATGGTTCGGTCATACTCGACAAATTAGGTATGAACTGTGACCATGCCCAAAATATGTTGAAGTTCTTTAACATTTGTTGGTTCACACAAATTTTTGATTGCTTCAACTTTTGACCAAGAAATTTAACTTTTTGCTTTTCATACTCACATTTGGACTTGTTTAGAGTGAACCCAGCTGTTTTCAAACGATCGACTACTTTTTGTGTTGTTGAACGAAGTTCATCTACAGTTTCTGCATACAAAAATATATCATCCATTGCAACTTTGCACTTTGGTATGCCTTCTAGCGTAGCGTTCATAACTTCAGAAAAAAATCTCCGGAGCTGATGATATACCAAATGGAAGTCGCAAAAATTGATATCTGCCCCACGGTGTTGAGAATATTAGATAGTCCGATGTCTTCTCTGTCACGGGTATTTGCCAGAATCCCTTTTGACAGTCCAATTTGGTAAATACTTTTGCGTTTTGTACACTTGCAGCTATTTCTTCAACTGTTTGAAGTGGATAATGCCGACGTTTTATATTTTTGTTAAGGTCGGTTGGGTCCATGCATATTCTTATTTTGTCCTTTTTTGTTACGATTACTATAGGACTTACTGCTGGGGTTGGATGACTTACTGGGCGTATTACTTTCATTTTGACCATTTGGTTCAATTCAGCTTTGACTTTGTCACGAAGTGCATGAGCAATACGACGTGGTGGTATAATTTTGAATTTTGGATTATCGATGAGATCGATTTCATATGAGAAATTTTTGCAATCTTCTCGTCATTTTTAGTTGTTATCTCATTTATGCGTGCGATAAGACCTAGATTTTCACAAGATGTACGCCCCAGCATTGGTATCAAATCTTCGGCAACTATTTTGAACGTCACCAACTCCGAATTATTTTTTGTTGCACAGTTTGCTTTGACTTCACCGACTACTTGAATACTGTGGTTGTTGTACGTGATGATTCGTCTCGTTTTCGATTTTTCGATTGGAAGATTAAGTCTCGAGGCTTCTTTTTTTGGCAGCACATTGCATTCGGCACCGGTATCGAGTTTGACAATTACCGTCTTGTTTCCAATCTTCAATTTTTCAGACCATTTATCAGCTGCTTCAATATAATTTACTCGTTCACTGGTGGCACTGATTTTGAATTGTTAATCATCTGAGTCTATATTGTTGTCCTGCTCTAACGCATTTACTTTTTTGAAAGGTTTCTTCCCTTTGTTTTTTTGATTTTTCGATGTCGTTGTGTTTTTCTTAGCTCTACACACTGTAGCCCAATGCCCCAAGCCGTTGCATTTCTTGCAGTTGTCCATACGCTGGGCACTGCTTTGGACCATGATTTCTTCCACAACGCCTACAGTTGAATGTCTTTTCGTTATTTAGTGCATTTACATTTTGATCTAGACCAGTGTGTTGCAACTCGTTTATTTGCTTCGATGCTCTCTCTGCGGTTCTGCAAATCTTTTTGGCTTTTTCTAAGGACAAGTCATCTTCGGTCCACAGCTTCTGTCTTGTTGTGTCCGAGTATATTCCAACGACGATTTGGTCCATCACAAATTCATCGGCATTTGCACCATAACTACACTTCTTTACCTGCGTCTGCAGCTTTTGCATGAAATCCTCGAAATTTTCATTGGATTGCTGTTTAATACGGTGGAATTGGCATCTCTCATATGTTTTGTTTTTTGAAGGTGCAAAGTGACTCGTCAATTTAACTTCAAGGACTGACAAATTTTTCTTTTCTGCTGCAGTGAGGTTCATGTTATTTATGATTTTGACTACGATTAAATCAAATCGAATAAAACTCGACCAAAAGAAATTTAATTCAAACAATCGAATAACACAATGCTTTTTGGTAGTTAATCATTAATTTTTAAGATTTTATAAATTTTCAGATTTAATCCGCCCACTTCTGACACCATGTGATGGCAGCAAAGAACACGACGAGAAGAAAGCAACCGCACAGTTTTACGTCTTATGCATGAATGGCTTTATTAACTGCGTTATGTTACAAGTTGCAATGTATTAGTGTATATGTGTATTGTGACATAAGTGTATTCTGTATTGTGACACCAAGTTTGCGCTCTGTAGAGCAAAATAGATTCTGATATAGCTTCGAATATCCTGAACTTACTGCTATGTGCAATATTTTTGTTGTAGAAGCATCTATTCCACGATGCGCTGATTGCGCCTTTTGCTTTTGTGAGCTTTTCCTTTAAATGTCTCTCCATTCTTAAATTTCTCATGAATTAAACTCCCAAGTATTTAAAATCCTTGACAATTTCAATGCTCCCCCATTATATTGCCATTTTTCGTTCATGCAATATCCTCCTCCTCCTTCCCTGAAGATCATAGTTTTGGATTTATCCAAATTCACAACCAGACTCCAAAGCATACAGTATTGTGATAGCCGGTTTATCATTAGCTGCAACGATTCAGGTGATGGTGCCGAATGTACGATATCATCAGCGAAAAGTAATGCCTTAACTCTATGGCCTGCATATTCAATCCCAGAGGGTAGAAAGTCTACTAGGTCTTCAATAAATAAAGCAAACATGCTTGGCCTCATTGTACAACCTTGTCGCCTGACTCCTGATCCTGTTTCAAACCACCCTGACATCTCTTCACCATTCCATACTTTGGCCAGTGTGTTTTCATAAAGGTTTCGGATAACTCTTCCAAACTTCATTGAAATTCCTATGCTATAAAGTTTATACATGAGGGCTTGTCTGTCAACTGTATCAAAAACCGCCTTAAAGTCAACAAAAAACGTGTACAGTTTCTTTCCTTTGGTAAGAAATGAATTCGCAATACTTTTAAGCACGAAGATGTAGTCAACTGTTGAATAACCCGCCCTAAAGCCTGACCGGAATTCTTTCAAAAGCTTGGCATCATCGATCCTTTTACCTACTAAGCCGTCTTTGCAAAATTAAAGTGAAGATTTTATACGATGCATTTAAGAATGAAATCCCCCTATAGTTGGATAGTTCAGCCAATACACCTTTTTTATGAATTTGTAAAATTCCGCTGATATACCCTTCGATCCAGCAGCTTTTCCGTCCTTTGGCATTATAACCGCTGAAATTACCTCCTGTTGACTTATCTCAGAATCCAAAATTGAGTTATTAAACCCAGGGGCAGCGTTTTGGAAGTTAACTCTTTTTTGGGCAGGATTCAACAAATTTTGGAAGTTTATTATTATTATTATTATTATTATATCTTTATTTTTTCCACATATGTATATGATATTACAAATATTTAACACTCAATGATTTACAAGCTTGGCTTAAAAGCCGTCTGCCGATTTTATCAAAAGATTAATTACATTGAGAGATTTGCAAAACAAAAATTAAGAGCATTAAAAAGTACATTGAATAATCTAACATTTAAAATTCAAAAACGTTAAGTGTACAAAAAAATAATAACATAAAAAGAAAAAGAAAAACAAAATTAAAGGTAATTAAAGATTTTCAATATCCGTTGAAAAGTGGGCTTTTAGTTTAGCTAAAACAAAACAACAATAGATTGAGTCTACATGTTCACGTACAAGTTTCTATAAGTGGTAGCTTCAGAAACAAACCGTATAAGAACTTTCCATCCACTCTCTCCATTTAAAATTGAATAACAATCCTCTGTCGAAAGAAAACTCTTATTGAACCATAAACGCCGAATTTCTTTAAGCATTGGACAGCAGGCTAGGAAATGATAAACGTTTTCGATCAAGTTCAGATTACACAGAGTGCAATTATGATTATTATCACCTCTGTGAGGTCTATAATTTAGCTCAAGCATCTCTGTACGGACCTTAAATATCAAACTCATCTCATTTAATTACTTTCGTAATACGTTCTCAGTATTGCGAAAGTAATTAAACTCCCCCAAACAGAGATTCAATTTGCTGTACACCGTTCTAGACATGGATGCTTTCGCACGACTATGAAAACTTTGAAACATTTTATCATCAATGACTGAAATACAATCGTACAAACTATCCTTCAAAGATCCAATGCTGTTCAGGAATAAGTTCAATGTGCAATTATATTTAGTCGCTAGCTCTCGCCAATCTTTGAACGGCGTGTAATTACGGTGAAATGCATTTATAAGTATGCTTTTTTGCAGATTGTTATTAGCCCTATTTAGGACTTTAACAATATAGTCTGCATTTGCCTTTAGGTTTTTTAGGGAAATCGGAGGTAATCCAGATTCAACATATAACGCGTAGTTAGGGGTGTTTGAAGGAAGTCTAAAGACACGTTTAAAGAAATATCGTTGGATAACTTCAAAATCTTCACATATTGTGTAACCATACACTTCATTAGCATAACAAAGTGAGTTTTTAACGGTAGCATCAATTACTTTGAATTTGACCGTCGGATCTACATTTTTGTTTTTAAAAAACCTTGGCCACATACAGTAAATAGCTGATTTCGCAATGGATGATTTGTCTTTTATATGTGCTGCTAGGTTTAAATTACTCGTTATTGTAAAACCTACATAAGTACTTAAATTCTTTTACAACTTCTAAGGTTTCTCCATTAAGGTTCCAAGAACGGTCATTTCGGGCACCACGGTTATGGGTTCTAAAAACCATAATCTTCGAATTCGTACTATTTATTTGGAGATCCCATAGATTACAATAATTGTATAGTTTATTGATTTGAAGTTGTAATGTTACCGGATTATCAGTAAGGACAACAGTGTCATCCGCATATGAAAGAATTTTAATGAGTTGATCACCATAATAGACACCCCCTGGCACACTATCTTCAATTTCGTTGATAAAGAGCGAAAAAATCAAAGGACTCAGAATGCAACCTTGTGGGACACCCATTTCTGTCTTAAATTGTCTTGAAGAGACCTTGCCATTTGACACCACAGCAGTTGTATTTGAAAGAAGTTGCTCATAAATTCTTAGAAATTTTGTCGATAGTCCAATACTCGATAATTTGAAAAGCAATAGTTTCCTGTTTATAGTATCAAATGCAGCCTTGAAATCAACAAAACAAGCATAGAGATTAGTTTTCTTTTCCAAAAACCGTTTAGCAACACTATTTAATGTAAAAGTTTGATCCAATGTTGAGAGATTAGCTCGAAAACCCGCCTGAAAGTGACTTATTTTGCTGTTTGTTTCCACCCAAGATACAAGTCTTAGATACAGAACTTGAGTGAATAGCTTCCGTAGAGAGCTAAGAACAGAAATACCTCTGTAGTTTTCAGGAAGATTAGGATAATATTTTTTACAAACCGCAGAGATGCATGACTGGCGGAAATTATTTGGTATCGTTTCATTAGTGAACATCCGGTTTAATAATAATAAAATAAGTTTCAAAAATTGTGAGCTGGCATTTTTGTAAAACTCTGCTGGGATACCATCTAAGCCCGAAGCTTTGTTGTTTTTCATTTTTTTTAATGCGAAAACTAATTCCGACATTGAGAACGGAGCATCTAGTTCTTCGATGTAGATGAGAGGTAACGCAAAACTAATATACGATAATATAATAATTTTGGAAGTGTGATGCCAAAAGATTAGGACTTAGATCACAGTTGATGGTGTATTTTTTGCCGTTCAGGTTCCGTGCTAGTCACCAAAATTCTTTTGAATTCTTACAAAGGGCCAGTCGCCTAGACTCTGCTTCAAAGAACGTATCTGTCCTTTTTTGGCCTACACAACGTCTTAAGAGCACTGTTTGCTTGCAAATACTGATATTTGAAGTAACCTTCTAACCAAACGATACCTTCCTCGCTTTTATGCACTCTTTATGAAACCAAGGAGCGATAAAATCTTGTTGCAAAGTCCTGTTTGCAGTCTCTACTGGGTACGAAGTTTTTATTATCTCATCTAGTTGGGCAAGATCGCAATAGCTTTGTCTTTGTAGTAGAGCTGATGATACCCGGGTACCCGAGTACCCGAGTAATGCGGGTAATCCCCGGGTACCCGGGTAATACCCGGGTACCCGATTACCCGACTACCCGACTACCCGACTACCCGATAACCCAATTACCCGGGGACCAAAAAAAATTAAGCACCACTGTTCGTTCCTTAGATGATTTAGATTAAGATGTTTAACAAGTACCTACTCAATGAAATGCACTGGTTAAAGCCCAAGCGCAACGGTTCTGCTTAGGTATTTAATACAAATGCGGAACACATGCACTTGTTTTCATAATCTTTTGCAAATACAAAGAGATTTGTTTAATGTCGATTTCCTATCACACATTTGCAGTCGACTGCAACGGTTGGGCTGTCGATGTTTTTTATTTGTCATTACATGCTTTGCCTTTGCATATGCTTCAATTGTAAAACTGAGCTCTATTTGGTGAATGAAGTAGTGAAACAATTAAATAAAAAATGTTCAGTTAAAAATTAAAATGGTGAAAAATAATATTACAATAAAAATAAATAAAACAAATAAAAAAAGGTCATGCCAAAAACTAGTTAGGTGTGGGATTACGCGACTTTAACGGAGGATGGCTTGGTTAAATGCAGCGTTTGCGAAAAAAAACTGTATTATTGTGGTTCGACGTCAACTTTGCATAAGCATTTGAAGACAAAACACCGACTAAGTCCATCGCAAGACAAGTGAGTATCCAAGTTTAAATTACATCTTTGTGCTATTATGCTTGTTAAATTCATGCTTGTTAAATTCATTCGAAAACTATCTTTTCAAGTAAAAAGATTTCATAAATTTAAGCATTTAAGCAAAATTATCTATAAAAGCAAGTAGAGAAAAAAGAAAACAAGTTGTTTTTTATTAGGACGACGTTTCGTTCATGGTTATGAACATTATCAGGTCCGACAGTTTTTATTGCTTCTAACATGATAAGAAATTTTCTCTACTGACCTGTAGCCCATAAAACAAACAAATTAAAATACCCAATAAAGGTCAAAAACACATACTATAAAAGCAAGTATATGCGATCCAGTTGCATTTTATTGGTAGATAAAACAAGTAATTTGTATCAATCTTTTGAAACGAATTTGAATTTACTCGCTCTTTTCCAGGTTATCGCCAGACGATAAAGGCGAATCTTCCACATCTTCGTCTATGCCTTTGTTTTCATCACCATTACAAGATAAAGGTAATAAAAGACGCAGAAAACTATCACCATCCCGAGAACCTTCGTCTTGTTCTTTTAGAAGGCAAGAAAATATAACTAAAGCCCTTGGGAAAATGATAGCTACTTGCCAATTGCACTTGTCTTTTTCTCACAGCCAAGGTTTTATCAATTTCATGCGAGAAGTTGAGCCAGGATATAAGGTTCCTTATCCGCAAGCAGCCAAGGCACGTCTTGGCCTTGCTTATAATGAAGTGCGGGAATTAATTCAACAACGTCTGGAAGCAACTGAATCACTCTCACTCACAACTGACGAGTGGTCTTCGGTTGCGCGACAGGGCTATCTGTCCACAACAGTTCGCTACATAGACCAAAACTGGAGATTATGCAAACATACTTTGAGCACGGCATTAGTAGAAGAACGTCCCTCTGCTGAAAACATATCTCTTGTTTTACAGATGGTACATGAAGACTGGAACATTTCAAGTAAAGTTAATTTCATCGTGCAGAAGTTCGTCTTTTGAATGTGGGTGACAATGTTAATTGTGCTGCTCACACCCTACAACTTTGTGTAAAGGATACTTTCAAATCTGTTGAGAATTACGAAATTGTCACAGTAAAATGTCGAAAAGTAGTATCACATTTTCACCAATCGAATGTTGCTACGTCGGCTTTAAACAGAAAACAATCGCAGCTAGGAATGAAGGAAGAACAGTTAGTTCAAAATTGTCCACCCCGATGGGACTCCATTCACTATGTGTGATATTTTACACCACAATCGCTCCCCTGTTATTGCAGTTCTAAGTGATAAGACCTATACCAGTTCATCTATAGCACTGAACCTGGAAATATCTCAGTACGAATGGGGAATAATGGAAGAGATAACCACAGTTTTGAAGCCACTGCACATAGCAACAAAACTTCAATGTAGTGAAACTAAAGTAATGCTTTCTGCAGTGCGCTCGGTTGTCAAAACTCTGATTGAAAACCACTATGCACCTAAGCTCGAAGACACTGATACAGCCACCACATTCAAAAACAAAATAGTTCATGTTTGGATCCAGAAAATGTTTCTTTGTTGGTTTTTTTTTACATAAAAATCAAGACCTAATAAATTAGCATTTCAACTTCAACTATCGAATAAAATGTTTTCTTTCTGAAATTTTGTCGCTATACCTAATAGCAATTCCATTCCATTGGACGAAAAGAACCGTCCAGAAGCGTCCAGGAGCATTCTTAAATCGTTCCATTGATGCAAAAAGATCGCTTCTCGTGATTCTGAGAAATGACAGCAGCTTCTCGATTTAAAGAGAGAATCCAATCAAGAATCACCAATACATTTAAGTCAAACGCCAAAGAGTAAATTTTGCTCTAGGAATAATTTTAATGATCCATAGGTGTTTCACTCACACAAAGACAATTTGTAAAACTGAACAGAAATTGTTTTAGGTGTTCCATTGGTTTTAAAAATGAGTGTTTCCTCGAGTGAAACCAATGGAAAATGATATAATTGTATCACATATGAATAATTTTCCAGGATTTGGCACCAGCTTAATTTTACCTAACCGGGTACCAGGGTACTCGGGTAATACACGAATACATGGGTACCCGAGTAATTTACTACCCGGGTACAAGTAACCCGGGTAACCGGGTACCCGGGTAGATGATTACCCGGGTGGAATCATTAGCCCTACGTTTGTAGTGCAGTATTTAGCTGTGTTTGATATTCTCTCGCTTTGGTTTCCTTCCATTTAAATTTGGGCAAGAGGTTCATAGCCCTTGTTTCTTCAGCTGCTATCGAAGTAATCCCGAAAGTCAAAACAATGGGGAAGTGATCCGAAAAAGTTACATTTCCAACCTTGAAATCGACGACGTAGTCATTCCACTCCTTACCAATGAGACTATAGTCTATCAATGAGCTGCCTTGATGACCAGCAAAAGTAAGTTCACCTTCCGTTTCTGAGCAACTTGTTCCGTTTTGAATTCTTAACCCGTACGAGTTACACAGCTCAATAAGTTTAGGGCCTCGTGCATTGCATATTGGATCCTTTGTTTTTCGCTCAATTCCTAGTGTTTTGTTTTCATTTCCTTCTTCACTTCCAATTCTTGCATTCAAATCACCCACTACCAACCAATTAGAGGTTCTGCTTTGGGCTACTACTCCTTCCATACTTTCGAATTCGTTGTCCCAATGGTTGCAATTGATTAGGGTGTCCATCTGGCTACTTCCAGAAAAGAGGACAAGTAACTCAAAAACTATTGAAAAAGAGAACTTTGAAGAAGAAAATAGAGAACAAAAAAGAAAACATAAAAAAAAAATTAATAAAGCAATATAAACAATTTATTTAACATAAACATTTTAATTGATTTAACACAAAAATAGAACTTTAAAAAACCAACAAAAAAATTACAAAACTAGAACAAAATCACCTTAGGTAGTTCATAAGTACGTATAAGTCTTTAAGTCTTTAAATGGATTTTACATAAGTGCTTAATTCGCAAAATGTTTTTATATAGATTCTTCAACCAATTTATCCTCTTCACTTTTGTCTTCTTCGTATTTTTCCTTTCTTTTTATCTTTGTCGTGTTTCAAAAACAACAATAAAATAAATAAATAGGGTAGCGCTTCAGAGCGAGGAGCCCCTGGGCCCAGCGCATTTCTCATAACCGTGCTTTCTGAGGGAATGGAGGGGACCTACAATTTTATGCCGGATCCGAACGGCTAATTGAGAAGGCGCTTTTCATGGCATGAATTTACTAACGGAGGACTTGCCAATTCCTCGCGAAAGGCGATACCCGGGAAAAAACATTTTTGCGCCTTTGCTGGGATTCGAACCTCGAACCTCTGGGTTAGCAGGTGGACATGCTAACCATCGCACCACGGGTACCACAAAAACAACAATACATATAAATTAAAGAAACTTTATGGCGATTGAAGCAAAAGTTTGACCATCGTGAAAATAGCTAAGCACATTTATAGTAGCCCTTTTGGAATTTTTGTAGTATATAGAAAGAAGTAAACTACCTTAACACTCGTTAAACTACGTCTTCATAAATGCAACTTACGTCTACATCTGATTTTAGGTGATTGAATTATATACTTTATGGTGAAATTAAATTTAAATACGTAAATAAAATGAAAGTGAGTTTTGTCTAAAAAGAGAACAAAAATAGATCCTTGCAAGAAAAGATAGTGTAAAAAAGATCAGGCCATAAAAAGAGAACATGTTCTCTTTTAAAGAGATACGATGGACACCCTACAATTGATGTAAGCCGGAAGAATACGATAATTTTTAGTTTTTAATTTTTACTACCAGAGTCTCTACGGGTTGGTATTTGTTCCTTTGTTTTGTTGATTACTAATTTCGTAAAACTTGGTTCACCTTGTGTAACGGTTGAGGAGGTCTTAGCCATATCAGAAAGTTTTTCTGCGAGGTCTATTTTCCTCTTTCCACAAGTGTCTTTTTCTTGATGGTTACAATGAGGTCCATAAGAGTTGTCTTCATTTTTTGTAATTGGTAATTCGAGAACCCCTATTTTTGAATCTAACAGTGGAGTTATATATTTTTAATAAATGAAAAGATTAGTAAAGTTTTTAACAGTTAAAACACTTTTTATACTTCCATCGTCAGTGAGATTCATAAATTAAATTAAATTAAATTATTTGTAAAAAAACTAATAATAAACAAAAATGTTTCTAAACAAAATTACAGTTAAGTTGTGTTGAATCTATTAAAAAAAATTTTGAATATTGAATCTTTGATTAGTCCATATCATATTTTGTTTTTAAATATGTAAAATGATTCAAAAGCATCTAACATATGAGCCCGTTTTTAGCAAATTTATTTATGTCGAATATAGAAACTGAAATTAAAAATCATCATTTGCGATAATCAAAAAACATGAACTCCGTCAGTTCATCAACAAATTAAATAGAACTAAATACCCATCAATAAAATTTACATATGAAGAAGAAATTGAAGGGAAACTAAATTTTCTGGATTTAAGTATAACTCGGAATGGAGATAATTTCGAATTGAATATATACAGAAAACCAACGAATACTCTGAGATACATTACATCAGACTCGTTCCATTCCTTTGAACATAAGACGTCAGCTTTTCACTCAATGATTTTTAGAGCTCTAAATATTCCGATGACTATAGAAAAAAAAAAAAAAGAATTCCACAAAATTAAAGATATAGCCAAAATTAATGGATTTACTGAAGAATTGATTGAATATTTAACAATTGCACATAGAAGAAAACAGGAATTGAGAAATTATACAACTTTAGATCTAATAAGGAATGAAAGAAATGAAGAAAAGAAATATTCAAAATTTTGTTTCTATCCAGAAATAACATCTAAGATAAAACCAATCTTTAATAAATATAATACTATCCGTATGAGTGAGTGCAGCGAAATAAAAATAAAAAGTCTGATTGGAGGATCTAAAGATAAAATTGAACAACTTCAAAAATCAGGAATTTATTCTATCGGATGTAATGATAGTGCAAAAGAGTATATAGGACAGACAAGAAGACCTATTCTAAAAAGATTTAAAGAACATTTTGCACATCTTAAATATAATGAAAAAGAAAAATCAAGTGTTGCAGAACATATGCTAGAAAATAGTCATAGCTTTAGCTTGCAAAGTTTAAAATTAATAAGAAATGTAAATAGCAATTATGAATTAGATGCTTTTGAATCATTTTACATATTTAAAAACAAAAATAATCTAATGAATAGCGATGATGGACCAATTAAAGATTCAATATTCAAAAAAATTTTTAATAGATTCAACTCAACTTAACTGTAATTTTGTTTAGAAACATTTTTGTTTCTTATTAGTTTTTTGACAAATAATTTAATTTAATTTAATTTATAAATCTCACTGACGATGGAAGCATTGCTTCTGAAATGTAGGTACATCTGAGGATCTTTTCATTTATTAGACTAAAAAACACGTTTATTATCTCAACTAAAAAACTCATCAATTATATATTCTTGCTTGTTAGTGATGAATTTTAAAATCTTGTTGTGGTCCAATGAAATTATATCCCAGTATTCCGTCATCTGGAATAGGTAATTCATTTTCAACTACTTGAAAGTTGCAAGAAGGTTCCGTGGGTATTTTGAATTTACCAGTACATTGTCCAAGTGTTTTACCTGAACCAAATTGAGTTTTTTTGGATACGTTTCTGGTTTTGTCAATTGTGTTTTGTTTTAGTACCTTCCTCCTAACGAGGCTGACTTCAGATCCAGTATCCACTAAGAGACGAACGGTTTTATTTTTAGTAGAATCTATTGGGATTTCAACAGAACGCAATTAATAGCTTTCCGAAAACTGTTGTGTTTCAGAATACCCTTTATATTTTTTACTATTTATCGTCAAGCTGGGGTTTTTTCGGTCGACGATGAAGCGTTTCCCGAAGTTTTGTTTTCCCATCTGAGTTTTAAACTGCATTGGCTAGTGGTGTGTGAGTTTCTTCCGCAAAAATCACATTCAGGGTTCACTTGAAAAACCCTCGCCCTAGGTTTGAAGTTAGGCTCGTTATGAGTATTCCTAAATGGATTTGTGCGGTTTTGTTTCGGGTCTGGCTGTATCGATCAGGTCGTATGCCTACAACATCCAATGAATGTTTGAAGTACTTGCGAGATTTTTGGGTGTCTTTTGCCGGAAATAAGGGAACGACCTGAGCCGTAAGCTTGATAAGTTTTGTGTAATCCACCGCCATATTTACTTCCTTAAAAAAAATTTCTCGCTTTCTGAGTCGGACAAATCTTGGAATTCCTTTGATCTGAGGTGAGGTTTTTATCTGAGCTATGCGATTTGTCAATATAGTGCTGATTTGATTGAGAAGGATCAAATTCTCTGGAAAATCAGAATATCTGTCTTTAACTTGGCTATTTGATTTAGCCGTTCTAGTTTTGTTTTTCAGAAGAGGCCTCGAGTTGATCTAAAGCCAGTAGGGATATATTTCCCGTGGATTGTGCCTTTTCATGCAATGTTTTTACTTGCTCCAGTACGGTCTTCTGTTTGACGAGTTGGAGAGTAGCAGCTGTTGAGGTTGACGCTTTGTAAACTTTGCGTTGCCTCAGATTAAGGTAGATTTCGTCTGAATCGGACATTTGTTTGCCAGGTGTTCGGTATTTTACTGAACCGTTCGGTATTTTAGCTCTGTGTTCGGTGTTCGGTACAACAAAAATACCGAAGTAAGGAGCGTTCGGTATTTTTTTTCTGCTCATCAGTCGGTCGTCCGTACGCGACCGTAGGCTATACTTGTGTGGCCATAACCCATAACAGCATAAGTCAACTTTCAATATTTTTCAGGAGAAGCATTTGAAGTTTTTGTCATCATTTGAAGCGCTTTTATGGACGAAATTATAGATAGAAAATAGAATTTTCTTTGTTTTGAAGTTTAAATTTTCTTTAAAATTCTTTTATTACACTGTAATTTTGGGCAAAACCTACTTGTGTGTGTTACTTAGCCGCAGATGTGTAATGATTTCTTAATATGGAAAAACAACATTAGTACAGTTAGTTCTAAGAATTTTGTTCTTTACTGAAATAGAAAAAAAGCACAAATAGACATGTGCTTACATAAATGAATTAACAGAATTTGGAAGAAAAGCATAAATAGACATGTTCTTACAGGAATGAATGAAAAAATTTAGGAAAAAAAGCATAAGTTGACTTATGCCTGTGAACAATCGAATTAAGAAACTGCTTTAAAGGCATAAGTACATAGTTCGGTTCTTTGGATATTAAATGATTTGTGGTGTATTTCCTTTTGCTAGTTTGGAATTTCCTAACTTATGTTTTTTTAAAGGGCTATAATCTTTGTAACGGACAAAGATATCAAAATGAAAACTTCACACACTGAAGCACCAAAGAAAATGAAAAAAAACTGCATCATTAAATCAATTTGAGCATAAGTCGACTTATGCTGTTATGGGTTATTGCTACAGAGTTTTCCCTTGTATATGCGTGAACACAATGAACTGCAAACGCAGCTGCAGCCACAGCTGCAAGAGTTAAAATAAAGTTAACTTGTGCGGCTTGTGAGGTTTCTTGCTAACAAATATGGAAATAGATCTATCTTTTCGAGAATAGATTATGGAATTTGTACCTTTGATTAGATACTTAAGATAATAAATAAGATAATAAAGATAGGTATCTTTGTTGCAGATTTTTAAAGTTTGATTCAGTTCAGTTTTCTACTCAACTAATTATTAAAATATGGACTCTCCTCCAAGAAAAACGAAACGTCTTCACGGTGCTTGTACTTTTAATAAAGAATGGTTAAGTGATGTAAGATTTTCTAGCTGGATCAGTCAATCAGATGATAAATGGCAAGCTAAGTGTAAAATTTGTTTGTCAATATTTAGTGTGAAGAACGACGGAGTAAAAGCTGTTATTCAACACAGCAATGGCAAGAAACATAAATTGTTGGTGCAATCCAAAAATACAACGAGCAGCATTAGTAGGTTTCTTGTGCCACCAAGTAAAAACTTCAAAGAGAAAGTGACCGCTGTCGAACTTACTAAAACTTATCACGTAGTCAAACATGGACACAGTTACAATTCTTCTGACTGTGGAAATAAATAAGATTCTTTAATTTATCATGACTCTGAATTGGCTTCTGGAGTGCAACTAGGCAGAACAAAAATGGAAGCGATCACAAAGAATGTATTGGCTCCATACTCTATAGAAACTGTTGTAAAAAGATTACAGATCAAAAGCGCAAGTTTTCCATTTCTATTGACGCATCCAACAAAGGTACCAGGAAGCTTTTTCCTCTCGTTGCTACCTTTTTTGATGATGAAGACGGTGTAGTCAACTACCTATTGGATTTTTATGAAGAACCTGACGAGACATCGCAGTCTATTGTGAAATCCTTGCTCGAAGCACTAGAAAAGTTGAAACTGGAGATAACTGATTTAGTTTCTTATAGTGCTGACAATGCATCCGTTAATTACGGCCGCCTTTGCTCGGTGTTCCAAAAACTACATTTGTTGAATCCAAAAATCATCAAAGCTAACTGTAATTGTCATATTTTGCATAATGCTGTGAAAAATTATACGAAATTATTATCCTACGATGTTGAAAGCCTTGTGCTTAAAGTTTTTGGAGAGTTTTCAATTAGTGCGAAAAGGGTCGAGATATTAAAAGAATGTTTTGCTTTCGTTAACCAAGAATATCATGCTGTACTTCGCCAAATAACAGTTCGATGGGCAACTCTGTTTCCAGCTGTGGAGAGGCTTTTGCTTGATTGGAATGCAATTAAAAGATATTTTCGCGAAGAAGGTGAAAATTAGTGCAATAAGATTATTTGGTCCTTTGTCACTAATGAAAACCACGGATTGCCAGAGTGCTATATTTACTTTGTCCACCATCTTTTGAACTTATTCATGAAACTCATTAAAGTTCTTGAATCAGAGTACATCACTCCACCAGAGGTATATGATGTTATGGCCTCAATCAAAGAAGATATAGAAACAAGGGGGAAAGATAGCTTTTTTGGAGCAAAAGCAAACCAAGAAATGCAAAAATTAAATAAAATGGACCGTAATAAATTCAGAAGTGAAGCTGTAGTTGGGTATGAAAGAGCAGAAGATTACTTAAAAAAGTGGTTCGACTAATGAAAACTCGCCATTTAAAGCATTTAAGAACGTCAACGTAGATAAGATAGCTCCAACATATGAAAATTTTGTAGAAGCATCAATAGCTGTTGGTGTTGAAAACGAAGTTGATAAAGATAATTTATACGAAGAGATTCAAATTCTGAACAAAACCTTGGAAGCAATAAAAAACCAAGCTTCTTCATCCGGTGCAACGTTTTCGTGGGAAAATTTTCTTAAGACAGAAGTAAGCCCTAACTTAAAAATAATAATTGAAACAATAACGGCAGTACCATGTAGTAATGCTCATGTAGAAAGAGTATTCAGCCATATGAACCATTTATGGACAGATAGCCGTAATAAAATAAGTGTGAACAAATACATGGTAAAAGCTGAACTATGCATACGCTGTAATTTCAGACTTTCATGTAGCCAAATGCACGAGGCCGTCAAATCAAACAAGGCATTGCTAGAGGCTTGCAACAGCAATAAAAAATATAATTAGATCAAGTTGCTTATGTGTTTGTTATTATATTGTAAGTTGATATTAAAGTTCCTTCATAGTAATTTAAAAATAGGTACATGTGTGTGTTGGTTTGTAATGTTTTTTTTTTACCCCATGTTCGGTTTTTTTTTCCAAAAAGATCTGGCAACCCTGGTCAGAACCCACGAGCAATTTAAAAATGCCTAGCATTAAACTAAAGGGGGATGGGAAAGGAAACAGGGTTTTCCAGTGAATTATTCGCAGCTCACTGGGAGGCTAAATTGTAAGGCCCTTTTTAGGCCGATTTGTTTTTTATACTTACGTCAAGAATGAATCCGCCTGTTACTTTGGAGTGTAAATAAAAACTCATTGCTTACTTCATTTAGTTTAGTTTTAATAGTATTTAGTCAACTGACTGTTGTCTTTTATCAACTGAACACTTTCTTATAACTTTGTTCCGTTTTCATATCTTATGCTATTCTTAAAATTATGAAACTTTATTTGGCCTCATAAGTTATAACTGACAGCTGGTGTTTTGCACTGTTCATCGCTTTATTCGTTGTGAAACTTTGTTGTCGTTTAAACCAATGTACCCAGTGGCGGACTATTCAGGGGGCAGAAGGGGCGGCTCGCCCCGGGCCTCCGGTCTTGGGGGCCCCATATGTCTCCGCGTAGCTGGTTTTGAGATCCAAAAATAAGTCTGCGGATGGATTAAGTTGTGTGTGTAACACGGTTAAAAATTTTGATAATCTTTTTAATACAGGCTTGTATTTACACCTGTATGCAATACAGTAAAAATTAGCTTTCTTTCTTAATTATTTTGTATTACATTTTAATACTTCTGTATTAGGCTTACAATTTATTATACAAATTCGATTAAAATGTAATCAACACGATTAAAAAACAATACTTTAGTATTCAAATCTAATTATTCAGACTTTTTTTAAGATTGTAGGCCAATTTGCTATTTAAATTTAAAACCATAATTCTTAGCTTTCAACTTCTTCTATATAACAATTCAATAATCAGAGGTTATTTTATTCTTTTTGCTATGTCAATGTACTGATATCCAGTATTACATAGGATTCGAAAGTTTGGTGGCACCCGCGTGGTGTGATGGTTAACATGTCCGCTTGTCAACCCAGAGGTTCGCGGTACGAATCCCAACAGAGGCAAAAATGTCTTTCAGTTGGTTAGTAAATTCATTGCCATGGCAATAGGAGAGAGCAGGTAATAAAACAAATATTAAAATGTAATAATGTTAAGATATTAAAGAGTAATGAGAATTTTCTTCATTGCCATGCTGCATTACTAATCTTAAAAATAATTATATTTTAATACTTGTTTTATTAACTGCTCTCTTTTAATATTTGCAGCTTATTAGATTCTAATAAATGTTTGGTGTTGTCATAGTGCAAAGCTTATGCATTGGCATGCGTTCCTTCCAGCGTCACTTGTTTTGAAACAGTAGAGAAATTAAATTCGTTCTTTTCGTCATCTACACAGAGATAACAATTAAATCCTAAAAAATCCAAAGCGATTATTATTTCTAAAATGAATATAGATAATTCAAATGTATCTGCTTTTTTCCTAAATCGTACAATTATACCTTATGTTGATGAAGTAAACAACCTAGGTATTGTTATAAACCGAAAACTTTCTTGTGAAAATCATATTAATTTGATTTTTAAACGTATGTATGGTGGGTTACGCCAGCTTTACATATCTTCAGGTGTTATTCCAGTTGCTATACCTACTAAGTTGCATCTAGTTTGTAGTTTATTTTAACCGCTTATCAATTACTCGTCTGTCGTTTGTTAAAAGAAGTTAAAATTAAACGCAAGTTAAACAAGCTAAGTTTGATCATATATCGAGATTCTCAGCTAATGTTACAGGGTGTTCCCTAAGGCAGCATATCAATATTAGAAACTGCTTATTTCTTCAAAATATTATTCATAAACGTCAACCACCTTATCTATTTGAGAAAATAACTTTTGCAAGCTCAACTCGAACGCGACATATAAATCTTCCTCAGTTTAATTTCTTAAATAGTCAGCGTTTATTTTTCGTTCATGCTGTTAGATTGTGGAACTCGATACCATTGCCAATTCGAGTAATTATTTCAAGCACAAAGTTTAAGAAAATGCTGTTTATCTATGTCCGAAATAATGAAATTAATCACTTATTTAACTAAAAATGTTAAAAAAAAAAAATTTATTATTGTAAAATTTCAATGGATAAATCTGAATTGTAGTTACTTAAATTAACTGCTTATTATTAAATGAAAAGATTAGTAAAGTTTTTAACAATTAAAACACTTTTTTTCTTATTGTAATTTTAAGGCAAAAGCAAAAAGAATTAATTCTTAATGTATCTGCCATGTATTTTTTCTTTTTTAAATAAATAAAATAAAAAAAAAATTTAAAAAATTCCTAGGACGTTTTTTGTATAAATCAAATTTTCTCATCGAAATGTATCTTTTAAAAAATTATACAAAAATATTTTTTATCCAAAATAATAAAATTTCCGACAAAAAACAGTCCATTTTTTCTAATTTTTGAGTTTTGTCAGTTTTTTTTAATGGCATTTCTTTCTGGTTGCAGGTGGGTGGGTGGGTACAGGCAATGCTTAATAAAAAAGAAAGTAAAAAAAATTTTCCTTAAAATGCTTTGTCAGAAAACTTTCTATGTTTGGAATACACCGAAATATTGTCACTTGAACATAGACATTTATCATTGTTTTTCATCATTTTTATAATGACCGCATTTATTTTTATTTTGTTGAAAAAAAAAGTTTTTTAGTCAATGGAAAGGTATTTGTTATACAAAAAAGTGATTTATATACTTATTTTTGGATTTTTTTTACAAAGCAATATAAGTGTATAATACTGGTAGTACATATTATGATTCTTCAATAACATTTTGAAGGTCTATATCGACATCAACATCTAAACATCTTCAAAAATGTCCTCTTCTGCAATATCGGCTACTTGCAAACTATCCCAATGAACTCCCATACATTCCTTACAAAATATTGAGCAAGCCATTTGTAGTTTTCTGCAACCAAAGCTTCCATGGCAACCTATAGTGCAACCACAAGCCATTTTTTTAAGCAATATCTCTGGTGCAGGAGGTGCAATTGGGCGAATCGGAATCAATCCACAACCTCAGTTCAGAGGAATTACATAAGTGGTTTCCGTGCCCCTGTTGGATTTGGAAAAAAGAGAAGCGGGTCGAAATGCTGTATTTTAAAATACGGTAAGGTCAAAATACTGTATTATACTGTATGATACTGCATGCTCATAATGCTGTATGGTTAATTTTCTGTATTTCAAAATTCTAAATTTTAAAACACTGTATGTACAAAAAACTGTATGATCAAAAAACTGTAGGTCAAAATTCTGTATTGGCTAAGCACTGTATCTCAAGAATCTGTTTGTAAAAATATAGTGGAGGACCGTAAGCTTTTTACCTAGGAATCCAGGGCCAGTCCATGGATTTTCATGAAATTTTCGGAAATATGTTTTGAAATTGATATGTATAGAAAAAAAAAAAAAAAAAAATTTCACCGCTCTCAATTTTTTAATTATTTTTAAAACTAATACATAACTTAGAATTTTCTTTTATTGATGTAGGGTGTTTTAGATTTGGTTTTCAAAAGGCTCAGAATGGATTGGTTTGGTAAAGACAAAAAATGGAAAGGTATTTGTTATACAAAAAAGTGATTTATATACTTATTTTTGGATTTTTTTTACAAAGCAATATAAGTGTATAATACTGGTAGTACATATTATGATTCTTCAATAACATTTTGAAGGTCTATATCGACATCAACATCTAAACATCTTCAAAAATGTCCTCTTCTGCAATATCGGCTACTTGCAAACTATCCCAATGAACTCCCATACATTCCTTACAAAATATTGAGCAAGCCATTTGTAGTTTTCTGCAACCAAAGCTTCCATGGCAACCTATAGTGCAACCACAAGCCATTTTTTTAAGCAATATCTCTGGTGCAGGAGGTGCAATTGGGCGAATCGGAATCAATCCACAACCTCAGTTCAGAGGAATTACATAAGTGGTTTCCGTGCCCTGTTGGATTTGGAAAAAAGAGAAGCGGGTCGAAATGCTGTATTTTAAAATACGGTAAGGTCAAAATACTGTATTATACTGTATGATACTGCATGCTCATAATGCTGTATGGTTAATTTTCTGTATTTCAAAATTCTAAATTTTAAAACACTGTATGTACAAAAAACTGTATGATCAAAAAACTGTAGGTCAAAATTCTGTATTGGCTAAGCACTGTATCTCAAGAATCTGTTTGTAAAAATATAGTGGAGGACCGTAAGCTTTTTACCTAGGAATCCAGGGCCAGTCCATGGATTTTCATGAAATTTTCGGAAATATGTTTTGAAATTGATATGTATAGAAAAAAAAAAAAAAAAAAATTTCACCGCTCTCAATTTTTTAATTATTTTTAAAACTAATACATAACTTAGAATTTTCTTTTATTGATGTAGGGTGTTTTAGATTTGGTTTTCAAAAGGCTCAGAATGGATTGGTTTGGTAAAGACAAAAAAAAATTGTATGGGAGAGGGGACCTATATCCCTCCGTGTAGGCGCAAGAGGCAGTTTTTTTATGAAATTTACTAAATTTTTTTAAAAATTATTAAAAATCAACTAAGCCACTTACTTTCTCATACTTTAGTGTTTTTGAAAGCTATTGCTTTGTTCCTTAATAAAAATTAATTAATTTACAAACTTGAACTTAGGGATGTCAAAAATATATCGATATAAAAAAATATCGATATATTTCTTTCGATATATCGATATATATATCGACGATATTTTTTTCACCGATATATCGATATAAATATTCATGTATCGATAAGGTATAAAAAACGATACTTTTTTCGGATACTAGAAACTAACCTGCAAACATGCCAAATTTATTGCAAAAAAAAACTTTTCTATACCTTTCACTATATTATCTTAGACAGGAAAATACCCATAAAATGTGTGCAACCTTTCATTGACCTCTTAGCAAATCATTTTGTGAGTTTTGATAAATTCACAGTGTATAGTAATAAACCAAAATATCGAACACAAATAAAAAGGATTTGTAACCTAAGTGGTCAATGAATAGGTACATTGAATTTTATGGGCCTTTTCCTGTATAATGTAACTAATATACCTCGCATACATTTCTCATAGTTGGAAAACTCTTTTCTATACCTGTCGCTGTTAGTTTTGTTTTACAGGAACAACCCATAAAATTCATGCAACGTTCATTGATCACTGGGCACTGGGGTTGAAAATCATTTTTATTTGTTGTTCAATATTTTGGGTCGACACATTGTAAAATATGCCATAAGTTAAAAGTAAAAAGGATTTGCAAACCCCTGTGCCCAGTGGTCAATGAAATGTTGCATGAATTTTATTGGGTTTTCTTGTCAATTTTAAAATTTAATTAATAAAAATACAGAAAAAAAAATAATTCTTTATGTTTGTTTTTCTGACTACTTTTTTTTATTATTTTTTCTCATTTTTAAGGTCGCACATTTCATTATTTAAAACTAGCTGTGCCCGCGACTTCGTCCGCGTGGAATAGTGACTTTCAGCAGCATTTTTAACGTTTTAGGAAATAAAACTTCTAGCCTTAAAAATGGCGGTATTTCCAAAAAAAACATTCAACCCCTATTTCAACACCTTGTAGCCCTGTTTAAAGTACTTTTGAGACCGTAGTTTTTTAATTCCCATTTCCGTTCCCGTGGGAATATAGGGATAGATATATAGCCTTTATCCTTCCGCATGTTCTAGACCATCTCTGTAGCTTATTTAATAAAATCTGTTTAGCAGTTTGAACGGGAGACATAAGAAAAACATACCGACATAGCTACATTCGCATTTTCAATATTAGTAAAGACTCCCGTTCCCGTGGGAATATGGTGACCGTTTGCGTGGGAATATGTGGATAAGTTAAAGTTAATGTTACTCCGGGATTATGGAGCATTCCAACGGTGGAAGAATTTTTGAAATCGGTGCTGTAGTGTAAAAGTTCCCGTATACGTTCCTGCTCCCGTAGGAATATAGAAAAAAAATATATAGTCTATGTCTTTCCTCAGGTTCTGAACAGTCTTTGTTTAAAATTTCATTTAAATCGGTTTATTAGTTTGGGCGGGAGATGGTAACATAGAACGACGGACAGACAGAGCTCCTTTCACACTTATTATATTAGTAAGGACTCCCGTTCCCGTAGGAATTTGTGGATGAATTAAAGTTAATGTTACACAGGGATAGTGTAGCATTCTAACGGTGGAAGAATTTTTGAAATCGGTGTTGTATATAGGGAGCCGTAGGAATATGGGGATGAATTAGTTTTTATGTTACTCGTGGATAGTGTAACATTCCAACGGTGAAAGAATTTTTGAAATCGGTGCTGTAGTGTCAAAGTTCCCGTATACGATCCTGCTCCCGTGAGAATAAAGGCAACCGTAGGTATATTGGGATGAATTAGTTTTTATGTTACTCGGGGATAGTGTAGCATTCTAACGGTGAAAGAATTTTTGAAATCGGTGCTGTAGTGTCAAAGTTCCCGTATACGTTCCTGCTCCCGTAGGAATATGGGGATGAATAAGTTTTAATGTTACTCGGGGATAGTGTAGCATTCTAACGGTGAAAGAATTTTTGAAATCGGTGCTGTAGTGTCAAAGTTCCCGTATACGTTCCTGCTCCCGTGGGAATATAGGGAACCGTAGGAATATGGGGATGGATTAGTTTTTCTGTTACTCGGGTATAGTGTAGCATTCTAACGGTGAAAGAATTTTTAAAATCGGTGCTGTAGTGTCAAAGTTCCCGTATACGTTCCTGCTCCCGTGGGAATGTTGGGAACCGTAGGAATATGGGGATGAATTAAATTTTATGTTACTCGGGGATAGTGTAGCATTCTAACGGTGAAAGAATTTTTGAAATCGGTGCTGTAGTGTCAAAGTTCCCGTATACCTTCCTGCTCCCGTGGGAATATAGGGAACCGTAGGAATATGGGGATGAATTAGTTTTTATGTTACTCGGGGATAATGAAGTATTCTAACAGTGGAAACAATTTCGAAAACGGTGTTGTAGTTTCTAAGTTCCCGTATACGTTCCCGTTCCCGTGGGAATTTAGTGATAAATTGTAGCCTATGTTTTATTCTGATGTATAAGATATATTATTGGAAAGTTTAAGTAAAATCCATTCAGTAGTTTTTGCGTGAAAGAGTAACAAACATACATCCACACATACAAACTTTCACGTTTATAATATTAGTAGGATTCCAACGGTAGAAAAAATTTTGAAATCGGTGCTGTAGTGTAAAAGTTCCCGTATACGTTCCTGCCCCCGTGGAAATATAGGGAAAAAATATATAGTCTATGTCTTTCCTCAGGTTCTGAACAATCTTTGTTTAAAATTTCATTTAAATCGGTTTATTAGTTTGGGCGGGAGATGGTAACATAGAACGACGGACAGACAGAGCTCCTTTCACACTTATTATATTAGTAAGGACTCCCGTTCCCGTAGGAATATGTGAATGAATTAAAGTTAATGTTACACAGGGATAGTGTAGCATTCTAACGGTGGAAGAATTTTTGAAATCGGTGTTGTATATAGGGAGCCGTAGGAATATGGGGATGAATTAGTTTTTATGTTACTCACGGATAGTGTAGCATTCTAACGGTGAAAGAATTTTTGAAATCGGTGCTATAGTGTCAAAGTTCCCGTATACGTTCCTGCTCCCGTGGGAATATAGGGAACCGTAGGAATATGGGGATGAATTAGTTTTTATGTTACTCGGGGATAGTGTAGCATTCTAACGGTGGAAGAATTTTTGAAATCGGTGCTGTAGTGTCTAAGTTCCCGTATACGTTCCTGCTCCCGTGGGAATGTTGGGAACCGTAGGAATATGGGGATGAATTAGTTTTTATGTTACTCGGGGATAGTGTAGCATTCTAACGGTGAAAGAATTTTTGAAATCGGTGCTGTAGTGTCAAAGTTCCCGTATACGTTCCTGCTCCCGCGGGAATATAGGGAACCGTAGGAATATGGGGAGGAATTAGTTTTTATGTTACTCGGGGATAATGAAGCGTTCTAACAGTTGAAAAATTTTTGAAATCGGTGTTGTAGTTTCTAAGTTCCCGTATACGTTCCCGTTCCCGTGTGAATTTAGGGATAAATTGTAGCCTATGTGTTATTCTGATGTATAAGCTATATTATTAGAAAGTTTAAGTAAAATCCATTCAGTAGTTTTTGCGTGAAAGAGTAACAAACATACATCCACACATACAAACTTTCACGTTTATAATATTAGTAGGATATATCGATATATCGATATATCGATATTTTTCTGATTCGATATATCGATGCTTGATACTTTTTTTGATATATATCGATACGACATATATCGATATATTTTTCCATTTCCAACATCCCTATTGAATTTTTTTCTCAAAGGACAGCACATGTACTGAGTTGTGCCCCAAATGCTGTTTCCGGTCAAACTAGTTGATGAAACCGAAAAAATGTGGTTTTTTCCATTTTGACAATTTTCAACCAATCAAAGAGATCCAAATCAGCTAAATTAGCGGCTGTAAGTTTTTTTTTTAGGTGGAGAGCATCCTGATGTAGTGTTCTTTCTTTTAAATAAGAATGAATGCATCCCTTTTTGATATTATGTTTGTTTGCATACTGAATGCACGTAGAAAAACTAGCAAGTATTTACCTGGCAAAAAACCATATTTTTCTCGGATTCATCAACTTGTTTGACCGGAAACAGCATTCGGGGCACAAATTAGTACATGTGCTGTCCTTTGAGAACAAAGTTCAAGTTTGTAAAAGGTCTTAGTTTTATAATTTAACTTAAAACTAATATAATTAAAAGATAACTCTTAAATTTAAATAATTAATTATAATTTATATTAAAATTAAGATATGAAATTTTTTTTTTCTTTTTTTTTATATACTATTTAAAACACATTTCATATTTTACTTCCGGGAATAAAGTTCAATTAGCGGGAGATTAACGACATTTTGTTTTCTGGAAAAAAGTACCTTTCGTTTTTTTTTAATTTCTGTTAAACCAAGAAAAATGTTTTTGTTCTGTTTTTTGCTTTTGAGTAAAAATTAATAAAAGCATTGCATATGGAAAGAAAAATGGCCCTTAATGGGGCGAATTTATGTAAAAAAAAAATTATTAAAAAAAAAAATATTTTCTTTTTTCAAAATTTTGACTTTGAGGCTTGATCTCTCAAAAACTTTTCATTAAGTGAACTCAAATTAAAATTTTTATTAAAGAACAAAGCAATAGCTTTCAAAAACACTAAAGTATGAGAAAGTAAGTGGCTTAGTTGATTTTTAATAGTTTTTTAAACAATTGAGTAAATTTCATATAAAACTGCCCCTCGCGCCTACACTGAGGGATATAGGCCCCCCCTCCCATACAATTTTTTTTTTGTCTTTACCAAATCTATCCAATCTGAGCCTTTGGAAAACCAAATCTAAAACACCCTACATAAATAAAAGAAAATTCTAAAAGTTATTTATTAATTTTAAAAATAATTAAAACATTGAGAGCGGTGAAATTTTTTTTTTAACTTTCTTCTATACGCCATTCAAAACATATTTCCGAAAATTTCATGAAAATCCATGGACTGGCCCTGGATTCCTAGGTTTTGCCTTTTTTATGTCTAACGGCCCTCCACTATATATTTTTGCATAATTCTGTTATTAAACTTCCATTAAACATAAAGCAGAACTCGATTAATGTGTTTTTCTTTAATTGAAAGTCTTAACAAATGTACAACCAAAATACATTAATGAGTCATAGATAAGTAAAGTATAATAAGTAGAAATTTATCAACAAAAACAAACTAACGAAAGATGCCAACAAACACACACAACGAAATCACAAAATTCCTTACTGTACCTCAAAATTCTGTATTTCAAAATGCTGTATGTATGTATATGAATGCGCTTTCTAACATTCTCAAATTAATTTTTATTTTCCAGCCTACCTATTTCGATTTCGTTGTGTTTGTTTTTTGTTTTGATTTATACAAAAAACGTCCTTGGAATTGCATCAAAAATTTGCATCGTTCTCGAGATATATTTAAAAAAACCAATGAAGACGGTTTTTTTTTTTAATGAAGATGGTTTGGAACCCATATCTCCGTATCGCACCCTCTAATTTATTAGCACGATTCAATTTCGAGTTCCTTAAGAAATGACATAATCAATAGACTACATAGTTATCTCGCCCTCATACTTCTGGCTGAATAATTTTTGTCTTACGGGATGTTTGGTCACTCTAATTTGTCTGACTGATTGAATATAACTTTTAAACAAATACGTCAATAACATATTCAAAAATCAGTCATGTAAGAATAAGTAAAGTTCAATAGTTTTTTGGGTAGCTTAAAAGCGTCTGACAAAAGCTCTGGTCCATCAAAAGTGTCTGACACTTATAATATTACTTTAAAATAATATTCTACATGATATATATAAAAATCAGCCATGTGAATTTAAGTAAAATAACTCTTATTTTAAGTTACCTTTCTCACCTGGTACCTGCCCACGTGTCACTTGGCAAGTTCCACAAGCTCGTATGTATTCAAGGCACACGAGACGCTACTGAAAACTTAAGGTTTTATTCGTGTGAAAATAAGTTATGTCTGATCGCTCTGGGATCTTGCACTACTACGCAAACCATAAACATACCTTACCATGTCATTAAAAGCAACAAGTTACTTGTGCCGACAATGAGAGTCAGGCCAGCAATAAACTTCTCCAGAATAATCAATGCTGGGAGGTAACAAAGATGAAGTATGATAAACATACAAAATAAAATGGGGCCCAAAATTGAACCCTGCGGAACACCAGCAAGTAATAGTTTGGACGCTGAGAAATCTTTCCCAACTAGAACTTTTTGACTACGTTGTTGCAAGTAATTCTCAATCAAACATACTGACCTTCGACTAAAACCAAAAAACAGACTCAACTTTTGACATAGAATTTTGTGATTGACTCTGTCAAAAGCCTTGGAAAAATCGAGTAAACATAAGATCGTTAGTTCGTCTTGGTCAAAATTAATTCTTATATCATCGAACGCCTTGACAATTACTGTGGAGCAGCTATGATTTGTACGGAAACCCGATTGCAATGATGATAATAAGTTATATTGGCTAAGATGGATAGATATCAGATTGGCAATAGTTTTTTCGAAAACCTTAGACAAACAAGGCAGGATACTTATTGGCCTAAAGTCAGCACAAGACGAGGGTTGTTGTTTTTTGGGAACAGGGATGATTTTAGCAAGCATATGAAAATCAAATTCATATGCGGCTCCATAAGAGATGTTATTGTTGGGAGCGAAATTCGATGTCTGCAAATTATCGGACGTGAAAGTATCGTTGAGATCATTTGGGTTATGATAATTATCAAATATTTATTTTCTACCAACACCAATGGAACGTAAGTCAGTCCAAAGCTTCCGCGAAGATTGGTTCGTAGACAGTTTGGACATGAAATATCTTTTTTTGCTCTTCGAGTAATGAAAGAAGATTGGTTTCGTGCACGGCAAAAAATTTCCCAGTTAAAGGTGGTTGGGCAATGCTTCCATTTAGAGTACAAGTAACGACGATTTTTAATAGAATTAAGTACTTCCACGGACAATTTTTATTACGTACGGCGACTGTTTTCAACGGAACATGCTTTGCGAATAAATCAAATAGTAGGTACTGAAAAAGGTTACATTTTCATCGACATTGTACAAACTGTAGCATAAATCCCAAGGAAAACTGTTAGCATTCAACTGCAGTGTATTATGGTTAACGGATTTAAAGTCACGAGATTGAAATGAAGACGAAGAGACACATTCAATGTTGAATGTACAAAAAATTAAATCATGGTCAGAAAGACCATCAAATGACAGTTGATCAATAAGAAGTACATTAGATGAGTCAGACACGATCATTAGGTCAAGGAGCCTTGGAGCAGAGTTAGGCCTAAAACGAGTGGCAAAAGAGTTAGCCACAGTAAGACCAGTAGTAGCAATCTCGTCTAACAGCTGATTAGCTCTGGTGTCATCTAGAAATAGATCCGCATTGAAGTCGCCACAAACAATTATATTCTCATAGTCTGCTGAGAGCTCACGAAGACCAGAGAAAAAAGGTTCAGAAGAACAACTTCTATTAGGATTGTAAGCAAGTCCTAATATAGCGCGAACATTGCCATCACTTATTTCTAAAATTAAGAACTCAATACCTATGTGCTATGTCCTTAGATTTAGCAATGACTTTGTAATTTAAAGCGGACTTACAATAAATTGCGACCCCAGACTTTTGAAAGATTGTGCTTCTGGTATTGACGTTTGAGTTTTGTACAATCTTTTCAAGTATGATGTTGAAGAAATCGCATGTCAGTTTGTCGCCTTGCCTAAAGCCTTTCTCGACATCAAAGGTCTCGGTGAGTTCTCTACCGACCTTGACGGAGCAGTGTTAATTCTCTTAAGTTATCTTGGATAGTCGTTCGAGTTTTGCAGAGATGCCGAAACTAGACATGGCTCTGTACAGCTCGTCTCTGTAAATACTGTCGTACTTGTTTTCCTTGTTTTCCTTTTGACGACGCTTGGGCGGTGATTATATCTTTTGCTGGCATACTTTCTGTCTTCGAGCCTCTTGTTTCAATTTGATCTCTTCGATCTCTTTATCGAATCTGTTGATCATGTGTAAAAGAGGCTCTATTAATATAGCTTCCTCTGCTTTCGATTTTTCATCAGTTAAATGACCGGGGAGGTCGGAGCTCGGAGAAACGATTGTCGCTCCCTGTATTGTGTCTCTCTCCACCTTCCGACTCGTGAGATTTTCTCTAAACTATGTTCACGTTCCCGTAGGAATATGAAAATGAAATGAAGTCCATGCTACTCCAGCTATGTTGCAAAAATGTATATACCGTTTGCTACATAATTTGAAAGCTTTGCTCTAGAGTATATTCCAACTCCGTGGCAAATTGTTAGAGTCGCTTTCATACCAAAAATGGGCAAGCAAAACTATTCACTCGTCAAGAATTTTAGACCCATTAGTATTACCTCCTTCTGCTTGAAACGCTGGAAGGAAGGGCTGAGATTTTTATATGTATTTTCTTAGTTCCCCGTTTGCGTTGGAACATGTGAATGAAATATAGTACATGCTACTCGGAGAAAATGATGAACTTTGACGATGGAAGAGTTTTTGATATCAGTCCAGTATTTTCAGAGTTCCCGGTAATGTTTCCGTTCCCGTGGGAATATGGGAATGAAATAAAGTCCATGCCACTAGGGTATAATGAAGCACTCTAACTCTCACAATGAAAGAATTTTTCAATTCGGTAAAATTTTTTCTGAGCTCCCTTTTCCGTCGGAATATGGAAATGAGATATAGCCCAAACTACTCGGGGATTCTAAAGCACTCTAACGAAGAAAGAATTTTTAAAATCGGTTCAATATTTTTTTAATTCCCAGTTATGTTCTCGTTCCCATGGGAATATGAAAATGAGATATAGTCTATTCTCTTTGCAGATTATGGAACTGAAATTTTGTCCTTGCTACCCTGGGATAATACAGCACTCTAAGGGTGAAAGAATTTTTGAAATCCATGTTCCAAATATTATGCAATTCAGCTTAGTAGTTTTGGATCCCATTCAATACCAACTCTAAGTTCTCGTTTACGTTCCTGTTTCCATTCCCGCAAGAATAAGGAGATGAAATATGGCCAATTTGACTTTCTATGCACTAGACCAGTGATTCCCAAAGTGGTCGATATCGACTCCTTGGGGTCGATATCGGCTTCTAGGGGGTCGACAAAAACGAAATCTGAATTTGGGGGTCAACAAGTTTTGCAATCGACCCCCTAACACATTTTCTTATTTTAAACTTTCAAGATAGTGTTGCGTTACTTTTGCCATTCTAAAAATAAAAAGTAGTATTGCTTCACCTTTAAAAAACTCAAAAAATTCCTTTTCGTACCTGAGTACTGTTTCGACGAATCGGTAGTTGTGTAATTACGCTTTTATGGAGGGTACACTCGGTTTTACAGACCTAACTCTTTTTTCCGGAAACAACAGTTGGTAGGTTAGTTTCCTAAGTAATTATTTAAATTGCGTAACCATTTCCTAATTGGTCCATTTTCCACCACTATGGTTGGTCGTCATCGTGGTTTTATAGCTCATTTAAAGCGGCAATTGCCTGATGTACTGTTGATTCAATGCGTGATTCACAGACTACATTTAGTAGCAAAAAATCAGAGTCCTAGATTGCATCAGTCATTGCAATACGTTATAAATGCTGTCACAAGATTCGAAGCAATTCATTGAACTCTCGGTTATTTGCTAAGCTTACCGAGGATACCGACGAAGTCTTTACTAAGTTACTTTTGCACACTGAAGTTCGCTGGCTTTCAAGAGGTGCTTGCTAAGTAAGATTTTCAGCTATTTTTGGGTCTGTGTTGGAGTTTCTAAATGAAAAAAATCCGAACTTGGAAGAAAATCTGAAAAATTCTATGACGGATATACATATATTACATGACTGATATCTTCGGCATGTTCAACAAAGTCAACTTGCAGCTGCAGGGTGACGATCTAAACTTGATCTTCAAGACGATGTTATTTTATCATATGTCACTCACTTGGACGCGCTTCATAAAGATTTTACCAAAAGGTTTGAGGATCTTTTGAACACTTAAAGAAAAACCTTGGTAAAATCAAACATGAAGCTTGTTTGTTTTTGCGTCAAGCACGAACTTACTTAAATTGAACAAGCTGGCATTTTCATTATATTTATTTAAATGCTACAATTTTTATTGCTCAAATCAACATCGTCATTTTCAATTTCATTATTAACCAACAACGGTTGTGATACTAGAAACATACATCATGTCCATGATACTTTAACAACGTTTGTGTTTCGTCAACAATTCTGAATTGTTGGTAAAATATGAACATTGTTGATCAAGTACCTATGTTCGTGAGAATTCAGCCACGTTTATATTAGCTCAACAGTTTTAATGTAAAATTTCTATGATAAATGCCTGAATTGAAGTTTGACCTATACATTGGATAGGTCAAACTTCAATTCAAGCATTTATCATAGAAATTTAACATTAAAACTGTTGAGCAAATAAAAACGTTGCTGAATTCTCACGAACATACTTGGTCAACAATAAAGAATAATTAATTATCCCTTAAGATAAAATGGTCACGAAACTTATCATAATGAATTGATGTTCCGTTATGCGACTTCACGTTTTCTGTGGGCTTAAGTATGAAAAATATTGGAATTCAAAATGTTACTGATACTTTAACTATTCTTTATTGATTAAAGAAGTATGAACATTGCTGATCAAACATATTGGTGATAGTTTAACAGTGTATTTGGTATTTCAATCACAAACGTGATAGTTTTTGTAATTTCAGCCTTAATTGTTAGTTAAATATGTTTGTTGTTGATCAAGTATTAAATCAACAATCACGTTGTTGGTTAAAAATTAGAAAATATTCAAATCAACTACGAACATACTTAATTTAAACATTTTTATGATACTTTCTTGAAAAAAAAATTGATCACGGCAGCATACTTGATTTGAAAATGCGTTCTTATTTGTATTCATCACGAAACTTGGTTAATTTCACAACTTTAGATGAATTGTTGATTAACAATGAAACATGTTTGAATCAACCAAGGTTTTTTCTTTCGGTGAACTTACAAATTCCTGAGTGGATAATCCGTACAGCATAACAGCCATGGAAGAAGCCAATGTGATAATGCAAGAAGAGTTGATCACCATCCAAACTGACGAAGAGCTTAAGTTAAAGTTCAACGAAGGCTATCAGAAGTTCTGGGTGCAGCGCAGCATTGAAACTCAATATACTGCATTGTGGAACATTGCTTAAAAATATCTCATCGCTTTTCCACCATCATATTTACTTGAAAAAGGCTTCATTTTGACGAAAAAAAAGAAAGCGTTTGAATGTCAACGAACACGGAGACTTAAGGCTGCAACTAACCAATATTAAACCAGATCTAGCTAGATTGGTAGAAAGTCACCAAATTCATAAATCGCATTAATTTTTCTAATCAAGAATTTATTATTTGTTCTCAATTAAGAGCACGATTTTTTAAAATTTGCATTAATAAATCTGTGGCAATAACCCATAACAGCATAAGTCGACTTATGCTCAAATTGAGTTAATGATGCAGTTTTTTTCACATTTTCTTGGTGCTTCAGTCTGTGAAATTTTCATTTTGATATCTTTGTCCGTTACAAAGATAGAAAAACACAAGTTAGGAAATTCCAAACTATAGCAAAAGGAAAAACAAGACAAGTCACTACTTATGCCTTTAAAGCAATTTCATAATTAGATAGTTCACAGGTATAAGTCAACTTATGCTTTTTTTACCTAAATTTTTTCATTCATTCCTGTAAGAACATGTCTATTTATGCTTTTCTTTTAATTATTCATGCAAGCACAAGTCTTACTTGTGCTCTTTTTCTATTTGAGTAAAGAACACAGTTGCTAGACCTAACTGCACTAATGTTGTTTTTCCATATTAAGAAATCATCACACATCTGCAGTTAAGTAACACAAGTCGGTTTTTTCTCAAAATTACAGTATAATAAAAGAATTTTAAAGAAAATTTAAACTTTAAAACAAGCAAACTTCTATTTTCCATCACTTAACAACATAAAAACTTTGCTTATGGTAATATTTTCGTCTATAAAAGCGCTTCAACTGATGACAAAAACTTCAAATGCTTCGTAGCGAAATGCAAAGTAGCGAAATTTGACTTATGCTGTTATGGGTTATTGCCACAGAAATTATGAATTACAATTCATGTTTATTGAATTTCATACCTGCTATCATTATTGTAATGTCATGTTTTATTGTTATCTCAAAAAATTTTTCTTTCTGCACTACTGCAAAACTTGTTTAGGTACTAGGAACCTATAAAAGCAAGTAAAAAAGTTGAGACAGGATTTTTAAAGTAATTTGGCCTTGGGGGTCTACGGTGTCAGTTCATTTTGGAAAAGGGGTTTGCGGCTCAAAACAGTTTGGGAAACCCTGCTCTAGACTCTATCTAGACTCTAGAGTCTAGTCTAGACAATGACTGCTCCAAATTATGACTCAAATCGGCTCAGTAGTTGTGGAGCCTAACAAGCAAACAAAATAATCTTTCTGCTTTAAAATAGTGTAAATAAAAATGGAAAAATAAGGAAAATCTGAAGAGTACCCAAATAACAAGAATTTATAGCAAAAAATAGCTTAAAACTTTTTTTAAATTTTTCAAAAACTTGAAAGATTTTCAAGTTCAGTTCATTGCGTTTGACTCAGATCGAATAATATTGTATATATGATGTACAATATTATTATATTATTTGTAAGAAAAATAACACTTAATAATGCAATGTTTTGAAAAAATTTTATTTGAAGACAAAATTTTTAATTTTCATTTCAAAATTTTGGCTTTGCAACTTGATTACTAAAAAACCCGTTCCTTCAAACCAACCAAGAAAGCTGTTAAAATTATTTCATTATTTGCCGAGTTGGTAGCCATGTTGGCGAATAAATTACATTATTTTTAACTAGCTACAGCATCCGTTGAAGGCAATAACTTAGACATAGTAAAATATTTTTCGTCATTCCTGATTATTTCAATATCACCAAGGGGATACCTATATATTAGTCTTCTCAAATAGTTCGTCAAGAGCCTCGTTTTCGTAATCGAACGAGAGCATCTCGGGACTTCCAGTAGATCCGCAAGGAGCAGCTGACGTACTCTCTCCGCTTTGCATAGAGTATAAATATTTGCTTCCATATGGACTAGATGAAAGTGCATACATTTCACATTCAAGCTCTGGTAGGTAAAAATCATTCGAATTGAATAGTGTCAAGTTCCACGAGTTACTTGGCGAAGTAAACTTGTTGAATTGCTCATTCCTTTGACCATGATGACCAATCAGCATGCTTACAATTGATAGTTGCAGAACAGGAATGACCGGTTTAACAGTTTTGGAGAACTTAAAACTGTCCACTCCAAACGAAAGTTTATTTGTGTTGGTACTGGATTCTCTTATAAAATAAAACATTTTATAAACTCTTTCAGGGCTAATGTAGTGGCCTTGAAATGGAATAATCAAATCTTCAGTAGCAAACCAGTAGTGAGAGATGCCATTGGTTTTCGGGAGAGAAAAACTTGTCTCCTTCTTTGCAGCATAATCTTTCAAAGAATACTTGAAATTGTCGATACCAAAGATAATATTTTGGCTTTCACTACTCCTCTGGCTGAAAACGTCATAGAGAAGGCTCAACCGAGCTTTCGAGTTTTTATACACGTCCATAGAGATAGTGAGATCACCGATTGAGATCCAAAATGAAGACTGTTGCCCGTCAATATAATTAAAAGGTGTTGACGAATGATAATTTTCTCTATCTTTCGTATATTCCTTTAACTTTAATTGTTGCTGTTGTTCGGCAAGAAAGGCATCAAAAACAACCGTATCATGAAAGCAATCTCTGGCAATCCAGGATCGCCGATGACAAATTGATGATTGGATCGGTCGTAAGATCGTATGCCATGATGATTTCTCAACAGAAAAAATGTTTGAGCTATTATGCTTCGTTTTAAAGCGTAGGTTTTCATTTTTAAATGATGGCTTGTCAATATTGTGCGGAAGGGAAATGCTTGGAAAAAACATATTCTTATCGAAATTTATGTTGTGTGTACTCAAGATGTTTCCCGTGAGCTTTGATGGCGATGTCTTAACGGCCAGTGAATATGCTTTTAGAATTTTTCTGGGCGAGGCAATCAAGTCTAGCAAGGCATCATTAGTTTTAAAGTTGTTTTGAGACAAGGGCTGAGGTGGATCCTTAGATAACAGGTCGTAACCGTTTTTAAAGTCTATGGGTGGGGTTTGCTTCTTAGGCTTTTGTTGATTGTGTATGAAGTCGCCATCACAGTCAGTGGCTGATAATGGAAGCTTGTCAGTGACAGACTCATCTTGTTTCCATGTAAGTGTGGCATACTTTAACTTCCTCTTGCGTGGGAAACGCACTGGCCTGCGAAACTCAAAATCGATTAGTAGTTTATTTGCTTGATCTGTTTGAGATTTATCAGTATTTACTACGGAACTTGGTTTGGTCAGAACACTGATGTCACTTTCTAATGCGTCACCCTCAAACATTTTATATGGAATGCTTTCTCGTGGCAAGGGAGAGTCTTTTGTGATATCTAAATCATCATTTTGAAGTGTGGCACCCGATTCAATCGTTTCCTTAACATCCTTATCTTCAGCAGCGAGGAATGTTGTTTTTCTTTCCTTAAGTCGAATGTCGACGCTAAGACCCTGTCTCTCTTTCATGCAATGTTTTTCGAGTTCCGGGGATAACAGAATATTCCTGGTTTTGCTTCGCTGTTTGCGAGTTCGACAAATTTTCTTTGGTGTAGGATATATGGAAATAGAAGAGCACAGTTGGTTATTCAGTCGCTTCATTGATGGACAAACAACATTGTTTGGAGGTGTAATTTTCCTTTGCAATTGCGAAGATTCTGGTAGATAAGACTTCGATACTAATGGGGCTTTTCTAGGCTTGATACGGGAAGGTTTCAACACAACGGTAAGAGAGCTTGTGTGAATGAGACCCTCTTTAATAGAATTTGTTTCCACAGTTGTAGGCTGTATAAATAATCCCCTTTTTGATATTGCTTCTAGTGGGTGTGACAAACCTCTTTTTGAAATGGTCGCTTTTGGGAAACCTAACTTCGGTTCTAGTGTTTTTGCTAGAGTTTGCACGGAATCCTGCCTTTTATAATTGGCTTTTACTTCTGACATATTAGGTTGTCCACCGACTATCGATACAAACTCTTTTGGTTTTACTATAAAATCAGGATCACAAAGAGGTATCCCTCTCATGAAGTTATTAAAAAGTACAGCTTTGTCCTTGACTGATAACTTGTAGAAAGCATCATCCGGAATAAGGAACCCATTGCGCAGAGGATACTTCTTGTCTAGTCTGGGGCTTGGTTTCGGGTTTGACTTTGAAATCAATCCGGGGCTGATGGTATTTTGTAGTTTTGCCTTGTGGCTGCTAGTTACAGAGTATGGAGGATTTGTGTGCTCTGTAGAAAGATCATTCGCCAATCGATTACGATCGCTTGATGAGTGTTCGGTTATAACCTGAGTTAACATCCCATTATACATTTCCGCCATTTTCTGAACTCTGGATTTAGTAGTATTTTTGGGCAAAGATAACAGTTCATATTTATTTTGCTGACTACTTTCACTTTTAACATCAGTTGGAATTCGTCTGGATATTGCCAACGGTGTTTCAAACAATTCCAACGGCCTACGATTGTTTTTAGTAGCTTTATAGTTTCCTTTTTTCCATAGCTCTTGAGCAATATCAGGGTCTTCTGTTCTTATATCGGTTAGCATTATCTTGAAATATTCAACTTCCCATTCATTTTGTGTATAATTAAAGTCAGTTGGGTTGCCGGACTTCGACTTCTGATCCGAAATTGAATTCAAGGCCTCACACCTAAGTTGAAAATTCTCAGATCGGGAATCAGTTTTGTATTTATTATCAAACCTTTTTTTATTTTGTTTAAGGGTCTTTGATGTGGTAAAACTTGGGAAAACATCATGAGAACGTAATGATAATTCTCTCTGTTGGATGCTTGGGTACAAAACGCTTTTGTTCAGATCTTGGCTCAGTATAACGAATTCTTTAAGCTGATCACAGTGCGATGCTTTCAAATCACTTGATTTCACACAATCTTCATTAGAATTTGACTTTAAAAACAGTTCATAATGTTCAGCAATTCTGTTATGGTCAACCGATTTCGAATCAATATTTTTCGTAAAAACATTGTTCACAGTAGAAATTCCTTTTTCTTCAGCACTTTGTGTCAAATCACTTGACTTAATTGAAGTACCACCCATAGTTTTGAATGGTACCCCTTCACACTTGGCTATCAACTTTCTCCCCTCTTGTGGCGTATCACTTCTATCGATTTCAAAACTTTTTTCAGAGTATTTACATACATTTTCGTGACTTGCCGAGTGAGGAACACATGATTGTTTATCTTTTTTATACTTAACAATATTACAATCAGTGAACGCATTTGCATCGAGAACGGACATATTAGTTAGTAGAGTCATCTTCAGCCCCTCACGTCGTTGAGATGATTGGTGAATTTTTTCCAAACTTTCAAGAAAAGTATTGAGATCATCCTCGCAGAATAAGTTGCTGCTGATCATTTTCGGTGTAAACGGTTTGTTAAGCATGATGAAAAGTTTGCGTTAAAAATTTACGGCTTTTAGTTTTCTTCAAATCACTTGTATGAAAAAATTCTTTCGAAAGACCACTTCTGGCTATTGTCACTGTGTAACTAACCCTCAATTCGAGCAAAACAAAGTATATATAGGGCAGGATAAGATAGAAACCACGGAAGCAGGTAGTTTATCCCATCAACAATGTACATAATTACAAAAGTAGGTAATTACGGGACGAGTCATTATGGCTGGCAAGTGCATATTTTTTACTACCTCTCTTCTGCGTATCCATTTACCTGGAAGACAAAAAACACCTAAACCTGGGCCCGCCCCGAAATACGGCATCAGTGATGGAGTGAGTCAGTTACAATGTGTTTTTTTTTTTTTCAAATTCGTTCGTAATTTCACAATATTGGTGGGCTTACCATTACCATCTGTCTAATGAAATTCCGCTCAGTTAATGATGAGAGAATATTAAATTATGGAATTAAGGCGAATTGTTATACCTACTGAAATCGCTTGATTCCGTCGCGTATAACTCGATAACGTGTGCGGTAATTCTACATCTGTTTCTCATGGTTTTTCGCTCTTACAAGGTTAATTGAAAATTAATTGAAAAGACATACATCGTTCTTTGAAATTTAATTTGAAAAGAAACAATTCATTGTCTTACAATGGGGGTATTCAATACTCGTATCCCGATAGCATTGGGCTGTTGTTTACGTGTTAAGCTTTATACAAAAAAGCTATCTGAAAGGTATCTGAGAATATTTGGTATACCATTCTATTTAATTGAGCAGGTGATAGAAAATAATAAGGAAAACATTATTTGGCAACGATATTATGAATGTTTTTTAATATGCAGCTGTTATCGGCAGCAAACTACAAAAAGATATCTGAATGGTTCAAAAAGGAATCTTAAGTTACGGATTTCTGGGATAGTCTCCCCGGTAGGCTCTTGAACGTGCCCAATGAAACACAAAAAACTGATTTTGACTTTCTTTTTTTCAATATACATACACACATTTCAGTTTTTCAAATTCGAGAGCTAAACTTTCCAGACTGGCAATGTATCCAGTTTCCTCTAGAAAAACTTTAGAATTTATAAAGTAGCCTACAACTCATAAAACAAAAAGTAAATGAATGCCTACGTGATAGAGATTTTCACGTATATATCACACTCTTAAACAATTGAAAAAGTGAATTTCAACAAGTAAATGCCTTACTTGAATTGGAGCGATCACATCAAGTGTTAAATAAAAAATCTTCTTTCGACTCAGTAGAAGGAACAGACGATAAAAAAGTCTATTACAACCCTGCCTATCATTAATCTGAAAAACTGTATGCCCTTGAATTTTCTGTTCTAAAAAAAAACAATATCGAATAAACTGCCCTAGTGTAATAATTCCAGTAAAATTCAATAGTTCACACTTCCTTGAGGTACAAAAATGTATGCCAAGAAAAAATCGCAAATCCTCTGGCCAGGCCAGCAAAGCTGTATGGCAGAATAAGCAAATAGTTAGGTATAGAACAAGAAACAACGTGTACCTACATATGTACATATGTATGTACTTGTCTGAATTAAAAATTCTTATAAACATATTAAAAAAATTTAGAATTAATTATAGAAATAGGGCATGGAATCAAAAATTTAGTGGCCTTGAAAAAGGAAGTAAACCTTTATGGAACATTGCTAAAGTTATTTAAATATCCCTCACTCAATCTTGGTAACGGGACTCTAACAATGTTAGGAATGGAAAAGCCAAATGCTCTTGCTGAAGCCTCTACAGAAAACCATAGTTTGAGTAATAGTCTTGGTTCCAATATAAATATGGATTATGGAATCTTTGTGTCGCGTTCGATCAATATTATAAGTTCAAGGTATGACTCCGCATTTTGCAAACAGTTTTCACGAATTCATCTCTATTGAAGAAGTTATGAACTCATTGTTTTGTTTAAAAACTTGGAAGTCTCCGGGTTTTGACAAAATATGAAACTTGTGCTTAAAAAATTTTCCCAAACCAGCAATAAAATTTTTACAAAAACTTTTTAACTCTTGCATAAGGCTAAGAGTACAAGATTTCCTGATCTGCAAATATTGCCAGATCTGTCTGTGAAAAATTAGTCTCGAATGGCTGACAATCGTGTACACACCAAATTAATTTGCAGAAAAACTATTTGGCTGCTAATTTGTAGACAAATATCTGCCAATTAATTTGCAGATATCTGGCAACCGTGTACACGCAAGCTAACAACCGTTTACACACCAAATTAATTTGCAGAAAAATTTGTTCATCAATCACTTTGAAGACAAATTAATTTGCAGATGTGGCATTTGTGTGTACACAAATTTTGTTCATTTTTTGACGTTTCTGCAAATGCCTGGCAATAAAAAAATTTGCAGACCCAGTTTGAAGAACATTTGCAAATTTTCATTGGCAGATAAATTTGGCAAGGATTACAAGAAAAGAAAACACGTGGATTGTCTCCACAATTGGATTGTCAACTAAAAACTCATCGAAAATTTAAAAGTGATTTCTGTTTCTTATAGAAAATGTGTTAATTAAGTGAACATTTTTTGCAAATAACTTAAGTTATTTAAAATTTTTTTGACAGTTGCGATGTGACAATGAACTGAAAATGAATATGCAGATCCACAAATGAATTTGTGTGTGCACGGTTTGCAGAAATCTACAAATATCTGCAAATCTATTGCCAGCTATTGCCCAAATTAGTTTGTCGACATTGTCAGCCAAATAGCTGGCAAAAAACTTGCACATAATTGTGGATTTCTGCAAAGCGTGTACAGTGTACACACAAATACAATTTTAGCCCTCATTGTCAGCTCATTTGCACACATTGTAAGACGTTTGCAGATCTGACAATGATTGTCAGCCCTACCAATCGTGTACACTTAGTTTAAGAATATGTTACTTTACCGATCTATGGAAAAAAGCTAAAGTTATTCCGATTTTGACACCAAGACAAATTGCCTGCATTCCATCAGGTTACAGGCCTATTAGAAGATCGAATCTCATTTGAGTTTTTCAAAAACGCTACAGATGATTATATTGAAAAACTAACACTAGCATATAGTTTTATATGGGATACAGGAGAAGTACCAGCGAGCTTCAAGAGAAGTGTCAATCTGCCAATCTTCTAGAAAGGAAATCCGAATGAGCCCACCATCTACAGAGGAATATCATTTTCATCATGAAAATGAAATGGAATATCATTTCTTAATGTTATAACGGGTGGATGGGCGTTGTACTGTTCGGGTAGGCTCTGACTGGTGCCAACTTGGCGGCTACCAGATGTTGCAACTTATAGCCCTGGGATGCTCCGTCCAGATCTGACCTGCTAAACTAGTAAGTGCGAATGTTGACAAAAGAATGCGGATAAAAGAATTGTGATTAACACTATCATTCCTCTGCGAACAATGACTGACTGCACGAATCTCAGTGGTCTACCAGAGTTCTTGCGAAATGTTCCAGCGTATTAATTCGAATAACAGAATCAACGGTGGACTTCAGCAGTCAAAAAAGCAGAGACCCCTGAAGGAGCTACTCCAGCATATTTGGTTTAAAGGTTTTCCAGGGTCTTTCAATACTAGGACAGGGTATTGAAGTAGAGATGGTGGCGGATGAGCTCCTGGTGAGCCAACGGCAGCACTCACACCCCTGCAGCAGGGTACTGACACTGGATATTCCAGCCCTTTATGTCCGAAGGGATCCAAAAGGACCTGGCCCTCCAGGTTGGGGGTTGCGCGTGGGGTTAATAACCAAACCACGTAAAAAACATTAGTTCCGAAACAACTAGCAGCCTCGGATAACGATAATGATTTCAAAGTTGACGACAAAAGCAAACGAAAAAAGGACAATGACCTCCGGATTTGCACGTGGAACGTAAGACCTCTTAACGGACTACGTGCAGCTGGAGAATTAACGGACGCCCTGGACTGCTGCAAAGCAGACATAACCACTGTTCGGGTATTTATTCTTCCGAGCGCGTCAGGGGAAGGAGGAAGAGCTGAAAGTAATAAGCGGTTGAACAAAAGGGCACTTTGCCGAACAACACCTTTCTTTGTTTAAATTCTTTATTATACTTTAGGTTCACAAATTATTCTTTTCTTTCTGATAGTTATGAAATGATGCAATAATAGCCAAGCTTTGACCACAATTAATTACAAATGAGATGCCACGTACACCAGTGAGAGGACCACGTCGCTATATAGATTCGAGTAAGACTGTTGCTTCGTACTGGGGGTCGACCACGTCGCGTATTAAAAACGAACTGTGTCGAGTGAAGGTTAAGATAGAACTGAAGTAAAATCCAAGCCAAGCCACCAAATCCAACTACCCTGGTTCTCATCCATCCAAGAGTCCAAGAATGTGCCGTGTCACCATAACTTCCACACATGCAGGGAGTCCAATAGCTGATACCAGCTCCAGGCTTTGCCAATCCAACGGCACATAAAGTATAATGTGCCGACTCCAGCAATTATGGCACCGACTCTTAAGGGCGTCATTGTTTATTCCTCTTCGTTTGTTTATACTTTAGATTTTTATTCCCATTGCCATCGATGCCACAGTATTTATACAGAATAAACACTGCCATCCTATGGCATATGGGAACCCAAATGTGTATTCGATACCCATAGCCAAGTAGTGGCGATATGGGTCAATCGTCTCAAGCACAAGTATCGTACCAAAGCATTGGCAGATACTTTTCTATGTGCGGTTGTGTGTCCATATACACAGTATGCTGCGGCTAGGGTGACTGTTCACGATCGGTCGTCGTGTGTTGTCATCTGAGGTGGCTGGCAAGTAAGTAGATCGGTATGTAGGTGGTGAGGGTGGCTGGTGTAGTTGGTTGGCTTGGGTGGCTGACGACTATATGTTGCGTCGTCAGCATTATGGATGCGATAGGTATTCGGTCGTTGACCGAACAACCACCATCCAAGAAGTGCGATGGAGTGGACCGGGCATAAAGAAGATGAAAAACTGTGACATCTACTATGGCGACTGCTACAGACAAAAGAAACAACGCTTATTTGGATGCGGATTTGTCGTTAGAGGAAGACTCAAGGATAAGGTGATTAGCCAAAATCCAGTTAATGAGCGCATAATGACCATCCGCATCAGGGCAAAACTCGCCAACATTAGCCTTATATGCGCCATTCCCCACAGAAGAGAAAGACGACAATTCCAAAGACTGTTTCTGCGAGCTCCTCGAAGAAACATATGAGCAGCGCCCTAGACATGACGTGAAAATCGTTCTTGGCGATTTCGACGCAAAACTAGGGAAGGAGGACATCTCTGGAAATACAATCGGTAAGCATAGCCTCCATGACAAAACCTCCGAAAACGGACTGAGGCTAATCGATTTTGCTGCGGGGCTAAATCTTGTTGTAAGTAGTACATGCTTCCCGCATCTCAAAATTCATAAAAGTACATGGTGGCCCCCAGATCAATCAACCGTCAATTAAATTGACCGTGTTGCGATCGACGCAAGGCACTCTTCCAGTGTGTTAGATGTCCGCACTTTCCGAGGGGCCAACTTTAACTCGGACCCCTACCTTGTTGTAGCCAAGGTACGAGTGAGGATATATTGTTCACGACCTGCACGAACTAACGCTGTGAAGAGATATGAAGTCGGAAAGCTACAATCGCAAGAGATTGCCAATGCCTTTTCCAATCGAGTGTCCCTTTAATTATCCTTGAATCCTATGCCGTCAGCATTAAGCATTGAAGACCAGTGGCAGCAATGCCAAGAAGCCATCAGAAACGCTGCCTCTGAGGTTCTGGGTTTCACTCGGCCACCAAAACGAAACCCATAGTTCGATGAAGAATAAAGACAGGTAAATGCAGCCAAACAAAAAGCACGACAAATGCTGATGCAAAAACGAACAAGGGCTGCTTACGATCAGTATAATGAGATTTACAAGGAGAAAAGAAGGGAAGAACACCGAATTCTCAAAAAGAAAAAGAAGCATTATGAGAAGCGCTCGTTTGAGGAAATAGAGAGGTGCCATGACAGAAACGATATTCGGAAGTTTTATCAAAAGGTAAAAAGATCCTGCCAGGGTGGCAAACCCCGAACTCAAGCCTGTAAAGACCAGCAGCTAAACATAATTGTAGAGTCACAGTTGCTACTGAGGATCTGGAGAGATCACTTCTGCAGACTGCTTAACGGCGATGAGGACACAAATTCCGCTGTCAGGCAGATTGGCCCATTGCAAGTTAAGCTTGCCATATGCAAACTTAAATCAAATAAGACTGCAGGTGTAGATGGCCTTGATGCCGAACTTTTCAAGGCAGCTGGAGACCAGTTGGAAAGGAGCATGCACCAGCTGATCTGCATGACATGGTCGGAAGAAAGCATGCCCGATGAATGGAACCTCAGTATTGTATGCCCGATACTAAAGAAGGGAGACCCTCACAATTGCGCCAATTATAGAGGGATAAGCCTTCTTAACGTCGCTTATAAGATCTTGTCTGTTATAATATGTGAACGCCTGAAACCCCACGTCAACAACTTGATATGTCCTTATCAATGTGGTTTTAGACCAGAGAAGTCCACAATAGACCAAATTTTCACATTACGGCAGACTTTGGAAAAAACCCGAGAACATAATATCGATATTCACCATCTCTTTATCGATTTCAAGGCCGCGTATGACAGTATTTACAGAGACGAGCTGTACAGAGCCATGTCTAAATTCGGCATCCCTGCAAAACTCGTACGACTATGCAGGATGACTTTGGAGAATTTACGCTGCTCCGTCAAGGTCGGTTAAGAACTCACCGAGACCTTTGATGTCGAAAAAGGCTTTAGGCAAGGCGACAAACTGTCATGCAATTTTTTTAACATCATATTTGAAAAGATTGTAAGAAACTCAAGCGTCAACACCAGTGAAACAATCTTTCAAAAGTCTGTACAATTACTCGCATACGCAGACGATATTGACGTAATGGGAAGAAATAAGCGTGATGTCATAGGTGCTTTTGCGAGTATTGAAACAGAAGCAGCAAAAATGGGTTTGATGGTTAATGAGGGCAAAACGAAGTATATTTTGTCATCAAACAAGGACACAGAACATCGACGAATTGGACAAAACGTCAATAGACAGACATAACTTCGAGGTAGTACAGGACTTCGTCTACCTGGGATCCGCTGTAGACACGGAAAAACACATCAGTGCGGAGATCAAACGGAGAATAACTCTTGCCAACCGTTGCTTCTTTGGGTTAAGAAGACAATTGAGAAACAAAACCCTCTCTAGAAAAACCAAGGTGACCTTGTATAAGACCTTGATCATCCCAGTCCTGCTGTACGGCGCGGAAGCATGGTCTTTATCGAAAGCGGATGAGGAAACCCTTGGTCGTTTCGAAAGAAAAGTTCTCCGAATTATCTTTGGTCCCGTATGCAAAGACAATGTGTGGAGAAGAAGATATAACAACGAGCTGTATGAACTGTACCGCGACATGGGCATACCCAGAAGAGTACGCATCGCGAGGCTACGATGGTTGGGCCATGTAGAGCGGATGGACCCAAACGCTCCGGCTCGACGTGTTTTCGAAAGCACATTGCAGAAAAATCGCGGAAGAGGAAGACCTCGTCTTAGGTGGCGCAATCATGTGGATGAAGACCTTAACCGACTTAGAGTGCAAAATTGGAGAGAGCTCGTCCGAAATCGACGTCGTTACAGAAAGATGTTGGTTGAGGCCCAGGTTCACCCCGAACTGTAATGCCCACCTAAGTAGGTAAGTAAGTATAACGAAAATCTTCACAGGAATTTTGCTGGAACACCTTTCAGATTGGTAAAACGAGAACAACCTCGTAAGTGAATTCCAAGCGGGGTTTCGAAAGGCATATTAGATTAGATTAGGATTAGATGAATCTTTATTGGTACTAAAAAATAACATCGGTACAATTTTAATACAGATTTTTAAGCATGGCTTATAAGCCGTCTGCCGGTAAACTTATAAAAGATCTTAAAGAGAACAATTTTAGTTTATTTAAAACTAGCTGTGCCCGCGACTTCGTCCGCGTGGAATAGTGACTTTCAGCAGCATTTTTAACTTTTAAGAGAAATAAAACTTCTAGCCTTAAAAATGGCGATATTTCCAAAAAAAACATTCAACCCCTATTTCAACACCATGTAGCCCTGTTAAAAATACTTTTGGGACCGTAGTTTTTGAATTCCCATTTCCGTTCCCGTGGGAATATAAGGATAGATATATAGCCTTTATCCTTCCGCATGTTCTAGACCATCTCTGTAGCTAATTTAATAAAATCTGTTTAGCAGTTTGAACGGGAGACATACGAAAAACATACCGACATAGCTACATTCGTATTCTCAATATAAGTAAAGACTCCCGTTCCCGTGGGAATATGGTGACCGTTTTCGTGGGAATATGTGAATAAGTTAAAGTTAATGTTACTCCGGGATTATGGAGCATTCCAACGGTGGAAAAATTTTTGAAATCGGTGCTGTAGTGTAAAAGTTCCCGTATACGTTCCTGCTCCCGTGGGAATATAGGGAAAAAATATATGGTCTATGTCTTTCCTCAGATTCTGAACAATCTTTGTTTAAAATTTCATTTAAATCGGTATATTAGTTTGGGCGGGAGATGGTAACATAGAACGACGGACAGACAGAGCTCCTTTCACACTTATTCTATTAGTAAGGACTCCCGTTCCCGTAGGAATATGTGGATGAATTAAAGTTAATGTTACACAGGGATAGTATAGCATTCTAACGGTGTAAGAATTTTTGAAATCGGTGTTGTATATAGGGAGCCGTAGGAATATGGGGATGAATTAGTTCTTATGTTACTCGAGGTTAGTTTAGCATTCTAACGGTGAAAGAATTTTTGTAATCGGTGCTGCAGTGTCAAAGTTCCCGTATACGTTCCTGCTCCCGTGGGAATATAGGGAACCGTAGGAATATGGGGATGAATTAGTTTTTATGTTACTCGGGGATATTGTAGCATTCTAACGGTGAAAGAATTTTTGAAATCGATGCTGTAGTGTCAAAGTTCCCGTATACGTTCCTGCTCCCGTGGGAATACAGGGAACCGTAGGAATATGGGGATGAATTAGTTTTTATTTTACTCGGGGATAGTGTAACATTCTAAAGGTGAAAGAATTTTTGAAATCGGTGCTGTAGTGTCAAAGTTCCCGTATACCTTCCTGCTCCCGTGGGAATATAGGGAACCGTTAGAATATGGGGATGAGTTAGTTTTTATGTTACTCGGGGATAGTGTAGCATTCTAAAGGTGAAAGAATTTTTGAAATCGGTGCTGTAGTGTCAAAGTTCCCGTATACGTTCCTGCTCCCGTGGGAATATAGGGAACCGTAGGAATATGGGGATGAATTAGTTTTTATGTTACTCGGGGATATTGTAGCATTCTAACGGTGAAAGAATTTTTGAAATCGGTGCTGTAGTGTCAAAGTTCCCGTATACGTTCCTGCTCCCGTTATATATATATATTCCCCGGAATATAGGGAACCGTAGGAATAAGGGGATGAATTAGTTGTTATGTTACTCGGGGATAATGAAGCATTCTAACAGTGGAAAAATTTTTGAAATCGGTGTTGTAGTTTCTAAGTTCCCGTATACGTTCCCGTTCCCGTGGGAATTTAGGGATAAATTGTAGCCTATGTGTTATTCTGATGTATAAGCTATACTATTGGAAAGTTTAAGTAAAATCCATTCAGTAGTTTTTGCGTGAAAGAGTAACAAACATACATCCACACATACAAACTTTCACGTTTATAATATTAGTAGGATAAGAAATTATAATTTTGTGAATTTATCTTTTCTTGTACATAATTTAAAGGAAAAAATGTTAAATTAGCTATACAAACACAAATAGAATTCAAAAATAGTTTATTATTCAATAAAAATATAAACTTGTTTAATAAAATATAAAAAAAGAGAAAAAGGAATTTAACATCGAAAAATAATGATTTTAAAGAAAAGGAAAAAAGAAAGAAGCAAAAGAAAAAAGAGAAATGAAAGGCATATAGCATAGTGGATTACTTCTTTTCTCTAACGAGCATCGCTCGAACGTATGTATCTGGATAGAGGAAAAAACTGTAATCGTTTTTCGTGGACTTTAAGGCAGCAGATTGTGTCGACAGAAAAACCCTATTTTACAAAGTGAGCAACCTTGGAGTTTCAACTAAAATATTAAATATTTTGCAAAAACCCTACGAAGAAATTAAGTCGGTAGTTTGGGATGGATATATTTTATCCAACTGTCATACTGGCTGAAACCCCAAACATGCTACAGATAATGATAAATAAACTGCAACATTATTGTTCAATCTGGAACCTGCAACTAAACACAAACAAATTCAAAATCATGATTTTAAGAAATGGAAGAGGTCGCTACGCAAGAGACGAATTTTGGACATGGCAAAATGAAACTCTTGAAACTGTGAATGAATACAGGTACCTCGAAGATCGGAGTCACTAGTTGTCCTTTATGAAACATCTGCAAGAAAAACTAAGAGAGTCAAAGCGAGCAATAAACTGCACCTGGAAAAACGTTATAATCAAGCAAAACATTGCACCTAGTGCAAAGTATAAAGTCTTGGAAGCAGTCGTAAGATCTATTATGTGCTACGCAGCACAAGTTTGGGGTATCTTCGAGTTTGATGAAATAGAAAAGCTTCTTATATATGTATTTCATCAAGAAAATCTCCAGACTACCCGAAAATACACCATTCTTCATGTTGCACCTTGAAACTGGTCTACCTACGTTATATATACACACACTTCAGCTGCATTTCTCATAAATTGGGAAAATCATGAATCAACCAAATCAATCGACTCACCAATAATATAGTTTTGATTCTAAAAGACAGAAATCTTCAATTCTTTACGGAATGGACGAAATTGAGTGATATCCATAATGCTCAACTTCACCAATACAATGGAAGATCTTTCGGTGGCACCCTGTAAAAGCTCTTAAGAAAAATTGAAGAATCAATAAGGAATGCTTTCAAAGAACAAAGTCAGCAAAGCCAAACAAGAAGTACCTTATAGACTACTGAAACCATTTGGGTTGGTGACGTTTGCCCCAAACCAAAAGCCCCAAACGTAAATCCCCAAACGCAAAATCCCCAAATTAAAATCCCCAGCTCTGAAATCCCCAAAGAGAAAATCTACAAAGCTAAAATCCCCAAACCAAAATCCCCAAAACAAATATGTTCAAGTAGTGAATCATGCGACAAAATCGCGCGCGAGTTATGTTGGTTTCCGCGACTTTCCGTAAAAAAAACTAAAAGTTACTTTGCACTAGTTGACATTATTATTCAGACTCAAATTTTTAATGACAATTGACAAGCTTTTATAGGTAAATGAAATGTAAAAGGAAATACAAAAATGATAAAGGTTCAATGAATGGTGTTGAGTTGCATTGCTGCTGGTTGATGGGAATGTGCTGACGGTCGTAGTTGATGGCTCGGAGTTTTCATATGATATATTATCATAACAAGTACTCCAATCACAGTTATAGTTGAAAGGATGGTGTAATTGATGACGATTTTCTGCTGCGTACTTCTTTGGAGGTAGTGGATTGCTTCTTTGTTCTCGAAGTGATAGTTTTTTAGCGTCTGTAGATTAATATTCTGCATCGGTGACGTATAGACATTGTTAAATGAAGTTGGGTAAATGTGCGCTTCCTCATAGAAGAGGTTGTTCGTATTTTCGTACGTAATTTGGTTGACTTCAATGCTGCAGTTCAGGAAATTGATCAGAAATGTACCTTGAAGATATTGTTTTTCAGGGCCACATGTTGATTTGATCTCTGTCTCGGGACTGTTCAGGAACAAAATGTAGTTTGGTTCTGGTTGGAAAATTTGGTGTTCATCTTCTACATCTAGGGTCTTGCAGTGTGCTGGTCTGTTTGCGATCAGGTTGGCAATGTAGCTGGTTTCGATGCTGATATCCTGGGTTGTGGTTGCTTTACAGTAGAATACATTTTCTATCTTTTCGCATTTTTCATCAAAGTATTGAATTTCATTGTTGTTGAGGATGCAAAAGGGTTTAGTGGAAAGTAGTTTGTTTTTTATTGGAATAGGTATCAGGTGGAAAAAGGAGTATGTTTCATTCTCAAGGATGGGAATTTGGATGTTAAAGATTATGTTTGAGTGATTATAATATGCCTGAAGTTCCAACAACTCATAGATAATGTTCATCTGATTTAATATCAACTGATTGATTTCGTAAGGAATGGTATATAAAAGTTAATTCATCATTGCTAAGAATATGTTTTGAAATAATGTTTAGTTTAGCAAGGATTATGGATTCTGCAATATTAGCCTCAATAGTTCTATGTTAAAATTAATCTGATTTAGATCTTGAATATATCTGATTGAGTTTTCTTCTGTTCTGATTTTGTTTCCTAGCATTTTTTGGGTTTTAGCTAAGTAGTTCTCTATAAGTTTTTGCTGGTCATTTATATGGTTTGTAATATTTTCGAACCTGTTGATCATTTCTTTATTGAGCCTATCTTGATGACTTTCTTGTTCTTCAACATGATCCTGTCTTTGAGTTAGTTCTTCAATTTTCCTATTAATATTTAGAGCATCGTCGGCGTCCATGTTTCCAGTTATGCTTTTCACAACTGTTCCTAGACCATTTATTAGTCCTCTCTTTCGTCTTAAGTTGGGTGTCAAAGTTTGAAGTTTGTTTTGTAGTTGTCTGTATTTAATTTGTATTACCTTGAGAGTGTCGCTAAACCCGCCAATGGTTTTGAAGACCTCTAATGAGTTACCTATTGCTTTAATGTTTTCCTCGTATTTCTGAAGCTGAACTATATGTATTAAGTTTTTGTACGTCTGTATTGTCCTTGCAGTTCCTAGTTTTATTGTTAAAAGTCCGTGGTTGTTAGTCAGGTCTTGTATTTCCATTTTCTGTCCTGTTGTTGTCTGTATTAGGATTGTTACTGCTAACCTGAAATTTACGTTTTCTTTTAATTTTAGATTTGTGTAGTTTCTGATTGTTAGTTGTAAGAACTGTAACTAGTCTATTATTTTTGGTTCTGTGTTTACTAAATCTTGGAGTGAGTTTGTTTCTTCTATTTTCTTTCCTATATATGAATGATCCTGACTTAATAGTTTTGGTTTTTCCCTATTTTGGTTTAATTTTTCTATATTTTTTATTACTTGTTCTCTTGATTTATCCCTGATGGAGGGGAATAGTTCTGCTTGAAATTCGTTAAGCTTATTGAGGTAGTCGTTAACGTTATTGTATTTTATATTTTTAAATTTATACGTTCTTCCATAAAATAGTTCATAGGGGGTTAGTTTAGTAGCAGAATGAATTGAGTTTTTGTATGTTATAAGAGTTTCGTTAAGTATGTCGTCATGGTGTTTTGCATAAATGATTCTATATATTTCTGTCAATGAGGAATGAAGTCTTTCAACTGGGGAGTTGCTACTTGACTGTTGTAATGATGTAATGTTTTGATTTATATTGTATTGATCAACAAAATCTTTAAAAACTGTAGAAGTAAATTCGGCTCCTTGGTCTGAAATTAATTTTGCTGGGATGCCGTGTAGGCTCATAAAATGAAGAAGAGATTTTATTATTGTTAAGCTATTTCTGGTTGGAATTGTGTAAGCAGCTGCAAATTTAGAGAATTTATCTATGATGGTGAGAATTTTTTGATTATTGATACTGTAAATATCAATGTGAACAATATCTAAGGGTTTTTCGGGGTTTTCTGGTATTTGATATTCTACTTTTTGGGGTTTCCTATCGTATTTTAGATTTTGGCAAGGCTCACAGTTGTTGATAACTTTGGTTATTTTATTTTTCATAAACGGAAAGAAAAATTCGCGCTTGAGGTGTGCATTGGTTTCGTTTATGCCCCTGTGGTTATTTTTTATGTGGTAATCATTAATTAATTTGTCTTGATTGTCGTCTTCGAGTATGTCTTTTAGTATTTCTGTGCAACGTATTATTTTAAAGGCTTTGTTGTTGGAGAAATATTTTGAGTATACACTTTGGACGAGTTTAAATATTTCGTCTTCTGTGTATATAGCACAATATTTATTTGGAGGCATAAAATTTTTAAAAATGTTAATTATATCGTTTTCGCTAAATTGTTGTTTTGTAATGGTTCGTCTTTGTTTGTTTTTAAACAACATCTTTAAGTCCATTGGTCTGTCGTGTTCGTTTCTTTTTAGTATAAGCTGTATGTTAAATTCGTTAAGTGGGCGTTCTGAAATGTATATGTGGTCGTCTAAATTTTCAATGGCTGAGTGGATTGTTGAACCGCTAGAGCCAGGATGAAGATTATTTATTTCATTGGCGTTTATCTCTATTTTGTTATTAGTTCCGTCTGTTTTTATTCTGCTAAGAGCGTCGGCGTTTAGGTTAAGTTGGCCTTTTTTGTAGACGATTTCGTAATCGAACTCTTCTAGTTTTAAACGCCATCTTACTAACTTGGAGTTTGGGTCCTTGAGATTCATCATCCACTGTAGTGGTTTATGGTCAGTCACTATTTTAAATTTATGACCAAACAAGTAAGATCGAAAATACTTTGTCGCCCAAACAATCGCCAAAAGTTCCATCTCTATTGTCGAGTAGTTTACTTCTGTGTCTGTTAATGTTCTGCTAGCAAAACATATTGGCTTGTCACTACCTATGGTGCCTTGGGAAAAGTCGGGATATTGTAGTATAGGATCATTGATCAATAGATCCTTACACATTTCAAAAGCCATAACGTACCTTTGGTTAAGGTCTATTGTTTTACCTTTTTTGAGACATTCTGTAAGAGGTTTCGTGATCTTCGCAAAATCTTTAATGAATTTGCGGTAGTAGCCTAAAAGCCCTAAAAACGACTTGATCTCTTTTTGGGTTCTTGGGATTGGAAAATTTTTTACTGCTGCAATTTTATCCGGGTTGGGTTTTACCCCGTCCCTTCCAATAATATGACCAAGAAACGCTGTTTCTTTATGAAGAAATTCTGTTTTTTCTAATTGGACTTTAAAGTTAAATTCTCGAATTCGTGAAAATACTTTGTTTAGGTTTTCGATATGTTCCTGGAGGGAAGTGGAAAAGATGACTATATCATCTAAATACACCAAACATATTTTGTCAATAAGGCCATTAAGTACGTGGTCCATGACGCGTTGAAACGTTAATGGCGCGTTTTTTAGCCCGAATGGCATTCTTACGAATTCGAAATGTCCACCTTCAACGGTAAATGCAGTTTTAGGTATATCTTTTGGGTTCATCTCTATCTGATGAAAACCACTGGCTAGATCTAAGGTAGAAAAATACATACATTTCCCTAACTTGTCTAGAATCTCCGTTATATTTGACAGTGGGTACTTGTCACTTATAGTTTTTTCGTTGAGACGACGAAAGTCAATGACGAGACGCCACTTTTTTGTTGGTATGTCTTTTCCTTTTGGGACTACCCATACTGGGGAGCTCCAAGGTGAATGACTTGGTTGGATTATTCCTTGTTTTAGCAAATCTTGAATTTGCTTATGTACTTCCATCTAGTGTATAAACGGATATCTGTATGATTTTGTGTATATCGGGATATCGTCACTTGTAGGTATGTTATGTTTAACCGCGTTAGTAAATGTAAGTGACTGCCCTTGTTGGAAAAAAATATCTTCGAATTGTCTGCAAAGTTTTATTATTTTTTGTTTCTCTTCTGAATTCCAATGATCAAGCTTTAGTGAATCTGTTCCATAGTAGAACATCTTGTAAGCCTTGGTCTTTACATCTAAGAAACGGGCTTTGTTTGCTGTGTTTCGCCATTTCGTTTCCTGAACACACAAGATGTCCACTCGCCTCCTTCTCATCATCTCTTCGAGTTCAAGACTTCTACCAGTCATACTTCCAACGTTCCAACTCGCAACTCTAAATTTTCGTCCAACTCGTCGCATTACTTTGCTAGCCCCCGGAATCCGTATAGCTCTGACCCGAACATTGCTGCTCGGTCCAGGATCAGCTCCATGCATAGCAATGGAACTGCCTGGCGGGGTAGTGCTTCTTATGTTTACAAGTACTTCCATAATGCTCAAAATTTTTAAAAAATTTTCCTTTCATGCTTTTCGACACATGCATGCTCCATTTAATGAGTTTGATTTCCCTTTTACTACACCGGTAATCTCCAGTCGTGTAAACCCCGGGATCTGCATGCATACTTGGGGAGAGTTTTTAGGTGGTATGTGTGTCGCTAGACTCACTTTGATGTTAGTCGTCTAGATATGATTGCTCCTTTAGTCGCCTTTTACGACAAGCGGGGAGGCGCTGCAGTGCTATTCTAACCCGACACTGCACGGATATCATCCTTGACCAAAGTTTATGTAACAGCGTGTTGACCATTTTGAAGTCCAGTGACCGTTTGATGTCTCTTAAATTGGTGATGGAAGGAAAGGTCTGGAATATAATCAGTGCATATGCTCCCCAAATAGGGTGTGAGCAGGAGGAAAAAGATGCATTCTGGCTTGATTTTCATAACCTACTTAAGAACATCCCAAAAGAAGAGTGTTTGTTTGTTGGAGGAGATTTGAATGGACATGTCGGGAAGACAAACGAGGACTATGAAGACTGCCATGGAGGTTTTGGATTCGGCACCAGGAACACTCCTGGTGAAGATATTCTAAATATGTGCAAGTCATACGGTCTAATCGTACTAAATACCATGTTCATCAAACAAGACCGACACCTTATCACTTACAGCAGTGGAGGAAATGAAACCCAGATTGATTACCATTTGGTAACCAATTACATGAAATCTCGGGTGAAAGACTGCAAAGTGATTCTAGGAGAAGCTGCCGCTCAACAACACCGTCTTCTTTTAACAGAATTTTTTACGGATGCGGTGAAGGAAGTCAAACAAACAAAGGCTCCTAGGAGAATCAAGTGGTACAATCTGGAGAAAACCAAAGGACAGCAATTCATTTCGTATATGCGAAGTCAGCTGTGTAATACCATCGACGCAGTTTCAAATACAATGACGGCACAAAATATGTGGGATCGCCTACAACGAACCTGCTTAGAGAGAGCCAAATCACTGTTAGGAGTCTCAAAAGGACACCACCAACAAGCTAAAGAGACCTGGTGGTGGGATGATGAAGCTAAAGCAGTGATTAGAAAGAAGAAAGCAGCTTTCCAAGCTTGGTCGAAGTGCCTCTCAAGAAATACAAATGAAAAAGCGCGTTTCAAAATGGAATACAAGAGCTGCAGAAAAGAAGCGAAGAAAAAGTGCGCCCAACTTCAAGCAAGAAGCACGGAGGGCCTGTATCGAGAGCTGGAAGAGATTTCTGCTCCAGCTGCTGAAGCAAATCAGGCAATCCAAGAGCTAAGACAAAGTAACTTGAATAAGGGAGCAACCATTTTCAAAATAGCCGCTCAGAGAAGGAGAAATGCGCAGGAGATTCGTTCGCCAAAGTTCATAAATGATGCTCAAGGACTGCTACTTGTGGATGACGACAAAATTCTTCACAGGTGGCGACAGTATTGTGATGATCTTTTGAATGAACAGTTTCCTCGGCGCCACTTTCCAACAGCTGCACCTAACTTTACGGAAGTATCCGACGTCACAGTCGAAGAAGTTAGGGAGGCAGTTAAGAACTCCAAAAAAGGCAAAGCGATTGGGCCAGACGAGGTACCATATGAGTTTTGGAAAAATATGGGAGACATCGGGTTGAGATGGCTCACGATTCTCATCTCCAAACTTATAAGAGGTGACAGTTTGCCTAATCAATGGAGGGAAAGTTTTCTTCTTCCAATGTACAAGGGAAAGGGAGATACCAGAAGCTGTGACAACTATCGTTCGATCAAGTTGATGTCCCACACTATGAAGATCGTTGAGCGGGTTTTGGATAGCCGACTGCGGAAAATAATAAGGCTGTCTGATGACCAATGCGGGTTTGTCGCGGGTAAGTCAACTACAGACGCAATCCAAAGTATAAGGATCATTATGGAAAAACACCGAGATGCCTTAGAGGATTTGCATATTGTGTTGGTTGACTTCGAAAAAGCATTCGATCGACAACCACGAGATCTGATATGGGTGGCCCTCAGACACCGAGGAGTTCCTGAAGCCTATGTGCGAATAATTATGGACATGTACGATGGAGCAGTTACAAAAGTGAGATGCCCAGCTGGAGTCACCGAAGAATTCCAAATAACAGTAGGTGTACATCAGGGAAGTGTCTTGAGTCCACTGCTCTTTATTGCTGTTCTGGATTATTTGCTCGAAGGAAAAGTAACGGACAATAAAGTACAACAATTATTCTTTGCTGACGATGGAGCCATCATAAGCGAGGATCCCACATCCCTGCAACGAGCACTTGACGTTTGGATTGATGTTCTGGAAGGAAATGGGTACCGTATTAGCGCAAAAAAGACTGAATACCTGTGCTGCCCTTTTTCTGATCCAGACAAGCCTATTCCAGACATTTATTTGAATGGAAATGTGCTTCCCAAGTGTGAAAAGTTTAAATATCTGGGATCTATGATCAATAGTGAAGCAACTTGTGATGACGACATCAATCATCGAGTAAGCGTAGGGTGGATGAAGTGGCGAGAAAACTCCGCTATCTTCTGTGATCGAAAAATGCCCCCTAAGCTGAAGGGAAGACTCTACACAGCAGTTGTCCGTCCAGCTCTGACATACGGTTCACAATGTTGGACAATGTACAAAAAGTATGAGAGCAAATTGACGGCAGCCGAAATGAAGATGCTTCGGATGACAGCAGGAGTAACAAAGCTTGATCGAATTAGAAGTACTAAGATCCGTGGAAGCCTTCATGTCAAAAGTACCATCTTGGACAAAATTCAGCACGACCGGCTCAGTTGGTATTGTCATGTTCAAAGGAGAGATCCGCAGAACCCCGTCCAAAAGGCAATATCGTACAACGTTTCAACAAATTCGCGACGAAAAAGAAAAGGCAGGCCAAAACACTCCTGGTACAAGCAAATGCAAAAACAGCAGCATTTGGTTGGCCTCAGACATGGAACAATCCAAAACCGGGAGGCTTGCCGACGCTTTCTGAGGTCGCAACGCGGCGTACCCCACAGGCGGATCACTAGTGTGAAGCAGAAAAGTGGGAGAGTTGTGATCGCTTCAAGATCACTACTCGTAACGCCGGAAATGAAGAAGAAGAAGAAAGCTTTAGTGAATCTATTATATTTGTACTTTTTAAGTTTTTGTCTTAAGAGTGCGAATGTGCTTCGGTAAAATTAACTTCACAATAATCTTTGTTTGTATATTGGGAAACTTTTATGGGTTGTTCAAGAAAAATGGTTTGTTCTTCGTTTGTTGCATTTGTAATTTCGAGAATAGTGTACCAATCATTTGCTTTATAAATTCCATCCGAAATGTAAACCTTTGGTCTTATCTCGGTTTGTTTTATGAGGATGTCACCATTTTGGGTGTCGACGGGTAGGCAACACACCATTTTTGAAAGTGGAGGGATAGAATATCGGGAAGATGTAAAGTTAGGCTTGAAAAGGAGAGGTACGACAGAATTTCTTGTAATAAGTATATGTTTTTCTAGGTCTATTTTTGCTTTAAGTTGTGTAAGGATAAAAAAAATAAATAAATAGGGTGGCGCTACAGAGCGAGGAGCCCCTGGGCCTAGCGCATTTCTCACAACCATGCCTTGTGAGGGAATGGAGGGGACCTACAATTTTCTGCCGGTTCCGAACGGCTAATCGAGAAAGCGCTTTTCATGGCAATGAATACTAACGGAGGACTTGCCAATTCCTCGCGAAAGGCGATACCCGTAGAAAAAACATTTTTGCCTCTGGTGGGATTCGAACTCGAACCTCTGGATTAACAGGCGGACATGCTATCCATCACACCACAGGTACCACGGGTAAGGATATCGAGGCCAATAAGACCATCAAAATATCCGTGGAACTTGAATACTAGGAATTTATTTTCGTGTGTTTTGAATTCTGTGAAGGATGGGAAAGTTATATTTTTAGTGACAATGTGATCTTTAAAAATGGTTTTTATAACAGTATGTTCGATGGGAGATTGATTTTTAGGATCGGCGAATTCGGGGTTTAAAAAGGATGATGATGCACCCGTATCGATTAAGAACTTTAGTGGTCTTCCGAATGGGGATGCAATGTTTATATAGGGTAGAATATTACCATGTTTGTTGACATCTATGTACCCGATGGGTTCGCAGAGGCGAGTTCCCGAAAATTTACAGTGTCTTCGAAGCTGTCACTTGTATTTTGTTCGTATTCGTTATCACAATATGCATCTAGATTCTGGTATGGATTTCCTAAGTCTTCTACATTTATGTTATGAAGTTCTCTATTATTTGTTTGTTTAAGAAAATTGGTAGGAGTCTGTTATCCTGATGTTGTGTTGGGGATCTAAAGTTTGTATACGTTGTAACGATTTCCATTGGTTCTGGAGGAGGTAATCTCTGCCTATTGGAGAATTGTCCGGAACCATTCTTAAAATAGTTATTATTTTGTTGTCTGTTTTGAGAGTTGAAATTATCCAATCTGTTAAAAACTTGGTGGTTTTGTCTAGCATGAGGGTTTTGTGTTATATGAGCATTTTGTCTAAATCGATGAGGGTTTTGCCTAACTTGAGTGTTTTGTTTAATTTGGTAGTTTGAATGAGGGATTTGTTGGACCAATCTTGGAGAGTTTTGAACCTGTGTACTAAAATATCTGGGAGTTGAGAATTTCTTGTGTTGACTAAAGAATGTTGGTTCATGTTTCATGTAGGTATGCAATGTTTTGTTCTTTTATGCAATAGACAAAAGATTCCGCGAGAGTTGTCGGTTTCATGGCTCTTACCGTGGAACCAAGTGGTTCTCTGAGCCCTGTTAAGAAGGTGTTGAGACACATCTCCTTATAGAGATTATTTTTTGCAGTTATTACACTGGCTTCTATTTCGTGGATTTGCACATGATTTATCATGGCTGCCTGTATTGCTATGATTTCACTGTAATATTGCTCCATTGTTTTGTTATTTTGTTGAAGATAATGTAGATCACGTACGAGTGATGTTTCGTTACGTTTGTCCGAATAGTGGCTAATGAGATTGTCCTTAATGTCTATCCACGATAATGTGGTTCCATATACATTTAAAACTTCGTTGGCTTCGCCAACAACCTTATTTCGCACCGCTCTAAGTATAATCCTGCCTAAATTTGTACCGTTAACCTCGGTAAAAAGCGATAATACTTCCTCTACATTCCTAATAAACTCGAACAACAATATGTGCCCTATTTCACCAACTCACAAATTTGTAATTACAAGTGCTTTTTAACAAAGTTTGTGAGTTTTTGTAAAAATGTTGCTTCACCAAACTTTGTTAATTACAATATTGCAGTTGCATTTTACAAGAGGAAGTTTGTGGAAAAATTTCCTTTTCGGTTTCACCAATACAAAATTTAAGTTGTACTTTACAAGTAACAAACTTGTTAATATAACACTAATTTGTGTGTTTTCATTTCACCAAAGAAAATAGACTTACAAAATTTGTAAAGTTTGTAGGAATATTCTACAGGTGAAGTTAGACGTGTAATTTTTGTAACAAATTTGTAATTCTTATGTCTTTACGACAAAGCAGCAGCGATAGTAGGCAAAGTGATGATAGTAAAAAAAGATTTATCGCCCGCGTGTAAATTATGATATATTTGAGTTATTTCATTTTAATGAAAAATTTCGTCTCTGTCGATGCAAGGCAGAGGAAATAATTTTAATTATTGGACCCTAAATAGCTCACTCGAGTGAAAAAACTGTGCTTTTTCACTACGTCAGCAGTTTCTAACAGCTTTGCGTTGGCTAGGGAATGGAGGACAATACCATGGAATTGCCGATATGCACGGGATTTCTAAGTCAACCGTTTTCGGATGCGTACATAGAGTTTGCATCGCAGTCGTCAATTTAATGTTCGAAAACGTAATATGCTGGACTAACGAACATCAAAATTTCTAGTCTTTATTGATGAGAAGCGCTTGAGACTGCAAAAAATTAAGAATGTTTTTCCATTCTCTTACTTTGTCTGAATGTATCAAGTATGTAACCGGAAAACTTTCCGAACAATATATCTTTTTTGTCTCTTATCAAAGAGGCTACAAATATTATATTTTCCTTGTTCACTTTGATGTCTATGCAGCACATTGTTCAACAATATTGTAAAAAAACTGTTATAACTAACAAGTTATTTTTGATGCCGGTGCAACAGGAATTTTGAACGCTTGTGGCCTACAAATCTTTTTCCTACAATATTATTAGGATCGATCACAAGTTTGTGAACTAAAATCTTGCAATTGGTGAAACAAAAAACGGGTTTACAAATTTGTAATTGTGAACTACAAGTACAAATTTGTGGTTGTAACTTTCATTTTGGTGAAATAGGCCACTGGGATTGCCGTCGAAGCTTGGGATATCTTTAACAACTGGAGGGATTTTAAGGGAGTTTAAAAAGCTTAATGCCGCTGCTGCAGCGTTATCTTGGTTATTTGCCATTTCAAATAGATATTTAATTCCTTAGTCTTCAGACTGTTCTATATCTAAATCAGATTGATTTGTAAGTATTATATTTTCTAATTTATTAGATTCACTTAATCTATAGTTATTGGAGCTGACACGTTTTCTTGTTGGGTAGGGATTATTTTTTGTTTTTGGAACTCTGGACATTTACACTTTGAAATTCAATATAATGACTTACATAAATAGTACAATTTCCATCGTGTTTCCACTGTTAAGGCGTTTTTGGTTGCTGATGTTTTCTAGTTTGTCCAGACACTGATATGTTTTAGTTGATGAAAATCTGCTTCCACACACTTTTAGATGTTTTAGATGAAGTAATGTTTTTTCCTTTTTCTGTTCACTCACTCTTATTATATCTCGGAGGTGTCTTTTGTTTTGTTAACGCACTTTGATGCTTTATTAAAAAAATTTTTTTTTTTTGCCGGTACACCGATTTTATTTTTTTTTTAATTCGATAAACCTTCGAAAAAAAAAAATCACTGATTTTGTTTGATTCTTACGAAAGTATTTTTATTCGATAATCCTTCGAATTTCGCGACTGGTTCTTTTTGCAGAATACTATTTCGATGTTCCTTCGAATTTGTATTGTTTATTGCTCCGTTCCGACTGCGCCAGTTATGTTGGTTGCCGCGACTTTCCGTAAAAAAAACTAAAAGTTACTTTGCACTAGTTGACTTTATTATTCAGACTCAAATTTTTAATGACAACTGACAAGCTTTTATAGGTAAATGAAATGTAAAAGGAAATACAAAAATGATAAAGGTTCAATGAATGGTGTTGAGTTGCATTGCTGCTGGTTGATGGGAATGTGCTGACGGTCGTAGTTGATGGCTCAGGTCAGTGGGACTCGTGTGTAGACTCGTGTGTCGTTGATGGGAAAATGCTGACAGGTAACCGGGGTTAAGTCGATGACCGGAGTCGATTGCACTCGTGTGTTTGCTATTGGATATTGTTTGTGTGGCCACATAACTCGCGCGATTTTATCGCATGATTCACTACTTGAACATATTTGTTTTGGGGATGTTTGCAGGAAAATGTAATACAACGAGTAAACATAAAATTCTTTATAAAATTGTTATGTTTATTGAAATGAAAATACATTTTTAGACTTTGTAAGTTAATAAAAAATATTCAAAAAAGTAATATGTAACAATAATGCGAACAAAATAAGGTCCCTTTCAAAGTGTTAAATGAAACAAAAAAAAAAATTCAAAAAAAAGTTTCTCTTCATTCTCAATGTTAATAATGAAGAAAAAATTTAGTTTCTTTTAACTAAGACAGAACACTGCGCACCATGAATACGTAAGTCAGACTAAAAAGTTGATGCAGTCATGCAATCATAGTTGTTGTTAAGAAACTGTTAATCATTATCACTTATTAATTAGTATCACAATGAGATAATTTCATGAGATTTTTCTGAAAACTATATATGCACATAATTTAGATGTACCCGGACACTGGGGATTTGGAGATTTCGTGGGGATTTTGGCAAAAAAGATTATTTAGGTGTGAATTTCATCCATGTGCTATGTCTATGGGAATATTAGTAAGTTGGATTTTAATTTTTGGGGATTTTAACCGATGGGGATTTTTTTTTTGGGATTCCGTACCACTCCCAAACCATTTAATCAGGCCCCCAAATGGTCCTTAGAAATGAATAGTATATGGCCCTCAATAATTTTAGTTTTGCCTACTTCCTACTAAAATGTTTATATATATATAATTATGGAGAACACGGAGCCAATTTCTATTGGAGATGTTTATTCTTATACTTCCTCTTACAGAACAGACTACTTAACAATTACATGATACCTACTTAAATCTATATAATCTGTGTATGTATGTTAACTGCATACTACAGTATATCTTTATATATAACACTCCCTTCACCTAAGATATACATAAATAACATTTTAAATTTTTATTTTTTTTTTGCCTGTCACATAGACATAACTTAATAGTTCATGTTAAACATTTGTGAGAATTATGTGAAACAAAATGTTTACAAGTAATTTGGTATAATTCAGAATATATATATATACGTACATATTGTGCGTACGATAAGATAATGTCACAATATAACTCGCGTAGTGGCCCCATTTTTGACATCTAAAGCATTGAATGTCTTTAAATCTGGTTGATTGCTTGCTTTTCTCTCCATAACCGGTTCTATTTTGCCTATCGACTATATGATCTTCCTCTCCTAGATCCACTGTTATCTGACCGCTCCGTTAATGCTGCAATTAAATTTTCTTTCATTGCGTAACCGCTGCCACAGCCATTGCTAGTCCCTTGTATATCCTTAACCTCTTTCATCGTTCGCTCCATTGTCAATGCGGTCTCACATATTTCCGCTAATGACTTGTCCATAGGCAAGTCCATAAGACTTCGTTGTATCCTCTCCTCTTTTTGTGACCAAATAAATTTATCGCAAAGTGCTTGGTCCAGGTATTGACCAAAATCACAACTTTCTGCTAAGATTTTAAGTTCCACCATAAAATCGCTCAGAGTTTCGTCATGTCTTAAAGAACGAGACATGAATTTATGTCTTTCTGCACGTATGTTCCTTTTTGGATTAAAATATGCACCTAAGGTTTTCGTTAATGTTTCAAATGTAAACTCTTTAACCAATTTTGGGGCAATCAATGATTTTAATATTTTATAAAGATCACTACCCGCGAAGCTAATGAAAAGGCACACTTTTATGTTTGTATCTTCGATTTGATTTAATATAAAAAGGTGTCCTAAACGTTCAATATATTGCTCGAAATCATCTTCAAGCAAAAATGGTTCTTTATGACCAATAAAGGATGTTTTTGCACTATTTGCCATCATTGAACTGGGCTTATTTTCACTATTTGACATTTTTTTTTTTTTTTTTTTTCCTCGTCGCTAGTAAAATGTTTATATATATATAATTATGGAGAACACGGAGCCAATTTCTATTTGAGATGTTTATTCTTATACTTCCTCTTACAGACTACTTAACAATTACATGATACCTACTTAAATCTATATAATCTGTGTATGTATGTTAACTGCATACTACAGTATATCTTTATATATAACACCTACTTATGAATAACTTATTTCATTTTTACAACAACAAAAACATCCCTCGTAATTCAATATTTCCTAAAAATCCTAATCACAATGTTATAATTTTACATTGTATAATTCACCAACGGACGTGCTTTGAAAAGCTGCAATAGGTATTACCCATGTACTTAATGTGGTACTAAAACTAATTAATACAATTTGATCCCGGGGCTTGGTACCTACACTGGCAATTCGAAGAGTTTCTAATTGAAGTCGACGCAGATTATGAACTGCCGGAGTACGCAAGGATCAGTTCGGCCCAGTCCTCTACCTATATTGTATAGTCAAATTGATTGACTTGCATGTCATTAATCATTATGTACTTACGATCTTGTGATAACAAAAACTCACAAGATGGAAGAAAGGAAAAACTAATCACAACAATGCACAAAACCACAAACATAAGCAGGTGATTGGATAAACAAAAGACATTGCGGGTATCCACTATCCAGTGGAAACAAAGTAAACAACCAATTGGCTTTGAATCTGACCTGAAAGCATTTACTCATCAACAAAATGCAATGGGTACATTCAGTGGCGGACTAAGCCCGTCAGAGGCCCGGGGTGGCAAAGTTAAATGAGGCCACCAGCTTAAAAAAAGGAGTTTTACAAGCTTTTTACTCAGTTCACAGTTGTATGTATAAATAAGAGTATTTACGAGGCTTCGTCAGGCAGATTGCCCCATTCAGCTTGGACGATGATCAAGAATGCCGTCCTCCCGACCTAGAAGAGGTTAAGCTTGCCATATGCAAACTTAAATCAAATAAGACTGCAGGTGCAGATGGCCTTGATGCCGAACTTTTCAAGGCAGCTGGAGATCACTTGGAAAGGAGCATGCACCAGCTGATCTGCATGATATGGTCGAAAGAAAGCATGCTCGATGAATGGAACCTCAGTATCGTATGCCCGATCCTAAAGAAGGGAGACCCTCACAATTACGCCAATTACAGAGGGATAAGCCTCCTTAACGTCGCTTATAAGATCTTGTCTGCTGTAATATGTACTTACTTACTTAGGTGGGCATTACAGTTCGGGGTGAACCTGGGCCTCAACCAACATCCTTCTACAACGATTTCGATCTCGGGCGAGCTCTCTCCAGTTTCGCACTCCAAGTCGGTTGAGGTCTTCATCCACTTGATTGCGCCACCTAAGACGAGGTCTTCCCCTTCTGCGATTTCCCTGCAATGTGCTTTCGAACACCCGACGAGCCGGAGCGTTTGGGTCCATCCGCTCTACATGGCCCAACCATCGTAGCCTCGCGATACGTACTCTTCTGGCTATGCCCATGTCGCGGTACAGCTCATACAGCTCGTTGTTGTATCTTCTTCTCCACACATTGTCTTCGCATACGGGACTAAAGATCATTCGGAGAATTTTTTTTTCGAAACGACCAAGAGTTTCCTCATCCGCTTTCGATAAGGTCCATGCTTCCGCGCCGTACAGCAGGACTGGGATGATTAAGATCTTATACAAGGTCACCTTGGTTTTTCTAGAGAGGGTTTTGTTTCTCAATTGCCTTCTTAACCCAAAGAAGCAACGGTTGGCAAGAGTTATTCTCCGTTTGATCTCCGCACTGATGTTGTTGTCCGTGTCTACAGCGGATCCTAGGTAGACGAAGTCCTGTACTACCTCGAAGTTATGTTGCTGTTGTTATGCTGCTGTAATATGTGAACGTCTGAAACCCCACGTCAACAACTTGATAGGTCCTTATCAATGTGGTTTTAGGCCAGAGAAGTCCACAATAGACCAAATTTTCACATTACGGCAGATCTTGGAAAAAACCCGAGAACATAATATCGATATTCACCACCTCTTTATCGATTTCAAGGCCGCGTATGACAGTATTTACAGAGACGAGCTGTACAGAGCCATGTCTAGTTTCGGCATCCCTGCAAAGCTCGTACGACTATGCAGGATGACTTTGGAGAATTCACGCTGCTCCGTCAAGGTCGGAAAAGAACTCACCGAGACCTTTGATGTCGAAAAAGGCTTTAGGCAAGGCGACAAACTGTCATGCGATTTCTTCAACATCATACTTGAACAGATTGTAAGAAACTCGAACGTCAACACCAGTGAAACAATCTTTCAAAAGTCTGTACAATTACTCGCCTATGCAGACGATATTGACGTAATGGGAAGAAAAAAGCGTGATGTCATAGGTGCTTTTGCGAGTATTGAAACAGAAGCGGCAAAAATGGGTTTGATGGTTAATGAGGGCAAAACGAAGTATATGCTGTCATCAAACAAGGACACAGAACATCGACGAATTGGACAAAACGTCACAATAGACAGACATAACTTCGAGTTAGTATAGGACTTCGTCTACCTAGGATCCGCTGTAGACACGGACAACAACATCAGTGCGGAGATCAAACGGAGAATAACTCTTGCCAACCGTTGCTTCTTTGGGTTAAGAAGGCAATTGAGAAACAAAACCCTCTCTAGAAAAACCAAGGTGACCTTGTATAAGACCTTAATCATCCCAGTCCTGCTGTACGGCGCGGATGCATGGACCTTATCGAAAGCGGATGAGGAAACTCTTGGTCGTTTCGAAAGAAAAATTCTCCGAATGATCTTTGTTTCCGTATGCGAAGACAATGTGTGGAGAAGAAGATACAACAACGAAATGTATGAGCTGTACCGCGACATGGGCATAGCCAGAAGAGTACGCATCGCGAGGCTACGATGGTTGGGCCATGTAGAGCGGATGGACCCAAACGCTCCGGCTCGTCGGGTGTTCGAAAGCACATTGCAGGGAAATCGCGGAAGGGGAAGACCTCGTCTTAGGTGGCGCAATCAAGTGGATGAAGACCTCAACCGACTTGGAGTGCGAAACTGGAGAGAGCTCGCCCGAGATCGAAATCGTTATAGAAGGATGTTGGTTGAGGCCCAGGTTCACCCCGAACTGTAATGCCCACCTAAGTAAGTAAGTAAGTTTACGATGCTTCTATCGTAGTGAATTCTAGTTGGATAACCTTTTCTTTACAAGTGAATTGACGGCCAGACCACAGTTCTTGTACTGTGACTGAGTAAGGTGGCTACAGTGAAACACTATAACACCTTGTTCATTTGTAATAGAATTGAAAACAGCTTCCAGCAGACTCACTGGAAGAAATTAATTAAAAGTCTTGGTCTCTGTCTCGTAGCTATCTGAAAAGTCTTTTTTTGTCACACATTATTTATACACAAGAACTGCTTATTCCTAATTATTTACAAATGCGTGTTTATGCTGACTGCACAAAAGAAAATCATGAAAATTATTGATAGAGTTCAAAGTTATCGTGTTACAAGTTGAATTCACAAATTAATGCTAAATTAACGAAATTTGAAGTAAAGAGGATTGTACAGTATGGTTAGCAAGTTTAATGAATTTAATGGTTTTCCCGTGCAGTGTCGGGTTAGAATAGCACTGCAGCGCCTCCCCGCTTGTCGTAAAAGGCGACTAAAGGAGCAATCATATCTAGACGACTAACATCAAAGTGAGTCTAGCGGCACACATACCACCTAAAAACTCTCCCCAAGTATGCATGCAGATCCCGGGGTTAACACGACTGGAGATTACCGGTGTAGTAAAAGGGAAATCAAACTCATTAAATGGAGCATGTATGTGTCGAAAAGGATGAAAGGAAAATTTTTGAAAAATTTTGAGCATTATGGAAGTACTTGCAAACATAAGAAGCACTACCCCGCCAGGCAGTTCCATTGCTATGCATGGAGCTGGTCCTGGACCGAGCAGCAATGTTCGGGTCAGAGCTATACGGATTCCGGGGGCTAGCAAAGTAATGCAACGAGTTGGACGAAAATTTAGAGTCGCGAGTTGGAACGTTGGAAGTATGACTGGTAGAAGTCTTGAACTCGAAGAGATGATGAGAAGGAGGCGAGTGGACATCTTGTGTGTTCAGGAAACGAAATGGCGAAACACAGCAAACAAAGCCCGTTTCTTAGATGTAAAAACCAAGGCTTACAAGATGTTCTACTATGGAACAGAACAAGGTAGGAACGGAGTCGGTATCGTCCTTGACCAAAGTTTATATAACAGCGTGTTGACCATTTTGAAGTCCAGTGACCGTTTGATGTCTCTTAAATTGGTGATGGAAGGAAAGGTCTGGAATATCATCAGTGCATATGCTCCCCAAATAGGGTGTGAGCAGGAGGAAAAAGATGCATTCTGGCTTGATTTTCATAACCTACTTAAGAACATCCCAAAAGAAGAGTATTTGTTTGTTGGAGGAGATTTGAATGGACATGTCGGGAAGACAAACGAGGATTATGAAGACTGCCATGGAGGTTTGGGATTCGGCACCAGGAACACTCCTGGTGAAGATATTCTAAATATGTGCAAGTCATACGGTCTAATCGTACTAAATACCATGTTCATCAAACAAGACCGACACCTTATCACTTACAGCAGTGGAGGAAATGAAACCCAGATTGATTACCATTTGGTAACCAATTACATGAAATCTCGGGTGAAAGACTGCAAAGTGATACTAGGAGAAGCTGCCGCTCAACAACACCGTCTTCTTTTAACAGAATTTTTTACGGATGCGGTGAAGGAAGTCAAACAAACAAAGGCTCCTAGGAGAATCAAGTGGTACAATCTGGAGAAAACCAAAGGACAGCAATTCATTTCGTATATGCAAAGTCAGCTGTGTAATACCATCGACGCAGTTTCAAATGCAATCACGGCACAAAATATGTGGGATCGCCTACAACGAACCTGCTTAGAGAGAGCCAAATCACTGCTAGGAGTCTCAAAAGGACACTACCAACAAGCTAAAGAAACCTGGTGGTGGGATGATGAAGCTAAAGCAGTGATTAGAAAGAAGAAAGCAGCTTTCCAAGCTTGGTCGAAGTGCCCCTCAAGAAATACAAATGAAAAAGCGCGTCTCAAAATGGAATACAAGAGCTGCAGAAAAGAAGCGAAGAAAAAGTGCGCCCAACTTCAAGCAAAAAGCACGGAGGGCCTGTATCGAGAGCTGGAAGAGATTTCTGCCCCAGCTGCTGAAGCAAATCAGGCAATCCAAGAGCTAAGACAAAGTAACTTGAATAAGGGAGCAACCATTTTCAAAATAGCCGCTCAGAGAAGGAGAAATGCGCAGGAGATTCGTTCGCCAAAGTTCATAAATGATGCTCAAGGACTGCTACTTGTGGATGACGACAAAATTCTTCACAGGTGGCGACAGTATTGCGATGATCTTTTGAATGAACAGTTTCCTCGGCGCCACTTTCCAACAGCTGCACCTAACTTTACGGAAGTATCCGACGTCACAGTCGAAGAAGTTAGGGAGGCAGTTAAGAACTCTAAAAAAGGCAAAGCGATTGGGCCAGACGAGGTACCATATGAGTTTTGGAATAATATGGGAGACATCGGGTTGAGATGGCTCACGATTCTCATCTCCAAACTTATAAGAGGTGACAGTTTGCCTAATCAATGGAGGGAAAGTTTTCTCCTTCCAATGTACAAGGGAAAGGGAGATACCAGAAGCTGTGACAACTATCGTTCGATCAAGTTGATGTCCCACACTATGAAGATCGTTGAGCGGGTCTTGGATAGCCGACTGCGGAAAATAATAAGGCTTTCTGATGACCAATGCGGGTTTGTCGCGGGTAAATCAACTACAGACGCAATCCAAAGTATAAGGATCATTATGGAAAAACACCGAGATGCCTTAGAGGATTTGCATATTGTGTTGGTTGACTTCGAAAAAGCATTCGATCGACAACCACGAGATCTGATATGGGTGGCCCTCAGACACCGAGGAGTTCCTGAAGCCTATGTGCGAATAATTATGGACATGTACGAGGGAGCAGTTACAAAAGTGAGATGCCCAGCTGGAGTCACCGAAGAATTCCAAATAACAGTAGGTGTACATCAGGGAAGTGTCTTGAGTCCACTGCTCTTTATTGCTGTTCTGGATTATTTGCTCGAAGGAAAAGTAACGGACAATAAAGTACAACAATTATTCTTTGCTGACGATGGAGCCATCATAAGCGAGGATCCTACATCCCTGCAACGAGCACTTGACGTTTGGATTGATGTTCTGGAAGGAAATGGGTACCGTATTAGCGGTAAAAAGACGGAATACCTGTGCTGCCCTTTTTCTGATCCAGACAAGTCTATTCCAGACATTTATTTGAATGGAAATGTGCTTCCCAAGTGTGAAAAGTTTAAATATCTGGGATCTATGATCAATAGTGAAGCAACTTGTGATGACGACATCAATCATCGAGTAAGCGTAGGGTGGATGAAGTGGCGAGAAAACTCCGCTATCTTCTGTGATCGAAAAATGCCCCCTAAGCTGAAGGGAAGACTCTACACAGCAGCTGTCCGTCCAGCTCTGACATACGGTTCACAATGTTGGACAATGTACAAAAAGTATGAGAGCAAATTGACGGCAGCCGAAATGAAGATGCTTCGGATGACAGCAGGAGTAACAAAGCTTGATCGAATTAGAAGTACTAAGATCCGTGGAAGCCTTCATGTCAAAAGTACCATCTTGGACAAAATTCAGCACAACCGGCTCAGTTGGTATTGTCATGTTCAAAGGAGAGATCCGCAGAACCCCGTCCAAAAGGCAATATCGTACAACGTTTCAACAAATTCGCGACGAAAAAGAAAAGGCAGGCCAAAACACTCCTGGTACAAGCAAATGCAAAAACAGCAGCATTTGGTTGGCCTCAGACATGGAACAATCCAAAACCGGGAGGCTTGCCGACGCTTTCTGAGGTCAACGCGGCGTACCCCACAGGCGGATCACTAGTGTGAAGCAGAAAAGTGGGAGAGTTGTGATCGCTTCAAGATCACTACTCGTAACGCCAGAAATGGAAAGAAGAAGAATGAATTTAATGGTTAATAGTATGGCAAACAGAAACTTATTTATTATAACTATATGGTGATGGTTTGTTGATCTTGAACATCCTGCCCCACGCTGATGATATGCTGTGGATTCATCAGAAGCTATTAGACCTGGAAACTGTAGCTGGATGATGGTTTATTTCTAGGTGCTGGTATTGGTGGTGATGGCATTCTTTGTTTGAATTGAGCAATGCAACACCGGCATGCTAGGTATATGAGGACGGTCATTGCACTGAGAAAACCAAGAGAGCTCATGATGGTGTGCGGGATGTTATGTTGATATATGTGATTTGGGAGTTCTAGCTGTTGTGACTTATTCTGCTTTTGAAGTTCCAGCAGATCTGTGTGGAATGAACTCATGTTTGATGAATAATACTTGAGAGCTGTAAGGCGGCTGATGTTTTCAGAAGTTATATCACCGCTTTGTCTGGTATGCGACACTCGTATATTGTTTGAGTGAATTTGTAGCCCTTGAAGAGTTAGATGTTGATGTTTGGCCACGCAAGACGGTTGCATTTTTAAAAGGCCACTTCCCTGTATCTTAATGAAGGTAGTTTGGCGATCACAAAAGTTATTCAGCGTTGTTTCTTCTTTGACGGCGAAAATCCATTGATTTACTTCAGGCAGTTTTTTCCAAACAGAATTGGTTTGAATAAGTTTGAGCTCACATCCCGTCAGGTCCGAAGCGTTGTTGAGTAAATTTATTTCGCAGATGCTGAGGTTTGTTCCACATCTGTATACTGGATGAGATTGGGGGCACAGATAATGAACCCCGTTCATTATGATACATGAAGTGAGGTCACCTTCGGTTACAGGGTAGTATTCGTCGTGGTGAGGACTCACTGCCAGGACACTTATTGATGATTGTATTGCTATGAAGGTTTTGTTGACAACTGCTGGGATCGGAACCACGTTAAACATCGTGAATTCTTCCAACTCGACCAATGGTAGTTCAATTTTAAAAATTAGGTAGTCCAAGGCTATTTGTCCGGTAATTGACATAAGCTTGTATAGAGTCAATATGTTTTCGGCCTCAACCGGAAGTCGAAGTCCTGATGGTAAATGGTTTCTTATTATGGTGATTTCACCGTTGAGTTGTTGTGGAGATATGAGTAGATGATTTATTCGTCCTTGGTGAGTATCTGCCAAAACATCAGTTATTGAATTTTGGGTGCGCTGTATGTTCATTATAAGCAATGTGGCGTAAATAGACCATGACGAAAAAAGCTTCTTAATCTTAGTCTGGTACACTTCCTCGGTCAAATTGTTGATTCGATGTATTATCTGCTTAAATTGAGTTTCAAGCATGCTGTGTTTTTTGGACATGGCTTCTTGATTTTGTTTCATTATGTTCACTGTTGAGTCTAGAATTGAAGTCTGATTTTTCGCAAGTTGCAGTAATTGGTCTTCATTTGAATGCAACTCTTCGAAATGACGAGTTACTTCTTCTGAGTATCTAGAGTCGAGAACTCCAAATAGCGAATTTGCTATGTTTCCTACGACATCTATAGCTCTTCTTTTAATCCTCCCTTGTTTAGTTGAAAGAAATATATTATCTTCCGTTACCTCGTGTTCGATCAGTTCTATTTGTTGAACAACTTGAGCGCATGATCCTTGAAACGACAACTGATCGCATAGATGTTTTAGTACGATAGTGCTGTTTTCGAGTGCTTGAATTTCTTTTCGATATGAAGCAAGGTTATAGTATACCACTAGATTCCATTTGCTGTGAATCAAGCTTATCGTTCCTTGTTTTTGGAAATGTATGCCAGGTGCCGAGCTGTTAAACTTGATGACTTCTACATCACTGGCAGCTATAATTGGTAATAGCAGAGCTATTATTAAAAGAGTAAGCAATCCTGACCGGGATGACTTGGGCGTTGATTGTTTTGTTGGTTTAGATGATGAACTGGACTCGTCGATGTCTTCTTGTTCATCTAGTTTGCGTTTTCGACTTGTCAGAGATGCATCAGGTTGAAAGCCCAGTGAGCTTTGGCTGCCTTCTACTAGTGGAGCTAGCTTGTGTATGGGACGACATAGTACTCCAGATTTTGTTCGAACTTCTGCAACCCGGACATGTCCGTCGTTTCCGTGAATCACCTTTTCGATTCTTCCTAGTGGCCATTTCATTACTGGAGTGTTGTCTTCCTTGATAATCACGACTGTGCCTGGTTGAACGTTTTTCGACTGTGTTTTCCACTTTGTTCGTTGTTGGAGTTCGTTCAAGTATTCTTGGGACCATCGTTTCCAGAACTCCTTCTTGATGGTTGACACAAGCTTCCACCTAGTGACTAGTGTCCCACTTTGTGGTTCTGCATGTTGATCAACAACTGCTTTTAGGGGCTTGTCTACTAAAAAGTGACCCAGCGTTAGTACAGCCAGGTCATTTGGATTATCTGACATAGCGGTTAGTGGTCTGGAGTTTAGAATGGCCTCGACTTCTGCAGTAACGGTTCCGAGCTCCTCGTAGGTGAGTGACGCCTTCGAAACTTTACATAGTAGTAGGTGTTTTGCAGACTTTACCGCTGCTTCCCATAGTCCTCCGAAGTGGGGAGCACGTGGTGGAATAAAATAAGAGTCAATTCCTTTAGAGCTGCAGTTGGTGGTTATTTGATGTTGGGCATGTTTTGAATATATGCTTGTTTTCAGCTCATCTAGTTGGTTTCTTGCACCTACGAAGTTCGTGGCGTTATCGCAGTACAAGTTTCTGATATGGCCTCGTCGGCTCATGAACCTTTTCAGTGCTCCAATGAATGCTTCTGTGGTTAATTCGCTTACGACTTCAATATGAATTGCCTTCGTAGCAAAGCAGCAGAATATTGATAAATAGCACTTTTTTGGCCTACTTCCTCTCGTTCGGTAATGAACCCATAACGGACCACAAAAGTCTACACCGGCATTGATGAAGGGACGTGCTGGTTGCACTCTATGAGCTGGTAAATTTCCCATAATTTGAGAATACATAGTGGGTTTGGCCTTGATGCATGATATATGTGTGATAGAACGAGCAACATTCTTCCCTTTGATTGGCCAAAATTTCTGGTGATGGCAAGAAGTCCTTGAGGTCCAATATGATTATTCTCAATATGTAGATCTGACATTATCATTTTGACAAATGGATGCTTGTGGGGTAAGAGTATTGGATGCTTGGTGTCATATGGCAACTCCGATTTTTCTAGTCTGCCTCCGACTCGTAATAGTCCTTTGTCATCTAAGAATACCGCAAGACCTATCAACGGGCTCGCCTTGTGAAGCTCTTGATGAGCTTTGAGTGCACAGATGTCTCTTATAAATTCTTGCTCCTGCATTTCTTTCAAAATACAATGTAGTGCGTTATCTAGCTCTATAGTGGATAACGGGCAGATACCTTTTATGGGCTTCCCTTTATCTTGTTTGATGGTTTGGCTAGTGCATCTTCCCTTGAGGTTTCTTGTTGACTGAATGAATCGCAGGCAGTAGGCTGTTATTCTTTGCATCTTAAGAAATGAATTAGAGTGTTTCATTCCTTCAAATATGTTTGTTGATTGATTACTAGTGATTAAGGCTACAACCTTCTTATATGGGGTGGCCATATGGCTTCAGTGCCATGAAGAAATCTTGGACCATATTTCCATAAGAGATGGTCTTGAAGTTTGTCTGGTGAGATCCCCCTTGATAGGATATCTGCAGGATTGTCGCTGGAGCTGACATGTCGCCACTGAATAGGGTCCGTGAGTCTTTGGATGCTTGCAATCCGACGTCCAACAAAAGATTGGAATGATTCCGCATTGGAATTTATCCAACTCACTACAATCTGAGAGTCTGTCCACAAGAATCGGTTTGCGTCTTTCAATTTGAGATCAAGCTTCACACCATTTGACAATTAGTAGAGCTGCGCATAATTCTAAACGATGTATTGTCATTGACTTAGCACCTGATGCTGTTTTAGACATTGGGGCGACTCGAGATTTGGAGCATAGTAATCGTACTATGATTGTACTATTTTTGTTAATAGATCTGACATATACCGCTGCGCCATAAGCCTTTTCTGAAGCATCAGCAAATGTGTGTATTTGAACTGATGAAGGGATCGTATCGCTGAAGACGTGTCGGGAAATGTTGAACTTGTCTAGTTCTTGCAGTCCCTGATAGAACTTCTTCCACCTGGTGTACATCTCTTCTGGTAGCGCTGCATCCCAGTCGTACTTAAGCTCCCACAGTTCTTGAAGAAACAATTTTGCCACAATAACTACAGGTGCTATAATCCCAAGTGGATCAAAAAGACGAGCTATATCTGAGGCTACTGATCGTTTGGTAAATTTTTTCTGGGGTATGCAATTTGTTTTTATGCTGAAGACGTCTGATTTAGGCCGTCATATCAATCCAAGAGTTTTGACCGTGCCTTCATTGTTGTCATCGGACAGAGGAATCTCTTGATCTTCTAATGGAACGTGTGCGAGCAATTGTTGGTTGTTGGAGCACCATTTTTTTAATTCAAACAATCCCTCCCGCAGCAATGCTGATAGTTGGGCTTGAATGTGTTTTGCTTCGAGTAAGCTGTCTGATCCTGACATCACGTAATCGACGTAAACATTTTTTAACAGCACCTGGGAGCCTAATGGATACTTTGAAGAGTAGTTTTGAGCCAAGGTCTGGAGGCATTTTGTGGCGAGATAAGGAGCTGATGTAGTGCCGTATGTAACAGTGCAAAGCTTGTAACATTTTAGAGCTTGGGTTGATTTGGGTCGCCACCATATTAACTGGAAGTGTCGATCTTCTTCTCTTACGCGTATTTGCCGATACATTTTTTGAATGTCGGCCTTAATGACGAATTTTGGCAATCTAAAACGCAATAGTATGGTGAATAACTCATCTTGAATAGTTGGACCGGCATACATAATGTCATTAAGCGAAAAATTGGAAGATGCCTTTGCCGAGGCATCAAAAACAACTCTTAGTTTTGTGCTGCTGCTTTCTGATTTGAGGACGCAAAAGTGAGGCAGGAAGTAGTGTGGCGTTTGAATGGTTTCGAGGTTGATCTCTACCATATGCCCCAATTTGATGTACTCGTCCATGAAGCCAATGTATTGCTTGTATGAGTCGTGATCTCGCTCCAATTTGTGCTCCAAAGCAGAAATGTATGCCAGGTGCCGAGCTGTTAAACTTGATGACTTCTACATCACTGGCAGCTATAATTGGTAATAGCATAGCTATTATTAAAAGAGTAAGCAATTCTGACCGGGATGACTTGGGCGTTGATTGTTTTGTTGGTTTAGATGATGAACTGGACTCGTCGATGTCTTCTTGTTCATCTAGTTTGCGTTTTCGACTTGTCAGAGATGCATCAGGTTGAAAGCCCAGTGAGCTTTGGCTGCCTTCTACTAGTGGAGCTAGCTTGTGTATGGGACGACATAGTACTCCAGATTTTGTTCGAACTTCTGCAACCCGGACATGTCCGTCGTTTCCGTGAATCACCTTTTCGATTCTTCCTAGTGGCCATTTCATTACTGGAGTGTTGTCTTCCTTGATAATCACGACTGTGCCTGGTTGAACGTTTTTCGACTGTGTTTTCCACTTTGTTCGTTGTTGGAGTTCGTTCAAGTATTCTTGGGACCATCGTTTCCAGAACTCCTTCTTGATGGTTGACACAAGCTTCCACCTAGTGACTAGTGTCCCACTTTGTGGTTCTGCATGTTGATCAACAACTGCTTTTAGGGGCTTGCCTACTAAAAAGTGACCCAGCGTTAGTACAGCCAGGTCATTTGGATTATCTGACATAGCGGTTAGTGGTCTGGAGTTTAGAATGGCCTCGACTTCTGCAGTAACGGTTCCGAGCTCCTCGTAGGTGAGTGACGCCTTCGAAACTTTACATAGTAGTAGGTGTTTTGCAGACTTGACCGCTGCTTCCCATAGTCCTCCGAAGTGGGGAGCACGTGGTGGAATAAAATAAGAGTCAATTCCTTTAGAGCTGCAGTTGGTGGTTATTTGATGTTGGGCATGTTTTGAATATATGCTTGTTTTCAGCTCATCTAGTTGGTTTCTTGCACCTACGAAGTTCGTGGCGTTATCGCAGTACAAGTTTCTGACATGGCCTCGTCGGCTCATGAAGCTTTTCAGTGCTCCAATGAATGCTTCTGTGGTTAATTCGCTTACGACTTCAATATGAATTGCCTTCGTAGCAAAGCAGCAGAATATTGATAAATAGCACTTTTTTGGCCTACTTCCTCTCGTTCGGTAATGAACCCATAACGGACCACAAAAGTCTACACCGGCATTGATGAAGGGACGTGCTGGTTGCACTCTATGAGCTGGTAAATTTCCCATAATTTGAGAATACATAGTGGGTTTGGCCTTGATGCATGATATATGTGTGATAGAACGAGCAACATTCTTCCCTTTGATTGGCCAAAATTTCTGGTGATGGCAAGAAGTCCTTGAGGTCCAATATGATTATTCTCAATATGTAGATCTGACATTATCATTTTGACAAATGGATGCTTGTGGGGTAAGAGTATTGGATGCTTGGTGTCATATGGCAACTCCGATTTTTCTAGTCTGCCTCCGACTTGTAATAGTCCTTTGTCATCTAAGAATACCGCAAGACCTATCAACGGGCTCGCCTTGTGAAGCTCTTGATGAGCTTTGAGTGCACGGATGTCTCTTATAAATTCTTGCTCCTGCATTTCTTTCAAAATACAATGTAGTGCGTTATCTAGCTCTATAGTGGATAACGGGCAGATACCTTTTATGGGCTTCCCTTTATCTTGTTTGATGGTTTGGCTAGTGCATCTTCCCTTGAGGTTTCTTGTTGACTGAATGAATCGCAGGCAGTAGGCTGTTATTCTTTGCATCTTAAGAAATGAATTAGAGTGTTTCATTCCTTCAAATATGTTTGTTGATTGATTACTAGTGATTAAGGCTACAACCTTCTTATATGGGGGTGGCCATATGGCTTCAGTGCCATGAAGAAATCTTGGACCATATTTCCATAAGAGATGGTCTTGAAGTTTGTCTGGTGAGATCCCCCTTGATAGGACATCTGCAGGATTGTCGCTGGAGCTGACATGTCGCCACTGAATAGGGTCCGTGAGTCTTTGGATGCTTGCAATCCGACGTCCAACAAAAGATTGGAATGATTCCGCATTGGAATTTATCCAACTCACTACAATCTGAGAGTCTGTCCACAAGAATCGGTTTGCGTCTTTCAATTTGAGATCAAGCTTCACACCATTTGACAATTAGTAGAGCTGCGCATAATTCTAAACGATGTATTGTCATTGACTTAGCACCTGATGCTGTTTTAGACATTGGGGCGACTCGAGATTTGGAGCATAGTAATCGTACTATGATTGTACTATTTTTGTTAATAGATCTGACATATACCGCTGCGCCATAAGCCTTTTCTGAAGCATCAGCAAATGTGTGTATTTGAACTGATGAAGGGATCGTATCGCTGAAGACGTGTCGGGAAATGTTGAACTTGTCTAGTTCTTGCAGTCCCTGATAGAACTTCTTCCACCTGGTGTACATCTCTTCTGGTAGCGCTGCATCCCAGTCGTACTTAAGCTCCCACAGTTCTTGAAGAAACAATTTTGCCACAATAACTACAGGTGCTATAATCCCAAGTGGATCAAAAAGACGAGCTATATCTGAGGCTACTGATCGTTTGGTAAATTTTTTCTGGGGTATGCAATTTGTTTTTATGCTGAAGACGTCTGATTTAGGCCGTCATATCAATCCAAGAGTTTTGACCGTGCCTTCATTGTTGTCATCGGACAGAGGAATCTCTTGATCTTCTAATGGAACGTGTGCGAGTAATTGTTGGTTGTTTGAGCACCATTTTTTTAATTCAAACCCTCCCTCCCGCAGCAATGCTGATAGTTGGGCTTGAATGTGTTTTGCTTCGAGTAAGCTGTCTGATCCTGACATCACGTAATCGACGTAAACATTTTTTAACAGCACCTGGGAGCCTAATGGATACTTTGAAGAGTAGTTTTGAGCCAAGGTCTGGAGGCATTTTGTGGCGAGATAAGGAGCTGATGTAGTGCCGTATGTAACAGTGCAAAGCTTGTAACATTTTAGAGCTTGGGTTGATTTGGGTCGCCACCATATTAACTGGAATTGTTGATCTTCTTCTCTTACGCGTATTTGCCGATACATTTTTTGAATGTCGGCCTTAATGACGAATTTTGGCAATCTAAAACGCAATAGTATGGTGAATAACTCATCTTGAATAGTTGGACCGGCATACATAATGTCATTAAGCGAAAAATTGGAAGATGTCTTTGCCAAGGCATCAAAAACAACTCTTAGTTTTGTGCTGCTGCTTTCTGATTTGAGGACGCAAAAGTGAGGCAGGAAGTAATGTGGCGTTTGAATGGTTTCGAGGTTGATCTCTACCATATGCCCCAATTTGATGTACTCGTCCATGAAGCCAATGTATTGCTTGTATAATTCGTGATCTCGCTCCAATTTGTGCTCCAAAGCATGAAATCTTCTCAATGCTATGTCACTAGAGCACCCTAGCTTTTCAGGGCCCTCAGAAAATGGCAAATAGGCCACAAATCTTCCTGTACTGTCTCTGGTAATCGTTTGGTTGAAAAGTTCTTTGCATTTTTCTTCGGCCAGCGTGCGGTTTGATGTGGAACTAGATACGTCCTCGGCTTCCCAAAATTTGCTAATTGCCTTTTCAAGAGATTTCTCTTCTGCATAAACTCCGCAGATGTTTGTTGATGAAGACGGTTCCCCACATATTTTGCCTGTGACTACCCATCCCAGCAATGTGTTTTGTAAAAGCGGGAGCTGCTCTCCTAGTTTGATTTGCCCAACGCAGAGAAGTTGGTGGAAGAACTCTGCTCCAATAACTTGATCAGCCGGCTTTGGCGTATTGAACAAGGGGTCTGCTAGTTGTATGTTTCCCGGTATTTTCCATTTGGAGATGTCGAAAGTCTGTGATGGTTGAGGAGACACAATCTGACGTAGAACAATTGCTTCTAGTCTTGTGTTGAAGTTGGTCACATTTGATTTGATGCTGATGTTGGCTCGGCGATGTGACTCTCTTTTGATTTCTCCGATTCCTTGGACTCTCAAGGGGTGATACATGAGAGGTAATCCCAATTTCCGTATCATCTTTTCAGTTATAAGATTGACTTGAGATCCGGAATCTAAAATCGCTCGACAGTTGATGGACGAACCATTTTGGGTCATCAATTGGACATTAACAGTGCTGAGAAACACGTACGCCTCCCGGGTGCTGTTGAAAGCTGCTAATGTTGCATTGTTTGGTGGCATTGGGGCGTTTTCATTGGGTTTGGCTGTCATCTTCACTGCAGACGAAAGAATGCTTCGACTGGCTACCGTTGGACCCTGTTGTTTTTTGTCTTCGGTTGATATGTGAAGTTACGTATGGTGATACTTGTTGCATTTCGTGCAATGACCAGATTTGCAATCTGTGGTTTGATGACCAGACCGTAGGCAGTTAAAACATCGTTTGAAGGCTTTGATTTGTGTTATTCTGTCCCTTGTTGTCATGCAGTTAAATTTGGGACACTTGAACAGTGGATGACCTTCCAGGTTACAGATAACGCATTTGTCGTCGTTTGTGGCAGACAAGGCAAATTTTCTTGGGCGTTTTGAATCGTCAGAGTATGGTTTACTGTATGTCTTTGCCCCCAATGCTTCTAATGATTGGAAACGAGTCTCGAGAAACGTTATGAACTGGTCAAAATCAGGCAGTTCCTTTGGCTGTTTCAAGGACTGCTCTCAAAGGGTTAAAGTATTCCGATCCAATTTTTTTTTCAGAATGTTCATTAGTAGTGGGTCCCAGTTTGTTGTGTCGATTTTTAGATTCTTCAGACCCAACAGGCATTCGACTGTAGTGTCGTGCAATGCCTTTATTTGAGTTGATGTTTCCATGTGGCTGGTTGGCTGCGCCATTAATTTATTTATAAGCGCTGATACTAGTAACCGAGGGTTTTCGTACCGCTCAGTGACTACCTTCCAAGCAGCGTGGTAGTTGGCGTCTGAGGTGGTGAAGTGGCATATAAGTTTTTCTGCTTCACCTTCCAGCGTTGTTTTTAGGTAAAACAACTTTTGACAATCGGCTATTTTTTGATTGTGGACCAATTCAGTAAACAAATCGCAGTATTGCCTCCAGGTCAGGTAGTTTCCGTCAAACCTTGGCAAGGTTATTTTAGGTAATTTTGCCGTTTGCCTCAATGTGTCGGATTGACGGGGATCAGGATGGCCTCCTTCAAGTTTGATTGACAACATGAGGAGATTTTTCTGGACTCTGTCCTCAAATGCGAAGTACTCTTCGATGTCATAACCTGCATTCTCTGGGTCTTCCAGGAGCTCAGCAATTTTTTGATGAACCTCCTCCATCTGTGACCAAACGCTTTTTATTCGGTCGATCTTTAGGCGGCAACATGTGCCTGAATAATCTTCTGAGCTCTCCTCTATGTTTTCCAGCAATCGCTTCAATGACTGCACGGTTGCCTTTTGCCTTCGAAAGACTTTTGTGGTGTCTGTGTCCTGGTTCGGTGTTGAGGTTAGCGAATGAGAAGTAGCTTCACAATTTTCCTTTGCTAATTCTTTTTCAGCTTGTCTTTCCGATGTCCCAGCCTTCATCACGTGGGGGTCACCAAATGTTTACGATGCTTCTATCGTAGTGAATTCTAGTTAGATAACCTTTTCTTTACAAGTGAATTGACGGCCAGACCACAGTTCTTGTACTGTGACTGAGTAAGGTGGCTACAGTGAAACACTATAACACCTTGTTCACTTGTAATAGAATTGGAAACAGCTTCCAGCAGACTCACTGGAAGAAATGAATTAAAAGTCTTGGTCTCTGTCTCGTAGCTATCTGAAAAGTCTTTATTTGTCACACATTATTTATACACAAAAACTGCTTATTCCTAATTATTTACAAATGCGTGTTTATGCTGACTGCACAAAAGAAAATCATGAAAATTATTGATAGAGTTCAAAGTTATCGTGTTACAAGTTGAATTCACAAATTAATGCTAAATTAACGAAATTTGAAGTAAAGAGGATTGTACAGTATGGTTAGCAAGTTTAATGAATTTAATGGTTAATAGTATGGCAAACAGAAACTTATTTATTATAACTATATGGTGATGGTTTGTTGATCTTGAACAAAGAGTATATGTTTATTTCGTTAAAATTTGACAAGTGAAATTTAAATCCAAATTAAAATTATTTAGGTTAAATAAACATACATACCTACAATATGGAATGGATATATGGGCGAGGAAAATAAAATACGAATCGATCGAAAAAAAAAATAAATAGTTTTTTTAATTTTTTGTAGCGTGTTATATGTGTTTTCGTGCCTTCAATTTACTGTACTCCTCAATAACTTCTGTAAAATCGATTTCTTTTGAAATTTTTCTTTCTATTGAAAGCACGGCTAGATTAACCAGTCGCTCTTGACTCATTGTAGATCGAAGATAATTTTTAATTAGTTTTAGTTTCGAAAAACTCCTCTCGCAACCGAGATGCAAATGGTGATTCAACTTGCATTTTTCTTTTTAACTTTCTTCTTCTTCGTTTCTCGATGTTGATGTCCATGTCATTGCATTTTTTTATGCCAAAAGTTACAGCATTGTCAACAATCGTGGTTCGTTCGGTTACTAAATACTCATTCAAGGCGTTTAGTGTGGTGATTCCTGTATCCAGAGTCATTTTTGGAGACTGTATCTAGATTTGCTTTTGTTGGATCTTGAAAATGTTCCAAACTACTCACAATTGTCTCCATGTTTTCTTTTAAAACTTTTACCGACTCGTAATGAGCGCTCCAGCGAGTATCCGATAAACGCTTTAATTTTTTTTTTCAGTTTTCTCCTTCAGCATATTTGTGCTAGAATTTGGATTTTGTCCCCCTATTAAAGTTTGAAAGTCTGTTAGTGTTTTGCTGGAGTCGACACTCTATAGTGTTGTGAGTTTTCGTTCGACAGTTGTGGCAGTATTTGCCATTTACTGCAGAAAGAAGTTTTTCCTCTTCCATTGCTGTGTCTATTGCTACGTCTAACTCTGTACACCTAGCGCTTTTAACCATTGTTTTTAACTGCGGTATTAGCCCGTTGCAGAAACTATTAAAAATTGTTCTGCTATTTAAATTCCTAATAGCCAAGTTTGCCGCGTTATCTTCGGTGCTAGCGTTCGCGTTTTTAGTTCATCGAAAAGAGCATTAGCCCTCTCCGCGTATGCACTTACAGGTTCTTTAAAGCCTTGCTTGAATTGGAAAATTTCGGTCTGTATCACTTGCACAGACCTAGTTTGCTTAAAGTTTTTGATAAGAGCCTCTTTTAATTCTTTCCAGGCATTGTAATCATTATAGGTATAACGTTATATGCCCGGTTAGTTAATTTGGACTTCACAATATTTATTGTATTGTATTGTATTTATTTAAAATTATTCATAGTACATATAAGATATAAATATTACATCTTTTAAGTAGTACATGCTTTAGATATGTTGCAGAGCAATTATAAAATTTACATTAATATATGTTTAGTAAAAAAATAGATTTATATAATAAAAATGAAAGAGAAAAAAAAAATATATGAAAAAAATCTTAGTAAAAGAAAAAACGAAGATAAGATTAAAAGTTTGCAGCGAAATATTGAAATGCTCTTTTTTCGAAAGTTCTCGTGTTGATTATATATTGAATTGTAAGGGGTTCCAGAGTTGAATTGCATGGATAAAAAACTGCCTCGAAGTTACTAGAAATCTATGATGGGGTAGAATTATTTGTAAAGTGCGGCTACTACGAGAAAAGTTAATTAAATCGAACAGATACTTTGGCTCTTCTGACTGAATAATTTTATGTAATAATAACAGTGTGCGATACTTTAATAAAGCTGTTAAGGAACAGTCTGTAATTTTTTTGGTGAAACCGGAGATATGATCGTATCTTCTCAACCCAAAAATATACCTTGCGCAGCTGTTGTATGCTACATTTAGTTTTCTACTTGATTCAACGTCCATATTTGAAAAAAGTTCGCAGCTGTATCGAAAGATAGGCATGATAAATTATTTCACTAATTGAAGTTTAACGCTTGATGGTAAATATTTAGACGTAGGACTTAAACCACGAAGTGCACCATAAATTTTCGAAACAATATTGTTAATATGCACATCCCAACCCAAGTTATTTGTGAAGTAAACTCCAAGGTTCTTTATTTGATTTACGTACTCAATTGGAATCTCATTGAGAAATAGAAATGGAAATTGTTCGTTACATTTACTTCATGTTAAAGCCATTGCTTTTGTTTTCATAGGATTTAGGTTTAGCTTATTTTCAACCGTCCAAGTGTGGATCTTATTTAATTCCTGATTCATAATCTCAGCGTTCTCAGATATAAGGGACTTTTGAAACATTCTATAAATTTGGATATCATCTGCATATATATGATATTCAATGCCATAAAAGCGTTCACTAATATCATTTATGAAGCAAGAGAAGAGAAGTGGTCCGAGCACTGATCCTTGCGGGACCCCTAAACACACCCTAAGAAGAGATGAACACTTGTTTTGCCAGAACACATACTGCAATCTATTTGAAAGGTATGATTTTATTAAATTACACAATGAGCTGTCAAAAGAAAATTTGTGTTTGAGTTTATTCAACAGAATATCATGATTAACACTGTTGAATGCCTTAGAAAAATCTAAGAACAACATCAGTCCCATCATACCTGAGTCAAAACCAGCTCGAATATCTTCACATACCTTAATTAGCGCCGTAGTACAGCTACGCTTGGTGCGAAATCCGGATTGGTGAGATGTAATTAATTTATGATCTTCCAAGAAAATTTTGATCTGGTAGCTCATGATCGTTTCAAAAACTTTACTTAGGAATGGTAATATTGCAATAGGCCTATATTCAGTTTAGCTAGCTGCACCAGATTTTGGCAACGGCAAAATCTTTGCAATTTTCCAGACATCAGGAAAAACAGATGTGATTAAGATTGTGTTAAAGATGTGTGTTATTTGATGGAGCAACACTGGAAGGAGAATCTTAATGAAATCTGGTTGGATATTATCCGAACCCACAGATTTAGATTTTATTCTTAAAATTTCTTGGCCAACAGTCAATTCACTAACAGCGGAGAGCGAAAAAGCCAATTCTAGGTTCCCAGAAAATTTAGAGACGGTTGAGGAGCTTCTAATACTTGGGCTAACATCAGTCTGGATAAATTTAGTATTTAGTTCATCAACATTTATGTTATCTGAGATAGATTGCTTTCGATTGATACCAACCTGACGAACATTTTTCCAAAACTTAGAGCTGGAATCATTCGGATTAAATTTATTTTTGAAGTGATTCTTTTTGTTTTTTCGAAGGAGGTATACTACCTCATTTCGGGCAACTTTAAATTCATTATGAATGACGGAACATTTATATCTTCTCCATCTTGCATACAATTGATCGCGGGCATTGATTTTGTTTTTAATTTCTTGCGTTATCCACGGATAATTGCTACGCTTAAGTTTTTTAGGTTTTACTTTCACGTGATTATTAAATAGGTTAATAATATTACTGTTGAAATGTTCAATCTGTTTATTGACGTCATTTGTTAAGTAAATCGGTGACCAATCAAAATTTTGACATTCGCGGAAAAGATTTTCTAAGTTTATTTTTGAATAATCGTAATATACAGAATTAGATACTTCAGAATTGGTAAGACGTGTATTTAGTGAAATAAAAATCAAGTCATGGCTGGAAAACGCTGAAGCCAGCAATTGGTCATAGTGCAATACCAAATCACAATTAGACACAAGAAAAACATCTAACAATGTGGGTACACAATTTCTTTTAAAGGGTGTTGGTTGTTTGGTGTTTACAAAGCTTAAGTCAAAACACATGCCCCGGGGGGCAAGTTTAGGGGGCGTCAAAAACAAGTTCGAAATTACATGCTCTACAAAAATGTTCTTTTTGGCAAAGTCGTTACTCATACCGCCCAGGTGGTACGGGCCACTAAACCGGATTTTCCATAAAATTCACGTTTTCTCGCCGTTATCCTTGCCCGTTCCGTCGCACTAATGGATGGTCTGCTCAAAACTTTACAAAAAAATGAGACAAAATCCAATGGAGCATTGGATAAATAAGGCTAGAGAAGTGGCTGAAAAAAGTGGTGTTGACCCTATCTTGCAAAACAAAGGAATTCCGAAACATAAAAAACATTTCGATGAGATATGTGAAGAACACTCAAACCTGTTCAACTCTTTTCTAAGGAAATAATGATGGTATTTGATCGAATCATATCAGAAATTAAAAAGAGATTTGATTGTGCCACCATGCTGAATATGAACTTCGCTTTTCTTAATGGCTCTAATATTTTTAAAATGTCAATTGAAGAACTGCAAAAGTATGGAGCGGATCTGGCTAAAAAAGATTAGCGTGATGTGAGCACCGTTGAATTCTGTCAGGAACTCTACGTTTTTAAAGAGCAAGCTCCGCTTTTATTTGGTGACATGGAACAAGCTAACAGTTTCTATCTCTTGCAACAGATCTATGCGCATGATTTGCAGGATGCTTTTCCAAATATTTGTGTTGCCTTGCGTATTTACTCTACGCTTCCCACTACATCCGCAAGCTGAGAACGAAGTTTTAGCAAACTAAAACTAATTAAGAATTATTTGCGATCATCTATGAGCCAGGAACGCTTATCCAGTCTAGCAATCTTAGCGATAGAAAATCGAATCGCACACGAAATAAATTATGATAAGGTCATATATTTATTTGCTGAGCAAAAAGCTCGAAGAGTAAAATTGTAATTGCAAAGGATAAATACATTAGTAAATTTGATTTTGTCTTTATTATAAACATTTTTATTTTAAGTCCTATCATATCCGTAAATAAATAGGATTAAAACAGAAAAAACAGCGGTTTAAGTATTTTTTCTGAAAGGCTTGTGTCCAGTTGTTAGTCAATTAGTGAATATATGATAGCTGAAATAATAAAGATTATAAAGGTAAAAGCAAATATAAATTGGTGGGGGCGGCATTTTTCAGTATTTGCGCCGCCTTTAAAAAATTGAAGATCCGGGGCTGGACATAGGTGTTTACAATTAAATCTGGGATTAGGAATAATAGTAGGATACGGTGTTTGTTTAGGTATATATATAAAAAAATACTGGTTACAACTGATTTAATAAATAACTTAATGTGAGGAAATCAAAAACATTAAAAAAAAAAAAAAAACAAAAAAAAAAAACACTACAATATGAATACAAAAAAAAAATATTATCTCTGGCTTACATAATCTTTTTTTTTTCTTTTTCCTTGGGTGTTGATTGGTGTTGAATGTGTAGTTGTAGTAGTAGTTGTTCTTTTCTTGTTGATTGCCTCGGCGGCGTTGCAGTTTCGTCCTTCCTTCCTTCTTTTCGACCACAGGAGTCGGCTTACCTCTGTGGGATGTATTTAGTTTTTTTTCGCTTTCACTTTCACTTGATTGAGTTACTGTTCGCACGCATTTATGATTAGCTGTGACTGGGGTGTATTAAAGTTTTTTTTTTTTTTTTTACTTTCACTTTCACTTGATTGAGTTACTGTTCGCACGTATTTATGATTAGGTGTGACTCTCGCACCGATTAAAATTCGTTTTATTAGAAAAATTTACTTGGCACACGATTGGAATTTTTCGCTGATTAATTTTCTTTATTTTCTTTTTTTTATTTGAAATATTTTTTCATCGTCTCTTTTTTTTTGTTTTACTTTCACGACACTTTTTACTTTCGGGAAAGAAGGCATAAATTTCTTTATCCCACCGCTGCCAGCAATGTTATATCGGAGCACACAAGTAAAACAAAACAACGTTTTCGGTTAACGTTTAGAATAAGAGTGCCTTCCATTCTTTTCGTACTCCGTACTTATTACCTACGATCGTCACTATTGGTACCAGGTCAACCGTCAACCACGCAATCTGGGCCACACATACTGCAACCACCATATGCAAACCTTATGTGCGTGCTATTTCTCACAATTGCTTGGTCTGCAATGTGACACTCACTGCACAGTATGTTCCTCGTCGCTTTCTTTGTTAACGTATTTCGGTTCGCTTCACATGCATTGTTATTGTTGAATGTTGAATTTATTGAAATCGAAACTATGTCGTACGTTTAAAGCGGCCCATACACACCACACAAGTGTGCACACTTGTCTCGGTGTGGATAAATGTGGTACGTGTGTGGGGTGGTTTGCACACCAATTTTCGGTGTGCCACACGGTTCGAACAAAATGAAATAGTTTTCATTTTTGGTGGCGGTGTGTGTTATGGTGCTGAAGTGTGTGCCATTTGGTGTGGTGTGTATGGCGAAATGCCACACCGGTGTGCACACTTGTGTGGTGTGTATGGGCCGCAATTAATAACAATTGGGTTTTGGTTTACAGTTGAGTAATTGGGTGTGGGACACAACACCACCATTAACTTGGACTTGAAAACAACTATCAGACAAAAAGCTACGAATTATTTTGCACAAGTAAACAGGAAATTTAAGTTCAGACATTTTATACACTAGGCCATCATGCCAAACCGAGTCAAAAGCTTTTTCTTTGTCCAATAAAAACATTCCTGTAGAATTTCCACGTTCGCGTTGTGCCTGAACTTAGCTACAGATTCCTTTTATTTGATTAGTAGTGCTGTGAGATTTTCTAAAACCAAATTGCTCGTTTGGGAAAACACTCTTTTCTAAAACTGTTTTCAAAATTTGGTCCTTCAACACTTTTTCATAAACTTTACTAATGTTGCTTAGCAAACTAATGGGCCTGTAGCTGGTAGCTTCCTCCGGTGCTTTCCAGCTTTTAATATAGTCACAGTTTTAGCTTTTTCCAGGTATTAGGAAAGTACTGGTGTTTAAGGCATGCGTTAATAATAAAAGTCAATAATTTTATTCCGATTATCGGTAGTCGTTTCAAAAAAACATTTCTTATTTGGTCTAGCCCACCTACCTTTTGTATTTGTAGGCTATCAACAATTTTTCTTATGCTTTCTTCATCTTTTAAAGCATGTAAGGATGTCGTTTCGAACAGAAATTATTATATCTTAAAATTTCCAATTTAATTGCTGTCTTATACCTCCGGTCACAAAAGAGCATAGCATTTATTTTAGAAAATTCAAGGCTTCCGCAATGAATAAAAAATAAAACTTGTGTCAATCATTTCCTTCGAATTGTAATTGCAATATGAGAAAAGCACACAATAAAATAGGGTAAATGTCATTTGGTACAATAAGTATTTTCGGTGAGTTTACAAATTGCAAATTTTTGTAAAATAAAGAAACATAAAATTGTTCACAATTGTTAGCATTATGCGAATTTGTAGCTACACCGAACAGACCCAACGACAGCTTTCGCCATTTTCGATATCATTTCCAAAAAGTAGTTTGGTAGCACATTTTTTGTTATCGGGCTAAGGAAATAAGCCCGATTAAATTATGAAGCTAAGGAAAGCTCAGATAGCTAAATTTTTGTTGTATTTAGCACGCGGATTTTTCTAGGCCATAACGGCTTGAAAAAAAACACTCCTATTGATTTTTTAAAGCTGGTTTGAATTTCAGCGTTTTCGAAAATTCTATTGAATTCAGCGAGCAGCGAACTAATGAACTCACTTGAGGAGTTTTTATAGAAATGAAATGGAATTCGGTCATTTTCCGGGGCTTTATTTCGTTTGGCGTTTCTGATAGCATCATGAATTTCTTATAACGTAAATGGTGCATCCAACTTGTCATCGACATTTAAGTTGGCTGCATATTGAATAAGGAGAGATTTTAGTGGAGAGTTGAGTAAATCGAAGAAATGATTTTTTAACATCGGCGCTTTTAAGCTGGTATAGCGATAGTGTTAGTTCGACCGTTGACATATTTAACAGTTTTCTAAGACTCAGCTGATGACCGAGTTTTATTTATCATGTTTTCATCTTGGTGTTTGTATAAGAACTTTTTTCAGTACAAATTTGCTTAAACTGTTTGTTGGCTTTATTGTAAAGAGCTTTGAAAATATCCGAGTTTCTTGCTGATGCTGTTAATAATTTAAATGATTTTTCTAATGCTTTTGAGCATTCTAAATCGAACCACTTCTGTTTATGGAGAATTCTTATATTTGATGACACGCTTTGCAAGCTTCATGGGACAGCTTTTTTATGCATTCTATTAGGGTGTCAATAATCAATATCACCTAAGACTTTAGCGTTAGCTTTAAGTTTTTCGAGCCCTGCGTTCAGATTGAGCTGGTAAGTTCCACATGTTTTTTCATTCCAGTATAGCTTTGCCAGTAGATGCAGCTGCTTTGTTCCTTCTTCGTTCATATTTGTTATCAAGTTGCATGTTATCTCTATGGGCATATGGTCAAGAAAATTTCAGCTCCCACCTGAAAGTTATCTATAAGTATTAAAGATTGTTCCCAACGACTCGCAGCCAAATCCAATTACATAAAACAATTTTGTTCAATAATTCGATTTAAACTTTTATTTCCTATTGAAAGTAAGTTCAGTTTACAATTACAATTTTCTTACTTGTTATCTTACGTTTAGTTATTCTTCTTTCTTATTTCTTCTACTTAGTTACTTTATTTTATTTTAATTTCAAGTTTACACTGGTGAACCGGTCTATGTCGTCTTCTGTCTGCCTTTGTTCTCCTGGTTAAATGACATGACATTTGCAAGAGACCAAAAAGATGGCCGAAAATAAAAAGATGGCCAAACGAAATAAAGATGGCAGATCTTAAAAAGATGGCGACTTGGCAAAGGGAAATTTTTCAACGACGTTGCCAGGTGCGCTAACACTCCCCCCTGGTGAGGTTGGTCCTAGATCGGGCTTACCTTCATCCTCAAACCGTCCAACGTCGAAAACTGCCAACTTTGCTGTAGGTCGCTTGTATACTCCCGTTGATGTCTTCACTACTACGCGTCGAATTTGGCCATCTTTACCCGGTGCGGTCTTCAGAATAGTTCCTTTGGGCCAAGTATTTCTTGGATTGTCAGGGTCTGCTATGACAACAACGTCTCCTTCTCTAAGCTTACTTGTCTCAAACCACTTCGTTCGCCTGGTGAGGTCCGGTAGGTACTCACTGACCAATCTTCGCCAAAATCGATTGGCGTACTGCGAGTTGATCATCCAATTTCTTTTAAGTAAGGCACCATCGTCAATTAGCTCGCCAAATGTTTTCTCACCATTGGAGAATCCCAGTATGAAATGATTGGGAGTTAGTGCTTCTTCGTTGTCATTACCTAAAGGAACGTAAGTAAGGGGCCTACTGTAAATTACTCTCTCTACCCCCGTAAGCATTGCCGATAAAAGTTCGTCAGAAAGGTTTCTTATGGATGTTATAAAGTTTAAGGTTCTCTTGACTGATCTTACTAATCTCTCCCAGGCTTTTAGCGAACGATATTTTGTTGAGATATTGTCTTTCAATAATGATGTTTTTAACTTCTGGTATTAGGGTTTTCCATTTTTCAAAATGCCGCGGATGAATCTTCTCACCCCAGTCCACTGCCGAAAGCCATATTTCTTGAAGCAATATTTTCAACAACACCAGATAATTAGCTGTCAAGCATAACGGGTCGAAGACAGACATTAAAACCTTCAGAACTTCTCTTTTTGTCGGCCAATTGTTTTCCGCAAGTAAGTTTGAAAGAAGAGAGGGCACTATTTCTGGATCTGAAAGAAGCATTGCGTTGAGAGGGACGCCACCGACAGCAGGAGCTGCATCCCAAACTATCCTCACCTTTTTCGGCTTGTTTGGATAGATAACGGGATATATTGGTAAATACAAGGTCCGGTGCGCTTGTGTCTCTGCCTCTGCCAACTGCGGCTCCACACTTTGATGAATATTCACCTTACCTGATATCCGTTCGGCTCGGGTTGAACCACTGGCCGCATTAAGTGGCATGACGTCTGATGCTGAATGTGCAAACTTCTCTAACCATTCGCTTAACGTCAACAAATTCACGGTTCCTATGTTTTTTCGAAACTCCCCCCATTTCAAACGAGTTGTTGGTGGTAATCTCTCTGTAAGCTCTCGCAGAAGTGATGGATTTGACAAATGTTCGCTCAAGCCACTCCCGACCATAAAAGCATAAGCGTTTTGCACGGATAAAGAAAATCGCACTATCGTTTGGAGCTTTTCCATGAGAGGGGCTGGTTCTTTTCTTATTGCCTCGATAAGGCTGTCTATTATTGCTTCGGGTCTACCATAGAGCATCTGAGGCGACCTTATTGCAGCTGGTTCCTGTTCCGGTAGAAATAGTCTCACACCCTCTGTTCTGAACGCGTCATCCTTCAAACATTGCTGGAATCTTCTTAAATTGTCCGTGTCGGTATAACCACATGACGTTGTGATACTGTTGAACCAATTTGTGAGTTTTGGCCATTCCTCTACCTTCACGCTAAATGTTATATTATCTTTTGCCATCAGCTGCCTTGCTGCCAGCTGCAGTCTTTTCGGTGTCAACGTGTCCCATGAGCTGCTAAAACTGTATTGTAACTTTGCTGGTTGGGACGTTTGAGGTTGGGTTTGTTGAGCTACATTGTCGTCTTCGTATTCTTCAAAGACTTTCATTATCTCATACTTTTTCTGTGAATACTCCATATCCCTCTTGGCTTGCAACTGTCGTTCTTCTTCTAGTTGTTGTAGGAGCAGCGAGCACTTTCTTTTCATCTGTTGTATTTTGTCATTCGAATTGCGATGTTTTGATTGCTGCATCTGTGAAGGCATTTGGTTGTTCCTTCAGATGTTCTTGTCTGACCTGCTGTTGTAGCAGTGGTTGAAGCTGATGCTGAAGCTGATCCTGTAGCGATTGCGGTACCAGATGCTGTGGCTTTGGCGGTTGCTCTTGCTGTAGCTGAAGCGATTGCAGTAGCTGTTGCTTTTGCTGTTGCGGTAGCTGCGGCTGGAAAGGTTGCTGTGGCTGAGGATGTGGCATTTGTGGCTTTACCAATTGCTATTGCTGTAGTAGCTGCTCTTGCTGAGGCTGTTGCGATTGCTGTAGTGGTAGCTGTTGCATAAGCTGCTGTAGCTGTAGAAGTAGCGGTTGCGGTTGCTGTAGCAGTTGCGGTTGCTGAAGCTGCAACGAATGCTTAGGCTGAAGCGGTAGCTGTTGCTGTTGCTGTTGCTGTTGCTGTTGCTGTTGCTGTTGCTGTTGAGGTTGCTGAGGCTGAAGCGGTAGCTGTTGCTGTAGCGGTTGCGGTTGCTGAAACTGAAGCGGCTGCTGAGGCTGAAGCAGTAGCTGTTGCTGTAGCGGTTGCGGTTGCTGTAGCGGTAGCTGTTGCTGTAGCAGTTGCGGTTGCTGTAGCGGTAGCGGTTGCGGTTGCTGTAGCTGTTGCTTTTGCTGTTGCTTTTGCTTTTGCTGCTGCTGTTGCTGTTGCTGTTGCTGTTGCTGTTGCTGTTGCTGTTGCTGTTGCTGTTGCTGTTGCTGTTGCTGTTGCTGTTGCTGTTGCTGTTGCTGTTGCTGTTGCTGTTGCTGTTGCTGTTGCTGTTGCTGTTGCTGTTGCTGTTGCTGTTGCTGTTGCTGTTGCTGTTGCTGTTGAGGTTGCTGAGGCTGAAGCGGAAGCGGTAGCTGTTGCTGTAGCGGTTGCGGTTGCTGAAACTGAAGCGGCTGCTGAGGCTGAAGCGGTAGCTGTTGCATGAGCTGCTGTAGCTGTAGAAGTAGCGGTTGCAGTTGCTGGTGCTGAAGCGGTAGCTGTTGCTGTAGCGGTTGAGGTTGCTGTAGCTGTTGCTGTAGCGGTTGAGGTTGCTGAGGCTGAAGCGGTAGCTGTTGCTGTAGCGGTTGCGGTTGCTGAAACTGAAGCGGTTGCTGAGGCTGAAGCAGTAGCTGTTGCTGTAGCGGTTGCGGTTGCTGTAGCGGTAGCTGTTGCTGTAGCAGTTGCGGTTGCTGTAGCGGTAGCGGTTGCGGTTGCTGTAGCTGTTGCTGTTGCTGTTGCTTTTGCTGTTGCTGATACTGTTGCTGTTGCTGTTGCTGTTGCTGTTGCTGTTGCTGTTGCTGTTGCTGTTGCTGTTGCTGTTGCTGTTGCTGCTGCTGTTGCTGTAGCGGTAGCTGTTGCTGTAGCAGTTGCGGTTGCTGTAGCGGTAGCGGTTGCGGTTGCTGTTGCTGTTGCTGTTGCTGTTGCTGTTGCTGTTGCTGTTGCTTTTGCTTTTGCTGTTGCTGTTGCTGTTGCTGTTGCTGTTGCTGTTGCTGTTGCTGTTGCTGTTGCTGTTGCTGTTGCTGTTGCTGTTGCTGTTGCTGTTGCTGTTGCTGTTGCTGTTGCTGTTGCTGTTGCTGTTGCTGTTGCTGTTGCTGTTGCTGTTGCTGTTGCTGTTGCTGTTGCTGTTGCTGTTGCTGTTGCTGTTGCTGTTGCTGTTGCTGTTGCTGTTGCTGTTGCTGTTGCTGTTGCTGTTGCTGTTGCTGTTGCTGTTGCTGTTGCTGTTGCTGTTGCTGTTGCTGTTGCTGTTGCTGTTGCTGTTGCTGTTGCTGTTGCTGTTGCTGTTGCTGTTGCTGTTGCTGTTGCTGTTGCTGTTGCTGTTGCTGTTGCTGTTGCTGTTGCTGTTGCTGTTGCTGTTGCTGTTGCTGTTGCTGTTGCTGTTGCTGTTGCTGTTGCTGTTGCTGTTGCTGTTGCTGTTGCTGTTGCTGTTGCTGTTGCTGTTGCTGTTGCTGTTGCTGTTGCTGTTGCTGTTGCTGTTGCTGTTGCTGTTGCTGTTGCTGTTGCTGTTGCTGTTGCTGTTGCTGTTGCTGTTGCTGTTGCTGTTGCTGTTGCTGTTGCTGTTGCTGTTGCTGTTGCTGTTGCTGTTGCTGATGCTGTTGCTGTTGCGGTAGCGGTTGCGGTTGCTGTAGCTGTAGCTGTTGCAGTAGCTGAGGCTGAAGTGGTAGCTGTTGCTGTAGCGGTAGCTGTTGCTGTAGCAGTTGCGGTTGCTGTAGCGGTAGCGGTTGCTGTAGCTGTTGCTGTTGCTGTTGCTTTTGCTGTTGCTGTTGCTGTTGCTGTTGCTGTTGCTGTTGCTGTTGCTGTTGCTGTTGCTGTTGCTGTTGCTGTTGCTGTTGCTGTTGCTGTTGCTGTTGCTGTTGCTGTTGCTGTTGCTGTTGCTGTTGCTGTTGCTGTTGCTGTTGCTGTTGCTGTTGCTGTTGCTGTTGCTGTTGCTGTTGCTGTTGCTGTTGCTGTTGCTGTTGCTGTTGCTGTTGCTGTTGCTGTTGCTGTTGCTGTTGCTGTTGCTGTTGCTGTTGCTGTTGCTGTTGCTGTTGCTGTTGCTGTTGCTGTTGCTGTTGCTGTTGCTGTTGCTGTTGCTGTTGCTGTTGCTGTTGCTGTTGCTGTTGCTGTTGCTGTTGCTGTTGCTGTTGCTGTTGCTGTTGCTGTTGCTGTTGCTGTTGCTGTTGCTGTTGCTGTTGCTGTTGCTGTTGCTGTTGCTGTTGCTGTTGCTGTTGCTGTTGCTGTTGCTGTTGCTGTTGCTGTTGCTGTTGCTGTTGCTGTTGCTGTTGCTGTTGCTGTTGCTGTTGCTGTTGCTGTTGCTGTTGCTGTTGCTGTTGCTGTTGCTGTTGCTGTTGCTGTTGCTGTTGCTGTTGCTGTTGCTGTTGCTGTTGCTGTTGCTGTTGCTGTTGCTGTTGCTGTTGCTGTTGCTGTTGCTGTTGCTGTTGCTGTTGCTGTTGCTGTTGCTGTTGCTGTTGCTGTTGCTGTTGCTGTTGCTGTTGCTGTTGCTGTTGCTGTTGCTGTTGCTGTTGCTGTTGCTGTTGCTGTTGCTGTTGCTGTTGCTGTTGCGGTAGCGGTTGCGGTTGCTGTAGCTGTAGCTGTAGCTGTTGCAGTAGCTGAGGCTGAAGTGGTAGCTGTTGCTGTAGCAGTTGCGGTTGCTGTAGCGGTAGCGGTTGCTGTTGCTTTTGCTGTTGCTGTTGCTGTTGCCGATGCTTTTGCTGTTGCTGTTGCTGTTGCATTTGCTGTTGCTGTTGCTGTTGCATTTGATGTTGCTGTTGCTGTTGTATAGTTCCTCTCAATGAAACCGGCGGAGACCCCATAGAGGTCAGAGGTGAACGCGGTGGAGACTGAGAAGTAAGATCTAAGCTGAGGTTAAGTTGGGCTTTCTCAATGAAAGACGTTCTGCATTTTAGGCAGTTCCATTCGTGGCCCTCAATTTGGTTGTCTGCACCAACACAAACTAAATGATACCAATCGTCACAGGAATAGCACTGGACCATTTCCTCATCATCGATATTCCTGCATGCCTTGCAATTATTTGGCATTTTAATCCCCTTTTTTTAGGCATGGGTACGTAGGCAGCGAGAATAACTAAACCTTACCTCTAGGCGTAATCGTGATGACGAGTGATGTTCGGTGATTCTTCAGACTTCTTATCCTTTTGTTTTACGTTTGCTTCCGGTCAATCGAAACAGAGAATGCTAAGGTAGTGAGTAAGATAATTAATCCTCTTCGTTCAGCGCTTGCATCCAGTCAATCGGAACAAAAGAATGACGATGTTCCCCGGCGGTGCAAAATTTTGATGATTTAACCTCTTAATTCGACGCTTGCATCCAGGCAATCGGAACAAAAGAATGACAATGTTCCTGGCGGTGCAAAGTTTCGATGATTTAACCTCTTAATTCGTTGCTTGCATCCAGGCAATCGGAACAAAAGAATTATTGGTGATGTTCCCTGGTGATGCTAAGCTTAGATGATAAATCTCTTAGATCGACGTTTGCATTCAAGCAATCGGAACAAAAGAATGACGATGTTCCCAGGCGGTGCAAGGTTTTGATGATTTAACCTCTTAATTCGACGCTTGCATCCAGGCAATCGGAACAAAAGAATTATTGGTGATGTTCCCTGGTGATGCTAAGGTTTTGTTCAGCGATTGCATCCAGTCAATTAGAACAAAGAATTGCGATCATGTGCTTTTGGTGCACCACGCGACGTTCATTTCATTGTGTTTCTGCAGGAAACGAAATAAAAGAATATTGAAGATTGTTCCCAACGACTCGCAGCCAAATCCCATTACATAAAACAATTTTGTTCAATAATTCGATTTAAACTTTTATTTCCTATTGAAAGTAAGTTCAGTTTACAATTACAATTTTCTTACTTGTTAACTTACGTTTAGTTTTTCTTCTTTCTTATTTCTTCTACTTAGTTACTTTATTTTATTTTAATTTCATGTTTACACTGGTGAACCGGTCTATGTCGTCTCCTGTCTGCCTTTGTTCTCCTGGTTAAATGACATAACAATTTCAAGAGACCAAAAAGATGGCCGAAAATAAAAAGATGGCCAAACGAAATAAAGATGGCAGATCTTAAAAAGATGGCGACTTGGCAAAGGGAAATTTTTCAACGACGTTGCCAGGTGCGCTAACAATAAGGGTGTGCCACTTTCCTGATAAAAAGCAGAAGTCAATTGCTGAGCACGATGTACCTCTAAGAAAAGTAAACTCTCCTTCCGTATCGCCTGAGCAGCTTTCATTTAATATGTGACAGTCACAGGTATCAGTGAGTTGAAATATTTTGGAACCTTTGCTATTTCCGTAGCAACAGGTCCTGCGTGGACCAAATTAACACCCTCCAATTAACACAAACAATCGTCGAACAGGCTCTGGAATGGCAATTGCCTTTATTTCCATTATTTATTAATTTTGAACGCGCGTTCGACATTAAACGTCGGCGAGATAGAAAGCGCTCAAAAGACTTGCAGTACCTGATCACATAATTTCACTGATATGCGAACTTTACGCGATTGCGCAGTGCAGCGTCTCGTACAAAGAAACACAAAGCAAAAAATTATCTATAAACAAAATATTGCGTCTGGGCTGTGTGCTTTAGCCTCTATTATTCTTGGTAGAAATTAACGCTGTCTTGGAAAACGTTAAATCTCAAGCACCTTGTGGCATTCGATGGCGCCTCTTTAAATGTCTGTATGGTCTTGATTACGCCGACGACATTTGTTTTCTGATTCATACAGCTAGTTAGATGCAGAGAAAGATAGAAGTATTGATGCGAATTGACCCAAGATACCTAAGCGCGAAGACAACTTTGGATGAAGAAATAATCTCAATCAACGACTTAGCAACCAATTTCTAAGCTGACCACGGGTCAACAACCATCCCAAGCAGAGGGACGCCAGCGACAACCTGGACGGAACATCCCGAGATCACCCATGTCAGCCGACTTATAATTAAGCTATTTTCTTTTTCATTAATATAATTTGAGTTATTATTTTAAATTAAGACAGGGTTGATAGGCCTCCTATGTGCCAATAGTCCTGCATTATCAGTTTTAATTTTTCAAATTACTTAGTATAAGTATCAATTGTAAATAAATAATTAACGTTCAATAAATAGATAGGTACGAGATTTATGCGAATTGCCGAGAGCGCCGGTTTAAATTTCAAAATGGCAAAAACCAAAATGATGTGTGTAGCAACCGAAAATACAACACCGATGCGTAATACAACCAGCAGTGAAATCCAACATACCATATAAGATGTAGACAACTTCTGCCATCTAGGCAGCATGATTGCTAAAAGCGGAGGCACTAAGGCTGACGTGAAAGTCAGAATAGCAAAAGCATAAGTGGCTTTTCATAAACTGGGAAGAGCATTCCGCTCCAGCAACATCACAAAAAAGACCAAAGCTTGTGTTAAACCTGTTTTGCTTTAAGGAAGTTTTGAAGATATTTTGGCCAAACACCATGTGGCACTTAAATACAACCCACATGGCAACAGAAGAAAAAGGTCTAAGATGACATGGATTCGAAGTGTACTGAATAAAAGTAAACATATCGGATTCTGGAATGAATTCAAACGATTGGAACAAATCAGAATAAAATGGAAAGGAATTGTTGCCGCTCTATAGGAGCGGCCATTTAATCCCAAGAAAAGAAAGCCAAGCCTTATGAGAGACCTCTTAGAAGTCAGTTATACCTACTACTGCTGCCGAATTTGTTTTTAGAGTGAAATTTGACTCTTTTGTTAAGTAAAGTGCAGAACGAATGAATAGATTGGGGTTTTTTACTGCACTTCGACCTTGTAGATCCGTTGTGAGATCCCAATCAGTCGATTTTTTTCCCTACTGTTATGTCTGCTTGTGTTTATTCTGATGGTAGCCAGATCTATCTTTTCGTAGGCTTTGATCATAGCCGACTTTATTTCACCTCTCCTCTATGACGTAACGTTTGAGCAGTGGCAAACTATTGTACGCCCCAAGTTATAAGCTCAGTTTGCTATTGTATAATCATTGCCGTCAAATTTTGTATCCTCCTCCACTTTACCATTTTGAAAATTGAAATTACCATTACACTCGAAAGAAGCAAGTTGTCTCTAGCATAACGGTCAAAGATGACCGTTTGAAATTTGTTAATAAGAGAAATCGGACTTGAAGTTTATACAGACCAGTTAACGGTTAGTGACAGTACCCACATAGAATATTAATCTGAAGAATTTATATTTCATCTGTGGACCTATAGCGGTATTGTATCAGTTTGAAGAGAAGAAGAGGATGGTTCTCGGTCTTCAAATGTAGACGGAGAATTGCTGTTATTATTCAACCAACCTATCTTTCTCCTTTTTCTCGTTCTTCCTTTTCAGATCGTAATTTCGAAGGAATCACAGCCTTCCCACTTATCTTCACACTTCCGACGGTAGGGCACACCCCTTTGACCTCAGAAAGCGTCGGCAAGCCTCCCGGCGGTTTATGTCTGAAGCCAATCAAATGCAGATTTCGTTGTGTTAATTTTTACCAGGTGTGCTTTGGTGTTGACAAAGGAACGCAGAAGAAAAGGAATGTGATCAACACTATAATGTTCTGCGAGTAATGACTGATGGCCCGATTCTCATTGGACTACCAGAGCTTTTCGGAAATGTCCTAGCGGATGAATTCGAATGAAAGAATCAACGGTGGACTCCAGCAGTCAAAAAAGCAGAAACCCCTGAACAAGCTACTCCGACATATTTGGTTTAAAAGTCTTTCAGGGTCTTTCAATACTAGGACAGGATATTGAAGCAGAGATGGTGGCGGATGACGTCCTGGTAAGCCAACGACGGCTCTCATACCCCTGCAGCAAGGTGCTGCCCCAGATTATACGGCCCTTTATGTCCAAGGGGATACCAAAAGGACCTGGGCCTCCAGGTTGGGGGTTGTGCGTGGAGTAAACTGCCCAAAAAACATCTGGTTCCGAAACAACCAACAGCCTCGGATAACAATTATGATTTCAAAGTTGACGACAAAAGCAAACGTAAAAATGACAAAGACCTCAGAATTTTTTCTGTAATCATTCCGTTGATCCAGCATCAAAATTTAAAGTCTTTAACGCTACAGTAAATAGTTGCCTTTGCTATTGAAATGAAGTATATGGATATGAACAGTTAGAAGAACTAGAAAAAGTTCAAAGATACTTTTTCAAACGAATTTTCAAGCTGCCTAAAAACACCCCAAACTATGCCATACATGTGTTTTAGTTAAACTAAAAGCCCTTTGATCTATTTTGTTTTGACTAAACTAAAAGTCCAGAAATTAAATTGTTATGTACATTAGAAACATTATATTTATATACATTAAGAATGTTCTAAACGTGTATCTTATACAGTAATAGATTTCAGCCTAAATCAATCAATCTATTTTTTGTTTTGACTAAATTAAAAGTCACTGTTTTGTTTGTTACTAGTTTTCTTTCTTTTTAAACAAATTAACTTATAAACTTAGCACAAGTTTGTTAAAACTTTCTCACTGTATTTTAAAATTGTAATTTCTTTACGGCAGACGGCATATTGCCATGCTTTCTAATTAATTATATTTCTTTACTATAACATAATATTGTAATTTATGATTTGAAAAAAATAAAGAAAAATTGAATTGAATTGAATTGAAAGACATCTGGAACGTATGATCTCTTAACGGATTACGTGCAGCTACGAACTAGCGCCCGATAGGCCAACTTTGACTCGGACCACTATTTTTTTGTAGCCAAGGTACGAATGAGGACATTCTGTTCACGACTCGAGCAAACTTACGCTTTGAAGCGATATGACATGACGTCGGAAAGCTACAATCGCAAGAGGTTTGCCAATGCCTTCTCCAATCGAGTGTCCCCCCAACTGTATTTGAATACTATTCCGCCAGCATTATGCATTGAAGAAAAATGGCAAAAATGCCTACAAGCCATTGGAACCTCAGCCTATGAGGTTCTGGGTTTCATTCGTCCCCCCAAAAAGAAACCCATTGTTGGATGAAGAATGCAGGCAGGCAAATGCAGCCAATATAAAAGCACGACAAATGTTGATGCAAAAGCGAAAAAAGGCTGCTTGCCATCAGCATAACGAAATTTACAAGGAGAAAAGAAGGGAAGAATACCGAAATCTCAAAATAAAAAGAAAGAAAAAAAACGAAGCAGCATGAGAAGAAGCGCTCATTTGAGGAAATTGAGAGATGCCATGACTGAAATAAGGTTCTGAAGTTTTACCAAAAAGTAAAAAGATTCTGCCTGGGTGGCAAGCCCCGAACTCAATCTTTGGATTTTGGTTTTTTGTGATATTCCTATCTGCCCATTAAAGTGCCCAACAAACATCACGTCAATCGTGTACAATTCCAGAAGCGAGTCACGCAACACATCAAAGTCACGCTGCCAATTGATACAGTTCAGAGAAACTGGTATTAAAGTTAAGGGGTTAAAGGTAGTCAGGAGCGTGAAAAAATTACATTTTTTAATAATTTTTTTTACTAGTAATGAATTTTTTTTTTTTCACATAAATAAAAACGTAGTATCATTTCATTATTCTTTAACATTACTTCACCTTTCACCAAAATTTCAACAAAAATATTAACTATTTTACAAGTTGAATAAGTTTTAAAAATGTAGTAGTAAGTAACTCAAAAACCACTCGATAGAATTGAATGAAACTTTTACAGTTCCTATAAAACATAAAAAGGTGGTGCCTGATCGAAGCTTTTTATTTTGTTTCAAAATTAACAAAATGGCGGCCTCAGGAATTTTTTTTTCTGATTTGTTGGAAAAAATTAAACAATATATTGTTTATAAGAAATCCAATTTAAAAAAGAAAGATCAAGCACTAGCTTTTTATGTTTTCTAAAAACTGTATAGGGTTCATTCAAATATATTGAGTGGTTTTTGAGTTTAAAAAACATTGTTTTGAGAAAAACGCATTTAAAGTTTTACAGTCGTAATACATCGCTCGAGAGCCTTTTAATTTTCCCTGAATAGCTCGAAAGATATTTGTCGGTCTCACTTCAAACTTTCAAAGAATATTTTTAAGATACTATACTTTAAGAAAATGCAAAAAACAAAAAATCGATTTTTTTAAAGTTCTGACTACCCATAATCCCTTAAGTTGGAGTTGTAGGTTATGATGTCGAAAACAAATAATTCAATTGTTTTTTAGTTGACACGCACGTCTACAAGATTTTCGCGATAACCAAACAAAATACCTCCACCTGCTCTTCCAAAAATTAAAGTTTTTGTAGCTGGAACCCAAAGAAGCTCGTAATTGAAAAATATGTTACTAAATCTACTTTTCTTGCCTTCTAATAGATGAGTTTCAAATAGTACAAAAATATCAAAGCATTTAATATACCTAATCGAAAAAAATCATTTTTCTTAAACCTGATACGTTTTACCTTAACACTTTTTTTTCTTATAAACTATAAGGTTTTGATGCTGGCAGACGGGCACATTTCATGCTTCGTGAAAATTCTTTTTGGAGATTGTGGGCATACCCAAGGGTTTTTCGGTTGCTATCAATTTACTAACTTACTAAGTTGGGCATTACAGTTCGGGGTGAACCTGGGCCTCAACCAACATCCTTCTATAAGGACTTCGATTTCGGGCGCGCTCTCTCCAGTTTTGCACTCTAAGTCGGTTGAGGTCTTCTTCCACTTGATTGCGCCACCTAAGACGAGGTATTCCCCTTCCGCGATTTCCCTGCAATGTGCTTTCGAACACCCGTCGAGCCGGACCGTTTGGGTCCATCCGCTCTACATATGGAACAACCATCGCAGCCTCGCAATGCGTACTCTTCTGGCTATGCCCATGTCGAGGTACAGTTCATATAGGTCGTTGTTGTATCTTCTTCTTCACACAATATCTTCACATACGGGATCAAAGATCATTTGGAGAATTTTTCTTTCAAAACGACCAAGGGTATCCTCATCCGCTTTCGATAAGGTCCAGGCTTCCGCGCCGTAAAGCAGGACTGGGATGATCAAGGTCTTATACAGGGTTACCTTGGGTTTTCTGGAGAGGGTTTTGTTTCTCAATTGCCTTCTTAACCCAAAGAAGCAACGGTTGGCAAGAGTTATTCTCCGTTTGATCTCCGCACTGATGTTGTTTTCCGTGTCTATAGCGGATCCCAGGTAGACGAAATTCTGAACTACCTCGAAATTATGTCTCTCTATTGTGACGTTTTGTCCAATTCCTCGATGTTCTGTGTCCTTGTTTGATGACAACATATACTTCGTTTTGCCCTCATTAACCATCAAACCCATTTTTGCTGCTTCTGTTTCAATACTCGCAAAAGCACCTTTGACATCACGCTTTTTTCTTCCCATTACGTCAATATCGTCTGCGTATGCGAGTAATTGTAAAGACTTTTGATAGATTGTTCCTCTGGTGTTGACGCTTGAGTTTCTTACAATCTTTTCAAGTATGATGCTGAAGAAATCGTATGGCAGTTTGTCGCCTTGCCTAAAGCCTTTCTCGACATCAAGGGTCTCGGTGCGTTCTCTACTGACCTTGACGGAGCAGCGTGAACTTTCCAAAGTCATCCTGCATAGCAGTACGAGTTTTGCAAGGATGCCGAAACTAAACATGGCTGCATACCGCTCGTCTCTGTAAACATTGCCATACGCGGCCTTGAAATCGATAAAAAGATATGTGTATATCGATATCATATTCTCGGGTTTTTTTTTCAACTGATCTCCTTTTGCCTTTTGCCTGCAGCCTTATTTGATTTAAGTTTGCATATGGCAAGCTGGGTAACTGGGTGGGCAACTGGGTGATCGTTTGAGTTATTCAAAGTACGAAGACAATAATCAGCTGCGTTGGTAGCGGTGGAAAGACCGTCAGTAAAAGCAATAAAGATTTCAAATATTTGAGCGATTATAGGTATTATATTGTCTATTGATTATGTCATTTCTTAAGGAACTCGAAAAAGGGCTGATTTTATTGCATGAATCGATTAATGGCCTAATTTTGGAGAAAAAACTTAAAGTGCTTTTAAATTACAGGGAGCAAATCGGAGATATGGGTTCTAAACCATTTTCATTTCTTGCATTTCTTTCTGGTTGCAGATAGGTATAGTCAATGCTTCATAAAAAAGAAAGTGAATAAAATTTTCTTTTAAATGCCATATCAGAGAACTTTATGTGTTTGGAATTCACTGAAATAAAACCACTTAAGTATTGACATTAATTGTTATCTTGTTGAAAAAAATATTTTTTACTCGATGGAAAAGTATTTTATATAAAAAAAGATGTAATATTTATATATATATATTTTTTTTTACTTAACAATATAAGTGTTTTGTCCTGGTGCTACTATAACTCTTCGATAACAATTTGAAGGTCGATATCGACATCAACATCTACATCTTAAAAATGTCCTCTTCTGCAATATCGCAATTGACTCCCTTGCATTCTTTACAAAATATTGAGCTAGCAATTTATAGTTTTCTGTAACCACAGCCTCCATGGAAACCTGTAGTGCAACCAAAGCCATTTTTTGGCAATATCTCTGGGACAGGAGGTGCAATTGTGCGAATCGGAATCAATTCACATTTAGAATTTGTTGACCAACGCGACGTAACGCGACGGTACCTGAGAACGGAATTTTACTCCAAACAAAGTCTAGACAACATGCTAGACTTTTGAAGAGCGTGTTTGTGAGTAATAATATATGCAATAAATGATGACAGCATTTTTCAAAAAAATAACACAAAAATCGCTTTCCAAGCTTGTATATATGAGAATAATGTTGAATTGAAAAAGAAAACAAATATTGGACATTCTCATAATGTTTTTTATTTCTTGTGGCCCCACGGAATTTTTGAGCACTACTATCAATTTGAGTCTTTAGATATCCCTACAAAATTTTGAAATGCGTTATTTAGTTTAAAATGCTCTTATATCAAATATTTTAAAAAAACAATTTTTTTAAGGTTTTTCATAGCTTGGTCAATAAAGGTTTTTATGGCACTGATGAATTTGGAAATAAGTTCTTTTGCCATGATGTTTGATGGCATCACGTGTTGGTGGCATTTGTGCCAGCGAAAAATTTGGAATTTTTGATCATTTCCCAAAATATTCAAAACGACAGTTGCTTAGGGTCAGGTCAAACTTTGTTTGGTACAAAGAAGCTGCAATCAGTATAAAAAGGATGGAAAACAACGCTCAATGTCTATACTTAGGTGGTTTTATTTCAGTGAATTGCAAACGCATAAAGTTCTCTGATATGGCATTTAAAAGAAAATTTTATTCACTTTCTTTTTATGAATTATACCTATCTGAAGCCAGAAAGAAATAATGATTTTAAGAAAACCGACTAAACTCAAAAACTGGAAAAAAAATTGACTTCTTTTTTGTTGGGAATTTCAACGTTTTGGATAGAAATTTTTTTTCTACAATTACTCGAAAGATGCTATTTGATGGGAAAATTTGCTCTCTACAAAAAACGTCTTCTTTCGAGATATATTGAAAAAACGAATGAAGATGGTTTAGAATCCATATCTTTGAGAGAAGGGTCAAGTGCTGATCCTTTTTTCGCTAGCTCGTCCGCTTCTTCGTTTCCCGGTATACCACTCTCTCTTTGCACCCTGTAATTTAATAGCACTTTGGGGTTTTTCTCCAAAATTAGATTCAAAATTAGATTCATGCAATAAAATCAGCCCCTTTTCGAGTTCCTTCAGAAATGACATAATCAATAGACTATATAATACCTATAATCGGTCCAATATTAGAAATCCTTATTGCTTTAGCTGACGGTCCTTCCCAACGCAGCTGATTATTGTTTTCGTACTTTGAATAACTCAAACGATCATCCAGTTAAATTTCATCCGGCATACTATCACTTTAATTAAGGTGTTTTTTTACAAGATCATGCGAGCAGCTGACGCATATTCCCCCCTCTACGATGCAGCTGACGATTATTCTTCAACTCAGTATGATCTAAACTATTCCTGAAAAAAGTTTCAGTCGTCATACTATGAGCTATGACTTCATTTTTTATTTTTTTTTTACCACTTTTGCGACCTCCCAGACCCATACCCACCGCGGGTGCGCCAGCTGACGCTTGATTCGTTTATTTATCATATAAGATCTATTGAAAAATATGATATCCGATCGGCATAAAATCACTGCCTAAAGTGCAACGCTACCTCCCGGACTACTTAAAATTAAACGGGCAAAAGACGACTCATTTTCGAAAGTGTTTGAAGATGCAAAAAAAAAATAGCTGAAGTCCTTGACATTGACTTTAAACATAAGAGAATAGTGAACCAACAAAAGAATCGTTCGAATTCAATCAAGGTACAGAAGAATATTTTCGTGTTACTGTTTTCAATAATTTTCTCGATTTCTATGTAACGGACCATTGAGAAAATTTACAAAGCATGAAAACATACTTGAAAGGTTTTCGGTTTTTTTCAAGGATTCTTCGTCAAAAATATACAAAGCAGCTTTTCTTTCATAGCAAGAAAAGTCTTGGCACACAGCATAGCGTTAGACTCTGCTGGGTTTCCGGTCACAGTGGTATACCGGGAAACGAAGAAGCGGACGAGCTAGCGAGAAAAGGATCAGCACTTGACCCTTCTCTCATTGATCAATCAATCAGGACTCCACCCTGTGAAATTAAACAGATCATTGGTAACTAAATAATGCGAAAATCCAATGAAAGATAGGAATGCCTAGATTTCCGTGTTACTTCCAGGAAACTATGGCCGAAATACGATAAGAACGGTTCTGAAAACCTACTATCACTGAATAGGCCTTCATTACGATTGCTTATCAGTATCATAACTGGACACAACCTACTAGGTTACCAAAAAAGAAATTGGGTCTTAGAAGAATTATCAGACACTCCAAGAAATAGCCTGTTGAACTTCATTAAGGCCACAAAATGGTTTAAAACTGACCAAACATAAACTCATTGGTTTCTAGGACGCTACAATACTCCAAGGTATCACAATGGATCTATATTGATCTAAGTGTGGCGGTAATAAGATCAACCGTCAGCCCATTCTACATAACCCTAGTTGTTTGAGCTTCTTTAAAAATTTTAAACTCAAAATTATAATAATACTAGCTGACCCGCCCGGCGTTGCTCGGGTCAAACTTATTCAAAGCGTTGTTCCCACAGAAAGCTAGAAAAAAAAAAAAAAAATTCTCGTGTCACAGTGTAAATTAAAAAAACAATGTTAAGGGTAGATGGCCCTTATCACTTACGGGTATGAAAAATAGATAGTAGCCGATTCTCAGACTTACTGAATACGCATATAAAATTTGGTAAAAATCGGTAAAGCCGTTTCGGAGGAGTTCAAGTTCGAACACCGTGACACGAGAATTTTATATATATGATTAATAATAATACTAAGAAAAACAATATTTTTTGTCATCAATGATCAAATGTGATCAATTCCTTTTTTGCACGTCTCAATCTCAATCTCCGGAACTATTTTACTACCAAATTCTCGAAGATCAAAATTTCAGAGCTTCATATATTCCCAAACCTTGAAATTGCATTGAGAATGTATTTGGTTTTGATGGTATATTACTCTGGAGAGCGCTCATTTTCAAAAATGAAAATTATAAAAAACATGCTTCGAACCACGATGGGGCAAAACCGTTTATCAAGGCTTTCTCTCCTAAGCATTGAAAGTGACTCTGGAACTGGATTTCAGCGAAATCATCAACGATTTTTTGAGGAAAAAAGCTCGGAAAGTTTCGTTCTTTAACTCTAAAATTTAATTTTAGATAATTCTTGTTTCCGATTATATTTATTTGTCCGTTAAATAATAAAATGATCTATACTTGGTTTAACAATAAATTATTTATTGGAAAACTAGACTGAAAAAAATTGTTCATTTTATTTTGAATATAATTTGGGGGCAAAGGGCCTCCACTCCTTTGTTGCCCCGGGGCCTCCACACCTTTAAATCCGGCCCTGTTCAGTGTTTACCAGGGGGTGTACACAGTGAACCAAGGGGTATTACACAGTGAGCCATTACTATATATCAGTGGCGTGGCGTCCATATAACATGATTCCTATCGTCTTACCTTTTAAAATGTGTCCCTTGTTCATAGAAAAAACAAGCAACATAAGTCTACAACTAAGCAGTCAATAGCCTATCTTTGCCCATACATACAATGTTCTTCAAGCACTATTAAATTTGCGAGATACACACACAATACACAAAGCAAACACAAAACACAAAGCATTGAAAATCGCCGCGCAGAACATATTCTGTGTTTGTCCCTGTCTTTCCTACGATATACTTCCACCCCGGTGCCTACCTTTTCAATACACGTTCTCTTATTGAAAAAAGTAAGACGATAATTTTCGTCTTACTGCAATTTCTGCTTGGAAAAAATAATACAATACAGTTTTCGCCTTAGAGTAATGTACGGCGAATTCGGTTTTGTTGTGCTGTTTTTTTTTTTGTTTTACTGATCATTTTTTTGAATTACTTGCAAGTTTAAAGTGAATTTCAACCTAAATGACTTAAAGTAAGTATAGAAAAATTGGCTTCGATTAATCCACGTTTGGAATTTAAGGTACCTTCTATTTATTCCTTATTAATTTGTGTAGGAGCCGTTCCATATGAAAGCGGTCAATCCGAAATGTTGCTATACCTCCGATTTTGCTCAAACTTTGTAGAAATGTTTCTTTGCTATCGAAATACGAAATAGTCAAAGGATTTTTTTTTGTAATTTTTCTCTCCCCTCCAGCCATACTCAAAGAACCGAACATAGTGATTTTATGGGCTTCAGACTATGCACTCTTAAATTTTCTGTATTCAAGGACGATTAAGGTGTCATTTTAAAGCTGATAAAGCATTCTTTTCAAATCAATCAAAAGGTTTAAGATATTTGAGTTGCTTTAGAAACCTGATCCTTTTGAAATCAACACATTTTATATACATTTTTGCCATTTTTGAAGTAGTCCTGTGCCTAAAATATCAATAGTAAGTCCCTAAAAATTTCCCTAATTAAACCTTACAATAATTACAAAATAAAAAATCCAAAGTTGATCAAAAAACAAATTTTGTTATGTGCTTTACAAACATCCCTTTCAAACTTTGAGCTTTTGAAAAAAAGCCAATCTTTAGGAACATTTTCGTGAATGTTGACTAACAGATATCAAAATGAAAGTAGGTAGAATTGAAAGGTCTATTCTTCAACTACAAGTCCTGAATTTCATTTTGTTATTTGCATGCACACTGAAGTTACAGATGATTAAAAACAAGCTTATTTCTAAGCTATGGAAAAAGCCAATCTTTGGACACATTTTTGGGAATGTTGACTGCCAGATATCAATACGGGAGTGGGCAGGATTTAAAGGTCTATTCTTCAACTTTAAGTCTTAAAAAAGTCTTAAGTCTTCAAAATTTCATTTTGTTATTCGAACGTACACTGAAGCTACAGCTGATTAAAAACAATCTTACAAAAAAAATTAAAGTCTTCGAAACTAAGAATTGTGTTTTATTAAAAGAATAAGCTTTTTTTTTAATCAGGGAAATTTTTAGGGACTTACTATTGATATTTTAGGCACAGGACTACTTCAAAAATGGCAAAAATGTATATAAAATGTGTTGTTTTCAAAAGGATCAGGTTTCTAAAGCATCTCAAATATCTTAAACCTTACGATTTCGTATTTCGATAGCAAAGGAACATTTCTACAAAGTTTGAGCAAAATCAGAGGTATAGCAACATTTCGGATTGACCGTTTTCATATGGAATGGCTCGTAGGTGATTCATTTTTCTCGACTTACCATTTGAAAATATCCACGCCACGCCACTGCTATATATTGAAAAAATATTTTCAAAAAATCTATAGAAAGACGAAAACATTAAAACTTTCTCTGAAAAATTAAAACCGAAATCATTTAATTTATTAGACATTTTTATTATGAATGAACCCACCCAGCGTGGGCAAATTTTTTTTTTTTTTGTACTTTCAACATTTTTTGGTTTATTTTCTATTCGACCTTCCGAAACCGTTTTATTACATTAAACACCATAGATTTACTTTTTTAACAACTTCACTTATTTTGCGAACGGATTTTCCTTTTTGGTAATTGAAAATCACAATTTGCCTTTCTCCAAAGGTTGTTTGCCTTGACATTTCGATTTTTTTTTTAATGCTATCACAATGAAAGCTCTACAAAAACTGCAAGTAAATAATATAGATAACGTGGCAATTACAGTTAGTTTTCTTAGAAAACAGCAGGTGTCCCACTTTGAGTGTGACCTGCATTAAAAAAAAATTACTAGACAGATCATTTTCATCTTTTTTTTTAAACAAATCGGGGTTGTTTTTTGATATTTTTTTTTTTATTTTATAATAATTTGAGGTCAATATTAAGCAATAACAATAAAAATTATTTAAAAAAAAGAGCAACTCTGCATTTTTTTTCGTAAAGAAGTTTATTGAAGATTTTATTTCTTAGGTGTCCCACTTTGAGTGTGAGTTACTGTATGTTGAAGATCGAAAAGATCACCTCAACTCCATATTGCGTTTCGCCCAGGTACGACAGTTGGGCTCATCAGTTAGATGTTTGCCGTACCCTTCTAAGACGCAAATTTCGTTCGGATTACACCGACACATATAAAATCCACTGCACTCACATGCAGTGAATTTTATTTCTAAGCACATGTACAAGCATTATTAAACTTAGAAAGTAAACAAAGTTTTCCATGGTTTGGCATAAAATTATTTAAAAGAAAAATAGCAAACAAGTGTTTGTTATTGTTTTTGTTTTGTCCTGGAATTGTATTTGAATTGAAATATTACAAAACATTTTAAAAAAGGAAAGAAAAAAATTAAAAAAAAAATGTATGTTGAAGATCGAAAAGATCACCTCAACTCCATATTGCGTTTCGCCCAGGTACGACAGTTGGGCTCATCAGTTAGATGTTTGCCGTACCCTTCTAAGACGCAAATTTCGTTCGGATTACACACTCAATTCACAAGCTAGCTTATGAATTGGAAAACATTCAATTCACAAGCTAGCTTATGACTTATCCACATTATGAATTGAAAAACTCAATTCACAAGCTAGCTTATAAGTTTGTTATGAATTGGAATATATTCAAGCTAATTACACATTCGAAAATTATGGTTCTCACAGTTTATACCTAAAGTCATTATTAGGTATAGAATTCAATTGATTCGGCATGTTTATTCTGACAACAATAAACATCAAAGTAAGTGGTCAGATGAAATTAATTGAAGCCAAAAAATAATTTTTCTCAATCGACAACGAGTTGGAAAAAAATTGCAGAACGATTATCAGAAAGATAACAAATATTGAATAGACCGTTCGATCAATAACTGATGTACATGCAGTGACCACTGTCCATTTTTCAGGGAAGTGTATAGTTGACAAAGGCGCCGAGATAAAGAAGCAGCAGTGGGATCGTTTTTTTTTTCATTCTAGCTACCATTGCAGTGTCTTGTTCGAATAAGTTGAATGTGTTTAAACGTTACCTTCAGCTATGGAGAAGAAGCTAATCGCAAATTATTCATAAGAGGTAGGTACTTTCGTCAAGCTCAATTGCTCTGAGCTGAACCTGTGGGAAACAAGCAGCACCCAGTGTCGGCCGCCTCTGGTCCGTAAAAAGGCAGAGACTAGTTTCAAGAAAGGTAAGTACCGTTGGCTCCAATGCCGACGCAGCTGCTATGAATGCATACAAGTCATCATTTGGTCACTCAAAGTTTTTGATTTCAGTGAGTAACACGTTGGTGACACAAGTTTGTAAAAGTGAATTAGTGAGTTTTAAAGTGCTAAAAAATAAATCAGGGCTACTGTTTGAAGGGAAAGAGGTAAGGTATTCATTCTTTGTAATTAATTATGCCACTAATATTTTGTATTTCAATGTCGCAGGGAGCAAATTATATAATTTTGAAGGTTTTTTTTTGCTTTGAATTCAAATCTGGTCTCAGAATTGCTTTCCCTCATAATGTATTTTGCTCCCTGTGACAAAATCACTGTTACGCAGAGTGCTATTTTCTCGTTCAAAATCAAATGCCACTCTGGTTTTTTACTTGCGATTATAGGTACTATAAGGCAAGTCTTGCAATCGTGCAGAAAAAAAATTTTGAGATAACAATTAAATATGACATTACGATGATAGAGAATACGAAAAAAGTGGGTCCTGCAATTCTGTTTGTCTGTCTGTCTGTCTGTCTGTCTGTCTGTATATGGATCTACGGCCTGAACCAATGGACCGATTTTCTTCAAAATTTGCAGTTAGGGTCTGCGGAGCATCCTACAGAGGGGTTTTTGGAATTGGGTCTCTAGGTCTTGAAATAACGGTACCTGCCATACAACCGATATGATAATACTTATTTTTCTCGAAAACGGCTCCAACGATTTCGATAAAATTTTGTGTGAAGGACTAATTTAGGATTGTTTTTCTTATGATACAAAAAAAATTTTTGGAAAAGGCCTAAAAACGGTACCTCCCATAGTACCGTTTTTTTTTAAACCGACTTTCTCGTTAATGGCTGACACGATCTTGACGAAATTTTGGATTTAAGAAGTCGTAAGCTGTTAAAGAAAGACTGCATATCAATATTTAAAAAAATTTAGTTTTGGAAATTTTTATAAATTTTTTTAAAAAATTTTGATTTTTGAAAGTAACTTCGAAACTATAACTTTGATTTTTTTCAAATTTTTTGTCAAAATAACTCCTGTTAAGATCTAAAACTTTGCATACTCGACTTTTAAAAAACAGTTTTAAAAAAAAAGTGAAAAATAAAAAACCGTTTTTTGGAAAAACTGCTCCAACGATTTTGATTAAATTTTCATCATTCATGTGTATTAGCGATTGCAAAAGAATGGCGTTTTTAGATTTTTGCTTGAAACCTTTGTAATATTTAATTTAATTTTTTCATTATTTTGCGTGATTTAATTCAATTTCCATAATTAATGTGCAGCTGGCAACCCTGTACCACAAAATATATTATGAAGAGCTAATACCAAAACCTTTTATTAACTTAGCGGTCGGACCGGAACCGATGCCACGTCACTAAAACTATAACTCATGAAATAATAGGAATTTTGAAAAATCCTTTTTATGACATATTTTTGAATATCTAAACTTTGAAAATATGAAAGAAAAAAATGTCTATTTTTTTAAAATTCTACTGTAGAATACCCCCTTAAGTATACTATAAAATCATATTCAATGCGTATATACAGAATGGGAAGTTTGAGCATTTAGATATTTTTGCCGGCATCCATCCTTTGGTATGTTATTTTTAGGGATTAGGGAAATTTTTAGGGACTTTCTATTGATATTTTAGACACAGGACTACTTCAAAAATGGCAAAAATGTATATAAAATGTGTTGATTTCAAAATGATCAGGTTTCTTAAGCAACTCAAATATCTTAAACCTTTTGATTGATTTGAAAAGAATGCTTTATCAGCTTTAAAATGACACCTTAATCGTCCTTGAATACAGAAAATTTAAGAGTGCATAGTCTGAAGCCCATAAAATCACTATGTTCGGTTCTTTGAGTATGGCTGGAGGGGAGAGAAAAATTACAAAAAAAAATCTTTTGACTATTTCGTATTTCGATAGCAAAGAAACATTTCTACAAAGTTTGAGCAAAATCGGAGGTATAGCAACATTTCGGATTGACCGTTTTCATATGGAACGGCTCCTACACAAATTAATAAGGAATAAATAGAAGGTACCTTAAATTCCAAACGTGGATTAATCGAAGCCAATTTTTCTATACTTACTTTAAGTCATTTAGGTTGAAATTCACTTTAAACTTGCAAATAATTCAAAACAATGATCAGTAGAACAAAAAAAAAAAACAGGACAACAAAATCGAATTCGCCGTACATTACTCTAAGGCGAAAACTGTATTATTTTTTCCAAGCAGAAATTGCAGTAAGACGAAAATTATCGTCTTACTTTTTTCAATAAGAGAACGTGTATTGAAAAGGGTGGCACCGGTGTGGAAGTATATCGTAGGAAAGACAGGGACAAACACAGAATATGTTCTGCGCGGCGATTTTCAATGCTTTGTGTTTTGTGTATGCTTTGTGTATTGTGTGTGTATCTCGCAAATTTAAAAGTGCTTGAAGAACATTGTATGTATGGGCAAAGATAGGCTGTTGACTGCTTTGTAGACTTGTTGTAGACTTTGTTGCTGGTTTTTTCTACGAACAAGGGACACATTTTAAAAGGTAAGACGATAGGAATCGTGTTATATGGACGCCACGCCACTGGTTGTTAGTCTAGTCATTATAAGCATTTTAAATTAATACATTTTCTTAAAGCTAAGTCAATTTTTTATAAAATTGCCCCTCCTGACTAAACGGAGTTAGATAGGTTCGCTTCCCATACGTACATTTTTCTTGAATGTTCGCTTGACCCAATCTATCTGTTCTGAACTTTTGTCTCATCGTATCGAAAACACCCTCTATACATATCATGGATTATGTCTACGGCGGAAACGTCATACTCGCGCTTTCTCAGAGCTCTGCAGCGAAAAATGTTAATTTTACAGAAAAACGGAAGAGGCATTTTCATGGTAAGCAATTTCTGTAATGACCTCTATTGACCTCCGAGCAATAGGTAACGAGGTATTTGCGAAAAATTGATTTATGTGACCTTTCGGCTGCTATAGCTTTTTTAGCCGGCACGATATCAATGTTCATTTTTCACATCCTCGTTACAATATTACAATGTCGTAATAAAGGTGTGTATAAAATTCAGTTCACTAGAAATTCTTGTGCAGGTGAAACCTAAAATGACTAGACTATTTTCTTGGTGAGTTAGCTATCAGCTGTTTTCATTCTTAAATAAATGTTGCAGTTTTAAGGTTATACATTTTGAATTCTTACCCAAGCCTGCATGCTTATAGCCCACCGTTAATAGTGGGGGGCTTTAAGGCAACTACCCTGTACGGAGGAAATATTTATTGACAGGCCTCGTTGCGCTACACAAAAGATTGCTATAATATCCCTCAACTTTTTATGTGCTTATATCTACATATATAATCAAAACTTACAGGCCAAACACCATGAAAAGTTCGAGGAGTATCAAACCCATAAGGCAGAAAAAATTGCTAGACTAGACGAATCAAGCCGAGTTATTCGACGCGTGACGTGTAAATTCTCGCAAAACGAATTTGAAGATAACGTCTTACGTTTCATTTTGAATAATCAACTACCAATGCGCATTGTAGAAGATTCTGCGTTTCAAAAAATTTTTAATGGTAACTACATTTTTTCGAAAAATTTTATATGACAATATCTTAAAGCACTGTTAAGATCTCCAAAAAGATATAACTGACTATTTTTTGTAATAATAGATGCACAGGCACTACTATGTCGATACCACTATAAACTTCCCATCAAATCAGTAAGGGGGGACAATTGTGTAGACGACGGCGACGGTTTTAAAATTTGTTGAGAATGGAAATCATGTATTGCAATACCAGCATATTAGTTTCAAGACTGTCTAAGAAACTTTTGAGGCTTCTTTAGAGACTATGAGTACTTGAAACAGTTAACATAGATCATAAAAAAAATCGAAAAAAAATGTCCAGTCAGTTGTCCCCTTTCATGAGTATGAGATTCGCTTAACTCTTCCTAAAATTGTATGACCAAAAATATTTTTGGGGATCTATCAAACGGACTTTTGCCTCTCAGATGAGAGCAATTCTCCCTACTTCAATAATTTAATTTTTTAGGAATTATTAGGGTACCACTAAACAGCTTTTTTTTTAAAGATTTGAATATAAAACATGGCAACCAACCACTTAAACACTTAAGTCGATACACTGCAGGGAAAAAATTGAGTGAACTCTACTCCAATCTAATGTCGGAAATCAAAGAAGCTCTGCATGGTGCTTCTTATGTTTGCACTACTGTCGATGTGTGGACAAGTTCAAGGAAAAGGTTTTTAGGGATGACAGCTCATTGGGTAAGAGTCGGGAGAAATAAATTTGAACATGATTACAAAGTGCAACACTTCAAATGTTACTTTTCAGATCAATGAGAAGGACTTAAGTAGGAAGTCAGCAGCTCTGGCATGCAAACGCTTTTACGGAACGCATGACTATGTTGCCGTTGCTAGTCGCATGTCTGAAATTCATCGGTCGTTTGGGTTGACAAATGAAAAAATTACTGCAACGGTCACAGACAATGGTTCCAACTTCGTTAAGGCTTTTCGAGAGTATGGAATAAATACTTTCGATACTTTTACAGAAGGTAAAACTTTTGTACATAACTTTACGTTATTTTTGCCCCTCTACACCTTACAAATAACTTAAAATAAGAATTTCGTTTTCATTACGAACATTGCTTTCAGACGAAATAACTCCGTCTACAATTATTGAAGATTTCAACGAAAATGGCAATGATTTTGATGATGTACCCAACGATGAAGCTGATTTTTTTAACGAAGAGGATGAGATTATAAATGAGTCTCTTCCCCTGCAACTCCCACACCACTTGCGATGTGTCAGCCACACACTAAATTTAGTTGCAAGCACCGATGCAAGCAAGGCTATAGGTGAATGTTTGTCAGTGCAATTGACACATTCAAGTGTGATGGCAAAATGCGAAGCTATATGGAAGTGTTTGGGATCGCCAAAGCTTCGAGAACTGCTTTTTACTTCCCTAAAATGTAGCTTGAAAAGACCAGCGATAACCCGATGGAACAGTTTGTTCGATTGCTTGAAGCAAATTTTTGGTTTGAAAGAACAACTCATGGCGTACGAAATGATGAGCATTTCAAATAATCTAATAATGTTTGTTGACAGCGACTTTGATTATATAGCTGAGTACCTGAGTTGGTCTGCTCCCTTAGCGAAAGCTATAGATATTCTTCAAGGAGAATATGATTGCCATTTTGGTTACGTTCTACCAACCCTTCTAACAATAAAACAGAAGTGGGAGTACCTGCTGAGGAACAACCAACTTCAAATCATTGCTCCAGTTGTTGAAAAATTAAAGGCTTCCTTAGAAAGGCGGTTTGAAGAATATTTTGAAATAAGGGATAGAGGCGAGTGCGCAGCGATAGCTTCGATGACCCATCCCAGGTTCAGAATTGCTTGGATCAATTTGCTTGACTCCGAAAAGCAAGAAAAGATTAAGAATCTTGCGCAAACACTGACCCGGAGGCCAGTTGCAGAAAGTGAACGGAACGATAGTCTTAGAAGCAGTGACGATTTTTTGACTTCGGTGATTTATCGAGCAATCACATAATATCTTCACTGATTCCTCAAGGGCAGTATGAAAGTGAGATGATGAGGTTTTTTACCAGCAACTGCACTACTCTGGAAGATTTGGAAGCATTTCCGTTGGTAAAGGGATTATTTATTAAATACAATACAACTCTGCCTTCTTCAGCAGCCGTGGAAAGATTTTTTTCATACGTCACGTTGCTAGACTTACCCAAAAACAACAGATTGGGAAATGACCAATTCGAAATGAGGGTGCTTTGTAAGGCTAATGCACAGAAAAAATTTTTATGAGTGTACAACAAATGGTAAATAGTTGTAATGTAATTTTTAACAACGTTTACTAATAAATTTTATTTTATGATAGGTTTACGTTTTTTTGGAATAAAAAATCTAAATGTTTACTTCAAAAGCTTAGTTTTATTTCAAATCGAGTTCAAAAGGCTAAGTATTTTCCTCAGAGTTTGTAGATCGTACTCACTTTGGAATTATCTGCCGACAAGTTCTAGAAACAAAATTTTCCTATCTATAAATCACTAGCACACTCTCCTCGGAGTCATACAAATGCACTCAAAAAATTTCAGCTCAATCGGATAAAAGGTTCAAAAGTTATGGGCGAACAACATGAAGTAGCCTAATACCTTTCTCTGAGTCATACAAATGCACTCAAAAAATTTCGGCTCAATCTGGTGAATGGTTCAAAAGTTATGGGCGAACATACAGACAGACAGACAAACTGAACAATTATATAGATGCATATATTATAAATTCATAAGCTAGCTTATGAATTAAATTGAACATTTTCCAATTCTTTGTTGAGATAACTCATAACTCATAAGGCGACTTATAAATTGAATGTGTTTTAATTCATAAGCTAGCTTGTGAATTGAATGTTTTTCAATTCATATTGTGGATAAGTCATAAGCCAGCTTGTGAATTGAATGTTTTCAAATTCATAAGCTCGCTTTTGAATTGAATGTTTTTCAATTCATAATGTGGATAAGTCATAAGCTAGCTTGTGAATTGAATGTTTTCCAATTCATAAGCTAGCTTGTGAATTGAATGTTTTCCAATTCATAATGTGGATAAGTCATAAGCTAGCTTGTGAATTGAATGTTTTTCAATTAATAATGTGGATAAGTCATAAGCTAGCTTGTGAATTGAATGTTTTTCAATTCATAAGCTAGCTTGTGAATTGAATGTTTTCCAATTCATAAGCTAGCTTATGAATTGAATATTTCTCAATTCATAATTCACAAACTAGCTTATGAATTGAATGTTATCCAATTCATAATTCAGTAACTAGCTTATGAATTGAATGTTATCCAATTCATCATTCAGTAACTAGCTTATGAATTGAATATTTCTCAATTCATAATTCACAAACTAGCTTATGAATTGAATGTTATCCAATTCATAATTCAGTAACTAGCTTATGAATTGAATATTTCTCAATTCATAATTCACAAACTAGCTTATGAATTGAATGTTATCCAATTCATAATTCAGTAACTAGCTTATGAATTGAATATTTCTCAATTCATAATTCACAAACTAGCTTATGAATTGAATGTTATCCAATTCATAATTCAGTAACTAGCTTATGAATTGAATATTTTCCAATTCATAATTCGCAAATTAGCTTGTGAATTAAATTCACACCTAAGCTATAAATTAGCTTAAGCTTTTGCAACGCTGGTGAGCAGAACGTCAACGACGTATGAGAGAATTCATTCTCTCTCCACTCACTTCCATTCTCTTAAATGTCAAATTCAATGGAATATTGGAAATAGTGCATTCAGCGCCTTTGGTTTCGAGTAGGTTATCTCGAAACCCAGTGACTAAAAAGGTTTCATTTTGTATGGCAAACCACTTGGTTATCATGTTGGTTTGGGATTGTTTTGAGTTAAACAAGTTTAACTCTCAGGTGCGGACATGGCATAAGACTTTGACCAAAAACGAATTAAACTATCTCAGAACACATGAGCTAATACAAAACTCGCCACTGAATCCTCGTGATGCGTTTTATGGCGGACGTACAGGGAATTCATATAATTACTATAAATGTAAGCAAGGTGAGAAAATACAATATATAGATGTTTGTTCACTCTATCCATGGGTCTGTAAAAACGGTAAATTTCCCATTGGGCATCCAATAGTTCATGTATATGGTGATGATAGCTGTTCAGCATCTAATCTTCAACACATGAATGGTATTGTTAAATGTAAAATTCTTCCTCCGGAGCATCTTCTTCATCCAGTATTACCAATAAAGCGAAATAACAAACTTATGTTTTCTTTGTGTAGAAGCTGTAGCGATGAAAAAAACCTAGCTCAGACATGCACTCATAACAATGAGCAAAGAGCATTGGTTGGAACATGGATAATAGATGAGGTCTTAAAAGCTGTTCAAAAAGGTTATATTATACTTACGGTTTTCGAAATATGGGAGTATAATGTAGTAGAATACAACCCTGAAACGAACTCTGAAGGTATTTTCACAGCCATGATGAACAAGTTTCTTAAAATTAAACAAGAAGCATCTGGATGGCCGATAGAATGTTCATCTCATCAAGAAAAGATGAAATATATTGATGATTTATTAAGCAGGGAAAATATCAAATTGGAATACTCGGAAATCTGCAACAATCCAGGCAAGAGATCATTGGCTAAGCTGATACTGAATTCATTTTGGGGAAAATTTGGACAGAATGAAAATCAGGTTCAAACTATCATTTTGAACGACCCTTCAACATTATTTCATTTATTAACACATCCATCTGTAGAGGTGTCACATATTCTCCCGGTAAATGAAGAAACCGTAGTTACAAACTTTGAAATTAAAGAAGATGCAGCAGATTATCCACGGTAAATGTTTGTATTGCTTCATATACCACTACCCTGGCTCGTCTTAAACTCTACAGTTATTTAGAGAGTTTAGAAGAAAGAGTTCTGTATTATGATACAGATTCCGTAATATATGTTAGTCGTCCAGGAGAATTTCAACCACCTACGGGGAAATTTATCGGAGATATGACCGATGAATTGGAAAGTTACGGTCCTAAAAGTTACATAACTGAGTTTGTAAGTGGAGGCCCAAAAAATTATGCCTACAAAGTATTTAGTACCAACGACAACTCTGAACACATTGTCTGCAAGGTGAAAGGCATATTTCTGAATTACCTACGAATCATCTCAAAAAATTAATTTTGATTCGATTAAGAAAGCTGTATTGAATTCAACTTCATTAGACGAAAATGATGATAATGAGAACGGAATAATAATTAAATCAAACAATATTCGGAGAACTCAGAATCATGATGTTATCACCATGCCTGAAACAAAAACATATAAGGCAAAAGCAGAAAAACGACGGTTTTTAGAAGATCATAGTTCGGTACCGTACGGTTATAAAAGACAGATTCTAAAACCCTGAAATTGTTTTGACAACTCTTTTTTTATTTTTGTTTACGAATCAATAAAACAACATGTTTTAATTATCATGAATTGATATTTTTTTTATAAAATAATATATTACATAGACGTTTCACTTGTTTTTAAGAACTTACATAAAAGGTAAACATTTTGAAGGGCACAGCATTTTGTATGATTTTGGCACTTTATTTGATTAGGATAACTTCCTCTAAGTTCTTTCAAATTTGGACAGGTGAAAAAATCTTCTATATTTCTGATTTCCACATTTTCAATATTTAAAATTTCTCTAAGCCACTGAGCTTTTTCCGTCCCTTTGATGTAGACAGTTCCATATCGAATTTGGCTTTGAAGAAATTTTTTTACTTGAGTAAATTTAACAAATCCTCCGTTCCATTGCAATCCATGATGATTATTATGCAACCAATGTATTTGTCTTCTAAATGATGTTGGTAATAGATTCAAATTGCACGGTGGTGTAACAATGACCATACAGTATAGCTAGCTCTTTCAAAACAAAGTTTTTGTTAAATTCGCCAAAACCTTGAAAGTCTACAATGTAAGTATTCATGATTTTGAAAAAGGAATGTGTTCTTGTTTAATTCACTTAATGTACTGTCAAGATTTTGAGCTGTGGTGATCAATTTAAGTAAGTTTGTGAACTTCCCCAGTAATAGGATTATATTCGAATATACGATCATGTAGAATCAAACAATAAACGGTAGTTAAAGGAGGAATGGAGCTAGTTGTTTTTAGTTCAATTTTCACATCCACAGGCCCTGTTTTGATTGATTCATTTTGTCTAGAACAGTCAAATACTACAATTGGTGCTATATCTTTGAAATCTTGACGCGATAATAGCGGTAGTGATTGTTTTTGATAGTAAGATTCTTGGAATTTACTATACATATCATAGAGAACGGCATATCTATCTAACTTAAATTTAAGATTTAAGTCTTCGCGAGGGTAATATTCTGAGTTAAGATACAATTTTATGTTACTTATGTCGCAATGATCAAACTTACTACAATCCTTATTTTTTTGATTTTTTCTATCGGTTTGTAGAGCTATAATAACATATCTTGGTTTCTCAAGCTGGCTGGAAGTTTTGACAGTCCATACATGATCAGTTGTGGCTGGTAATGTTGGATATTCATACATTTCCCAATTTCGAAAATGAATTTGGATCGGTTTTAATTGAATTTGTTTGAACAATGCTAGCTTATTTGAATCAGACAAAGTTATATGAGAAACTCTCCATTGTAGTTTAAAAATTGAAAGTTTTAATTCTTCGTTATCTTTTGAATAATAAGCATTATCATTTGCTCGAGTACGAATTAGAATTAATTCATGTCTAGCGTTTACTATGATTTTCTTATAGTCTTCAGCAAATCCTAAAAGATTTTTTAGAGGAATGCAGAAATTAAAGATGGTACTCGATGTGGTTGAAGTAGTAGCAGTATTTACGAACCATGAAGCATTTTCTAACATTTTACTTTCATTTTCGTTTAAAGATACGTAATTTTTTAATGTTGTTGTGATACCGACGTTTTTAGTGTTTTCAATATCTACACCATTGAGCTCGTAATGTATTTCATCGAAGAGAAATGCTATAGCATTATTAGTTAATTTAGAAGTTCCAGAAAAAGTTCCATCTGGTTTAGTTAAGCTGCCCTCTATATAAATATAGCTTTCGCTAGGCAAAATGCACAAGTCCTGTTGTTGTATTAAAATACGTATTTCATCGCTGGGGTTAAATGATTGGAGAAACGGAGAATAACTATAATACTCAACTTTAGTTATACTATTGTCATAGGTAGGCCCTTGATTGATATTTAAAATTTCATGCATATTGATCTTTATTTTAGTTTGAGCCCAAGCTGAGTAAGATAAGTTTTGTTTTCAGATGAAAGTTTTGGTCTTAACAGTTTAGCTGCTTTAATTATACTAACCGAGTGAAAATGATTGGTACCTGTTATATTATTATTATTAATATTATTATTATTATTTCTATTATAAATTAACATTATTTTGGTACTGGAGTTAAATGCAGTCGTATTGTTATTCTTTCTCCTCTAAAATTTATGAGTTGTCCTTCTTGGTCTACAAGTCTTAAGGTTACAGTACTTAATCGTTTGACATTCAACGGTAAATAGATAACGTTTTTCGGAACTTCTGTGATTTTATACCCTGGCCCTGCAGATGGAGAAAACTCATGTATTATGTATGCATAAGCATGTTATTTAAATAAGATCCGGTAATTATATTACACTCAACTCGTATAACATTAATTTTGTTTATATCAACCGGTAACTCAGACACATGATGAACATCCTCAGACAAAATAGATTTTTTGAAACCAAATATTTTCCCAATACTTCTATGTTTGTTGAAATATATTTTCATATTTGCCTCGATTTCACACTTCATTGTGTAACTATTTGCTTTTATTTCAACCCGAGCTGTAGAGTTTCTATTTAATAATTCCTCAGAAATATAATCCTGTATATCTTCGATTTCATATATACCTATTGGGATTTCGATTTCCATATCCCCTATATGGAATAGGTTATGTTATTCGTCAATATTAGGTATAGAATTATACGAATGAAAGTCAATCAATCCGCCAACGTATTCTCGATCTAAGTTTATAGGTGGAAAGTATTCCACAGATAAATGAGATTTTGTTCCGCTAAATGTAAGTGTCATCGACATGACGAAAAGAAACGCAATGAAATTATTTGAACTTAAACTTCTTTATTTATTTTAAAATAACAATCAAGCAAAAACCTTAAGCATAAATGTCCACAATTAAAAGTGCCATAATTTTGATATTGTGTATAATTATAGTTAATATTTTCACCTAAATAATTGATAATTTCGATAGGAGGTTGAAGATTTCCGAAACTATCAAAATATTCAATTTCTTCTCTATTTTTATAATACGCTACCCAATGAGTTCCAGAACTGTTTGAAGAATCAAGGTTAACTATTCCACATTCATTTTTTAGCGGTCTACTTTTTGGTAAATTGTCACGCATGAATACACCTCGAAAATTTGGAATTAATTTCTTAGCAAAATTTGTTAAGTCTATTTCATTTAATGCTCGATTGGGTAGCGAATTTATAAGTTTTTTGTCGGGGGCTTTAAATAAAGTCCTAAGCCTTTCTTATAAGGTTTAACGTATAAGCCATTACCTATGCCAATGGATTCCATCTTAAGATTGTGGCGTTGCTTTTCCTCGAGATCTTTCTTAGCAGCATTCGTATCGTAGACAGCTTTGGCTACTCCAGCAGCACCACCGGTTAATGCTCCGAGTGCTGATAGCCCTGCAAATAGAGGAACAAGAAAAGGGAGGGCTCCGCCAGTTTTCGGGACTGTTATAACTCCAGGTGTTTTTATATAATTGTTGGTTTCTCTAACGTTTCTTTTAGCAGATGATACTGCTGTTTTTATAGCTTTTTCTAAACTTAAAGATTTTTTACGCTTGAGATTATTTTCAATCATTTTTATTAAGCTTTTAAAGGAGAGTTGTTTACGTTTCATATTGTTATTTTTTCTTTTCAGTTTTTGCTTAGCAGTTTTATTTTTTAGGTTCGAACTACCCATACCAAATTTTACTTTTGCCTTCATGAGGTTAGTAACTAATAGTGCATTTGCACGTTCAGCTATACTAGCGTCTCTTGATTTAACACGATACCAGGCTTTTTCAGTTAAAATTCTATCAGCTATATGACGATCTGAAGTGTTTTTAAATTTGGAATAAGATATATCATGCTCTTTGCACGCCTGATCAAGTGAATTAACTCCGGAATCTCCTCGAGCTAAACGTTCTTGCAGTTTGTTCCGGGTCCACAGTATTGATAGATATAGTTCAATCGGAAGCTTGTTTATTAATGTGTTCAATAAACCTTCTCCTTTTCTTATATTTTGTTGAAAATTTGATTTTTTGGAATAATCAAACATTTTATATGAATGTTTACGTTAGAATGATTAGAGATAATATGACTTTTTTTTAATTTATATACTTTATTCTTATAGAATATTATTTAGTTTTGATTACAATGCGTTTCATTAAACAACCATGCCGATTTACCAGTAAAAAATTTAGAACAGACTAACACTATCAAATCAAATAAAAAGCACAGTGAATTATTTCCAGATAGTATAAGAGGTTTAATTTATTCGAACTGTGGAAAAACTAATGTTATGATGAGCTTATTACTACACCCAAATGGGTTAAAATTTGAAAATATTTACATATACTCGAAATCCCTACATCAACCAAAATATAAATTTTTAGAAAAAGTCATGAAACCAATTAAAAAAATGGGTTTTTTACGTTTTCTAATAACAGTGACGTCATTGCACCTCAAGAGGCTAAACCAAATTCTATATTTATTTTTGATGATATTGCCTGTGAAAAACAAAATACAGTTCGAGATTATTTTAGTATGGGGCGTCATCATTATATTGATAGTTTTTATTTATTTTTATAAATCTCACTGACGATGGAAGCATTGCTTCTGAAATGTACATCTGAGGAAATAAAATAAGTGTTTTAACTGTTTAAAACTTTACTAATCTTTTCATTTATTAAATTAAAAAACACGTGGAATATCTCAACTAAAAAACTCATCAATATAAAATATTTGTAAAATGGTTGGGATTTTCATCAGATCACAACTCTTGGATACCTAATAAAAAAAAAATAAAAGAAAATAAAAACTGGTTTTTGTTTTTTTCGTTTTGTTTTTATTAACATACTAGTAAATTTCAGATATTTAAGAGATACTCATAGTATAGGTTTGTTTCATAGTTTTAAAATTTAGTAACTCTACATCAGTCTTATGCTCTAGATCCTCTTTCATAAATAAATTCAACTTCTCCATTACTCAATACTCTCTCTGTTTCGTATTCGTGATATTCATAACATTTAATACTCAGTGTACGTAGTGTAGTTACTATCATATGTACATCGAATCGTTAGCGCCTGTTCATCGTCAAACTCCAATTTGAAATGCCTGTAAAATAGGTTTTTACTTTGAATTATTCCTGATATTTCGCTTTCCTTTTTAATTAAGTCTTGCCTAAAGTTTTCGATTGCTTCTTCCACAGTAATGACTTTTCTTTCCTCATTTTTCAAAGTTGTTGTTGTTGTTCTTTGAGTTGTCAAAGAGTCTCGAGATTCATCACTTTGTATATTTGTTACCGTTTCTGTATTTGTCGAATTTTTGAGGATTCCAGCAGGATGATAAGACAGTAATTTGAATGACAATCCTATTGTTACTCTATCATTATTAGGTAGACTTAACGAAAACGATTGACTTAAGCCATTATCTACAGGAAGAGGTATCCCCCATGCAAAATACGAAAATATTGTAAAAATAACAAAAAGAAAATAGTTAAACATGTTTTTAGAAGTATTATTTAAAAACCAACTTAAAGTGTTTGTTTACCAACAGTTTTTTAAAGACTGATGAACTTTTTACTTTTTAAATTTGTACCCTCAACTTTTCAAATTGAAGTTCAAAATTGATTTTTTTTATCAATTACATAACAGTTGAACTGTGTCATTGCCTTTCCTATCATAATGAATCATCATCATCTTTCACATTTCCCCTCGCAATTTTGAATGTTTTATGTTTTACATCAGCGTCACCAAGCAACTATCAAAATTCATATCCTCAACCTACTAGCATTGACTCACGAGTCACGACCTTCAACAAACAATTACTCTTATCGCTTCTCAGCCTCTATCTCCATTATACTGAAAATGATTTCACAACCAAGTTATTTTCATAGATCATAACATTGCCATTTTTATGTAGATTTTTGTAATGGAAGATCGCTATAGAGAACATATCCGAAAAAAGATAAATGAACTGATTCGTCACACGAAGTTTCATGATTTGATTGATGCATGCGAGCAGAGAGGCCTGATATCAGATGTGATGCGTTCTCGAATCGAGGTATGCAAGTCCAAAGAAACTTGCATTCTAATTGCAATATTAAGTAGAATCACCTCATCATATACGTTTTTAAACTTGTTGTACCATTTAGGATCTCACCGATGCTGAAGAAGATGAAAAACACAAAGAACTATTTCTGAAAATAACTAGACGTGGTCCAGATGCATATGATGAACTGATTAATATTTTAATAAACTTGAAGTGTATAAAGGCTGCAACAGTACTTAGTGCTCGCAAGCATGAAAACTCTAAAACATTTCTTTGAATAAACTTCCACTAACAGCAAATCCATTGTAATAAAGGATTAAATAAATGTCGTTACCAAACATTGAAACCACAAATATTTTTCTTACTTATCTTTCAAACACAAGCGCCGTTCATGTCTTCATTCCAATCATTGGCACTTTTAAATTCAAATTTTCAGATGATAACAAGAATGTAAACAAAACAATGAACCGTTCGAGTCAAAAAATGTACATATGCAAGTGTATATGACTCAGAAAGAATGGGGTGAATGACCTAGGTGATAAGGAAACTAATTTTCCACCATTCAAATTTTAATTCTTTCAACAGTCACTCCAGTTCAAATTCAAATCTTCGTATCTTTAGAAGTTACAATTCAAATTCAAATTTCAAATTTTTATTCTTATCTATACACACTCACTCAACATTTTGTTGTCTCTTTCACACCACAGCAAAACACTAGTGTTATCTCTTTCTCGCTCAGAATTCCCAGTCCCAACCGCCCCCATTCCTACTAGCCCCAAATATCACGTGACGAATTTTAATTCCAAGTTTAAAGAAAATTGTGCCCTTGATACACTCAATGAAAGTTGTACTTACCATCATTTTATATTCGAAAAATCATTAGATTTCTTTCTCGAAAAGTTTAAAAATGGCTATCGTTGAGCCGATTATTTCCGTCGAAAAGGAAAGATCTCTCTCTTCTAACTAAACAATCGGCCGAGTCGGACGTGGATCCACTCGCAACGTGGCTGATGGGCAATTTTGTGCTCTGAGCCCACCATAAAAATATAACTAAGTTTCCAGTTTCTTTAAATAAAAAATAGTTTTTGGAACTGTTCTACAAAAAAATAAAAACAAAAGAAAAAAGAATTGTCCCCAAGTCATGGTGATTTGCCACAACAACAAATAACTTCTTGGTCGCAATAAAGCATCCGATCGTCAGTGCCACATGGTGTTTGAGAAAATCAAGGAAAGGTGGACCCAATTACCACGTACTTGCAAAGCCATCAATCTTCGTGCTACAGAAGCTGGAAATTTTATTTAAAAATTCAAATGAAAAACTAAGTTTTAAGTTCTCAGTAAAAGTCCAGAACGGTCTGCTGGAACTGTTGCAGACCGTTCTGTATCTTTAAAGTGGCAACTTGCAACTTTTGACAACAATGAAGCATGTCTTTCAAAATATACAGCAGTTGTTTACTCATGCCATATCTGATCAGCTTAAAGAAAAGACCATCTGACCAAACGGTATCGAATGCCTTCTCCAAGTCAACCAGACGTGAACCCGTACATTGATTTTTAGCTTTTTCCATTGAATACCTGATACTAGACGTGGCATGTATGGTACCATGACCCGCCTTAAAACAGGACTGATTTTCTGGAACAAGTGAACAGTGCTCTATTGAAAACCTTTTTCAGTACTCTACTGATACTTGGGAGAAGACTAATTGACCGATGACATGCTGGATTGGAACCATCCTTCCCTTTTTTAAGGAGAGGATGGACCATTGCCGTCTTCCAACGCAATGGATAGTATGCATTATTCAGAGCACTGTTAAACAACGTATTGTAGATGTCCATCGCTTCCGAAGGGCGGTTTGGCAGCACAATGTTGGGTATGCCGTCGACTCCTGCTGATTTCTTTTTCTCTGTTTTGATTTTTTTAAATTTTCAGTTAGATATATTTAAAAAACCTTGCCATAATCTACTTACTCTTTCAAAACTTAATTTTATCTAGTAGGCTTTATTGATGATCTTACAAATATTGTCATGGATATTTTCATTCTCACCAGATGATGATGGATCTGATTGGACCGTGACATCATCACTTTACCCCTATATTTCATTCACTAATCGATCACGTGAATGAAAGCTGAAGTTTCAGATTCACGTGGCGGTCGATCCAGTGTCCTTCCACGCTCCAGTAAACTACTCTTCCTCTAGGCTACTGTCCTTGATAGAAAACACTGATTCAAATACTTTCTTAAACACACTCTGAATTAAGGTAAACACTGCATAAGAAATGCCAACCATCACGCCACTGGTACCACTATACGAATGACATTTTAACGCATTTAAACCTTTCTTTAAAAGTAAGGTACAAAAATTATATGTGCTTTTTTCAAATTTTAATTCTTTCCGGAACACTATTCACTGCTGAGGTTGGCATTAATTGGCTTAAAATCACACTTTTTCCGAAGTACTTACAAAATTTATTTCGGGGAACGCTGCACTCACTGAATTAACAATAGTTTTTCGTGCTTTTTAAATTCACTGTCCGTAAGCAAATCATTCATTATTGTTTTTTCGCACTGAAATCGCAATTGCGGGCGATTTCAATGTACACAGCTCTGGTTGGCTTCGTCACTCTGGCCAGACAATACCAGAAGGCAGCTATGTTGAGATCTTCGCTGAGTTAAATCATTTAACTCAACTTGTAGATGACCCCGCTTGGGTTCCACTTCCACATACACCCAAAATAAATATTTCGTACATATAGCTAAAACTCCAATCACAACAAATTGAAGACTTTTTTAAGTTGGAACAGATTATAAAAGCTTCTTTCCCACAAGAAGAATTCAACCAAAACAGAATAATAATAAGAAAAGAACCTTGGTTTGATGATGAATGTGAAAAGGCTCGAAAAACATCTTTTGCGTGGTTGAGAATTTTTCGCAACTCCACCCAAGGACTATTTAAGGGTTTCTATTTAGAAGCCAATAAGAAATTTAAAGAGCTTTGTAAAACCAAAAAAAAAACATACGCGGTTATGCAAGCAACAAAATTGGCTTCCTGTAAAAATTCGGGTGAGTTTTGGAAACTGGCAAGGGAACTTAATGGAAAGCAATTCACCATCCACACAAAACTCTCGACAAATGTACTGGGTTCCCATTTCAATGCTCTTTTGAACCCTGAAACATTGCCAACTATGTGGCACTTTGCAACACCGGGATTCATAGTTGACTCTTTGGACGCTGCATTTACAGGTAGTGAGTTGGAAGAAACTCTTGTTACCCTTAAAGATGGGAAAGCAGCCGGTTCAAATGGTATTCCAGTGGAATTTTTTAAATATGGAACTGCCTTGCTTAAAGAACATCTTTTATCACTATTCAACGCAGTTTTGGAGGGAGATCTTTCCCCTAATGAATTTCGTGATGCCATAATATTCCCAATCCACAAGAAAGGATCACTATTGGATGCAGCAAACTACAGAGGGATTTCCTTTTTAAATACATCTTACAAGATACTAACAACGATGTTGCAAAAGCGTCTCGTTAATTGGATTGAGACCGGTAACTTGCTGAAAGAGTTCCAGGCTGGTTTTAGACCAGGATATTCAGCTATCGACAACATTTTTGTTTTCAAAAGCTTGGCTGAGCACTTTCTGAAACAAAAGAAAAAATTATATGTTTTTTTCATCGACTTTAAAGCAGCTTTTGATACAATCGATAGAGGTGCGCTGTTTTATAAGCTGTATAGTCTTGGGGTATCATTGAAGTTTGGACGTGTTTTGGAAAACTTATATAGAGGAACCAGGTCGGCAGTATGGATAGGCGAAGAGCTATCGGAGTGGTTTGAAACCGCATCGGGAGTGCGACAAGGTTGTACATTAAGCCCTACCCTGTTTGCACTCTTCATAGATGACCTTCTTGACTACTTGCCTGGCGGAGTAGATTTCGCTGGAATAAAAATTAAGGCACTGTTGTTCGCAGACGATATAGTCATGTTTGCGTATTCTCCGGAAACCCTGCAGCTTATGATTAATAAAGTTTATCTGTATTGCCAGCTATGGAATTTAACAGTCAACATCGATAAATCGAAGGTTATGATCATTAAGAGTGGTGGTGGACGCAATGCAGCAAATGAAAAATGGAATTTTAATGGCGAAAATATTGAATGTGTACGGGACTACAAATACCTTGGCATAACTGTAACAAATAATTTTAATATGGAGAAACACCTAAAGGAGAAACTGGTTAAGGCGAAAACTGCTATTAATTTGACATGGAAACAATGCTTCATGAATAAGTTTATAGCGCACAGTAGCAAATTTAAGGTTTTTGAAGCAGTTGCTGAAAACATACTTTTATATGGATCTCAGGTATGGGGATGTAAAAAGTACAACTCGGTTGAAAAACTCCTCACGCATTTCATCAAAAGAATATTTCGTTTACCGCAGAATACACCGAATTACGTCATCATGTTGGAAACTGGTCTCTCACCTTTGTTTATAAAAACATTGAAGTTACAAGCTGACTTCTTACTTAAAATCTTTAAAATGAACGATTCTCGAGTCGTGAAAATAGTGGCCATAAAAGCGATACAAGACCAAAATAGTTGGTACCGTGAGTGGCAAGATTTAGCTGAAGGATGCCAAATTAATTTTAGTATACCCATTGAGGATTTATCAGCCACTAAAAGAAGCCTGTATGAAGTCATTTCAAAGGTAGATGAAAAATGTAGAGCTGATTATATTGCAGAAGCTTCTAATTCCTTGTACAGAACTACTTATAGCAGACTAAACCACAACCTCGCAGAGAAAAATTACTTTCATGATTTGAATAATGTACACGTGATCTCGATGATGGTCAGACTTCGTAGTGAACTACTCAATTTAAATTTCATTCCACTTAGGGATGATTTACCGCTGGAGTGTAACATGTGTAATTTGGCTGAAAGAGAGGATACGGTGCACTTCGTTGGAAAATGTCCAATTCTCAGAGAAATCAGAAGGAATATATTTGGAGAAGACTTTTTATCCGAAGATCGAGTTATAAGTTTATTGAATGAGATGGATGTTGTTAAACTGTATGAATTTTGCAAAATTGCGCTCAGATATAGAGTTGCTATTATGAATGAAGATTTCTAATTATGTTTCTGTTCAATTCCCTTAGAATTTTTAACTATTGTTTGTTAACTTTATTTTGTTAAATAGAATTGTCAATCATTTTTTATTATATAATGAAATGTACCTACTTATAATGAGAGCTTATTACTTTTTTGTGTTTTATTGTCAATCTGGCAGACGGCAATTGCCATGCTATAATGATTTTTTGTAAAAAAAAAATGAAATGAAAAAACTATGTGATATAATGTAAATTTTACTGATATTCAATAAAAATCTGTATCTATCTATCTATCTATCTATAGCTAAAACTTTTGTCTATTCTACGAAATTTTCGAGATGCAAAACCACGAAAGATTTTTCGTTTATTCTACGAATAGACATTCGTAACTCATTTTGTAGATGAGCCCGCTCGGGTTCCACATACACCCAAAATAAATATTTCGTACATGCAACTTAAACTTTTGTCTATTCTACGAAAGTTTCGTGGTGCAAAACCACGAATGACTTTCGTTTATTCTACGAATAGACGTTCGTAATTTTACGAATTCAATATGATTGAAAGTTACAAATGCATTCGTAAATATAACGAGATTTTGTATACAGGGTGTTTCGTAATTCGCGTTACAGCGTTACATACTTTGGGATGTGATTCTGGGTCGTATTCTAAGAAAAAAAGTGTCGTACAGTAAATTCCGTTTCTCAATTTTGAGATCACTTTTTAACAATTTAAAAAAAAGACTAACTTTGGTATACTCTGACCTGTGTTAAATTCGATTTCTCTGTCAATACTGATAATAGAGATCTAATTTTAGACTTAATTTTTTGAAGAAATAATAATCGAGCTTGAAACTAGTTTATAAGATATTATTTCTTAATGTGTGTAAGCAAGCTTTGTTTTTTTTTTTTTTTTTTTGTTTTTTTTTTTTTTTTTTTTTTTTTTTTTTAATTATATAGGGTGAAGGAGAGAATTACCTTTACAAGCACGTCGAGCTGAAAGATCTTTTGTGCTGTTCCCTTAGGTTTAAAAACGCGTAGTGTATAGGTTTGTTCATTCGAAGCTGAGGTCATGTAAGAACCTAAGAATCTTCGAGGAAGAGGTGTTTCTGGTATTAAGGGGACAGGGGAACCCTTTATTGAATATTTTAAGTCTGGATCTAGCTAAGGCAGGGCATTCCCATAAGATGTGTTCAGCTGTTTCTATGTCTTCAAGACAGAGACGACAGGTGTCATCTTGGCTGATGCCCATGTTTTTAAGATGATACTTGACAGAGCAGTGCCCAGTGAAGAAGTCCGTAAGTAACTTTGCGTCACGTTTGCTCATGTCAAGAATTTCTCTTATACGTTTGTGGGATAAGTCAATGAATAGTTTTGACTGACGATGGCCATTTGAGTTGTTGCAGGTGCTGATCATGTTCTGTCGTTCTCAGGTAGTTAATTCGTTTTTAAGGCTACTGATTGGGAGCCCACAGTAGGGTTCAGGGCCTTCGAATTGGGACTGAGAGCCAAGCCTAGCAAGGCGGTCAGCCCCTTCGTACACCTTCATGACCAGGCACCCATGAAAGAGTTATTTTATTGTGAGTAGCTAATTGAAATAAACATGTCAGGCAGTTCCAAACTAGTTTGGATTCGATTTTTGTCGAGGACAGAGCCTTTAGTGCTGCCTGACTGTCAGAGCAGATTAGTATGCTTGATCTTCGGAGGTTTCTTCTAATGCATTCCCTAATACAGAATTCTATAGCCATTACCTCTGCCTGAAAGATAGTAGTTGTGTTACCAAGGGATGTAGATGATTTAAAGTTATAAATCCCTGCACCTACACCGTTGTTTGTTTTTGAACCGTCAGTATACCAGATGTATTGGAAGTTATTAGTAAGAGTTACAGGGTTCTTCCATGCTGAACGGTTTGGAAAGATTACTTCAAAGGGGTGGTGTAACAGTATGCGTTTAGGCATAAAGTCCGAGGAGTGGGCTGCAGGCGATTCCAGTATTGGGAGTACCTGCAGAATACCCATATGTCCTTGTAAGTTTTTCTTTCTCGAGTGGTTAGTGAGATGAAGCTTTAGTCCGCTTAGTGCAGCAGTCTTCTTTACTCTTTGATGTAGCGGAGGAAAAGTTAATAAACTTTCTAACGCTAAAGATGGGCAGGTGCGCATTGCGCCTGTGATACCTACACAGGTTAGTCTTTGTAACTTTTGCAAAGATTTGCGGGCATAAACTTGCTCTGTTTTTTGCCATCAGATCAGCGAAGCATAGGTTATGATGGGTGTGATAATAGTGAGGTAAGTCCAGTAAATCATTTTGTAAGCAGTCAAAGAACGAATAAATATCTAAATATCTAAATAATTGCTCTGCGAACAATGACTGACAGCACGAATCTCAGTGGTCTACCAGAGTTTTTGCGAAATGTTCCAGCGAATGAATTCGAATGACAGAATCAACGGTGGACTTCAGCAGTCAAAAAAGCAGAGACCCCTGAAGGAGCTACTCCAGCATATTTGGTTTAAAGGTCTTCCAGGGTCTTTCAATACTAGGACAGGGTATTGAAGTAGAGATGGTGGCGGATGAGTTCCTGGTGAGCCAACGGCAGCACTCACACCCCTGCAGCAGGGTACTGACACTGGATATTCCAGCCTTATATGTCCGAAGGGATCCAAAAGGACCTGGCCCTCCAGGTTGGGGGTTGCGCGTAGGATTAACTTCCCAACCACGCAAAAAACATCTAGTTCCGAAACAACCAATAGCCTCGGATAACGATAATGATTTCAAAGTTGACGACCCAAGCAAACGAAAAAAGGACAAAGACCTCCGGATCTGCACGTGGAACGTAAGATCTCTTAACGGACGGTTGGCTAGAGCGGACTTGGACTGCTGCAAAGCAGACATAACCGCCATCAAAGAAGTGCGATGGAGTGGACCGGGCATAAAGAAGATAAAAAACTGCGACTGGCGACTGCTACAGACAACAGAAACAATGTTTATTTGGGTGCGGATTTGGCGTTAAAGGAAGACTCAGGTATAAGGTGATTAACCAAAATCCAGTTAATGAGCGTATGATGACCATCCGCATCAGGGCTAAATTCACCAACATTAGCCTTACATGCCCCCACGCCCCCACAGAAGAGAAAGAAGACAATTCCAAAGACTGTTTCTACGAGCTCCTCGAATAAACATATGAGCAGCGCCCTAGACATGACGTGAAAATCGTTCTTGGCGATTTCGACGCAAAACTAGGGAAGGAGGACATCTCTGGAAATACAATCGGTAAGCATAGCCTCCACGACAAAACCTCCGAAAACGAACTGAGGCTAATCGATTTTGCTGCGGGGCTAAATCTTGTTGTAAGTAGTACACGCTTCCCTCATCTCAAAATTCATAAAGTTAAATGGCGATCCCCAGATCAATCAACCGTCAACCAAATTGACCATGTTGCGATCGTCGCACATAGGGGTATTTGCCTCGAAAAACCGTTCATATAAGTTTTTCGAAAAACGTAAAATTGAGAAGTGATTTTTTTCTTAGCTGCAGTTAAATACCCATAGAAAAATGCATCGCAATAACTTTTTTTTTATGCACCCACTGCCGCACAGCATCTGTTGGAAGTCATCGATCGTAAGCTTTTAATGTTGATCAGTTTTGCTGTGAGAAAAATTATTTCACTAATAAATTTTTTTTTTTATTTTTTGTTATTGCACTTACAATTTCTGTTATGGAAGTTTCAGTTGCAGGTGTGTACTTTTTTTCAAAGCTATTTTCATAGTGTTCGGAGCTTTCATTTAATGGAAAATTTTTTTATTGAAATGTATGAAAAAGGGCAGTGTTTTTTTTTTCATTTTTTTTTTTTTTTAATGGACCATTTGTTATATCATTCCGTGTTATCCAGCAATATGTTTGATATCAGCTTAAAGAGGAAGATGTCACAAAGCAAAGACAAAAAAAAACCCTGCCCATAATTGCCCCTCGAAATTTTATCGTCCCTTATGTGTACCTAGTTTCGTGAAAATAAATAACTTTTTATCATCCAAAAATAAACCTTACTTTGAAGGGTCATCTGGATTGCGTGTTTTTACAAAGAAAACACCTATATGATGTTATGAATGAGTGTGAAGAGAATGTTTTTGAGGCCAAATTAGATAAATAAAAAATAAAAAAATAAAAAATAGTTCATTTATACCTTAATTCATTAGAAACTAGCTTCACAACACTTTTGCATTTGTTTTAGCCAAGTATCACTTCACTCAGAGAAAAAAAATTTCATAAGCGGTTTTTCGAGGCAAATACCCCCATGTGCGACGCAAGGCACTCTTTCAGTGTGTTAGATGCCCGAACTTTCCGAGGGGCCAACTTTGACTTTGAATGAGGATATCGTGTTCACGACCTGCATGAACTAACGCTGTGAAGAGATATGACGTCGGAAAACTACAATCGCAAGAGATTGTCAATGCCTTTTCCAATCGAGTGTCCCTTCAATAATCCTTGAATCCTATGCCGTCAGCATTAAGCATTGAAGACCAGTGGCAGCAATGCCAAGAAGCCATCAGAACCGCTGCCTCTGAGCTTCTGGGTTTCACTCGGCCACCAAAACGAAACCCATGGTTCGATGAAGAATGCAGACCGGCAAATGCAGCCAAACGAAAAGCACGACAAATGCTGATGCAAAAACGAACAAGGGCTGCTTACGATCAGTATAATGAGATTTACAAGGAGAAAAGAAGGGAAGAACACCGAATTCTCAAAAAGAAAATGAAGCATTATGAGAAGCGCTCGTTTGAGGAAATAGAGAGGTGCCATGACAGAAATGATATTCGGAAGTTTTATCAAAAGGTAAAAAGATCCTGCCAGGGTGGCAAACCCCGAACTCAAGCCTGTAAAGACCAGCGGGGAAACATAGTTGTAGAGTCACAGTCGCTACTGAGGATCTGAAAAGATCACTTCTGCAGACTGCTTAACGGCGATGAGGACACAAATTCCGCTGTCAGGCAGATTGCACCATTCAGCTTGGACGATGATCAAGAATGCCGTCCTCCTGACCTAGAGGAAGTTAAGCTTGCCATATGCACACTTAAATCAAATAAGACTGCAGGTGCAGATGGCCTTGATGCCGAACTCTTCAAGGCAGCTGGAGACCAGTTGGAAAGGAGCATGCACCAGCTGATCTGCATGATATGATCGGAAGAAAGCATGCCCGATGAATGGAACCTCAGTATCGTATGCCCGATCCTAAGGAAAGGAGACCCTCACAATTGCGCCAATTATAGATTGATAAGCCTCCTTAACGTCGCTTATAAGATCTTGTCTTCTGTAATATGTGAACGTCTGAAACCCCACGTCAACAACTTGATAGATCCTAATCAATGTGGTTTTAGACCAGAGAAGTCCACAATAGACCACATTTTCACACCCGAGAATATAATATCGATATTTACCATCTTTTTATCGATATCAAGGCCGCGTATGACAGTATTTACAGAGACGAGCTGTACAGAGCCATGTCTAGTTTCGGCATCCCTGCAAAACTCGTACGACTATACAGGATGACTTTGGAGAATTTACGCTGCTCCGTCAAGGTCGGTAAAGAACTCACCGAGACCTTTGATGTCGAAAAAGGTTTTAGGCAAGGCGACAAACTGTCATGCGATTTCTTCAACATCATACTTGAAAAGATTGTAAGAAACTCCAACGTCAACACCAGAGGAAAAATCTTTCAAAACTCTGTACAATTACTCGCCTAGGCAGACGATATTGACGTAATGGGAACATAGGAGCTTTTGCGAGTATTGAAACAGAAGCGGCAAAAATGGGTTTGAAGGTTAATGAGGGCAAAATGAAGTATATGTTGTCATCAAACAAGGACACGGAACATCGACGAATTGGACAAAACGTCACAATAGACAGACATAACTTCGAGGTAGTACAGGACTTCGTCTACCTGGGATCCGCTTTAGACACGGAAAACAATATTAGTGCGGAGATCAAACGGAGAATTACTCTTGCCAACCGTTGCTTCTTTGGGTTAAGAAGGCAATTGAGAAACAAAATCCTCTCTAGAAAAACCAAGGTTACTTTGTATAAGACCCTGATCATCCCAATCCTGCTTTACGGCGCGGAAGCATGGACCTTATCGAAAGCGGATGAGGAAACTCTTGGTCGTTTCGAAAGAAAAATTCTCCGAATGATCTTTGGTCCCGTATGCGAAGACAATGTGTGGAGATGAATATACAACAACGAGCTGTATGAGCTCTACCGCGATATAGGCATAGCCAGAGTACGCATCGCGAGGCTACGATGGTTGGGCCATGAAGAGCGGATGAACCCAAACGATCCGGCTCGACGGGTGTTCGAAAGCACATTGCAGGGAAATCGCGGAAGGGGAAGACCTCGTCTTAGGTGGCGCAATCAAGTGGATGAAGACCTCAACTGACAAAGAGTGCAAAACTGTAGAGAGAGCTCGCCCGAAATCACGATTACGATTTCGGGCGAGCAGAAGGATGTTGGTTGAGGCCCAGGTTCACCCCGAACTATAATGCCCACCTAAGTAGTTGAGGAAGCTAGTACAGCATTCAAGTTGAAAAAATATATATCTATTTTCAGCAACAAGATGGTGCTCAACGTCAAAGCTTGTAGTTACCTTTCAAAGCTCTCTGTGAAATTCAAGATGAAATAAAATCAAATTCACATCTGGTTTATTTCGTTGATTGTTCTATCAAATGAATAACGATACAAAGCCAGGTATGAATTGGTATTTTTTTTTCTCATTTTCCATACATCAGATTCTTTCTAAAAGCTCTTTTTTACTTTTTTTGGAGGCATCGTCCAGCAGTGAAGAAAGCTCTACGTCAAAGTCAGCTGTTCTGTTGAAAAAAACTTTCGGGTATGTTCTGGGAGTATGTAAAAATATATTAAAAACTAATCTTTGATGAGATTTTCCATTGGCAAACCGAATCAATTTATATTTTATCCAAATCTGTATTAAACTGTTGACCAGTCTTTTCGATATGTTAAGAAAGAAAATAAGTTGATTCTCTTTACAAATCCGTGAAATTGAACTATAAACAACTATCATACAAAAAGCTACGAATTATTTTGCACAAGCCAACAGGAAATTTAAGTTCAGACATTTTATACACTAGGCCATCATGCCAAACCGAGTCAAAAGCTTTTTCTATCTTATCCAATAAAAACATTCCTGTAGAATTTCCACGTTCGCGTTGCGTCTGGACATAGCTACAGATTCCTTTTATTTAATTAGTAGTGCTGTGAGATTTTCTAAAACCAAATTGATCGTTTGGGAAAACACTCTTTTCTAAAAGTTTTTTCAAAATTTGTTCCTTCAACACTTTTTCATAAACTTTACTAATGTTGCCTAGCAAACCAATGGGTCTGTAACTGGTAGCTTCCTCCGGTGCTCTTCAGCTTTCAATATAGGTACAATTTTTGCTTTTTCCAGGTATAAGGAAAGTACTGGTGTTTAAGGCATGCGTTAGTAATAAAAGTCAATAATTTTATTCCGATTATCGGTAGTCGTTTCAAAAAAACATTTCTTATTTGGTCTAGCCCACCTACCTTTCGTATTTGTTGGCTATCAACAATTTTTATGCTTATGCTTTCTTCATCTATTAAAGCATGTAAGGGTGTCGTTTCGAACAGAAATTATTATATCTTAAAATTTCCAATTTAATTGCTATTTTATACCTCCGGTCACAAAAGAGCAGAGCATTTATTTTAGAAAATTCAAGGCCTTCCAATTGTAATTGCAATATGAGAAAAGCACACAATAAATAGGGGAAATGTCATTTGGTACAGTAGCGACTGTGACTCTACAACTATGTTTCCCTGCTGGTCTTTACAGGCTTGAGTTCGGGGTTTGCCACCCTGGCAGGATCTTTTTACCTTTTGGTAAAACTTCCGAATATCGTTTCTGTGATGGCACCTCTCTATTTCCTCAAACGAGCGCTTCTCATAATGCTTCTTTTTCTTTTTGAGAATTCGGTGTTCTTCCCTTCTTTTCTCCTTGTAAATCTCATTATACTGATCGTAAGCAGCCCTTGTTCGTTTTTGCATCAGCATTTGTCGTGCTTTTAGTTTGGCTTTACAGCTCGGGGTGAACCTGAGGCTCAACCACCGTCCTTCTAAGGACTTCGATTTCGGGCGAGCTCTCTCTAGTTTTGCACTTTAAGTCGTCGCCGGTTGAGGTCTTCTTCCACTTGATTGCGCCACCTAAGACGAGGTCTTCACCTTCGGCGATTTCCCTGCAATGTGCTTTCGAAAACCCATCGTGTCTATGGACACGCAGGATGTAATTGAACCTGTTTCTCTGGGAATAAATGTCCTTATGGAAGCAGTTCCCAAACCTAGATCACTTTTTGTCTCACGACTTAGACCAGAAATCACGTCAGATGATGTTTTTTGTCATTTGGTTGACAAAAAGAGTATCCCCTCTGTTACGTCAATTAAATGTAATAAAATCAGTAAAAACAATAGCTTTGTTTCTTCATTTAAGTTAGTTGTTCCTCCCTCCCTCTCTAATTCTGTACTGAATAGTGATTCTTGGCCTGATGGTACACTCATTAAAGAGTTTACATTACGCAAGAAAAAAGCAGTTAGAACTGAACGGATACCTGAACCAAAAAACTAAATAGAATTACCCTCTTCTACCAAAATGTAAGAGGGCTTCGTACTAAAATTACGGATCTTTACCTTAACTCTCAAGTCTTCTCGCATGACATATTTGTCTTAACTGAAACCTGGCTCAATCCAAGTCATTTGGACACTGAGCTCTTTAGTCAGGACTTCTCAGTTTATCGTAAAGACCGTCATTACGATAAGCCAGAAGATGTGGGAGGTGGTGCATTGATTTCTGTAAGAAATATTTATATGTCGTCTCAAATCACTTTTCCTTTTTCCTTTACAATTGATGTATTATGTGTCAAAGTATCCGTACAGTTAAATAGTATATATGTCGTAAACGTCTATATTCCTCCAAAGAGTCCTGTCTCAGCTTATACTGAGCTCTCTTTAGTTTTAGATTATGTAATGGAATTGTGTTGTATGAAAAGCTATATTTTATTGTTGGGCGATTTTAATTTGCCAGAAGTGAATTGGGTCCCTTCTAAAGACGGATCCTTTCAAGTTGCATCTTTGACTTCGTCTCAGCAAGAGCTTCGTTTACTTGACAATATCATTTCCTCAGACTTACAGCAAATAAGCTGTATTAGAAATTTTATGAATCGCATGCTCGATTTAGTTTTTTCATCTGACGCAGTTAGTACTGTTGTTCTTAAATCTAAGTATGGCATTACTAACTTAGATAATCTTCACCCACCTTTAGATATTTTTCTGGATCTGAGCTCTGATTTATATGTTCGAAGTAACCCATTTGACTGTTCATATACTTTTGACTTTCGGAGAGCGAATTTCGATTTGCTTTCCGAAGAACTCATCAGAGCCGGTATATGTAATATATCAGCTTCTGACAATATCGACGTTGCAGTCAAATGCTTTTACTTGATTTTGGAAAATTGTATGAACAAAATTATTCCCCGAAAAATACTTAAAAATTCCTGCTTTAATCAGCCTTGGTATACCAAAGAACTAAAGATTCTGCGGAAGAAAAGGAACAAAGCCTGGAAAGCCTACATTAAGACTCATTCTACATCTGACCACAATGTTTATATTAGTTTTTTTGAAAACTTTAACACGCTCTCTAAAACTCTTTACTCCAACTACCTTAGACAGATGTCTTTCTCTTTAAGGGATGACACGAAAAGTTTTTGGCGATTTGTGAATTCAAAGAAAAAATCTGATGGGTACCCAGTTAACTTTATTTCTGGTGATACTCCTCTAGAGAATACTAACGATATTAAATATGTTTAAATATGTTTGTAATGCCTTCGCTAATCATTTTCGAAGCTCTTTCTGTGATACCCCCGTAGTAATCGATGAAAACTACTTTACGTATTTACGTAACTGCTCTCAAGTAAGCTTTAATAATATCCCTGTTCATAGTGACAAAATTTTAAAATATTTATCACTTCTGCAAGATGACTTTTCGTCCGGTCCGGATGGAATCCCGCCAATTCTTTTAAAGAAATGCCGTTCCATAATAGTGGTCCCACTTCACTATCTTTTTCAGCTTTCAATCAAAACAGGCGTTTTCCCAAGTCTTTGGAAAAAGTCCTTTATCACTCCGGTTTTTAAAAAGGGTGATAAGATAGAAATAAAAAACTACAGGCCTATATCCAAACTGTCTTGCATCCCCAAACTCTTTGAGCAAGTTGTTTGTGACAGCCTCTTATTCTTTACAAAAAATATTATTTGCAGGCAGCAGCATGGCTTTATGCAGAAAAGATCAACGGTAACAAACCTTCTTTCTTTTCTTCACAAATGTTCCAATGCGCTTGAAAATGGGTATGAGCTCGACTGTATTTACACTGATTTTTTCAAAGCATTTGATCAACTCTCTCATGATGTTATATTATATAAGCTTAAGGCTTTCGGATTTCCTACAATATTTATTGTATGGATATGCTCTTATCTCGAAAATAGAACGTACCAAGTAAAATTTCGTAACAGATTTTCGAATCCCTTCAATGCTCTGTCGGGTGTACCACAAGGCAGTCACCTTGGGCCTTTGCTTTTCATTGTTGCCATTAATGACGTTGTCTCGTGCATTTCGTATAGTGAAATTCTAATTTTCGCAGATGATATGAAAATTTTTAAATCCATTCAAAATACTTCTAGCTTTGGAACATGGTGTAAAAAGAATGGTCTTAGTCTCAACCCCTCGAAGTGCCAAACTATGACTTTCTCGAAAAAACGTGAACCTAGTAGAGCTATGTATTTAATGTCTGGTCATTCATTGTGTAATGTCTCAAGTTTTCGTGACCTAGGTGTTTACTTCAATATTAACCTTGAATTTAGTGAGCACATAAACTCAATTGTTAGGAAAGCAAATTCTATGCTAGGTTTCATAAAGAGGTGGTCAAAAGAATTTGATGATCCTTATGTAACACTATCTTTGTATAACTGCTACGTTCGCCCTCATCTCGAGTACGCCTCACAAGTTTGGTCTCCCCTATATGAAATTCATAAACATCGTATTGAGGCAGTACAACACAAATTTATACGTTTTGCTTTGAAGGGTCTTCCTTGGGAAGATCCATTCAATCTACCTCCTTACGAACATCGAATTCAACTTTTGCAATTACAAACCCTTAGTCAAAGACGTATCAACAATGACCTAATATTTTTCCATCAGCTTATCACTGGCTTTATTGATGCTCCCTACTTGCTCTCGTCCATAAGTTTTAACAATACACAATTACAATTCTAATTCCCTACTTATAGATTTCAATGTTAATAAAGATTGTCTAAAACAAAAATTAAAAACCAGTGCTCCACATGCATGATTTTTGTTCAATGTTTCTTAGTTTATTATGTCCATGAAAGTATTTGTAGCTTATGTTTTATTTTATTTATAGTAGTTTATTTAATTATTATTGTAATTCATGTTAGGTGTTCTATATTGTATGTCATTATTTGTTTATTTTTTTTTTATATATATATAATACATTTTCTATACGTTCTCTTTGTGCTGGTGTTGGTGTTTACTAATCTCTAACACTTGCATTTATGATGAAGAGCGTAGATAAGTACGTACAAATGAGTTTGCTCTAAACTCTGTGCGACTTAGTCTCTGAGATGCAAATAAAAAACCCATCGTAGCCTCGATGCGTACTCTTCTGGCTATGCCCATGTCGCGGTACATCTCATACAGTTCGTTGTTGTGTCTTATTCTCCACACATTGTCTTCGTATACGGGACCAAAAATTATTCAGAGAATTTTTCTTTCGAAACGACCAAGAGTTTTCTCATCAGCTTTCGATCCATGCTTCCACGCCGTAAAGTAGGACTGGGATGATCAAAGTCTTCTTTTTTTTTACACTATCAGAACAACTTATTTCAAGCTTGTGAAACAATGTATCTTTTCTTCAAGAGTTTTTTCACCCTTAAGTACTCAGAAATATGTATCACTGTCATCATTTAGCGAGGTGTTAGTTGTTAGTAAGCAAAAATTAAGTCTAACACACTCAAGACAACAGAGCTAAAAAATATTACAAAATTATTGATAAACATATACGAAAACAAATTAGATAGCTACATACTTAAAATTAATTATTAAATGTTACAATTATTAAGAGATAAGAAACATAAAAAACATAGTTAAGAGAGTGGAGCTCTGGCTCGAATTAAGGACTTTAACGTAGTTTTACTAATATGAAAATCTATTAAATTTGAATTTAGGTTCAAAACTTTTATCATACGAGTAATAGGCTCATTCATTCCATAATTAGTTATATGATGGGGACAGTGTAGTAACTCCAAGTTGCGCAGTTGGTATGAGCCTCCACGGTAGTTAAAACTTATGCATGAGAGCAAGTCAGGAGCATCAATTTGTCCTGTTATAAGCTGGTGAACTAAATCATTATTTATTTGCCGATGCGAAAGTAGTTGCATCTGCAAAAGTTGAATACGATGCTCATACGGTGGAAGGTCATAAGGATCAGTCCAAGGAAGCCCCTTGAGAGCAAATCTAATAAATCTTCGCTGTATACTTTCTATTCTTGAATTGTGGACTGCATAATAAGGAGACCATATTTGAGAAACATATTCTAGATGGGGTCGAACATGACAGTTACACAGCGAAAGAGTGACGTAGGGGTCCGTAAACTCCTAAGCCCATCTTTTAATAAAGCAAAGCATTGAATTTCCTTTACTAACAATGTAATTGATATGAGATGTAAATTCTAAATTGGAACTAAAGTAAACGCCGAGGTCCTTAATACTTGATTTGATGAGAAATCGAGTAATTATGTAAAGCCGGTGTACGTTTCTTCGAAAAAGTTATACTTTGACATTTGCTTGGATTGAGAATCAATCCATTTTTATCGCACCATGTGGCAAAATTTTCAACATCAGATTGTAAAATAAGACGATCGGCTGCGCAGTCTATTTTCTTGAAAATTTTCATATCATCCGCGAAGATCAAAATTTCGCTCGATGACAAGCTAAAAGTAACATCATTAATGGCTAGAATAAAGAGGATAGGGCTAAGGTGACTACCTTGTGGTACTCCTGAGTGCGCCTTAAAGGAGTCTGAAAGAATGCTTCTAAATTTTACCACATATGATCTATCAGTAAGGTACGATCTGATCCAATCAACCAAGGTCGAAGGAAATCCATATGCATTTAGTTTAAACAATATAATATCGTGAGATAGTTTATCGAAAGCCTTTGAAAAGTCAGTATACATACAATCTAACTCTTGCCCGCTTTCAAGCGCGTTTGAACATTTATGAAGGAAATATACAAGGTTTGTTACTGTTGATCTTTTCTGTACAAAACCATGCTGCTGCTTGCAAATTATATTTTTAATATCGAAAGTTAAGCTTTCACAAACAAGCTGTTCAAATAATTTGGGAATACACGAAAGCTTAGATATGGGTCTGTAGTTAAGGATATCTGATTTAATACCTTTTTAAAAAACAGGTGTAATAAAAGATCTTTTCCACAGTAACGGGAATCGACCAGAATCTAACGATAATGAAAACAAATAATGAAGGGGAAATGCAATTTGGGACTTACACTTTTTTAAAATTATTGGAGGGATGGCATCAGGGCCAGCAGAGTAATCATCGTTCAAAGATGAAATATTGTTAAGGACTCTTTCTAGGATAATTGGAACATTATTAAAATTAACTTTAGGACATTTACGTAGAAACTCGAAGTAACTACTATCTATTTCTATATCAACATTAGAATCAGAGAAGGAATTACAAAAATGGTGAGCAAAAGCGTTGCAAATGTCGGATGTTTTTGTCAATGTGACATTACCATATGTAAAGTTATCTGGGTATCCATCCGAATCTTTTTTTGAATTGACAAAGTTCCAGAAACTTTTTTCATCATCCCTTAATGAGTTGCCCATTCTGTGTGTGAACAGAACTTGAGTACAGAGTTTTTGATAGTGATTAAAATTCATAAAAAAAAAGATGTAAGATCAGATACAGAACGCGTCTTAATGTAAGTCCGCCAAGCACTATTTCTTTTGTTGCGAAGCTTTTTTAGTTCCTTAGTGTACCATGGGTGATTAGAGCTCACATTCTTTGAAATTTTGAGGGGTATAGCTTTGTTCATGCAGTCGTTAAGAATAAAATAAAAGTAACTAACTGCTTCGTCAATATTAGTGAAAGCTGATATGTTATTAATATTAGATCTACTTAGTTCATCAGAAAGCATTTGAAAGTTAGTCTTTCGATAGTCAAATATATATTCGAGCAGTCATATGAATTACTATAACTATGAATGTGACCGCTTACGTCAAGGAAAATGACTAGAGGAGTGGTGATAGTCATCTACATTAGTAATGCCGGAATTAGATTTAAGAACGACAGTAGTAACAGCGTCAGAGGTAAAGACTAAATCGAGATTTCGATTTAAAAAGTTTTTAATACAGCTCACTTGTTGTAAGTCAGTAGAAATTAGATAATCCAATAAGATAAGCTCTTGTTGAGAGGATGCCAAGGAAACTTTCTGAAATGAACAGTCAATTGATGGAGACCAATCTATATAAGATAGATTAAAGTCACCCAGCAGTAAAATATTTTTATCTAAAGAAGAAAGATTGTTTAAATAATCTAACACTAAAGCCACTTCATTGTTTTGACGTTTCTGTCAAATTTTGGGAAAGTCTATTTTAAAGTTACTCTAGTAAAAAGTTTGATATTTTGGAATTTAAATAGTATTTTGTTTATCAAAAGTTTGTAATTTTGGTGCTGATATCCTTATCTTACATCTTTTATAAAGACAAGTGAGTTTTAGAGCTATAAGAAGTGCAATTGTTTCTTTTTAGTCTGAGTGTAGGCACAGGCACACACATAACCTCACTACATGACCAAGAACAAAAGAAAACTTTGTGAAATATCCCCCGAAAGTTCAAACGCACATTAAAAATTACAAGCCTTTGATAAAATGTCTGAGGATTTAGTAGGATCTATGAAAAAATCAGAGCTTTATAATCTGTTTTGCGATCTATTCGACAAAAAAATTAAAGATACGGCCAGTAAAAGCGACGTTGAAGCTATAATGACTGCCAACAAACAAATTATGGAGCTGAATGTCCAATTGATATCAAAAGTAAACTTCCTAGAGAAAAAATACGAGCTTCTTGAGTGCCAGATGGAGAATATTCAGAAAAAACAAACAGAAACCAATCTCATGATAAGAATTACACCACATGAAGGGCAAGATGGTAAAAATTATGTTAAAGATATTTGCACGAGTATTATTCAGCCAACACCTTCCACTGAAAACTTAAAAATTAATGAAATAAGATCCAATAATGCAAATGTGAAAAATTTTATTGTGAAACTTGAATCAAGAGAACAAGTGATGACGGCGCTTAGATCTTCAATGACACTACGAAACACAGGTGTTACTATTTCCAAAGATCTTCCACCGGCAGTGCGACAGAAAAGAAACAAACTGCTGAAAATAAGAGGTTGTTTGAAAGAAATTAATCCGCGAATTAATGTTTTGGTTCGTGATGATAGGATGTACGTTCAAAAAAAAATGTTTCACTGGAGCTCTACTCTGGGATTATTACAAAACAACAACAATGGAATGACAGTGCTAAATGACATCTACCAGGCCGATTTGAGCAAACAGCTGTGTTTTGATCGTGAAGACCATATGACACCTAATGTCAGAAATAGGGTTGACACAAGTGCGCCATCTGCATGTTCAACGGGAAACCACGAAGGAGCAAGGACATCAACCATTTCTTATTCTTATAATATGGTTTAGGATAGAGTTGCCGTCTGTCAAAATAAAGTAAAAATAATAGAAATTAAAAAAATTAAAATATTAAGTTATAACATTGCAGGACTTAGTAATAAATCCTTATATGTTAAGTTTTATGAATTCATTAATAATTATGATATTGTGTTCATGTATGAAACATTTTTAGTAGAAGAGGATTTTAAATGTTATTTTGATCGTTTTAAGAACTTTAAATTCGTCTGGATTCCTGCTATTAAGCAAAGTACGAGAGGGCGAGCAAGTGGTGGATGTTTTTTCGGATACAAAAAAACATTGAGCAGCAGTACATATGAATTTGAAATAATAGATGAAGTTAAAATTCTGAAAATAAAGTTGGACTCAACGAAACTTATTATATTGCCAACATACATTAATTGCAATCATTGGGAAACATTATGTGCATTTCTTGAACACAACAATTACGACAATATAATGATTATCGGTGATCTTAACGCCAGAATAGGACAGAAAGAAGGGAGAGAAAATCGATTAGCAGGTAAAGTGAGAAAATCAAAAGACCATATCAAAAATTCAAGAGGAAACAAACTGTTGGAGCTTTGTGATTCACTAGGTTTTCGCATATTAAATGGCACGAGCAAATTGGACGAGAATGGAGAGTTTACTTTTGTAGGTCAACAGGGTTGTTCAGTGGTGGACTATTGTTTGATTAGAGGTGAATGGATTTCCTTAATGACAGCATTCAACGTCGTGGCACAACAATATTCTGACCATCTTTCAATTGTAGCAGAATTTGAAACTGTGCCATCAGAGTGCAACGAAACGAGAATCCTGCAAGCTCCTACTAAGCTACAGTGGAAAGAAAATAAAGCAAGCGAATACAGAAATAACCTTGAAAATAATATGAACACAGATATACAGATGACCTTGAGTGACATTGAATATATAATAAAAAGATCATCTCCTTATAATATGCAGACTCAAAGTAAAACTCTAGCGTATAAAGAAAAATGGTTCGACAAAGAATGCGAAACAGCAAGGAACAAATCTTTTGGATGGCTCAAAGCATTTCGGAAAATTGGTAGTATGGCTTTCAAACATCTCTATATTCAAGCGAATTCTTCATTTAAAAGAATTTGCAAAGAAAAACGAAGAAAATATATTGAAGATGAAGCTCTTAATCTAACATGCTGCAAAGATACAAAACAATTCTGGTTAGCGATCAATAAGTTCAATGGCAAAAAACCAAAAATCGGAATCCATCTAAATGCAAGAATACTGACCGATCATTTTCGAGACCTTTTGAACCCAACATTAAACCAACTACCTATGCATTATGCAACACCATGGCATACCAATGAAATATTGGACGCGCCGATCACACAGGCAGAAGTTTCGATGGCCTTGAAAAATCTTAAAGACGGAAAGGCAGCTGGAGCAGATAGTATACCTGTAGAGTTTTTTAAGTACGCAACTGAAGAACTTATTCTTAAGACAACCACCGTATTTAACCAAATTTTGGAAACAGGTGATATTCCAAAAAATTTTAAGGAAGCTATTATATTTCCTATACACAAAAAAGGTAATATATCTGACCCATCAAATTATCGAGGAATATCCTTCCTTAACTCATCGTATAAAATATTTACAAAGATATTAAATAATAGAATTGGACAGTGGATAAAAAGCCAAAAACTAATTAATGAGTTCCAAGCTGGATTTCGTAATGGTTATTCAACCGTTGATAACATATTTGTGCTGCAAAACATCGCTGGTACTTTTATAGAACAAAAGAAGAAATTATACAGCTTTTTCGTTGATTTCAAATCAGCCTTTGATACCATCGACCGAAAGACTTTTGTACGAATGTACAATGATTATTTAAAAATGTAAATAAGAAAATGTTAAACTTAAATTAGTTAATCAAACACTACTAAGGATACAATCCACAATATATAAATGTCAAATCAATGTAAATAAAACATAGAATTTGTTCTTCTTTTGACCTCTGGTTTATATATATAAGATAAAAATACAACCGAATTATAACGATTTGCAAGTGGACGTGTTTTCCTTTTTCTTAAGAAAGTTTTTAAAAGTTATATTTTTTTTCCCTAGTTTTTTTAGAACAAATAAAACCTAGTCAGAACATTCTGGTCCTTCGAGCCGGTTCCAGCTACACTGAAAAAAGATTGCGATGATCGAGACGCTTCGAATACCACGCTGGACTCAGACAAGCAAAACCAACAAGGACATCGAATTACATGGATTCTGTGATGCGTCTATGAAGGCATACGGTGCCGTAGTATACGTTCGTGTACTTGACAGCGATGGGAATATCCATGTTAATTTGCTCCTGGCAAAGACGAAGGTAGCTCCAAGTCAGCGTACGATCACGCTTCCACGTTTGGAACTTTGCGGAGCAGTAGTTTTAGCGCAATTGATGCAGTATACGAAGGACGTTTTGGCTGTTCCCGAAATCAAGATGTTTACTTGGACCGACTCAACCATCGCGCTCGCGTGGATACGAGCCACTCCCGCTAAATGGACTACGTTCGTTGCCAACAGAGTATCCGAAATTCAGCGGCTAGTGGGGATCGATTGCTGGGGACATGTCGCAACGCTTCATAACCCAGCCGATCTGGCGTCTAGAGGAGTGTATCCAGCAGAACTGACGTCATTGGAGACTTGGTGGATTGGTCCTGATTTTTTACGCAGTCAATGGGCATTCGATGTTCCGCATCAACCTGTTGACATCGAAACTGACGAGGAACGACGTACGGTTAAGGTACTAAACGCTCAAGTCAGTCAGGATGATCGCATACTTCAAACCATCTGCGACTGTTCGAATTTGTTGAAGGTGATTCGAGTTATCGCCACATGTTGTCGTTTCGCAACAAAATGTCGACGAAAAGCAATTTCTGATGGCCCATTTACTCCAAACGAACTGGAAGCAGCGCGTATCATCGCCGTAAAGGCCGCACAGAAAGAGATGTTCAAAGCAGAACTTCAACAGATTTTGGAAACCTCGAAAATACCTAAGTCACTCAAAACGTTGAACGCATTCGTTGATGCTGAAGGACTTTTGAGAGTTGGAGGACGCTTGGAGAATTCTCTCCTCCCCTACGACGCGCAACATCCGATACTACTTCGAAATAGTCACCATTTTACGAACCTGGTTGTCAGAGATGCCCATAAGAGCACTTTACATGGCGGCATCCAACAGATGATCAACTACATCCGCCAAAAAGCGAAGCGTGAAGTATCAGCTTCATAGATGCACTTCTTGCTACCGGCAAAAGGCATCGGAAATGCAGCAGTTGATGGCGAATCTACCTGCACCTAGAGTCCAGATGTCACGACCGTTCAGTCATACTGGAGTCGACTACGCAGGACCCATCGAAATAAAAAGCTGGAAAGCTCGCGGAGCTAAAATACTAAAGGGGTATTTCGCGGTATTTATCTGTTTGGCAACAAAGGCCATTCACTTGGAAGCAGTGTCTGACCTGACAACCAAGGCATTTCTAGCAGCATTTCGACGGTTTACGGCCAGGAGAGGTAGCTGCAAACAAATCTACAGCGATTGTGGAACAAATTTCGTCGGCGCTAATATTAGCCAAAATGTTGAAGGACGCGAAGCACGATTGGAAGGAGATTGCCGAAAACCTTGCAAATCATGGTACAAATTGGCACTTTATTCCCCCAGCTTCTCCACACTTTGGTGGATTATGGGAAGCGGGAGTGAAATCGGTGAAATACCATTTGAAGCGAGTTGTTGGAACCGAAAGGCTGACTTTTGAGGAGCTCACAACGCTTCTAACTCAGGTAGAAGCGTGCTTGAATTCGAGACCCTTATGCCCGCTCTCCGACAGCTTAGATGATTTGGATGCGCTAACACCTGCGCATTTTCTCGTAGGCGAATCTTTGCATGCTGTGCCACAAGGCGAACTCAACAACGACATCACGTATATCGACCGATGGAGAAAAGTACAAGCGCTGGCGGAAGGATTTTGGAAAAGGTGGAGTTCCGAATACCTTGCACGGTTGCAGCAACGTCCGAAATGGACTCAAGTTCAAGAAGCTCCCAAAATAGGAGACCTAGTCTTGCTCAAGGATGAGCGACTCGCACCGACTTATTGGAGTCTTGCCCGAATCGAGGACACTCACGCGGGAACGGATGGTCTAATACGCGTCGTCACCGTGAAGACACAAAACGGAAATCTAAAACGACCTATCGCGAAAATCTGTTATTTACCGTCCAACAAACACCACGAACAATCGGCGTTGGTATGAAAAATTAATTCCTAAAACATAAGCTATGGTTACCGAAACATCGACAACAAAAAAAAAGTATGCTGTTTTCAAAACACACGAAACTTGAAATCAACACATTTTCATTCAAATCACCACTCTACACAACAATCAACCCATCTGTACAAAACAAAAGTTAAAACACATCATCGTTCAAAAAACACCAATCAACACATCTTTAAAACCATCTGCAAAGCTGTTTAAAACAACATCAATCAACTCATCTTTAAAAATTCGCAAGCTGTTCAAACCACCTGGAAGGCTGAAGAAGAAGAATAAATCAAACAAGAACTTTTTAGAAATCATCTTTATTTAAAGCTATAACAATTTACAAAAGTTGCATGAAAGGCAATCAATGCACTTCATCTTTAACGCTGTGCTGCTACAACGCACACACAAACTCAAACTTAAAATCTAAAAGGAACTCAAACAACTTATTCTAAATCACTTAATCTACAACACAAATAAAACACATTATTTTTAAAAATCTTTGCAAGAGAATATCGAATTCCCGTCGGCAAAACAAAACAAAACAAAAAAAAAATAAAAAAATCGTCGTCGACAAGTAACATTTTTACTTAAGTTATTTGTGCACTGCAACACTGCATACGCAGTATTAATTAATAATAAACCGCTGAAGCAATGCACAAATTTATTAAAATAACAAATTATAGGCAAATGCAAATGCAACTGCCATTTTAAAAACAAAAAAAAAGAACACGATCCACATTAAATAGAAAAATAGAAAACACGAAATGTCAAATGCCGTCGGCAAATGCATTTGACCATCTTGCACTAAGATCTGATTAACTTATAAGGATCACAATTATACAGTCCACTGAATTAAAGCACTCATAATTTTCAATAATTTAAACACTCCTAGAACTTAATAAAACTTACAAAATTCGCGAAAAATTTTCGAATCAGAATCAGAATCGCGAGTTGTTTACAAAAAAAAAAAATGTAAACAAGAATTTCTAGTCGAAAATCGAACCTCTCCGACTAGAAAAGGATGGCACTTGGTCATGACAAAATGCCTTTGCCATTGTACACACACACACATATATATATATACCCAGCTATTGAAATAAAATAACATACGCGCGAACCCCGAACTCCGCGAATTAAATTGTAAAATATGCACACGTACACACACACAAACATATATGCACGCTACCCAAAATCGAAATTAAAATTTTAATAAATTGAACATTCACGATGTCAAACGAACAAAACAGAAATATATTACAAACACACAACATTCTAATAAAACATAATATTAAATGAAATATCAAAAGGAAATTAAAACAATAAAAGGGGCACTCATCTTCAAACATGTTGGTATCCACACATAAGTATATATCACCCATCGGCCATCACCAAGATGAAAGTTGCGGGAAATTCGACGCAACATCTTCAATTAGAATCACACAACACAATTTAATCAATTTCACTAAACACAATTTAAAATAACACTCATCTTAATAAAATCACGATTAAAATTATTAAAGAACGCATGCCGGCACCATGCTTCTTCTTCACTTCACACCCTCAACTGTTCAACAATTGAAAAAAAATATATGGAACAATGATAATGAACCACAACCACCACCGGTTGCCGAATATTAATGAACAGTATTGCTGATGAATAGTATTGCTGTACTATACTTACTACAAGCAACAAGTAATTCTCATTCAAGCGTGAATGAGATCACATTCGTTTGTACTCACTGTGTGTATTGTATTAGTCTCATAAGTATGGTATGGTTACTTGGGCATTTCACTGGTGTATATGGGATTATGTTGTTTATAATGCACTAATACTGTTCTATATTTACATGTCAAACTTGGTGGTCCCACTATCGTGGAACATATTGGAATCGACCTCAATGCTGAACCACAGAGAAGATAAATGTAGTATACCTTGTGGCTGAAATTAATGGAAACAGTGATGCCATACTACTATATATTTCTGCGACACCAAATTTTTACCATTCACCATTCCGAGGCGGGAGAATGTACGAATGTACTTTGACTTTATTTTTCAAGCTATACAATACAGGTTTAAGCCATAAACTTGGAAAAGTGCTGGAAAACATATACAAAGAAACCCAATCAGCTGTGTGGACCGGAGAAAATAGGTTGGAATGGTTTGAAACAACAATGGGAGTACGACAAGGGTGCACCTTGAGTCCGAATTTATTTGCTCTATTTTTCAATGATCTCATTGATTTTTTACCTGGGGGAATACAAATTGCTGGTACATTGATAAAGGCTATGCTTTTCGCTGACGATGTGGTTATTTTCGCGTATTCACCGGAAACGTTACAGCTGATGATAAATCGTCTTCATTCATATTGCCAGCTATGGAATCTAACAGTCAACCTCGCCAAATCCAAAGTAATGATTTTTAAAAAAGGATGCGGAAGAACCTGCCGAAGCGAAAAGTGGTATTTCAACGGAGAACCTATTGAATTAGTAAACAAATACAAATATTTGGGAATGACGATCACAAGTAATCTGAACATGGAACCCCACCTAAAAGAAAAGCTGGTGAAAGCGAAAAGCGCTATAAGCGCAACTTGGAAAAAATGTTTTTCTAACAAACTGGTTCACCATAGTGTAAAACACAAAGTGTTTAGCGCGGTAGCGGAGTCGATCATGATGTATGCGGCACAATCATGGGGATACCACCAATTCGAAACTGTGGAAAAACTGCAGAGGTACTATATCAAGAGATGTTTTGGTTTACCTAGCACAACGCCAAATTATATGATAAATATTGAAACGGGGCTATCTCCATTATTCATTAGAACGTTAAAACTCCACGTTGACTTCGTCATAAAAGTTCTAGAGATGTCGGAGGAAAGGCTGCCTAAGATAATTGCGAGGAGGGCTATCGAAAATAAAAGCTTATGGTTCAAAAAGTTGGAAGATCTTGCCAACTATTGTGGAATGGAGCTAAATTTCGTGACGAAAGATGAAGGATATTTGAAAGGAGTTCTCTACGATCTTGTTGCGAAGGTGGACGAGAAATATAGAAAAGACTGTATTGACAGGGCAACTTCATCAGTGCATAGAAGTGTTTATAGCATTTTGAATCATAATTTGTGTGAGGAAAACTACTTCAAAAATGATAACAGCCAAGAACTAATATCCTCGATATTCAAAATGAGAGGTGAGCTTGTTACTCTTAATTATATACCACATCGTCCTGATCTACAAATATACTGCAACCTATGTAACCTCGGAGAGCGTGAAGATATTATTCACTTCATTGGAAAATGTCCTGTTCTCAAGGAAATAAGAAGAGACTGTCTGGGCAGCGATGAAAAAAGCGCAACAGAAGTTATAGCACTACTTAACGGTGGAAATGATATTCATCAACTGTTTAAATTCTATAAAACAGCCATTATGTACAGAAAAAGAATTGTAAACGAGGAGTTCTAGATTATTTTAAGCAGCTAGTTAAATACGTAGTTAATACCTTCTAAAAAATTCATTGAATATTATATGTAACCAATATATCTAGTATTTATTAAATCTATTTAATACTTTAAACTAATTTTGTATACTAAAATGTCAATCAGACAGACGGCAAAGCCATGTTAAACTGATTTTGTAAAGAATTATGTAAGATATACCAAACAAAAGAATTAATAAATCAATCTATCTATCTATCTATCTATCTATCTATCTATCTATCTATCTATCATTGTAGGCAGGGGCAGAACTTTTTGGGGGAATGTATGTGCCAATTACATAGACTGTCTTAGACTCAAAGGTAACTTCAATGCAAATTAGATCTATTGTTAAAATAAAAGGAAAAGTGATATTAGATGACAAAAAGCTATTGCGACAAGCTATGAGAACACCCCCTCCTACGTCTGCGTCTACATGAGAAAGGCGGTCCTTTCTAAATACTTGAAATTCTGAGTTAAAAAGTTCTGTATCCAGAATGCCTGAATGAAGCCAGGTTTCTGTAAGAACAAAAATATCATGGGCAAAAGCTTGAGAAAAAAAAAAAAATAGTAGTTATTATTAGTAGGACCAATACAGCTCCTAAGACATAAACGTTTTTCAGAAGAGTGAGTATCTTGCTTTTTCTTTTTAGACTTATTAGGTTTAGAAATATTTGAAGTAGATTGCACTAATATGTCAATTGTTTTTGGTGAAACATGAGGAAGAAGAGTATACGGCTCTTCCAAATCATCAGTTGAGGTAGATATGTCTATATGCCTATGGAAGCAAACTCCGACATGAGAGAAAAAGCCAAGTCTGTTTGTGCTGGTTTGTTGGGAACACAGAACTCAACTTCCATGATTGAGCATGCTCATTCGGTTACTCCCGCAAACAGTCGCACAGCAATGATAGTTAATTTCAATTTATTTATTTCAAATCGCTTACAAAGTAGGACAGAAGTCTTATAATTTGTTGAAAGCCTTTAAATTATAGTTGTTAAACTTACCTCGCGAAGCAATAATATGCATAATAACAGTTATGCTTACTGGCATAGTAGGTAAAGGTGAGGGAACTACATGTTGGTATAACATCCCTCCGCCGTTGGGAAGTTCAAGCCAGGTCTCCAGAAATAGGTTTGTCTTCTTTATTCAATATAATGTTAAATTTATTCTAAAATAAGAGATTAAATAACAATGTCTATTCGCTATTAACTCAAATCAAATAATATTAAACTAGAAACTTAAACACACAGACAAGACATTACACATATGTTCATTTATAGTAAGTAATGCATAATAATATTTTGCGTAGTTAATATTTTTTTTTTTTTTTGTTTAGCTATGTATATTGGTTCGAAATCTTATACAATATATATTGGTTTAAATATAACACTCAAAAGTATGCATTTGCTTAAAGTTTACATAAAATGTCATATTCACATGTTTTAAAATGTCATATTCACATGTTTATTTTTATTCACCTTTTTTTTTTGTTCAGAACATGATATTTGCTTGCTTTGTAGCAAGTATATGCATTATGTGTACATACTAATCATTAACAAAATAATTACATATTTATAGATCTAGTTTTTTTTTTTTTACATTAAATGTTTCTTGGATTTATTTATATGCGTTCATAGTTTGTGTTGCTTGTCAGATCTTAAGGAAATTATTAACTTATGGGGCTTTGTTTTTCGGTAGTATTTACGTTAAATTACATTTAAAAGTTGATATAATTCTACGATCCTAAATTAAATAACTGTTTTTTGAAAAGAATATTTTATTATTTTTTTTTTTTTTTTCTTACACCCGAGCAGAGGTGACTCCGTAGACTGTTGAACGTTCGTTGACGGTCTGTACTGGTGGTGGTGGTGGTCGTGTTACAGGCGCTCTTTTGGTGACTCGTTTTGGCTCGTCATCGCTGATTTGTGACAATGGCAAACGTTGATCCATGCATATGACTGTATTGGTTGCTGTTGGTTTCGGATTCTTCCTTCTCCTGCAAACTGCCACAAACACGATGATTGCAACGGCTATCACTCCCAGGGTAGATAACGAAAATAGCGAATATCTGTGGAATGATATTTCCCATGCCATGTTCCTCGTATTTCTTGTGGTTTCCAAGTTTGCGAGGTTTTGATGCAATTCTTGAAGGGAACGCTTACCATCCAAAATATCGCTGACTATTTGCTTGTGATCTCCCACTCTGAAATTCCATGGTTTCGACGTTGTTGGTTGGTCTTTGACTCGAATTGGGTCTCTTAGGTCCTCCAATAGCTGTGAGTGGTTAACCAATGGCTGCTTGTATTCCGCAAGTGTTGCAAAATTTCGTTGGTAGGAGAATTTCCTTGGTGTTGGCATCGCAAGGTTGCTGAAGTTTGAATATTCCCAACCCCTCTAGAATTGCCTGCTCACGAATCCCACCGCACATTAGGTTCAGTATCAATGGCTTCCTACAACTGAAAAACCAGTGGTTAGGTGCTGACATTTTAAGTAGGACGCCATCGTTTGCTGGCACTGACACATATTTGCAACTAGTTTCAGATGTAACAGCATGTTGCAAAAGTTCAACCAGACAATGCTTAGATCCAGATGTTAACAGCGGTGCATAAAAACTGCAAATGGCGACCGTCGAGTTTGCCTTTGTCTCATGTACCAACACGCACTTCTCGAAATCGTCATGACTTAGTATTCCAAATAGTGCGTGGTTTTCGGATTCAGCGATGTACTCGAATCTGCTGTCGATGACTAAATACCAATCCTTATTGTATACTGCTGGCATTGGGTATACCTTATGTAACTCATAACGACAGTTTTCCGGCAGTGGTATGATGATTTTTATAAAGTAACTGCCTCGGTTTGGAAAAACTGACGTTTCTGCGGCTTGATGGAGTAATGTAAAGTCTCCAAATACGTCTTCACTTCTTACACCTGCTGCCTGCAAGGTCTTAGTTAAATTGCTTGCATTTAAGATAAAAGGATGCAGCCTGTTTTTGTAGAGATCATCTATAATAGATAGCTCAATGAACTGACGATGTTGCAATTCTATCATTTTTGCCGTAATGAGTGCAACCAGTTCGTTGATATCCAACTTCATTTGCATTGTGTTGATTTCGTTATTTAGCTTGCTCAGACTTTTCCCAATTGCATTGGACAATCCTTCTGTTTCTGCCGCTATGTTTTCGATTTCGGCTGTCATCTGCGTAATAGGCTTAGAAAGTTTTTCATAGTTCGAGGACACAACCGAAACTTGATTTTTCATAACTTGGATGGTCTCATCTTCATCTTTCTTTAAAATCTGAAGCCGGCTATACACTTTCTGTGAGTCTTCACTGTCCATAGTGCCAAAGGCCCATTTTGAGAACTGTCCAATGAAGTCCAGAGCTCGTTTTTGGCGGTTAGAGGGGAGTTGAAAAATGGCGTTTAAACGTTGGCCATCTTGCCTCAGCATGTCAAGATTGAGCTCCAGCTGTTCCAACCTCCGCGCGCAACGCTCCTGGTATTGGTTGTCAGGAACATGTTGACAGATTTTTCCAACTTTTTAATGCAGTCCTCCGTCACTGCCACTACGGTCGGATACTCCAACGGTGTAAGCTTTGTCAATACAGTCCACGTGTCCTTGTAAAAAACTGCACGCCCCACTGTTTCGAAAAAGACCGGTGACTCCCGAAGACGTTCAATTTCGTATGGTGGTCTACTCAAGTCTACCCCTATAGCTACCAATGAAATTATTATAAATATATACATTTTAAATGTTTCCTTCCTTTTACCCCTTTTTTTTTTAATTTATAAGAAATATAAAACTTAATTTTGCTTACAGGTATAAAATTTGAATTTAATTTAACAAACGTAATTTTGTATTCGTACAATATTTTTTTCTTTTTTTTCTTTTTTCAGCTTCTTTTGGTGACCCCTTGTTTTCAAATTCTGGAAAGACAAAAAGAATTAGTGAGATTATACGGATTGATGATAATAATTTCCCATTAAAATTAGATCATAGTCGATGGAATGCTTTCAGCTGGTTGTTGTGAACCCGCTTCGTTTTTCTACCCATTTTAATGGTTGTGTTGACGTCACCTCTAACTGAAACTACCTCATAGGGTCCTAACCAAATTTGTGAAAACTTGTTTTTTCGAACAGGATTTCTAAGCAACACCTTTTGCCCTGTTGTAAAGGACGTGGGATTAACCTTTCGGTCATACTGCTTTTTCGATGCTATTTTGGCTTTTTCTAGATTGTTTCTGGCTATCTCATGTGACCTTTGGAGTTGAAACCTTAGCTGTTGCGGATAGTCTTCGATATTATATAATGGAGTAGTTTTACCTTTTAGATTTGTAGGCATAACAAAATCGAGGCCAAACAAACTGTGAAGTGGTGTCAGTTTGGTGGATATATGCTGAGTATTATTATGGACATGCATAGCCTGCCTAAGCCATTGATCCCAATTTTGGCTGTCATTATCAACAAAACTCCTTAGATATTCCGCTAAGGGTCTGTGACTTCGCTCTAGTGAACCATTGGCCTGTGGATGGTAGACAGTTATATGGATTTTCTTAACTTTCAAAAGTTTACATGTTTCAGAAAACAGTTTTGAAGTAAAATTAGATCCATTATCCGTTATGAGCTTTTTCGGTATGAGAAAACGTGTTATGATTTCCTCATAAAAGGCTCTAGCCACAGTGGCTGCCTCAGCATCCGGAATTGCTACACAAGCCATGTACTTAGTCAAGTCGTCTTGGAACGTTAAAATATATCTGTTTCCTGAATGCGTTAGTGGAAGGGGCCCTACCATGTCCATATATAGTTTTTCGAAAGGGGAGCATAGAGTATCCGTTAATTCCATTGGCATTTTTGTTAAATTTCCAGATTTATTCTTTTGGCATTTTTCACAGTTCCTTATATAACTTGTGATGTCTTTGTGCATGTTCTTCCATCGAAACTGACAGCGAATGCGCGCAAACGTCTTTGATGTTCCCTGATGTCCACCAAGTGGGGAATCATGGAAATCACGAAGAACTGTTAAAATATCAGCAGGATCCGTTAACGTGACAAACCTTTTGTTTGAATGAATGAATGAATGAATGAATGAAAATTGGGGTTTTGTATTGTACCTCGACCTGTTTAGATCTATTGTACCCCCTACTTCTTAAGTGGTATTCCTTAATTAAAGTACTTCATCCAGATTAGTTCCTTTGATGAAACTTAGTATCTGGGTTACGCTTAGGAGTTTTAGCTCCCTCTCTCTACATAGTAGGATCCTAGGTACTTCTTTCTTTGGTGTATTAGAGCTTCGCAGTCACCTAGGAGGTGGTCAGGAGAATCTTCCTCTTCGTTGCAATACCTGCATTGGTCGTCGCTCTCTATGCCTAGTACTTTTAGGTGTTTTCTTAGTCTGCAGTGTCCGGTTAAAAATCCGGCTAGCATTCTTACATTGTTTCTATTAAGTTTTATTACGTCTTTGTAACGTTTTTTGTTGAAGGTGCCAAGTAGAAGTTTGGCTTGGCGCATCTTAGGGAGGTCATTCCAGTGCTTAGCTCTGTTGTCTTCCTCCAACTTTTTGATTTCATTCTTAATGTGGCTTTCTGTTATTCCACAGAAAGGTTCCGGTCCAATGAGTGGTAATCCGGCTCCTGTCTTTGCCAGTTCGTCTGCCTGTTCATTGCCTATGATTCCTACGTGTCCTGGTACCCAGTAGGTTGTAACTTTGTTATTACTGCCCAGTTTGTTCAATTTGTCAACGCATTCGCTGACAAGTTTTGAGGAGATTGTGTAGGATCGTAGGGCCTTAATTGCAGCTTGACTGTCCGTCATTATTGCAATATGTTTGTTATTATATTTCCTGTCAATGTTTACTTCCGCGCATTTGCCTATTGCATAGACTTCTGCTTGGAATATACTTGACATTCTTCCCATAGGTACTGAAATTTTTGTTCTTGGCCCAAAAATTCCTGCTCCAGTTCCCTCAGTTGTTCTTGAGCCGTCTGTATACCATTTTATTGCATGGGTCTTCATTGAGTAGGTCTCTTTTTCACCTTGCCATGCCTTTTTGTTACTTAGCTCGACGCTGAAGAGTTTATCGAATTTGAATTCCTTGGTCTTGCTATCCCGAGGGAAGTCAATGAGTGCTAACTCTTTCGATATTATGCTCTTTTCGCTAGATTTCAGGACACACTCTGTCTCTTTGGCAAATCTAGCTAACGTTGCATTTGAGATGCTTCTTATTACCAGGTGCAAAGGTGTCAGATTTAGCAATACTTCCAGAGCCGCAGTTGGACAGCTTCTCATTGCTCCTGAGAAAGTTAAAGTTAACAGTTAAAACAACAGCAGTCAATATAAAAAAGATGAAAAATAACGATAAATGTCTATGATTAAGTGGTAATATTTCGGTGAATATGAAACGCAGAAAGTTTTCTGATATAGCATTTTAAAGAAAATTTTATTTACTTCCTTTTTTATAAAGCATTGCCTATACCTATCAGCAACCAGAAAGAAATGCCATTAAAAAAAACTGACAAAACTAAAAACTGCAAGAAATTTACTTTTTTTTGTCGGGAATTTTACTAATTTGGATAAAAAATTTTTATTTATAATTTTTAGAAAGATACATTTCGATGGGAAAATTTGCTCTCTACAAAAAACGTCCTTGGAATTGCATGAAAATTTTGCTTCGTTCTCGAGATATATTGAAAAAATGAATGAAGATGGTTTAGAACCCATATCTCCGATTCGCACCCTCTAATTTAATAGGACTTTGGTTTTTTTCTCTAAAATTAACCCATTAATCGATTCATGCAATAAAAGTTCATTCAATGTCGAGTACCTTAAGAAATGACATAATCAATAGACTATAATTGTTTCTATCTTAATTTAATTTTCAGCGTCTTACGGAGGGTTATTGACCGAATAAACGTCTTACACTTGAAATGTGTGTTTGTTTTTATGTCATCTTAGTTGTGTGTAAATATCAGCCTTGGTAAAATGAGGTAAATGGGGTCATTTTTTTTACATATATACGAGCGTCTTACAGCATGTCATGGACAGCTAAAACGTCTTACAATGCTATTTTCGTGTATATATTGAATCAATGAAGAATATATTAAAAGATGAGCCTTGGTAAAATGAGGTAAATGGGGACTTATTTTTTACAACTTCAAGCCCTAACCTTAAGGCCTCATGGACCGAGCCGGAGTGTAAGACGGGCACTTTTATACTTGTCGGGCCTAAATCCTTCTATGAGTAAAGTTTGAGCCTTGGTAAAATGAGGTAAGCAAATCGGTCGTTAGCTCTTGGTCTATATTGGGATCCTACTGAGTGCATCCGCATTACAGTTTGTTTTGCCTGCCTTATACATTATCTTATAATCATATTCCGACAGCTTATGATGGAACCTAACTAGTCTTGTTGTTGGGTCCTTAACGTTAAAAACACCAATCAGAGGGCGATGATCCGTATAGATAGTAAAATTACGACCAAGGAGGTATGTTCGGAAATGCTTACAGGCCCAAACTATGGCAAGCAATTCTTTTTCTATGGTTGAGTAATTTTTTTCGGCCTTATTCAAAGATCGACTAGCAAAAGCTATAGGTTTATCTTCACCAACTTTGCCTTGAGACAACACGGCTCCCAAAGCTTCGTTACTCGCATCGGTTGTCAAGATAAACGGCAACGAAAAATCTGGATATATCAGTATAGGTGGTGAGGAAATAGCTTTTTTAAGAAATCTAAATGATTTTTCGCAATCTGGGGACCATTGGAACACCTCCCCTTTTCTCGATAGCTTCGTGATTGGAGCGGCTATTTGAGAGAAATTGGGTATGAACTTTCTATAGTAGTTCGCAAGCCCCAAAAATGATTGTACCTGCTTTACTGTCTTTGGGGTGGGAAAATTGGAGACACATTGAATTTTTGATGGGTCTGGAGTAGATCCGTTTTCAGAGCACACGTGCCCTAAATACGTTACTTCACGGCGAAGAAAATTACATTTTTCAATATTTAACTTCAGGTTGTGTTGCCTTAACTTATCCAAAACCTTTGCAAGCTTTTCGTTGTGTTGTTCAAGATTTTTGCCATACACGACAATATCATCCAAATAAACAAAACAATCAATGCCATGCAAACCAGTCAGGATGTGATTCATGATCCTTTGGAAGGTTGCTGGGGCACCGGTTAGCCCAAACGGCATTCTATTGAATTCGTAATGCCCTTTGCTAGTGCTAAACGCGGTTTTCGCCTTGTCAGCCGGATCGATCATTACCTGGTGGTAGCCACTTGCCAAATCCAATGTGGTAAAAAATTGGCAGTGTCCCAATTGGTCAAGAATTTCTTCGATTCTTGGTAAGGGAAAAGCATCTTTTATCGTTATTTCGTTTAGTTTTCTGAAATCCACAACGACCCTCCACCTTTTCTGACCTTCAATGGATTTCTTAGGTACAATAAGCAATGGTGAATTCCATGGAGATTTACTTTCCGAAATTATGTTTTGATCAAGCATCTCTTGTACTTGTCTTTCAATTTCTTTCTTATGAATCTCCGGAGTTCGATATTGTTTAGTATTAATCGGTCCTTGGTCAGATTTAGTGGGTATACTGTGTGCTAAGACAGGTGTGAAGCTTAAGTTATCACCCTTCAGTAAGAAAACGTCATTATATTTGGAGCATAGCTTTTCTACTGACTCCTTCTCTTCCCTATTCAGGTTTTCATCTAACCTTAAGGCACTAATCAGAGTACTGACCCGTTCACTAAGCTGTTGTCTTGGAAAATTAGCCAATATTCTGTTTTCCGCACTTTGGTTAATAATTTTAAAGTTTTTGAAATTCGAATGCTTTGGAACAAAATTTCCGTCCAAACAGTAGTCTTGTGTGGTACAATTCATTATAGGAACATGGACGTAGCTATTGTTTGCTTTTACTATTACATTTCCCAAGTAGATTCCGCAATCAATCTCTTGCGAATGTATTACCAGTTCATTTGATTTTGAGTTGGGAATATAAAGCTTAACAGCTGTTTGTGTCCGAGCTCCTATTTTGAACTTCTCTTGTGTTTCCTGTATTGAAGATATTTTAGAAGGTAAACACTTTAGAGGTAATTCGATTATAACTTCCCTTTTCCCATTAAATAATGTTATTCTTTTTGACACAGCGTCGATGATTGTTTGATTCCATAGGATATCACGTCCTAGGATACCGTCAGCAGGTATTTCATCTAAACCATCGACAACGTTCCACTTAGTACAGAACTTATTGTTGGGGAATGATAAGGAAGTTTTGATTGTACCTTTTGTTGAGCCTATACCACCAAAAACGCCACCCAATTGCTTAGTGTCGCGGATGTTGATATTGCACGCATTGTTTAAAGAACTTCGTTTTAGCAAACTCGAGTCTGCTCCCGTGTCGACAAGTACCAAAATCTTTCCGGATTTGGCCAACGACATCGGCAATTCCACAAACACGTCATGCTTACGATTGTTTTTGTATGTGTACAATATCTTTCCGTCTTTATGTTTACTGCCCAACTCAATTAATTTTGCAAAGAGAGTATAAAAATATGAACTTAATTTGTGCACCGCAAAGACAGTCCATTTCTTAAGCTTAAAGCACTCATTCAAAAACAAACAAAAATGTAACCAGAGATCGGTTTGACCTAGGCTAACTTTATTTCTGTGTACCTCATTTTTTCTCTGTTTTGTTTTACAGACTGACTGAAAAGTGAAGAAATTTGACTCCCGGTCATTTACATTTAGGCAACTCTTCACTTTTCGTTGCTGTTTGTTGGTTGAGGCCAGCGATGGCTTTGTTTTGTGTTTTTTTTTATTTTTCGATGCAGTTTCATTTTCTGTTTTTAATGTTTCGTTGCTGGTGGTTGTGAATTTGTTGGGGGCTGGGAATTTGTTTTAATTTCTGAAGACAGTAAATTTTTCGGGGTGCAGCCATTTCCCCGACTGTTCCTTCAAGTAGTTTTTCTTTGAGAAACAGTCGTCCTCCACATGACCCAGTCTGGAGCACCACTTACACTTCACTTTGGTCTTCTGAGTAGTGCGCGTCACAGTAAAGACACTAGATTTTGGGCAAACATCTCTACTGTGCCCATAAGAGGTACAAGCCTCACAATAGGGCTTGCTCTTCCTCAGTCGGCATTCTGCGTAAGTGTGGTTTGACTTGTTACAAAATCCGCATTTTATCTGAGGATGTCTTAATTTAAGAAACTGATAATAAAATCAATCTAATCTAATCTAATCTCTAATCTGAGGATGTCGTCTGGTATCTTGTTCATTTGCTTGTGGAGGCAGAAAATGTGAACTACTGTTCACAGAAGGCATGGAGTGTAAATTGTTGTTAACACCGTAAGCATTGGAGGGATTGTGATTGAAATGGTCATTCATGTAAGTGTGATTATATGGGCTAACAAGATGTATGGATGGAGGGTCGAATATCTGTTGAGGTGGGTACTGTGTATGAGGTGATGTTTGATGGTAATGATGATTGACGTTTTGCAAATACGTTGGCGAGGAAACAGAAGGCGCTAACAAAAGATACGCTTCTTGGGCCGTTTCAGCAAGTTTTTGTATGTCCGTGTCTGATGTCGTCAGCATGTGTTGGCGTAAACCGGGGTCATTGAGACCTCTCTTATGCCACAACAGCAGAGCTCCTCAGTTCCCTTTTTAAACCCTCGGATTCCGTGGAGGAATATCTGGAGTTAATTATTTCATTAGCCTTTGTCTGTAGGCACAGAAGCCGCCTTGCAAAAGACTGTATGTCTTCTGTGGAAAGTTGATGGGTCTGTTTCATTTCCATCAGTACGGCATCCAATGTCGTGATTGGCAAGTAGGCACTTTTAATAATCAACTCCAGGTCCTTAAGGGACTTCGGAGAGCTGTTACGAATTAATTCGAACGCATCACCTGTTAGTTTTGTCGAGAGCAACTCAACGTAAAGTTGTTCGTCAGTGTCCTTGAGACACTTGAAACCCAGTTGACACGCATTCAAAAACTCGTAAACTCTCGTTGATAGTTCCGGCGTCCGTAAACCCGAAAATTGAGGAACCACACGGACAACAATCTTACTGATCGCTTCGTAGTTCATCTTTTTTATAAAATTTGGATTGCTTCTTTCCTACGGTCTGAACTGCCCTGCTAATTTGTATTTTCTCACTGGTCTTAATAAGTTGTGTCTACTAATTATTTTTCAATCATACCCCATTGCGCACAAAAAAAAATACACGAAAACACAACAAAAAAAAACCAAAAACTATAAACGGAGTAGGAAAAACAAGCGGAAAACAATGTATAATAAAAATAAAAGGAAAAAAAAAATTCTTAATTTTTTCTTTCCAGTATCAGTATCAGTATGTCGTTCACATTTCTTTTCAATTCTTCTCCTTCAGTATCAGTAGTATGTCGTTCACGTTTTTTTTTTCTTCAATAGTGCACACTACACAATCACGAGAACGTACGAAAGGTATTTTAATTTTTTTTAATTCACATTAAAAACACAAATGACTTTTTCTAAGGTTCGCGAACCGGCTGCGCCAAATGTAATGTAGTTAATTACTTTAAATTAAACACGACCTCGCGTTTCGGTGGTTAACAATAGACTCACCATATTTCCGTTGACCTGCCTGGAACTTTTGATTGAACTCCAGAATGCATTGCTTAACTTGCATTCTGGAATTCAGCTTGACCTACTTAGCCATGTCGCAATAAGTGTGGCCGGAAACTGTTAGTATGCATATTATTGATAAAGCAATAATATGCATAATAACAGTTATGCTTACTGGCATAGTAGGTAAAGGTGAGGGAACTACATGTAGGTATAACACAAGCGAATGAGTCGAACAAGCAGCCGTTCACACGATGGAATGGAATGAGGAGTACCCGTCTACCAGAATCAAATTAGTTCACCGAAAGAAAAACCTTGGCAAAATCAAACACGAAGCTTGTTTGTTTTTGCGTCAAGCACGAACATACTTAACCCTTAAACCCTACCCTGGGGTCCAGCGCCATTGCAAACATACATTTTCTTGATTTTTTTAAAAACTAAGGAACTGACACCAGTGCCACCTATGGAATTCTCATATTATCGCAGCATTCGTCATTTATTAATTTTCGAGTGGTGCAGTTGAAAATATTTGAGCTTCAGGGTCCCATAGACCCCAGGGTAGTGATAGTTAAAGTTTTTGAACAGTTTGACAGTGTTTCAAGACGAGCGAAACGATGGCCATTGGCTATGTTTTATGGGATCTTAAATATTGTTGGTGTGAATTCGTATGTCCTCCTCAAAATAGCATCCGATAAAATTCAAATAAGTTGAAATTTCTTAAAAAACTTAGCCTTGGAACTCATTTAACCCCAAATGGAGGTGAAAATTACTTGGCCAACTTTGCCATCCAATCTCCAGGTCCTCATTGGAGATATTTTAAAAAAGAAGCGACCTGTGGCTGAGTCAACATCTTCAGTCATTACAAAAAACAGATGTGCCGTGTGTCCACGAGACAAAGACTGCAAGACCAAAATACGATGCACCAGTTGCCGAAATCCACTTTGTGGCGAACATAGCCGCTCAGTGTGTCATAATTGTCCTGATGTAAACTTTTAAAACATTTTTCATAACTAAACATTCCTATCTTTTATGTTAGTAAATAAAATTTTTGATTAAATTGTTTTTTTTATTAAATTGGGGCAAAAACTTTTTGTAAGACCCCAGGGTAGCAATAGTGTTTATCCCGGGATGGGTAGGGTTTAAGGGTTAAATTGAACAAGCTGGCATTTTCATTTTATTTATTTAAATGCTACAATTTTCATTGCTCACATCAACAACGTCATTTTCAATTTCATTGTTAACCAACAACGGATGTGATACTAGAAACATACGTTTGTGTCGTCAACAATTCTGAATTGTTGGTATAATATGAACATTGTTGATCAAGTATGTTCGTGAGAATTCAGCCACGTTTTTATTTGCTCAACGGTTTTAATGTAAAATTTCCATGATAAAATGCCTGAATTGAAGTTTGACCTATACATTTGATAGGTCAAACTTCAATTCAAGCATTTATCATAGAAATTTTACATTAAAACTGTTGAGCAAATAAAAACGTGGCTGAATTCTCACGAGCAAACTTGATCAACAATAAAGAATAATTAATTATCCCTTAAGATAAAATGGTCACGAAACTTATCATAATGAATTGAAGTTCCGTTATGCGACTTCACGTTTTCTGTGGGCTTTAGTATGAAAAATATTGGAATTCAAAATGTTACTGATACTTTAACTATTCTTTATTGATTAAAGAAGTATGAACATTGTTGATCAAACATATTGGTGATAGTTCAACAGTGTATTTGGTATTTCAATCACAAACGTTATAGTTTTTGTAATTTCAGCCTTAATTGTTAGTTAAATATGTTAGTTGTTGATCAAGTAGGAAATCAACAATCACGTTGTTGGTTAAAAATTAGAAAATATTCAAATCAACTACGAACATACTTAATTTAAACATTTTTTATGATACTTACCTGAAAAAAAAATGATCACGGCAACTGTTAAAAGTTTTGATATATTCGTGCTCTTTGAAACACATGTATTAGAAGATGAAATCTCTAAATTTAATGAATTATTTTTGAATTATCAATTAAAATGGATCCCAGCAGTGAAGACAAATATGTTTGGAAGAGGTAGTGGTGGTGAACTGTGGGGTTATCGCAAATGTCTTGAAGGAGTTTCAACGAGCTTTAAAGGGGTTGAAGAAGCACAGGAAGTATTAGAATTAAAATTATGTGGTTCAGCGTTATATATCATACCCGTTTATTTGAACTGTTCACACTGGCTGAGAGATTATAATCGGCTCTGCGAAACACTACAGAAACTAGATTCGGTGGATGTTCTTTTTATTGGAGATTTTAATGCCAGGGTTGGACTATCCCAAAATAATTTTGTAAGTGGAACTGCATCACCTGTCATCAATCCAACTCGGAAGTCAAAAGATGAAAGATGCGACGGAAAAGGTTCTAAAATATTAGAAATGGCTGATACTTTGGACGCAAGGATGCTTAGCGGCAGCTGTGATGGCGATCCGAATGGTGAGCTCACGTTTTTGCGTGGAGCATCTGGCTCTGTTATAGATTATTGTTTTGTATCAGGAAAGTGGAATGAGATACTCAGTGGGTTCAGAATAGCAGCACAGATTTTCTCCGATCACATGCCCTTGGAAGTAAGGTGTACAACCGCGGGATACGAGTCAATCCATGCAAAACAATTGGGACTAATACCCAGGATGAAGTGGAGTGATAATCTTCGCTCTAGTTTTCAGATCAATCTGAACAATAAACTCGCCCTACGCAGTCAACACAATGTGCTTCAGATGAAAGAGCTAACCGAAGTAATTATTGAAGCTGTATCAACAAACGCTAAAAGGACTTCTAAATTCGATAATTTCAAGCAGTGTTGGTTTGATGTTGAGTGTCAAAAGGTTAGGAAAAAGTCGTTCGCATTTTTAAAGTTGTTGAGGGCATACAACACACCTTTTTTCAAAACCATGTACGCGACAGCAAACAAAGACTTTAAGCAGCTCTGTTACGAGAAAAAAAAGAAAATGCACCAACAAAATATCCTCGTTGAGATCCTCTGCAGATTTTTGGAAAGCCGTGAAGTCAATCAACGGGAGGACAAATTACATTGCTTCATCTAGGATTATTTTATGAACTTGCTTAATGCACCACAGTTTTCATCGCTCCACCAGTATGCACCCCCGTATTTTGAGGATGACTTACTCGATGTACCGTTTTCGATATCGGAAGTAAAAAATGTTATAGAGAAATCAAAAAGTGGAAAAGCTCCGGGCGATGACCGCATCCCGGTTGAGTTTTATATGAACTGCACGCCGGAATTTCTGAATGCATTGACTTAGGAGTTTAATAGAATTTTTGCAAGCGCAGATGTTCCAGAAAGCTTCAAAAAATCAATAATATTCCCACTTCACAAAAAAGGATCCTATGACGCACCTGAAAATTATAGGGGAATCTCGTTTTTAAATTCCTCGGTAAAACTTTTTAGTACGTTGATTTTTAATAGACTTGCACGGTGGACTGAAGATAAAAAAATTCTAAATGAATTTCAAGCGGGATTCAAGAGAAGTTATTCGACCTTAGACCAAGTATTCAGTCTGTTAAATATTGCGGAGAGCTTCAAAAGAAGGAAACGGAAAATTTACGCCTTTTTCGTCGATTTTAGCGCTGCATTCGACTCGATTGCCCGCGAAGCGCTTGTGGGGAAACGATAAAATAATAATAATAATAAAAGCATCAATTCTTAATACTTACCCAAAATACTATCAAAACGCGCAATAACATTTACCTACCATAATAGAAAGAAAACAATCATAACACTTACCCAAAATAATATCCAAAACTCGTAATATTATCTACCTAAAATAATAGAAAAAGAAAACACCTATAATACTAACCCTAATAATACTTACCATTTAGTAATAATAAATAAATACATAATACTTACCTTTTGTTAATAATAAAACTCATTAATAATACTTACCCTTTAGCAATAGTACAACATGCATAATACTTACCCAAATAATATCAAAACAAACATAATACTTACCTTCTGCTCATAATAAAACACCCTGATAATACTTACCATTACCTATAATAAAATATACCTATATAACTTACCTGACCCACCCTACTTGCCCTGGCGCATTTAAAGAAAAGAATTTGCACAAAACATAACTTAGATTACATGAACTTGTCCCTTGGCAACAGATCGCATCGGCGAGCTTATCTCCACCCACAAGTGGAAGATTAGGTGATTAAAGATAAGCCGCAAGAGTGGCCGCTAACTGATGGTGTGATCTTGTCATGTACCAACCCAACTGTACCGTCTATGTACATGTACAACGGTCGAGGTGGTACATGACAAGTTCAGCTGAGCCATCGAAGTAGGTCAAACTGGACAGTCAATCATGGATCACAATGGACAGCGGGCGCAAGCAAACAAAAGTAATTTTTGCTAGTCGGAAAAAAAAAAGACTTTTAAGATTGTAATTGTCATGGTCATGAGTGCGGTGCAATAAGCAGCCTATGCCTATTTGGTTTCTTAAATTTTTCGTGTTGCTTCAGACTAATAAAGTCAAAAGTGCAGTAAATCAAAGCATTTATTTATCGAAATAAAGTATTTAAAAGAAAGTTAATGAACCTAAAGCAAACCCGGAAGAAGAAAAAAAAAATACAAGTTATTGTGCGGGAGAAGAAAGAAAAATAAAAAATTACAAAAGAAAAAGTGATCTGTGCCAAATAGAAAAAGGGAAATTAGTAAAAGAAATAGAGAAAAAAAAAAAACCCGATAAACAAATTTTAAGGAATATGAAAACTAGACCGAAACAAAAAAACTAATTATATAAAAATAGTGCCAAGCTACGTCATTCGTAGATCTGGAAAGAAAAAAAAAAAACTAATCAAGTTTGGGAAAAAAAGGGGATTCAGTCGCATTCCCCCAACACCTGCCTCATCATCCTATTCAAAATCATCAGCATCTATACAACATCATCAACTCCAGCATCATCATCTTCAACACCATCAAACTCATCATCATCATCCAAACACATCATCCTAGAAATAAAGTGTCCCAGTGTTGTATCCCTTCCCTGATTTATCCCGACATATAATTGCCCTCTGCAAACCCCCCCCCCCCTCCGGTTTATCCCAGTGTTAACTTTTAGTGTCAGTGAAATTGTTACGTTACCTGTGATAGAATTAAGAAAAAAAAAGAAAAGGAAATGTAAATAATAATTTATAAAAAAAAGTAAAATGAAAACAAAGTAAATAACTAATGAATAGAGATTAGAAGTGGCAAATTGGCTGGAAATAAAAAAAAAAAAAAAGGAAGGAAATTACTAAAAATAATCACAGAAGAACAGTTTTTTTTTAAATTTATGTGCGGTGACCCCCCCTCCAAAACCAAAACAAAATCTTTTCTTTTATAAATTCGTTATAGCAGCTGAGTTCCGGAATCCAAGGTGGTGCACTACATTGGCCGAGAAGAAAGAAATGCTGAGTAAGTTTTGTTTTTTCACAATCATCTTTATAATATTTGGTTGCATAATCGGGTGAATTTTTTTTGTTTTTGGTGGGAAAAGTGTTGCCATCGGGTAAAAGTAAAAAAAAAAAAAAAAAAAGATCATATTAAATACATTACGTCTTAAGGAAATCATGCTTAAATTTTACCTTAATAATTTGGAACAGAGTTGCCATCGGCTTGAAACACAAACACTTGATTAAATGCGTTATTTTTTTTTTTTAAAGGAAAACAGAATAATATATTGCAAATTACTTATATTTAATTTTGAAAAGGAAAGAGTTGCCATCTTCCAGAAAAACCGGAGAAATTTATTTAATATATAATATTTTATCTGCCACATTTAAAAAAAAGAGAGTTGCCATCTGAAAAAAAAAAAAATAATAATAATAATTTCAAAGAAATAATTTATATAATATAATATAATGTAAAATTAGAATAAACCTATTTACCTTTGTTTACCATTGTATTGAATTGCCATCTGGAAAAAATTTTTTTTTTAATTTTAATAATCCTTCAACTTTTTGATTAGATACTTACCGGAAAGGGAAATAGGGTTGCCACCTAGTAAATTTAAATTTTGGTTTTTTTTTTTTTTAATTTAAATTAATTAATAAAAATTAATTAAATTAATTAATTGAAATTAAAACGAATTAATGAATTAGACAATAAAAGTTTTATTTTATAACGTTTTTAAACCATGGCTTTTGGATGAAGACAGGTTAAAGAATGAGAAGCTAAAGGGGTTAAACCTGAGGTAAGCTGGTGGTTAAAGGACAGGGGCGGTAGGTAGTTTTTTTTGGATTAGGGGCTACCACACATCCATGGAGGTTGTGGTAGCCATGGTAGTATCCCACATGGATACGAGGGTGGGAAAATCCTCCCAGGTCCAACTACATCTGGACCCTACCCCTACTGGACCGACACATAGTCCCAACGGACATCGGTCCCTTCAATTTTTTTATTTACGAAATTTAATGGCATGAAAATTCGTAACGACAGTCCAGTGCTGCGGCTCCAAGAACCCACCCCGCCGACGAGCTAGGCCCTAACCTTCAAGCATGCCAAAGGGGGTCGTAGCCTGGACACCCCTCTCTTTCCTGCTGCCCGGATCAGCCTCATGTGCCTGTAGCCATGGGGTTGTAAGGGTGGTCTACTAGGGAAGAGAGGGGCCAAGGTCAATTTCGTTACAGGTGGCGCCCAACGTGGGGCCTGCTTGAAGGTTAGGGCCTAGCTCGTCATGCGTTGTGGCCTTTTGGCAGATCCCGCTGGAGAAATCATCCCGGGAGAAGACGGCGTTTACGGTGCCTGGCATGCCTCTGTTACAGTTCACTGTCATGCCCTTTGGTCTCTGCAATGCGCCACAACGCATGGTCAGATTAATGGACAAAGTGGTACCCCACGAACTGAGAGAAAAAATCTTCCCGTACCTGGACGACTTGTTGGTAGTGTCGAGCACCTTCGAAGAGCATGTGGAGCTTTTGAAAACTTTGGCTGGTCGATTGAGGGAAGCGGGTCTCACGATGAACGTCCAGAAGTCAAAATTCTGTTACAAGGAGTTAAAATACCTAGGATACATTGTTGGAGATGGTTGCTTGAAGACGGATCCAGATAAGGTGACAGCCATTACGGATTTTCCTACACCCACTTCCGCGAAACAAGTACGGCGTTTCTTGGGAATGGCCGGATGGTATCGTCGGTTTGTGAGAGACTTCTCCACCTTAGCCGCCCCACTTACCGATACCCTGAAGGGAGGGAAAAAGTTCGCCTTCACCGACGAAGCCATTTTGGCATTTGGAAAAATGAAAACGGCGCTTACCACGGCCCCACTCTTAGTACACCCGGACTTCACCAAAGAGTTTTTAATTTTGTGCGATGCTTCCAATACTGGAATTGGGTGTGTGCTAAGTCAGTTGGATGAGAGCGGTAATGAACGTCCAATATACTATCACTCACAAAAACTCAACTCGGCCCAGCGCAATTACAATGTGACCGAGCGTGAGTGCCTAGCTGCAGTCATGGGAGTCCAGAAGTTTCGAGCGTACGTCGAAGGTCATGCGTTTAAGATTGTGACCGATCACGCTAGTTTGAAGTGGTTGATGAGCCAGCGAGATCTGTGTGGGCGATTGGCGCGGTGGAGTTTGAAGCTTCAGGGGTTCGACTTCACCATAGAGCATCGCAAAGGAACTCTGAATGTTGTACCCGATGCTCTTTCGCGAGTGCATGGAGTAGACGCCTTGAGTTGCGATGTCTCGATGGTGATGAAGCCCGGAGATGTACTACATATTAATCTTGAGGACCCTAGTTTTAAATCTACGGATTACCTCAAGCTTATTGATAGCATCCGAGAACAAAAAGAAAAGCTACCAGACCTTCAAGTGTCGGAAAATTTCGTCTACAAGAAGGTCTCTCATTGCACAGGAAATCCTGTAGAGGATGACCAGATTTGGAAGCTTTGGGTTCCCCAACCGCTAACTGATCACCTGATCGCTCTCGCTCATCAGCCTCCTCGAGCTTCCCATGGTGGGATCGCAAAGACTCTGTACCGGCTTCAGCAACAATTCTTCTGGCCTAACATGGCAGCACAGGTAAAGACGTTTATTGGTAGGTGTGACATCTGCAAAGCTTCGAAGGCTCCGAATGCAACCCTGAGGCCTCCGATGGGAAAAGCATTTTTGGCTGAGAGACCTTTCCAGATGTTATACATTGATTTCCTGGGGCCCTACCCGCGCTCGAGAGACGGGAATACACATATTGTGATTGCGTTGGACCAGCTGACGAAATTTGTAGTCATCAAAGCACTGAAGAAAGCCACGACTGACACTGTCCTTCGGTTTCTGCACGAGCAAATCTTTTGCGTTTTCGGAGTGCCGGAGACCATTCTCTCGGACAACGGCAAACAATTTGTCAGTCGTGAGTTTGAGAAGTGCCTGGTGCAGTATGGAGTAGGACACGTCAAAACCGCCTTTTATTCACCGCAAGCAAATGCCAGTGAGAGGGTCAACAGATCTTTGTTGGCAGCCATAAGATCGTACATTGACCCCGATCAAAGAAACTGGGACAGCCATCTACAATCGATAGCTAGTGCACTCCGCACAACTATACACTCGGCCATCACCATGTCTCCCTACGAAGCATTATTTGGGCAAAAGTGTGTGGAGCATGGTGCAGACTATAAACTGCTTCGGAATCTGGACGGACTGAATAACGCGAACGTGGAACTAATCTCAAAGGCAGCCCAAATGAACATCGTACACTCGCACATAATAAACTCATTGGCAAAGGCGCATGCCCAGTATGAAAATGCGTATAACCTAAGAAGCAAAAACGTCAAGTTTTCAGTAGGTGATATCGTTTTCCGGAGGAATTTCACCTTAAGCGACGCGTCGAAGAGGTACTGCGCAAAATTGGGTCCGAAATTCGTCCAGATGAGAGTTCGCAAGGTCATAGGGAATAATTTGTATGAACTCGAAGGCCTCAATGGCCAGAAAGCGGGAGTGTATCACTGCAAGGACTTAAAGAAATAAGAATACATCGTTTCTTTTCTCTTCTCCTTGTCAAGTCGGCAGGCCTTGTTGAAAGGACAAGTTTTGTGGGGAAACGATAAAATAATAATAATAATAAAAGCATCAATTCTTAATACTTACCCAAAATACTATCAAAACGCGCAATAACATTTACCTACCATAATAGAAAGAAAACAATCATAACACTTACCCAAAATAATATCCAAAACTCGTAATATTATCTACCTAAAATAATAGAAAAAGAAAACACCTATAATACTAACCCTAATAATACTTACCATTTAGTAATAATAAATAAATACATAATACTTACCTTTTGTTAATAATAAAACTCATTAATAATACTTACCCTTTAGCAATAGTACAACATGCATAATACTTACCCAAATAATATCAAAACAAACATAATACTTACCTTCTGCTCATAATAAAACACCCTGATAATACTTACCATTACCTATAATAAAATATACCTATATAACTTACCTGACCCACCCTACTTGCCCTGGCGCATTTAAAGAAAAGAATTTGCACAAAACATAACTTAGATTACATGAACTTGTCCCTTGGCAACAGATCGCATCGGCGAGCTTATCTCCACCCACAAGTGGAAGATTAGGTGATTAAAGATAAGCCGCAAGAGTGGCCGCTAACTGATGGTGTGATCTTGTCATGTACCAACCCAACTGTACCGACTATGTACATGTACAACGGTCGAGGTGGTACATGACAAGTTCAGCTGAGCCATCGAAGTAGGTCAAACTGGACAGTCAATCATGGATCACAATGGACAGCGGGCGCAAGCAAACAAAAGTAATTTTTGCTAGTCGGAAAAAAAAAAGACTTTTAAGATTGTAATTGTCATGGTCATGAGTGCGGTGCAATAAGCAGCCTATGCCTATTTGGTTTCTTAAATTTTTCGTGTTGCTTCAGACTAATAAAGTCAAAAGTGCAGTAAATCAAAGCATTTATTTATCGAAATAAAGTATTTAAAAGAAAGTTAATGAACCTAAAGCAAACCCGGAAGAAGAAAAAAAAAATACAAGTTATTGTGCGGGAGAAGAAAGAAAAATAAAAAATTACAAAAGAAAAAGTGATCTGTGCCAAATAGAAAAAGGGAAATTAGTAAAAGAAATAGAGAAAAAAAAAAAACCCGATAAACAAATTTTAAGGAATATGAAAACTAGACCGAAACAAAAAAACTAATTATATAAAAATAGTGCCAAGCTACGTCATTCGTAGATCTGGAAAGAAAAAAAAAAAACTAATCAAGTTTGGGAAAAAAAGGGGATTCAGTCGCATTCCCCCAACACCTGCCTCATCATCCTATTCAAAATCATCAGCATCTATACAACATCATCAACTCCAGCATCATCATCTTCAACACCATCAAACTCATCATCATCATCCAAACACATCATCCTAGAAATAAAGTGTCCCAGTGTTGTATCCCTTCCCTGATTTATCCCGACATATAATTGCCCTCTGCAAACCCCCCCCCCCTCCGGTTTATCCCAGTGTTAACTTTTAGTGTCAGTGAAATTGTTACGTTACCTGTGATAGAATTAAGAAAAAAAAAGAAAAGGAAATGTAAATAATAATTTATAAAAAAAAGTAAAATGAAAACAAAGTAAATAACTAATGAATAGAGATTAGAAGTGGCAAATTGGCTGGAAATAAAAAAAAAAAAAAAAGGAAAGAAATTACTAAAAATAATCACAGAAGAACAGTTTTTTTTTAAATTTATGTGCGGTGACCCCCCCTCCAAAACCAAAACAAAATCTTTTCTTTTATAAATTCGTTATAGCAGCTGAGTTCCGGAATCCAAGGTGGTGCACTACATTGGCCGAGAAGAAAGAAATGCTGAGTAAGTTTTGTTTTTTCACAATCATCTTTATAATATTTGGTTGCATAATCGGGTGAATTTTTTTTGTTTTTGGTGGGAAAAGTGTTGCCATCGGGTAAAAGTAAAAAAAAAAAAAAAAAAAGATCATATTAAATACATTACGTCTTAAGGAAATCATGCTTAAATTTTACCTTAATAATTTGGAACAGAGTTGCCATCGGCTTGAAACACAAACACTTGATTAAATGCGTTATTTTTTTTTTTTAAAGGAAAACAGAATAATATATTGCAAATTACTTATATTTAATTTTGAAAAGGAAAGAGTTGCCATCTTCCAGAAAAACCGGAGAAATTTATTTAATATATAATATTTTATCTGCCACATTTAAAAAAAAGAGAGTTGCCATCTGAAAAAAAAAAAAATAATAATAATAATTTCAAAGAAATAATTTATATAATATAATATAATGTAAAATTAGAATAAACCTATTTACCTTTGTTTACCATTGTATTGAATTGCCATCTGGAAAAAATTTTTTTTTTAATTTTAATAATCCTTCAACTTTTTGATTAGATACTTACCGGAAAGGGAAATAGGGTTGCCACCTAGTAAATTTAAATTTTGGTTTTTTTTTTTTTTAATTTAAATTAATTAATAAAAATTAATTAAATTAATTAATTGAAATTAAAACGAATTAATGAATTAGACAATAAAAGTTTTATTTTATAACGTTTTTAAACCATGGCTTTTGGATGAAGACAGGTTAAAGAATGAGAAGCTAAAGGGGTTAAACCTGAGGTAAGCTGGTGGTTAAAGGACAGGGGCGGTAGGTAGTTTTTTTTGGATTAGGGGCTACCACACATCCATGGAGGTTGTGGTAGCCATGGTAGTATCCCACATGGATACGAGGGTGGGAAAATCCTCCCAGGTCCAACTACATCTGGACCCTACCCCTACTGGACCGACACATAGTCCCAACGGACATCGGTCCCTTCAATTTTTTTATTTACGAAATTTAATGGCATGAAAATTCGTAACGACAGTCCAGTGCTGCGGCTCCAAGAACCCACCCCGCCGACGAGCTAGGCCCTAACCTTCAAGCATGCCAAAGGGGGTCGTAGCCTGGACACCCCTCTCTTTCCTGCTGCCCGGATCAGCCTCATGTGCCTGTAGCCATGGGGTTGTAAGGGTGGTCTACTAGGGAAGAGAGGGGCCAAGGTCAATTTCGTTACACGCTTTTTTATAAGCTGTATAAGTTGGGTATATCGGGAAAAATTATTGGCTTACTCAAAGCGATGTACGAAAATAACGTGGCCTACGTACGGGATGGAGAGCACATTTCTGAAGAGTTTTCAACTCAAATGGGAGTTAAACAAGGCTGTGTACTGAGCACGTTACTCTTCATACTATTTATAAACGATATCATGGATGAGATTGGAGGAGGAATTCATTTTGGAGATATTCGTATCCCGGGTCTTATATTTGCGGATGATATCGTATTTCTTTCTGATTCTGTGGAAGGCATGCAACGAATGATAAATAGGCTGGAGAACTATAGTGAAAACTGGAATCTAACCGTGAATTTACAAAAATCTAAAATCATGATATTCAGGGATGGAGGCGGAAGATATGCAAATAACGAAAATTGGACATTTTTTTTTTTTTTTTTTAAATTATATAGGGCGAAGGTGAGAATTACCTTTACAAGCACGTCGACCTGAAAGATCTTTTGTGCTGTTCCCTTAGGTTTAAAAACACGTAGTGTATAGGTTTGTTCATTCGAAGCTGAGGTCATGTAAGAACCTAAGAATCTTCGAGGAAGAAGTGTTTCTGATATCAAGGGGACAGGGGAACCCTTTATTGAATATATTAAGCCTGGATCTAGCTAATGCAGGGCATTCACATAAAATGTGTTCAGCTGTTTCTATGTCCTCAAGACAGAGACGACAGGTGTCATCTTGGCTGATGCCCATGTTTTTAAGATGATACTTGAGAGAGCAGTTTTTCAGTGAAGAAGTCCGTAAGTAACTTTGCGTCACGTTTGCTCATGTCAAGAATTTCTTTCATACGTTTGTGGGATAAGTCAATGAATAGTTTTGACTGACGATGGCCATTTGAGTTGTTCCAGGTGCTGATCATGTTCTGTCGTTCCCAGGTAGCTAATTCGTTTTTAAGGCTACTGATTGAAAAGTGGGCATACAAGGGTGAACATGTTGCTGTAGTTCGTGAGTACAAATACCTAGGACGCTAGGAGTGAATGTCTCTGCAAATCTCAACATGAAAAAACACTTTGAGATAAAGCTAGCTGAAGCGAAAAGAGCTGTGTCCGCAGTGTGGAACCGCTGTATAGATAATAATTATATCGAACATAGTGCAAAACTTAAAATTTTTCAAGCAACCTCAGCCTCCATTATGTAGTACGCGGCACAAGTTTGGGGTTACTCCCAAGTTGAAGAAGTTGAAAGGTTCTTAAGGTATTTCTTTAAACGCATTTTTAGATCACCGAGTTGCACCCCCAACTATATGCAACATCTGGAAACAACTGAGCCGCCGTTGTTCCTAAAGACCCTCAAGATGCACTTCGATTACGTAATCAAGGTGATGGAGATATAACTGTTAGCATCAAGAGGAAATCTGATCAGAAAGTGGAAAGAGCTGGCTATTTGCGTAGGTGAAAACTTAAATTTGTTACCCGAAGTAAGCCCAACTGATTTGAGACTTAACCCTTTACCGCATACGAAGCCAAATATGGCTTTAGCTTTTTGTATCCTTTTTTCTGTTCTCTGTCACATGGAAAAGATCGAAATACAACACGATCCTCTTCTTTGTACTTCTATGAACACTTAACAGTAGTTTTTTTGTGTGTGCGACAGCAAAGAAGTATGCATTTCGTGATCAAAGGTCAGCCGGTCGGTCCGGTGTATTGAAAACGGAAGTGTAGAATATATTAATATTTTGAGTGTTAGTTATTGCTATTGCTTGGTAAGTAAAGTGAAATCAAAAATATATTTTTGATTAAGTGTCAAATTGCGCATGCAATGAACCAATTTTTTATTGAAAAAAATGATTAGGCTGGTCTTGGGAGAGCAAAAGGTACGGAAGCCATATTTGGCTTCGTATGCAGTAAGGGGTTGCAAATTTACATATTTTGTTGATTTTTAATTTTTTTTTGGTTGGGAGATTTTTTGACATTTGCTACAATAGCCCGAATTTGCAGGTCCATTTATTCAAAAATGTACTCTTACCACTGGGTACCGTGAGGCTCAACAAAGTTCCAAATTCAAAAATGCAGATTGAAGAGCTGAAAAAAGGAGGATGTAGAAACATGGTTGAAAAACCGGCCACAATTGATGGAGTCAAATTGAGCTTGGTTCCTTGGTTTGACAACAAAGTTGTAAGCATGATGTCACCGTATGTGGCAGCGAACTAATTGTAGAAAGACGCCGTTATTTTAGAAAGGATAAGCAATACAGAAATGTTTCCGCTCCTATATCTGTCGAGGTTTACAACAAGTAGGTACATGGGCGGTGTCGATTTGTTAGATTCGATGCTTGGACTACACCGTATTCCTTTGTGATCCAAGAAATGGTACAAAGAATATTTTTTCATGTGATAGACTTATGTATAGTGAGTGCATATATCATCTGACGACGTTGGGAACGACTTCCACTTACCGCTTTTTGATTTCAAACTTGCTTTTGCGGAGAACTTATGCAAGGCTGATAAGATGGCTTTGAAAAGACGCGACCGACCATGCAGCTCACTTAGTCTTGCAAGTTGCTACTTCTGAGACTATTGGAACTCCAACATCAAGTCGAACCACTCCAACCATTACAACACCGACAACCACCCTGAAAAGACAGCATCTTGCAAGGCATCAAGACTTTCCTCTTTCTTCGGTACGTTGTGATAACTATGGTCATTTGCCACAAATTAAAAAAAATCGTCAAATTTGACAAAATAATTGTAATGGACGTTCGTTTACATTTTGTCAAAAATGTGGAGTTGCTCTATGTTATAATGAAACAAGAAATTGCTTTTCTCAGTTCAGATCTTTGAAATAATACTTAAGTTATTTTCAATACAATAAATTATTTTGTTTTGTTTTCAAATGAAAAGTTTTTATCTTTTGTTATTTTTTTCATAACCTTCTTGCAATGAATTGTTTTGCTATGTTTTTGAATTGAAAATATTTATTTCTTACTATTTTCTTGAATTCTTCTCGTAAAGTTAATAAATAAAATTTGTAAGATTTCTAACACCTTACTGCATACGAAGCCAAATTTGGCTTTTGTTCTTATTTTTTAAACAAATTAACTTTTTTGTGTTTTTTTAATGCAGAATGTTTTCAAACAACACTAAGAACCCATAAAAAAAGTTTTTTATTTTTTTTGACCGCTGAGATTAATTCATGCGGTAAAGGGTTAAGTTCAACATAATATTGGAGAAAATTAGCCACTCAACATATTCAAACTTTAAACAAGAAGCACAATCATCGCAGTATAGAATGATGTACAGCGGACTAAATTTGGATCTTAATGAAAGCACGTATTTTCTCAATCGCTACCGCATAAATATGATAAGTGTATTATTTAAAATTAGAGGTGAACTTTTAAATTTGAACTATATTCCGCATCGAACCGAACCCCGGTTAAGTGATAAAAATTTCACTAAGCGAAGTCCTGATAAGTGAAAAAAAATTGCAATTAAGCGGATTTAAAAGTTCCATTAAGCGGAGGTTTAATGCTTCATATACACAACAAACAATTTGATGTACCTATTTATCTTTGGAGTTGCCTGGAAAAAGTTTAAATAAAAGTGTTTGAATAACTAACCACGATTAAACATCAAAAAAGTACTTTATTGAATAACAAAAATAACATGTATGTACATTGGAGTTAATAGGTATGTAGTAGAACGTAAATATAATACATAAATTACATTAAATCACATTTGAGTTTTTGTAAGGTAATTGGCAGGCACATTGGGCATATCAAAAAGAAACCACTCCCAAGTTTGGCTGCAGGTTTCAAATATGTACATATTCATATTTTTGAATACAATTAGGTACGTTGTATGAAGACAAAAATAATCTCACTTTTTTTAAAAAAAGTCATAAATTTTCGTTTGCGACAAAGTCAGGAAATGGCAATTCATCATTTTATATTCAATTTCATCTAGGATTAGATCTAGGCCATCATCCCCATCAGAAAACTGCTTAAGGACATTGAGAGATTTAAAAGCTTCTTTGATTGTTGCTTCAGGATTCCCAAAATTTCCACATCTAAATCATTGTCAGACACAAATCTGCTAGCATCAAACTTTTCGAATTGTAGTGCTGCTTCATTAACTAACAGTAACTGTGCCTTTTTAAAGCACCTCGCATTATGAGATCTACTTTTGTAAATGTACATATTTTAGAGAAAAATTATTAGCAAAAGAAAAGCAAAATGTGTTTAATATTAGACTACACACCAATACAAAAAATAATTTTGTCTGTTCCGTTCCAGTCGAATTAGAAATTAAAAGGACAATGATACGGCCCTTTGGTAGCTTCAATCCTGAAGGTTTTCACATCTATTTACCAATGAAGCCGTCGGTAGAGCCTTAAACATTACCCCGAATTCATCAGCATTATACACGTCATCAGGGTTGTAGCTCTGAGGAATGTTTGACCAAAAATTTTCCAGCCAATGGTTAGCAGCAACTGTGTCAGCAGAATTATTTTCACCGCAAAACTTCTTAAAATGAATATCTTCACGTTTTTTCCACTGATCTAATCATCCATTTGTTAGCTCAAATTGTTCTGTTCGATAAAATTTTTTTTCACTTAAGAGAGTTTTTTTCAATGAAAAATATGAAATTTAACTGAAAATATGTTTCAGGTATCCGGGTTTTTCACTTAAGCGAGTTTCACTTGCGGAGTGTTTAATAGGTAATTGATCTACAAATACTCGGGGATGAAAAAATTCTTTCAGATAAGCGGGTTTTTCTCTTAAGCGGGTTTTACTGTATCACTTTGTTGCCAGATGTCCCATTTTGAAGGAGTTTCGAGTGAGGTACTTTCATGTAGCCTCAATGGATTTGAATGACACTTTGGATGTCCTGAATGGAAAGCTAGGCTGGATAACTTTGTATAATTACACAATTAGTGCACTAAACTATAGGCAACGCATCCTCGAAGGAAACTTTTAAAGAAAAAAAAAAACAAATGAACTAAATACAAGATTATAAAATGCTTACTAAGCTAAATATATTGTCAATCTGGTAGACGGCCATTGGCCAAACCATATTAAACTTAAGTTTATCATATTGTACATATTTAAAGCAGTTTTTAAATAATGTTTTTTCAACTAACTAACTTACTAAAAAACTAGGTAGATATGTCAACCGAAAACTTGGGGGCTGAAAAATTATTAAGGTTTGAAACCGCATCATTAAAATTATAACACAGTTCATCTAATCCTTTCTTGATTTTGGCTATATCAGTCTTGAATGACGACATTTTGAAAGCAAGTTGGGATAGAGAGACTTTCTACAGCAAATTTTTGATGCTTCAACCTTTTCTATATATAAGGTGGTTGACCCAACGCATTTAGCATGGTAAAACTTCCCACAAGGGCCGTAACATGCAAAAAGGCATGCATTAGGGGAAGAGTCCAGACATTTCACCGCTGAGCATTCCATTTTAATTAAAGAATTTGAAAAAAAGTAAAAAAAGAAAAAGAAAACTGAAGGGTTACTACAGGGTTACTTTGGTTTTCTGGAGAGGGTTTTGTTTCTCAATTGCCTTCTTAACCCAAAGAAGCAACGGTTGGCAAGAGTAATTCTCTGTTTGATCTCCGCACTGATGTTGTTTTCCTCGAAGTTATGTCTGTCTATTGTGACGTTTTGTCCAATTCGTCGATGTTCTGTGTCCTTGTTTGATGACAACATATACTTCGTTTTGCTCTCATTAACCATCAAACCCATTTTTGCCGTCTCTGTTTCAATACTCGCAAAAGCACCTATGACATCACGCTTTTTTTCTTCCCATTACGTCAATATCGTCTGCGTAGGCGAGTAATTCAATTCAATTCAATTCAATTCAATTTATTACTTAGATTTGGTTGTACTAATAAGACATAATTAAGTCTTTTATAGTACTTTATAATAGGGTAAAATAATTTGATGCTTTAATTTAAAATATAACAATATAATAATAAGAATAGTAATGATATAAACTTTTTTTTTTCTAATTACTGTTCTTGAAAAGTTTGACGGTAGACGGTAGAGCAAGAATAATGCTTTTAGAAATTGGTGAATTCTACATATTTGCTTTATAGTTACTGGTAAATCGTTCCAAAGTTTAGTGGCATACACAAACAAGAGTCTTGATGAGATTAAATATCGACAATAGGGTGTGATCAAATTTAAAGTTCGAGAAGAATGCGCGAAGCGGAGTTTATCAAAAAGATATGTTGGCATTTTCTTATGAATTATCTTATGCAGAAAAATCAAACATTTTGAATTAAGTATTGAGTAAAAGTGCATCCAAGAACCTTGTGATGATACTGAGATACATGGTCAAACCTATAGAGTAAGAGCCCAGAGCGATCAGACATAACTTATTTTCACACGAATAAAACCTTAAGTTTTCAGTAGCGTCTCGTGTGCCTTGAATAGATACGAGCTTGTGGAACTTGCCAAGTGACATCTGGGTAGGTACCAGGTGAGAAAGGTAACTTTAAATAAGAGCTATTTTTAGAATTCACATGGCTGAATTTTATATATATCATGTAGAATATTATTTTAAAGTAATATTATAAGTGTCAGACACTTTTGATAGACCAGAGCTTTTGTCAGACGCTTTTAAGCTACCCAAAAAATTATTGAACTTTACTTATTTTTACATAACTGATTTTTGAATATGTTATTGACGTATTTGTTTAAAAGTTATATTCAATCAGTCAGACAAATTAGAGTGACCAAACATCCCGTAGGACAAAAATTATTCAGCCAGAAGTATGAGGGCGAGATAACTATGTATGTAGTCTATTGATTATGTCATTTCTTAAGGAACTCGAAATTGAATAGACTTTTTTTGCATGAATCGATTAATGGGTTAATTTTAGAGAAAGAACAGAAAGTGCTATTAATTTAGAGGGTGCGATTCGGAGATATGGGTTCTAAACCTATTTACCAAAAATAAATTTTCGTGATTTTAAAAAGGTAAACTGTCAACTATTAGCAGAGCACACCAGAGCCGTTAGTTGGGATCGCATTTTCTGTATGCCGTCTTCCAATGAACAGATGCAGTTTTTAACGGAAAATTTAAAGCAACTATATGATACGCACGTACCATTAAAAACAAAAATCCTTAAATCAAATGATAAATCATGGTTTACGAGTAACATACGACTCTTAATGCAACAACGGGATGATGCATATAATAATTGGAAGCGATATCGGTTGATTGAGATGCGACGTTCGTACTGCTTGCTTCATAACAGAGTTGTCGCTGAATTACGCTCATGATCTTACCCATCGTGTTGCCTTATCTTACGTACGTATTCAATACAATTTTGATGTCAGGAGTGTATCCTGACTTGTGGAAGGTAGCCAAGATCGTTCCACTCCCTAAAAACGCTAAAGGTACTGAATTTAGGCCTATTTCTGTGCTTCCCTTTATATCGAAAGTCGTCGATAAAATTTTGCAGAAACAAATCAATGTTTACCTTACAGCGAACTCAATGCTTTCACCTAAACAATCTGGCTTTCGTAAAAAACACAGCTGTATCACTGCACTTTTGAACGTCACTGAAGACATAAGGCAAGCGTTGGATAAGGATGAGGTAACGTTTTTGGTACTGCTTGATTTTTCAAAAGCCTTCGACACAGTTGACCATGTGAACCTATGTAATAAGCTTCGCCAGAATTTCAACTTTTCACCTTGTGCTACGAAGCTTATAACTATATTCTTATTTGACAAATAGAATACAAGCAGTTCAAGTTGGGGACAGCTTGTCTAATTTCTTACCAATCAACACAGGTTTTCCTCAGGGGTCCATTCTGGGTCCGCTATTGTTCTCCATTTATGTTAATGAACTGTCATCTTTGGTTGATAACTGTTCCTGTCATATGTATGCTGATGATGTCCAGCTGTATCTTAGCTGTCCCCTTGGGCTCATTCCTCATTGAGAATGGAGCTTTCAATATTAACGAAGACCTTAAAAAAATTGAAAATTGGTCCCTTTTAAACGGTCTTATTTTAAATCCGAAAAATTCAAAATGTGTAGTTATTTCCAGAAAAAGTCTAGATCTTGATTATTTCCCACGAATTGTGTTGAGCAATGCTCCTATTGAATATGTTGAAACTGCCAGAAATCTCGGTGTAACTTTTAACCGCTTCTTAACTTGGGACAATCACATTAATGCGCTTGTCGGAAAAGTATATGGGGCACTACGCGCATTGTGGGCAACCCAGTCTTTCACGCCAGTAAAAACACGTATGCTTCTTGCCAAAACTTTCATTATACCGACTTTGACATACGGCTGCGAAATATACTGCAACTGTAACTACGCAAGCAAACGTAAACTTATTATCGCCTTCAATAGCATTGTTCGTTATGTATTTGGCTTGCGAAGATACGATCGTGTTTATAACTTTGCCTATGCTGCTGGATATGCCGTTTGAAAAATATCTTGAACTCCGTAGTTTGATCTTGCTCTCTGTCATATTGCTTACACACCAACCACAATACTGTTTCGAAAAAATCCGTGTTGCTACCTCTCACAGATCTCGTCAACTAATTCACCCTCGATAGGCGTCTCTTACATCGGAGCGCCAATTTTTTGTAAATTCAGTCCGTCTCTGGAGTTGTCTACCACGCAATATTAAAGAAATTCAAAACACAGCAAGAATTAAAAATATTCTAAAAACCCATTTTTCAGTAGCCAGTTGAATGAAATGCTATAAATTGTATTAAATAATTTTCTTTTCTCTCTCTCACTTTCTTTTTGATCTCATATTAGATATTATTTGAATTATATTGCCTCAAAATTTTTCTTTTCCTCTTTTTATACTAATTTAACTTATTGCCAGCTCAACTATGTAAAATTTAGCTTATAACTATTAAATAAGATATTGTATCTTACAGTTATTTAGCATTCACGAAATAAAAATAAAAATAAATAAAAAATAAAAATAAATAAATAAATAACCATCTTCATTCGATTTTGCAATATATCTCGAGAACGATGCAAATTCTTTATGCAATTCTTTGACCGTCTTAGCATTTACTCTCCCATCTACACTAAAGTTATTATTTGCGGTGATTTTAAAACAAACCTGTTAATTGACAATCACCTTTCTCAGACGTTCAAAAATTATTGCTCTTCGGTCGGCTTAGACATTGTTACGTTCTGCCGTGCTTCAAAAGGAAGAGCAGGTGACGGAGAGTCGAAACAAAAGATAATACTTTGTTTAAATTCTTTTTATTTGAATATATTTGAATGTAGTAGAAGGCCCGCTGTCTCAATGCATTTGGCTGCAACCTTTCAACTCTGCCCTTCTTCCCATTCGCTTCTCTATTTATTGGTTTTTATTCATTACTATTACTTAGTTAGCCGTTTACCATCGTCAGAACCATGTTACCTCATTTAGTTCATCCGAACTAGGCCACACACCATGGTCACAATTCTTCATTGGTCATTACATAGAACACGCTTAAACCTATATGCCGATCGTATGGTGACCCACTCAAGTACTTCTGGGTGTGTCTTCATCGATCGCAGTTTTGTAGGTCTCGTATTGCACATTGCACTTGACATACTCTATTGCATAGCAGTTGTCTACTCATCTGTTTTCGTTGCTATAGAGGTGCGCATATGGCTTGACTCATAGTGACGTGCATACGTTGTTCTACATGACAAAAATGAAAACTATGCCATGTGGTTGGTGTTTTTCTGAATGAGTTGGTTCTGAATGAAGGTTGGAGGTTGGGAATAGTTGTGGTTCTCGGATCACAACATCCTCCCCCTCTTGAAAAAAGAAAATTCGTAGCCAATAAAAAGGTTAGGAATTTTCGCAAAACGTGTAGAGTTGAACCAAATGCGAAGAAGTCAGAGTTTTACAGAAAACTTTTGTTTTTATTACTAGATTATATAATAGATAATAGCATGGTAATACATAGATAAATTAAATAAATCAGTGAATTTTTGTTTCAAATTTTGTTTTCAAATTATTATTATTGTTACTAATTCGTTTATTTAGTTATACGTAGATATATTTAATGGATCAGTAAAATTTTTATTATTTGTTTATTTTATTGTTCTTTATTGTTTTATGATTTAAAGTAGTAAACATTTTCTAGACAGATTTAGCTTTTGTAATAGATTATAAGTTGTAAAAATTTTTAAATAGATTTACATGTCTTACAGGTATTATATATGTTTTATATGTGCATAAATATCTTAAAAAAAAAATTTTTTTTTCATAATTTTATATAGTATTAATAATTGTTTTGTTTTTTTTTTTTTCTTACATAATTTTATATTATTTATTATGTATTAATTAATAGTGATTTATGGTTAGTAATGGTATAATGACATACTATATTTTTTTTTTATTTGCTGAGCACAAAAATTGGTACTTCGTTTTCTTTCTTGTTCATCTGGACAACATTACCTTTTCCCGAACTATTTGTTTTCTCTTGTTTGGCTTTATACGTATTGTATCGTCTGTAGCAAAGTGATATTAAAAGGATCGTGAAGATTATATATATGAGCGTATAGTGGTGTACGTCGTGCTTGTCTATTGTTAAAAAGGGTGTTATTTCTTTAGTTTTTTGGAATTGTATACTTTTTGATAGAAGTTTTAGTTCGTCTTGACTAGAATATTTAATGAATGTAACCTCTGGTTTTGCTTCGTTTTTCAGATAGTTGTTCTTAATTTCGGAAATATTTAAAGCGGGGATGAAGGAATTATAAACAAAAGAAGATTTTTCGTTTTTAGATCGTATAGTGATATCTTTTGATTTTAGGAAGCAGTTTCCAGTGAGTTCTAAAATAGCTGTTCCTTCAAGAGTATGTGTTACAACAGTATCCTGGCAAATTTCGTCTATTATATATTTTCCTAAAGAAGAAAATAGCCATGTATTGTGTTGTGATACTTGTATCCAAACTGTTGATACGTTTGACTCTTTAATGTCACAAGAAGTCGGAAAAGATTGAATTCTTTGCAAAAGTTGGATGTCACATTTGGGGTTTTTGTTATTGGTGCTAAATAAAGGGTGTGACATTTCGCATAAGAAATTGTTATTTAAATTTTTACAATGACTCACCTCTTGGCTTTCTATGTCGTAATAGTATTCCTTTTTGTAATCAATGATAAGGTATTTTGAAGTTGGTTTTATAAATACAAGTTCGTGCGTGTAAAAATGTTGTATATGTTTAATTGTGTGTAGTTATTCGTTAAAAGGTTGTAAATTATTGTTGTGAATTAATTTTGATTTCTTACCTACTCTTACAACAGTATTTTCATCCGAATGGATTCTTATAACTTCGTATGGTCCGTCCCACAGAGTCGAAAGTTTATTCTGTCTGGTTTGATTTTTTATTAGGACTTTATCTCCTACGTTAAATATTTTTGGTCTAGCATTCTTGTCGTAAAGAGTCTTTGATTTTTCCTTTTTTTCTTTGAGGATTGAGTTTGCTGTCTCATATCCGTGTTGTAATCTAGCCTTAAGTTCGTTAACGTAGTTATCATAGTTATAAGAAATCTTGGGTTTTTGTGACAGAATGCTTGGAATATTAGCAGGGAATCCGTATAGGAGTTCATAGGGTGAAAATCCAGTACTACTGTGTGGTGTTGTATTGTATACAAACATAGAATAGGGGATCCATGTATCCCATGACAAAGGATCTTGGTTCACATAGTGTCGTAGATATTCGGCTAATGTTCTATGGCTTCGTTCTAATGCTCCATTTGTCTGAGGATGGTAGGGCGTTGTATTCAACTTTTTCATCTTCAATAGGCTTAATACAAATTCAATACTTAAGAAATTTGTCCCTTGGTCAGTCAAAAGAGATAGAGGGATTCCGTGGCGACATACTATGATTTCCACGAATGTTCTAGCTACAGTTGAAGCTTCAGCGTTTTGTATTGGCATAGCTTCCGAAAACTTTGTCAAATCGTCCTGGAAGGTAAGTTGATATTTGTTTCCACCATAGCTAACAGGAAGTGGTCCAACTATGTCTAGAGCGACTCTTTCAAATGGTCTAACACTAGTAGTTGTAATTTTCATGGGGACTGGTGGATTTTTTCTACTTTTATTTCGTTGACAAGACGTGCATATGCTCACATGCTTTTGTACATCAGCTTTCATGTTTGGCCAGAAGTATTTCGCCTTTATTCGGTTATACATCCGTGAAACACCTTGGTGGCCTCCAAATGGGGAATCATGATATTCTGACAGAATCTTAGAAATTATCTCTGGATCAGTCAAGGAAATCCTTTCATCCATGTGAAGGTATATGTCTAATGTCAAATCTCCGAAAACTTCATTCAATATTCTTTTGAAGGTATGTCTAACTTGGTTATTTGAGACAGGTAGTGAAAAAGAAATAGTTTTTTCAAACTTAGTGTGTTCCTTAATTGTTCGGAGACTCTTTTCGGTTATCTCCTCGTCCTTTGTCGTACGGAACGGTAAGGGTAGTGTAACGACAATCAAAGAATCATGTACATTAAATTTACCTATATTGGGTTTTGTAAAGTTTTGAATTCTTTTTACTAAGGATTGCTCGTCTATCGAGTCTATTAGGGGTAATATTACGATTTTATAGTCGGAATTCTTGTTTATAAAGATAGATTCGAATTTTTCGATAATATTACATTCAGGTCCTGTTTTAGAGTCTTGTGATGATTTCAGTTTGAATTCTAAGTCTCCCGAATTGTTAGCGTTTAGGGCTTTAAGTCCCGATTGAAATATCTTTCGGCATTTTTCATAGTCTGGTGTCTCATTGTATTCCAGAGCAGCGACGTATTTCATGAATTCCATTATTGGATTTGGCACTTTTCTGGGGTATAGTTTTTCCAAACCAGTACTTACATCTCTCATAAAAGTTTCCTTAGACTTCTGGACTTTAATGGGAACTTTAAGTAGGTTTTCTTGTTCCCAAGGCAGCATCACGCCTGACCACTTGATTAGATTATACCCAAGGATCTCAAAGTCTCCTCGCATTGTTGCTACACCGAGATGTGCATCTCTGGATGTGTATTCAATTGCACCATTGTGCATTTTCTTTGGATCTGGCTCGAAATCTTTTTCGGTGTAGTGACCAGCTAAACCAAAGTCTACCAGATATGCTTGAGAAGCACCACCTTTTCCATAACCTAATAAGATGTTGGCTCCTTTCAAATCAGCATGGACATACGTTCGGCCGTGGATATACTCATACACATCCAACATCTGTAAGGCAAGACGATAAATTGTGTGTTCTGGAATCTTTCTTCCGTTTTCCAAGAAAAGCTTCCAAATATCGTCTCCATAACGTGGCATTACAACAAAGCGATGTTTCACATCGTTAATGTCGTGTGATCCCTTACCAACTAGATAAGGCATCCCAAAAGATTTAAGTCCGCGCTGCTGTTTGAACTGTGTGATGTCTTCAAGACGAGCATTGTGCATACAAAAGTGCATTTCAACAAACAAAGTTCCATTGCCATGTGGTTCAAATTTGACGACATATTCATAGTCGGACGGCTTCTTTGATGAACTTGAAGCTTTACACGCTGAATATATTTGACCATGACTTCCCATGCCTATAGACGGCCCGATTTTCCATGCTGTTTTGGACAAATCAGTTATTATTTCACCTTCAGGAATTTGTTCTGATATGGCATGGTCGTTCTTCCGAAATAAGATGACCTAGATACATGAGTTCGTGTTTTAGAAAATTACATTTCTCTGGTTGTAATTTCAGATTGTGGATGCTGAGTTGGTTGAGAACTTTTAATAATTTGGAGTTATGATCTTTAAGGTCGTATCCGTATAGAACTATATCGTCCATATAAACGAAACAATCAAAACCTTGTAAGCCAGTGAGAACAGTGTTCATTAGGCGTTGGAAGGTTGCAGGAGCGTTCTTTAAACCGAATGGCATTCGATTATATTCATAATGGCCAAAGGGAGTGCTGAATGCGGTCTTGCTTCGATCTTTTTCATCCATTAAGATTTGATGGAATCCTTTAGCCAAATCCAAGGTGCTGAAATATTTAGCTCTACCCAATTGATCAAATATGTCACTGATATTTGGTAATGGGTATGCATCGCCGACGGTTAAATCGTTTAGTTTCCTGAAATCTACAACTACCCTCCAACGTTTGCTTCCAACGTTTCCAGGTTTTTTGGGAACGAGTAGCAGGGGTGAGTTCCAGGGACTCGAGCTTGGTCGTACGATGTCGTCGTCTAACATCTCTTGAACTTGTTTATGGATTTCTTCTTTTTGGCTTTCAGGGAGTCGATAAGGTTTTACGTAAAGTGCGGGTTTACTCTCATCAGTACCGATCTTGTGAGTCATGGAATCGGTGTTGGTGAGATGATCACCCTCAAGATAAAACAATTCGTTGTACTCTCTACAAATCTTGAGGATAGAATTCTTTTCTTCAGCGTTGCAATGGTCTAATATCAACATGGACTCTAGTTTTTCCATTCGTTTTTCTACTTTGCTACTAAAATTTTTCATATTGTACTGCTCGTACTGATCTAAACTATCAAAATTTAAATTAAGATTATTAATATAGAGTATTTTCTCTGTTTCTAAAGCATTCATAGTTAGAACTCTGATTTTATTGTTTATAGGCCTTACTATGGATTCGCCAACATAAACTCCCGGACAAATCTGTTTCTTTTTGATCAAAATGTCTACAGATTTTTTGTTAGCTTTTTTAAAGGGAATTTCGATCATTTGTTGACTCCTAGGGTTTGTTTCTGATGAAGTCTTACGTATTGCTGCATCTTTATCAGTAGACGCTTTAGTTTCTTTGCTCTTTTGGCTGTTGTTTTCTAAAGTCTTATTTTCATTTTTAGCTGCTACACCACTGTTTAATGTAGTCCTATTTATTGAATCGTTTTTTACTTTGACCGGTGATTTATTCAAATCAAATTCTTTGTTGTCGGAGTCAGCATTCAATTTAAGCTTATCGGAATTTCGGTTGATGGTGGCTTTATTGGATTTAAGAATAAAGTTATTCTCCTCAGCCTTTTCATCACCTTTTGCTTCCAAATCACAGCCCGTAGGCACCACTTCGTGAGGGGTAGCTTTTCGGATGCTTTCTCTGATAACAGGGTTTTCGATTTGAATGTCGTAATCTCTAAAACATTTTCTTTATAGTTTACTTTACACCTGTATTTGGAAAGAAAATCGTTTCCTAAAATACCATCGTATGGCAGCTTTATATTTGGAGTGAGTAGATGGAAGGGATGTGTGAGTGAAAGATTATACTTGGAATTAATTATAAAAGAACCAGTTATTTCCCCTAGAGTGAAAACAGAATCACCAGAAATTGAAGATATAGTAAGTCTTTTTCCTGGGTTAGAATTTGTTAACTTTAAATTGATTAGATTTATCAAGTATTCAATTTTATTTTACGTTTATTTCTAACGATTGACTTTATAAAATGAAACTTTACAACTCAGAAAATTCAAGAATAAAAAATTTGTATCTGTCTATGGCGCTTTTTCTTTTCAATCTGCCTCTTTTTTCGTTCTTCTTTTGACAGCTGGTGGATGTTATCGATTTTTCAATTTTCTGCAACAGCGTTGCCAGGTTTGGCAACGTTCCCCCCTGGTAAGCTGGTGTCTTCTTCCAGGTTACCATCTTCGCCAAACCGCCTAACATCAAGTACAGCGAGCTTCGCTACTGGCCGAGTGTATACCCCAGTGTTAGTCCTCACGATTGCTGATCTCGTCTGTCCGTCTTTGCTTCGATTTGCTTGTAAGATTATACCCTTTGGCCAAGTGTTTCTTGGGTTATTCTCATCAACAATTAGCACGATATCTCCTTCTGATACTGGTTTAACTGGTTCGAACCACTTCGTCCTCCTGGTGATGGTGGGAAGGTATTCTTTCACCCAGCGTTTCCAAAAGTGATTGCTGTACTGCTCGGATGTAAGCCAGTGTTTTCGAAGTGTATGGCTATCGTTTAGTGACGTTCCAGTAAGTCTTATGCCGTTGGATGACCCCATCAAAAAATGGTTAGGGGTTAGCGCTTCTTCACTGTCGGTATCTAAGGGAATATAGGTAAGAGGTCTAGAATTAATGATAAACTCAACTTCCGCCATCATTGTGAGCAAAACTTCGTCTTGAGGATTTCGTCCGAAATGCATTTGTGCTAAAGATTGTTTTACGGAGCGTATTAACCGCTCCCAGCAACCACCCATGTGAGGCGAGTTCGGAGGGATGAACTTCCATTCGATTTTTTCTGTTTCAAAGTGTTTTGTTATATCTTCCATACAAAGTTCTTCAACTGCCGTTTTTAATTCCTCACTGGCACCTCGAAAATTTGTGCCGTTATCACTCCAGACTTGTTTTGGTCTTCCTCTTTTTGCGCAAAATCTCTTTATTGCTAGGATACATGAGTCGCTTGACAGTCTATGCGCTATCTCTATTTGGATTGCTCTCACAGTTAGACATGTGAATAGTACACCCCATCGTTTTTCTGTGTGCCGTCCGACGGTGACAATAATTGGGCCAAAATAGTCCACGCCTACATAAGTAAATGGTCGTGTAAAGGCCTTAAGACGGGCTTCTGGGAGATCTTACATTAATGGTAGAACTGGCATAGCTCTGTTGTTGCGACACTCTTGGCAATCGTTTCGAACCTTTTTAAGAACAACTCTTAGTGTTGGAATATGGTACCATTGACGGATTTCATTGACTGCCGTTTCAAAAAATAAGTGTGAGGGGTAGCTTTTCGGATGCTTTCTCTGATAACAGGGTTTTCGATTTGAATGTCGTAATCTCTAAAACATTTTCTTTATAGTTTACTTTACACCTGTATTTGGAAAGAAAATCGTTTCCTAAAATACCATCGTATGGCAGCTTTATATTTGGAGTGAGTAGATGGAAGGGATGTGTGAGTGAAAGATTATACTTGGAATTAATTATAAAAGAACCAGTTATTTCCCCTAGAGTGAAAACAGAATCACCAGAAATTGAAGATATAGTAAGTCTTTTTCCTGGGTTAGAATTTGTTAACTTTAAATTGATTAGATTTATCAAGTATTCAATTTTATTTTACGTTTATTTCTAACGATTGACTTTATAAAATGAAACTTTACAACTCAGAAAATTCAAGAATAAAAAATTTGTATCTGTCTATGGCGCTTTTTCTTTTCAATCTGCCTCTTTTTTCGTTCTTCTTTTGACAGCTGGTGGATGTTATCGATTTTTCAATTTTCTGCAACAGCGTTGCCAGGTTTGGCAACGTTCCCCCCTGGTAAGCTGGTGTCTTCTTCCAGGTTACCATCTTCGCCAAACCGCCTAACATCAAGTACAGCGAGCTTCGCTACTGGCCGAGTGTATACCCCAGTGTTAGTCCTCACGATTGCTGATCTCGTCTGTCCGTCTTTGCTTCGATTTGCTTGTAAGATTATACCCTTTGGCCAAGTGTTTCTTGGGTTATTCTCATCAACAATTAGCACGATATCTCCTTCTGATACTGGTTTAACTGGTTCGAACCACTTCGTCCTCCTGGTGATGGTGGGAAGGTATTCTTTCACCCAGCGTTTCCAAAAGTGATTGCTGTACTGCTCGGATGTAAGCCAGTGTTTTCGAAGTGTATGGCTATCGTTTAGTGACGTTCCAGTAAGTCTTATGCCGTTGGATGACCCCATCAAAAAATGGTTAGGGGTTAGCGCTTCTTCACTGTCGGTATCTAAGGGAATATAGGTAAGAGGTCTAGAATTAATGATAAACTCAACTTCCGCCATCATTGTGAGCAAAACTTCGTCTTGAGGATTTCGTCCGAAATGCATTTGTGCTAAAGATTGTTTTACGGAGCGTATTAACCGCTCCCAGCAACCACCCATGTGAGGCGAGTTCGGAGGGATGAACTTCCATTCGATTTTTTCTGTTTCAAAGTGTTTTGTTATATCTTCCATACAAAGTTCTTCAACTGCCGTTTTTAATTCCTCACTGGCACCTCGAAAATTTGTGCCGTTATCACTCCAGACTTGTTTTGGTCTTCCTCTTTTTGCGCAAAATCTCTTTATTGCTAGGATACATGAGTCGCTTGACAGTCTATGCGCTATCTCTATTTGGATTGCTCTCACAGTTAGACATGTGAATAGTACACCCCATCGTTTTTCTGTGTGCCGTCCGACGGTGACAATAATTGGGCCAAAATAGTCCACGCCTACATAAGTAAATGGTCGTGTAAAGGCCTTAAGACGGGCTTCTGGGAGATCTTACATTAATGGTAGAACTGGCATAGCTCTGTTGTTGCGACACTCTTGGCAATCGTTTCGAACCTTTTTAAGAACAACTCTTAGTGTTGGAATATGGTACCATTGACGGATTTCATTGACTGCCGTTTCAAAAAATAAGTGTTTGTATTTTCTATGAAAGCTGTTAACAATGAGCAACGTTATATAATGTTGCTTTGGTAGTATGACTGGTCTTTTGCAATCGAAAGACGCATGGTTAGAGGCATCAATACGGCCTTTTACTCGCATAACTTCCTTTGTATCCAAGTAAGGATTTGACTTATATAGTGTACTTCTCTTTTCTATTTGTTGCTTATTTCGTAGTGCCTTTATCTCACTAGGATAACCTTCGGATTGACATAGAAGATATAGATATGTTTCAGCTCCATTGGTGTAGTTAAGATTGCCGTTTTCGTCTTGGCATAACCAAATTTGGTGGCTTCTGGCACTCCCTTCAATTAAGTTGTCTGACTTGCGAGTTTTCTTTAAACATGTGCAAAAGAAACGAAACACATGTGAAATGGCGGCAACTGTTTCTTCCCATGAAGAGAGCTGCTTATAATTCGTTAGTGGTGATACTGCGACATCTACGTGAGGGAAGACTTCGAATTCAATTATTGTATCTTCCTTCGGAATCGATGGCCAAGAGTCTTTGGGGTTGTAGAGAAAATTCGGTCCTCTGTACCAGCGGCTATCTGACGAAAAATCGACTTTAAGGTTCCATTTGGTGGCATCATCTGCAACATTTTGTTCGCTGGGCACCCATCGCCAATCTTCTTCGTTAGAATTTTCTAATATTTCACCAACCCTAAAAGTGATGAATTGTTTGAGTTTTTGATTGTCATTTTTTATCCAACACAACACTGACTGAGAATCTGACCAAAAGTACCGCCTGCTTATTTGTATTGAGTGGCCATTGACGATAGTTTGAGCTAGCCGAATATCTAGCACTGCTGCTTCCAACTCCATTCGGGGAACTGACAATTGCTTTAATGAAGCGACCTTTGTTTTACAACAAATAAGGTGACATTCGACTGTTGCTCCCTTTTGTACTCTCAGATAACCCACTGCCGCAAATCCCGAAAGACTGGCGTCTACGAACACATGTAGCTCTACTGAAGACTCCGCGTCAAACTTCAATTCATTTAGATAAGTCCGTCGTATTCTAATGCTCTTGATCGTAGGTAGCAAGCTAAGCCAGTCCCTCCATCGTTCAAAATGTTCATCGCTTATTTGTTCATCCCAACCTATACGCTCACGCCAAATGGACTGCAACAAAATCTTCAGCAACATCAGAAAATGTCCGATAAGACCAAGCGGATCAAAGGTACTCATGAGTACACGTAGTACAATTCTTTTAGTTGGAGATACTGTTCCATTTAAAACTTCTTCTTCAAATTTTTTGTTGTTGAACAAAAATGAGAGCGTATCAGTCGACTGTGACCACCACATCCCTAATACTTTTTCAAATTCGTGAGGGTGTGAACTTGTTTTGAACGACTTGTTGAATTCGGCTGCTTTATTTCCTAGAGCAGCTAGCACATTTTCCGAGTTGCTCATAAAATTTCGTATTTCGAAACCAGCTTGTTGATGTATATAGATTACTTCTTTGGTTACACGTATCGCTTCTTCTTGCGTGTCAAAACTATCTAAGAAATCGTCCACGTAATGGTTGCGTATAATGGCCTCAGCTGCTCGAGGGAAATTGTTAGAATGTTCCATTGCATTTTTATTTTTAACGTATTCCGCACAGTATGGTGAACAAGTTGACCCGAATGTGAGTACTTGCATAACGTAATCTTCTATTTCCCCCGATTGATGGTTTCTCCATAAGAACCTTTGTGAGTGTTGATCAGCATCATTAATAAGCACTTGGTGGAACATCTCTTTAATGTCGCCACATATTGCTATGTTCCTTTGGCGAAAACGAAATAAGATATTTATAAGTGAACCCAGATAGTCAGGTGCCGAGAGCAACAATGAGTTCAAGGAGACTCCTTCGACTAACGCGGCAGCATCCCATACCATTCTAACCTTGGATGGTTTGTTAGGGTTCAAAACCGGGAAAACGGGAAGATACCAAATTCGGTTGCCTTGATGATTTTCTATCTCAGCACTTGTTAGTTTTCGAACATATCCTTTGAGTAAATAATTTTTGATTAGTGATGCTAAGTTCGCTGCTAGTTCAGGTTCTTTGTTTAATCGTTTCTCAAGACCCAGCAGTCTCCGTTCGGCAGATGGTCTACTGTTTGGGAGTTCAAGATATTCACTCTTCCATAGGAGTGGAACGCTGAATCGATTACCAATTCGCCTAGCTGAACTTTCGAGGAGGTTCTCGGCTCTTGCATCTTTCCCTTTTGTAATTTTTCGAATTTCCTTTGAACCGAAGTTTTCTATGGAGAGAAATTCTCGTACTAGTTCGTGTAGCTTCTCATCTGTTTTTTCCTTGCACTCACACGAATGGTAGCTTGAGTGATCAATGGCTGTTTTACTCTTTTCATCACACGGTCCGAATATAGTCCATCCTAGTCGTGTTTTAATTGCTGATGGTTGATTGATTTTACCTTCTCGATGCTTCAACGAATTTAACAGATTTGCATTATCGAGACCTATTAATATTCTCGGTCTAGCATCACTAAAAGACTGAACTGGAATACCTTTCAGGTAGTGGTAGTATGAGGCAAGCGATTCCACACTGACTGTCTGTGCTGGAAGATTAAGAGAGTCGACAGTTCGAACGTCAGTAAGTGAGTACTTTCTACCACCCTCATTTGCTCCTATCATCAAACTAACCTTTTTTGACTTTTCTTCAGTGCGAGATGTACCAGACGTCCATTTTAAGCGTAGTTCTTGAGGTTCACCCTTCAGTTTAAGAACATCTGCGAGCTCGTTATCCATCATGGTTACAGAAGATCCATCGTCGAGGAAGGCGAAGGTTTCGACTTTAGTCCCGTTGTTATAGAGAGACACGGGTAATATTTTGAAAAGTAGACTTCCTTTATGCTTATGGGTGCAATGGTAGCTGGCTAGGTTGTTACTTTCAGATCGTGTAGCTGGCGATTCATGCTTGTGCAACAATTTATGATGTCTATATGTACAATTCATTATTCCACATCTATTTGTGGATAAACATCTACGCTTATAATGGTTGACAAGACATGTTCGACACAAAAAATGCCTTTGTACTGCTTTCCATCTGTTATTTAAATTAAAGTTTTTAAACTCACCACAGTTTTCAACTGAATTGCATGCTCCTTTACAAATGACACAGGATTTCTCCTGACCTCTCTCTTGAGAGTATTTATTTGTTTCATCATGGTGTCCACTCAGATGTGTTTTAACTGGCTGTCTCTTTTTTTCAAACTTAACATCGTTCGATACTACACTCACATCTGTTACTTCACAGGCAGCTTGGGCCACCCGAAACAACCAGGAACTGAAATTCGTCAAATCAACATCTTGCTTACTCATTTGAAAACACCCCAGTTCAGCTTAGTTTAAAATGGTAATTTGTCGACTAAATCTTGCATCAGACAAGGGTTGTTCAGGTAAGAAGTCAATCCAGCTGCTTCCATTGTCGCAACAATGTTTTGCACTGATAAGGCGAACGTGACTAAGGTGTCTAGTTTGTCACCTCTAGGTGGACGTTCCTGTCGCAGTTTTGAAATCAGCGTTTTAATAATCAACTCTGGACGACCAAATAACATTTTCAGAGTATCGATTATACTTGAAACTTGATTTGGGTAAAGCAATCTTGCTCTCACCGCTTCAAGTGCGTTTCCTTTTAAGCTCTTGTTCAACCTAATAAAGTTTTCGTCATCTGAAAATCCGCATGTACGAGTTGTGCTTTGAAAACTGCCGAAGAATAATGGCCACTCTTCTGGCTTACCCGAAAAAGTAGGCAACTCTTTGGAGACAATATGCCTTGCTGCTATTTGTTGTTTATTTAAATATGGCGTTCTTGTTGTTTCGATGTTCGACGGGTTTTGAAAATTTCTCGAGTCTCTATTAGGAGCCGTGTTAACAGCTTTAGCAGTTGGCATGGTTGAGCCATTTGCTCCAATCCATGTCTCATTTAAATTTATTGAAGTTGAGATGTCCTGGGTATTATTTTTGGGAAGTTGTTTCTTGTTTCCGATTTGATTATCCACATCAGGACAAGCTTGCCTGCTCGTTGTCGCTTGCTGATCGACCCATTTATCTACCCTGGATGATGTTGACTCTCCTTCACTTTAACTTTCGCTGTCTGATTGCTGTTCTAGCAGTTTATACTTTGCCTCAAGGAATTCGCGGTCTCTCATTTTCATTAGCTCTCGTTCATCTTCTAATTTTCTTAGATTCAACTCCAAAAGTTTTGCAGACTGCGTTGTTTTGTGGCTATTTGATTTTGGATGTGTTGGAACACGAAACTTAGATTGAATTTGTGTTTGGCTAGTGGCGTGATGCTTTGGAGGATGGCGTGGCAGTGGTGGATCGTCGGCGGCGTTATGAGATGGCTTTTTTCTGCATGGAACTGGTGGTGGCGAAGTTGACTGACGTAAAGTTGTTTTTGCTGTTGATTGCAAATGTTTTGTGCTTATTGGTTGGCCATTTTGATTCTGGGACTCGTCTCGATTGCATGTAGGGCATCTCCAATCTTTATCTGCTATGCTGGCATTTACGGTAGCACATGTGTAGTGATGCCAATCATCACATTCGTCACACTGTACCATTTGACTGTTGTCGACATCTGCACATGATTGGCAAGAAAATTCCGGTTCATGTGGTGGCGGCGGCGACGCCTTCGACTGGCTTTCGTTGGACGGAGTTGAGCCTACCATAACTCTAAAACAACTTACTATACCTTAGATCTATGACTTACCTGACAGTAAAGGAATTTGCTTTGGTTTTTCCACTATCAATCTTGAAGTACTTGCAGGTTAGGTTGTGTTTCGTTGTCTCAGCGATGTTCTAATGTCGATTTCTTTTGTTGAAATTCCTTTAAAATGGATGGCTTTCTCTTCATAAGTTGAGATGAATTGATATCTGTACAAGGCGATGACTGTAGCGAGGCTTGGTTAACAATTTGTAAGTGTGCCTATAGCTTTTGTCTAGCCACGAGATATCGACTAATTACGCTCTAAATTTTAGTTAGCCGAAAAATTTTTTATTGTTAACTTTAAATTGATTAGATTTATCAAGTATTCAATTTTATTTTACGTTTATTTCTAACGATTGACTTTATAAAATGAGATTATACTTTGAAACTTTACAACTCAGAAAATTCAAGAATAAAAAATTTGTATCTGTCTATGGCGCTTTTTCTTTTCAATCTGCCTCTTTTTTCGTTCTTCTTTTGACAGCTGGTGGATGTTATCGATTTTTCAATTTTCTGCAACAGCGTTGCCAGGTTTGGCAACAGAATTTGTTCCGAATTTGTAATTATACAAACTAATATCTGCTCCGGTATCTATTAAAAAAGTAGAGTTTTTTTTTGTTAGACGGCTCGAACTGAATTCGTATTACCGGCTCATGGAACTCTGGACAAAAGGAAACAGTCAAGAAACTAGATTTTATTGTTGTGGGTCGGTATTTAGACTTAGTCGGGATGGATGACCCATCTCTTCCTCCCGAGCGTAGTCGTTTCCCGAATTTTGAGGATAAAACTCCTCACCAGGATTCCAGTTCCTATACCCTTGTTTAGCGTTGTATCGCCGGATGTTGGAGAAATTTGGATTGTTTTTGTTATGCGAATTGTCCCTAAATGGGTTAGGTTTGGTCGAACCGGGTTGAGACTGCTTTAACCTACAATCTACTTCTCGATGGCTGGGTTTTTTACAGTACCCACAAGTGAGCCGTTGTATTTCCCTTTTTATATTTGTGTGTTGGTTTGTGTTTTGTGATGTCCTGTTGGGATTAGAATAACAGTGTGCACTTGTGTGACCTACCTTGTTACAAAATTGACACGTTGGACGTATCGAGGGCGAAATGTTTGCAGAACTTGTAGAAGGGCTAACGCGTTCTAGTCGGTTCAAATGCTCCTCAGCATAGAGAATGGATTTCTTTAAATCCGTTTCTCCATGAGCCTGAACCATAAACCTGAGATTTTTATTTCGGATGCCATCCTCAAAAGTTTGTATAGCCAGTTTGTCGTTTTCTTTGAAAAGAAAATTTCTAACTGCCTCCTCCGTTGAGCTGAAGTATGTTGCCGAATTTAAAGCATTTAAGAGTTGACCTATACGATCGCCAAACTCTTTAACTGTTTCTTTTGCTCGTTGTCGACCTGAAATCAACTCATTTTGAGCTGAGGACCTTGACTTTACCGATGAATATTCCATTTTCAAGACTGAACAAAGATCTTCCCATCTTTCCACAGTCTTGAATTGTATTAATTCGAAAGCTGGTCCCTCAAGCCTGGTTTTTACTATGCTGAGGAAAAGTTTGTGCTCGTCAGGTTTCACTGACTTGAACAAAATATCTCCACATGCTAAAAACTTCCCTAGGTTTTCCGACCTTCCATCGAAAGTGGGGACAATATTAATGATATCATTAAAATTCATTTTATATTCTGTCATTTCCGAAATGTCAGAGACTGAATGAAAAGGCAAAACCTCGAATAAACTAACTTTAAGTTTTTGATTGCGGGTAGTAATTGTGAAGTCGTGAAGTGTATCGAGAGACGAGAGAAAACAAAGAGTTTAATTTGGGGTTCGGGTAGAAGACAAGATATGTAAATAACTTTAATAATCAATTGTGCTGTTATTTTAAAAAAAAATTTATTGAATTGAACACTTTAATTAGGTCAATAAATAGCAAAAATTGATTTCGCTTTAATATACTTAAATCTTTTCGATTTTAATAAAAATAATAAATAATAAAAAGAATTTACTTGTTTTGTGGTTGCTGTTGGGGGTTGTTGTAGTTGCTGTTAAAGTTGTTGAAGTTGATTTTTTCTGCTGATGTTGGTGTTGATGTAGTTGCTGCTGCTGATTTTTCACTTGCCAGGCAGGCTTCACGCCCTATAGTTGCCAATTACGACCTGGTCTTTTCACTGCCTAATTTTTGCCTCCGGCGTCCGCTTGGGAATTCGCCAGGTCTTATGTTTATAGGGCTTTTTTTTTTTTTTTTTTTTTCACAACACAAATCACTTAATGGTGTTTTTTTTTTTCTCACCACACACAAAAAAAAATTACCTACTGGTGTTTAGCCCCAATACGCATCAAGAGTCAACAAAATAGACCTCTTGTGTTTTGTTAGGGATAATAACTATCCTGGGATAAATTGACTAATCCCACCGCTGGCTGCCACCAATGTTACGTTCTGCCGTGCTTCAAAAGGAAGAGCAGGTGACGGAGAGTCGAAACAAAAGATAATACTTTGTTTAAATTCTTTTTATTTGAATATATTTGAATGTAGTAGAAGGCCCGCTGTCTCAATGCATTTGGCTGCAACCTTTACTATATAAACTCAAATTTCAACTCTGCCCTTCTTCCCATTCGCTTCTCTATTTATTGGTTTTTATTCATTACTATTACTTAGTTAGCCGTTTACCATCGTCAGAACCATGTTACCTCATTTAGTTCATCCGAACTAGGCCACACACCATGGTCACAATTCTTCATTGGTCATTACATAGAACACGCTTAAACCTATATGCCGATCGTATGGTGACCCACTCAAGTACTTCTGGGTGTGTCTTCATCGATCGCAGTTTTGTAGGTCTCGTATTGCACATTGCACTTGACATACTCTATTGCATAGCAGTTGTCTACTCATCTGTTTTCGTTGCTATAGAGGTGCGCATATAGCTTGAGTCATAGTGACATGCATACGTTGTTCTACATGACGAAAATGAAAACTATGCCATGTGGTTGGTGTTTTTCTGAATGAGTTGGTTCTGAATGAAGGTTGGAGGTTGGGAATAGTTGTGGTTCTCGGATCACAACAACATCGTCAATGCCCATAACCCAATCCATTTTCGCCCTGGCTGTGCACCTAGTCTCCTTGATCTGATCCTTACATCAGACTTGAATCTTATCAAGTTTTTCAGTCAGGTTGGAATTCCTGGTGTACCATCACATCATGATTTGATTCTTTGACTCACAACCTGGCCCTACTGAGTTTGTCTATCGAGACTTTAACAGAGTCAATCAGGTTGAATTGTCTCAAGCTGCAGCAGTCATCCCATGGTCTCTGTGTTTTAACGTCCTGAAGTTGACCAAAAGATAGAAATTTTTCAATCTCTTGTTCAGAACCTATTTAACAGTCACGTTCCACTAAGATTAAAAAGAGTTAAAGATGCAAGAGTACCATGGTTCGCTCAACAAATTGAACATCTTATAAAGATCTGTGATAAATCATATAACAGATGGCGTCGTAGTCGGAGTAAAATCAATTGGCATTTCTATTCTAATCTAAGAAATAGAGTTAGTGTAGAGGTGAAAAAGCTAAGCAAAGTTTCTTTTCAAAAAAACTTCAGCCCAACCATAATAGTTCTCTGATCTGGAGAAATCTCAAATCGCTAGGAGTAATTGAGAAAACATCATTTAAATGTGACTTAGAACCAAATCAACTAAATTATTACTTTCTTGGTAGAACTATTAACGCACCCGAAGTTAGTGATGGGTTTAGTTGGAATATGCTTACATCTTTTGAAAATGATGGTTTCAATAATAGATTCTTTGAATTTCACCATGTAACCGAATATGAGATAGTGAGAGCAATTAACGATGTTAAATCGAATGCAGTAGGTTGTGATGGCGTTTTCTTAAAATTTATTAAAATGATTTTGCCTCACATCTATTTTACCTTTAGTCACATAATCAATTATGAAATCTGAGTTTCCAAAAATGTGGAAGTATGCTAAATTCATTCCAATACCTAAAAATGCTAACCGTGCGACTCCCGAAGACTTTAGACCAATATGTATTCTATCTTGTCTGTCTAAAGTTTTTGAAATCTTAATGCGGAATCAGATCAATGAGCATATAAGTCACAATAACTTGCTTGTATCATGCCAATCCGGTTTTCGGAAAAATCATAGCTGTACAACTGCTATTGTAAAAATACTAGATGAGCTGCGAATTGAGTACGATAAAAACAATTTGTCATTTCTATGCCTGCTTGACTTTTCAAAAGCATTTGACAGTGTCGATTTCTGTCAAATTGTCGATTACACAGTTGACCTGAGAAGAAATGTCTATCTCGATTTTCAAATACATATTGGCAATCGGTTATGATTGTGTGAAAAGTCGATTTCGTTGCCGGCTAATGAAATAGTTAACCATATAAACCAATAAAATATGTTTGACGTATTGGGGGATGTTGTCGAATATCTATAAGTAGACAATATTGTGGACACTGAGCAAGTCAAATCATACCCTATAGAGTTTCTCAATTCCTTAGAATTATCTGGTGTGGCTACAAGTTGGCGTTCCAGTGCTAATAATGAGTAATCTAAAATTGTACACAGCTACAAATTACACATCTGGGATGCGGTGTTATAAAAGTTTTAATAATATTTCCTCAATTCCCACTGATTTGTTATTTTAGTTTCAAAGAGTGTAGGGGAATCGTGCTCAAGATGACATACTTTTTGTTTAAAGTAAGAAATAAAATTTTCTACAAACCCTAGCGTTAAAATCTTTATATAATTAATTAATTAATGATTGTATGAGAAAAATAATGTTGGAATGAATAGTTTAAAGTAAAAAGAATTTATTTAAAAAAATTAGTTAAAAACAAACGGTAAAGAACTCACCGAGACCTTTGATGTCGAAAAAGGTTTTAGGCAAGGCGACAAACTGTCATGCGATTTCTTTAACATCATACTTGAACAGATTGTAATAAACTCAAACGTCAACACCAGAGGAACAATCTTTCAAAAGTCTGTACAATTACTCGCCTACGCAGACGATATTGACGTAATGGGAAGAAAAAAGCGTAACGTCATAGGTGCTTTTGCGAGTATTGAAACAGAAGCGGCAAAAATGGGTTTGATGGTTAATGAGGGCAAAACGAATTCGTCACAATAGACAGACATAACTTCGAGGTAGTGCAGGACTTCGTCTACCTAGGATCCGCTGTAGACACGGAAAAACACATCAGTGCGGAGATCAAACGGAGAATAACTCTTGCCAACCGTTGCTTCTTTGGGTTAAGAAGGCAATTGAGAAACAAAACCATCTCTAAAAAAACTAAGGTGACCTTGTATAAGACCTTGATCATCCCAGTAATGCTGTACGGCGCGGAAGCATGGTCTTTATCGAAAGCGGATGAGGAAACCCTTGGTCGTTTCGAAAGAAAAATTCTCCGAATGATCTTTGGTCCCATTTGCGAAGACAATGTGTGGAGAAGAAGATACAACAACGAAATGTATGAGCTGTACCGCGACATGGGCATAGCCAGAAGAGTACGCATCGCGAGGCTACGATGGTTGGGCCATGTAGAGCGGATGGACCCAAACGCTCCGGCTCGTCGGGTGTTCGAAAGCACATTGCAGGGAAATCGCGGAAGGGGAAGACCTCGTCTTAAGTGGCGCAATCAAGTGGATGAAGACCTCAACCGACTTGGAGTGCGAAACTGGAGAGAGCTCGCCCGAGATCGAAATCGTTATAGAAGGATGTTGGTTGAGGCCCAGGTTCACCTCGAACTGTAATGCCCACCTAAGTAAAGTAAGTAAGTTAAAAACAGTCCGAGGCTAAGGCTAAGATGACATAGTCGGGTATAAGATGACATACTTCATGAGGGTAAGATGACATATTGTAAAAATGGCTGCTTTATTTGGCTCTTTAGCTTCAGTCAGTATATACCGCACATTTTCAACTTAGATTTTCGGCCATTTAGCTTTCATGATTTTTGTTTTATGCTTGCTGAAATATAAATATGTACCTACTTTAAATTTGCATTTAAATGTTTAGATTTAAAAATAAGGTTTGTGTTTTTTAGTATGTCATAGTATTTTTAGTATGTCATTATGAACTGATAAGCTATATAATATCATCTTACCCGATAGGAAACAAAACTTTTACAACCATTCAGGGATCAAAACATTATAATTAAGGAGCAAAGTCACACAAAAAATATTGTCTATACACATAAATGCAAACATAAAACACAAAGGATATAGAAAAACTCTTACCTTTTTAAACACTTTTGAAATAAACAATGACTCGCAAAAAAATTTACTCTCTAGCTTTTTCGTTTGATCCGATCTCGATGACATCATGTAGTATATTAGCAGCTGTAAGTTTATTCTGGCTAAACACTTACAAAAAATGCATGTCTGGATATGTTCGAGAGAACTGTGGCGCCTTTATAAATAGAGAAAATACGAGTATGTCATCTTACCGGAGTATATCATCTTGAGCAGAACTCCCCTATCAAACTCGCAAAACCTTTTTATTTGACAAAAGATGGGAAAAGTAAGAACATCGTGTGCAAAAATGTACTGAAAAAAAATAATATTACAATATTTTACTTAAACGCATGAATGTGTCTTATTTGCAAAAAAATTAAGAATGCTGCCGAAAGTCACTATTCCACGCGGACGAAGTCGCGGGCACAGCTAGTATAAATATATAAATAAAAGACATTTTCAAATAAGAAAATGGCACTTTTTTTAACACTTCAAGTTGTCATAATTTGAAAAAAAGACAGACCGATAAGTTTTCTTATATTTTGCCTTGGTCAAAATACCAACATTTAAACTACGTTTTGTAAAAGCAAAAAATTCATTTCAAGCGGTTAAAATTCATAAGAGAAAATCAAACTCTAAAAAATGATCCACGAGCATTTTTTTACTTGCGATTATAGGTACTATAAGTAAAAAAAAATTGAGATAACAATTAAATATGACATTACGATGAAAGAGAATACGAAAAAAGTGGGTCCTGCATTTCTGTCTGTCTGTCTGTCTGTATGTCCGTCTGTGTGTTTATGGATCTACAGCCTGAACCGCTTGACCAATTTTCTTCAAAATTTGCAGTTATGGTCTCTGTGGTAGCTTACAGAGGAATTTTTGGAATTAGGTCTCTAGGTCTTGAAATAACGGTACCTGCCATACAACCGATATGATAATACCTACTTTTATCAAAAACGGCTCTAACGATTTTGATAAAATCTTACGTGGGTTATTATTTCTAAAAATCTATTCTTATGATGTAAAAATTTCTTTTAGAAAAAGTCTAAAAACGGTACCCCCATAGTACCGTTTTTTTTCAAAACCGACTTTCTCGTTAATGGCTCACACGATTTTGACCAAATTTAATATTTAAGAAGTCGTAGCTGGTTTAAGAAAGATTGCATATCAACATTTGACAAAATTTAGTTTTTTCGAATTTTCACTAATTTTTTTAAAAAAAATTTGTCTTTTCGAATATTTTCTAAACGATATCTTTGATTTATTTTAAATGTTTTGCCAATACATCTTTTAGCAAGATCTTAAGATTTATGTACAAAAGATTTTGACCCCTCATTTTTCAAAAAAATTAAAAAACCGATTTTTTAAATAACGGCTCTAATGATTTTGGTTAAACTTTCACTGTTTATATGTATTAGCAACTGCAAAAGAATGGCGTTTTTAGATTTTCGCTTGAAACCTTTGGAATATTTAACTAATTTTTTTAAATATTTTATGTGATTATGGCAACCCTGAAACCACGAAAATGTATTTAGAGCTTCGGTGTTTCTGACCGAGAAATCGGTTAAATCTAGTGAAAATGCGTGGTTCAACAATTTTTTATACAATCTTAAAAATCAAAAAATTTTAAAGAATTCAAAAGCGTTACTAAGCGGTTCGGAAATAGACTGGAAAAATTATACAATCATTCGTAATAAATATAAACAAGAAATTTGTAAGCGTAAGCATGAATATGTTATGTCTAAAATATCCTTTTCCCATGACCAAAAAACAATGTGGCAAAACATAAAAAATTTTATTTTAAAAAAAGATAAAAGTGAAATTAAAATCGTTATATTTGGGACGGATACTTGTACCAAAAGTATAATTATTGCAAACAATTTCAATAAGTTTTTTGTTAAGAGTGTAGTGGACATAATAAACACCATCCCGTCAGCCCCTTTCGTAAACCACGTTGTGGAAGTCGAAAACGTTTTCAAATTTAAAAATATAACATTAGCCGATTTAAAACAAACAATAAAAAATATGAAAAACAAACGGGATTTTCAGTTCATGAGCCCAAGTATCTACTTAGATGGTTCCGTGGTGGAACAGTGAACTACAGAAACTTCGCAGGGAAACCAGAAGTATTCTGAATAGGTCCCTCAAGACCAAATCAGATGTCGACTGGAACCTGTATCGATCTAAACAGAAGGACTTTAAAAGTTTAATTCGAAGATCAAAGAATGCCTCTTACAAAGAATTCTGTGAAAGTATAGGAACACTCAGTGAAACTAGTCGACTTACTAAAGCCCTTAAAAGGAGCAAGGTAAACAAACTAGAAACGCTCAGGAAATCAGACGGTTCCTATACCGAGTCCAAAGCAGAGACACTCAGTCTTATGCTGGAAACTCATTTTCCAGGAAACCAGATATCAATCGGACCACAGCAATCTATTTCCCTTAGATCAGGTGAATCCGATAAATCCACTTGACTTAGCTGGTACACGTCATCGTTAGTTGTTACCGACGAAGCCATCAAATATGCCGTGGCATCTTTTGACAGTTTCAAGTCACATGGCACTGACGGTGTTTACCCAGCTATGTTGCAGGAAAGTATAAACCTTTTGCTTCCTACTTTGAAAAATATTTTCACTGGTAGTTTAGCCCTAGCGTATATACCAACTCAATGGCAGAGTGTTAGAGTCCATACCAAAAATTGGTAAACAAGACTACTCACTCGCCAAGAGCTTTAGACCCATTAGTCTTACCTCCTTCCTGCTTAAGACGCTGGAAAGAATGGTTGAGATTTACATTCGTAAAACCTCACTCCAATTACACCCTCTGTCTCAGATGCAACATGCTTACCAAAGAGGAAAATCTTGCGAGACCGCACTTCAAAATCTTGTTAGCAGGATTGAATGCGCGCTTGACAGGAAAGAATTTGCGGTAGGCATTTTCATCGACATTCAAGGTGCTTTTGACAATGCTAGCTTCGATGGTATGTGCAATGCTGCCAGAGAACACGGTGTGGACGAGTCATTAGTGTTGTGGATTAAAGCAAAGCTAATGAAGAGAACCGTAATCGCTGAGGTGGACTGTGGACAATATGTTGCAACGGGAGTAAATAAGGGCTGTCCACAAGGTGGCGTTTTATCTCCTCTTCTGTGGTGCATGTTGATCGACTCTCTACTTGTAATGCTCAATGGTTCTAACGTTCATGCCCAAGCATATGCAGACGACGTCGCCGTGCTATCGGTTGGTTCCAGCCTCCAAGCTGTCTGTTCCCGTGCACAGGCTGCGCTTTGTATGATTGACACCTGGTGTGTTAGATACGGTCTCTCCGTCAATCCTCTTAAAACCGAGGTTGTCCTCTTCACGAGACGTAGAAAATTGACTGGTCTGACCCAACTTACGCTTAAAGGCGTCATCATCCCCTTTTCAAAAGAAGTCAAGCATCTTGGAGTAATCCTGGATAACAAACTTCTTTGGTCGAAACATGTCGAGTCTAAAACTACTAAAGCACTGTCAGTTTTCTGGCAATGTAAAGGAGCCTTTGGCAAGACATGGGGTCTTTCACCGAAAAAGGTCCTTTGGATCTATACGGCTATGATAAGACCAATCATCTCCTATGCGTCAGTTGTTTGGTGGAATAAGCTCTCGCGTAAATACGTTATTGCCTCGTTTGCCAAACTTCAAAGAACAATTTGTCTGGGTGTTTCGGGGGCCTTCCCTAGCACACCGGGAGCTGCTCTCGACGCACTGTTGAATCTTCCTCCCCTTGATACCTACATCATGGGGTGTACTCTCAAGACCATTTCTCGTTTAAAGCGATGTGGTCTCTGGCACAATTCGCACTGGAGCTTTGAGGAACTCGCAAGCAGCATATCTTTTGACTCACGTCTAATGGATATGCTGTCTGACACGATGATCCCAAGGCTCAAACCGCGTCAAAATTACTCAGTCAACTTTCCTTCGGTTCAGGACTGGTTCGCTCCAGAATCTGAGAATGGAAAGAACTGTTATCGTATCTTCACAGATGGCTCCAAAACCGACGAGGGTTCTGGTGCTGGTGCCTTTGTTGAGAACGACGACATACGACTGCACTCATCTTTGGGATCATACGCTTCCGTTTTCCAAGCGGAGGCTTATGCTATCCTATTGGCCTTGAGCCACGTAACGAACAATGGATGGACGGGGAGAAGTATCTTTGTTTGCAGCGACAGCCAAGCTGTGCTTAAGGCCCTTCTCAACCCTCTAACCACTTCGAAAGTGATCCAGGAATGCAAGAGTTCTCTGAATGCGATCGGAAGATTAAATTCCTTGAGTCTCATTTGGGTTCCAGGCCATCACGGCATAACAGGAAATGAGATCGCCGATGAACTCGCTAGACAGGGATCTCAGACAGCTTTCTCAGGACCTGAACCGTCGCTAGGTCTGCCAGCGTCCTCAGTGAGGGCTTCAATCAACGATTGGATCTGTGAAGAGCACAACCGTAGATGGCATGCTTCCATTGGATGCAGACAGACCAAGCGTATGCTCCCCAACGTTAGTAAGAAGACTGCAACATTTTTGCTAGCTCGTAGCAGAAAAGACTGTAGAAAGCTTATTGGCGTTGCCAGCGGGCACTTCTCTTTTGCAAAGCATTTAAGCGTGTTAGGCTTAAGTGATATCACACTCTGTGAATCTTGTGGAGAAGATGAGGACACCGCAGAGCACTTCCTCTGTGAATGTCCTGCTTTTTCTCGCATGAGGTTACAGATACTCGGCGCAGACATGGTGAGAGCTGGTAACTTAGGCTCCTTACCATGGCAGCGTCTTTTGGCTTTTCTCCGAACATCTGGAAAGCTATAACAAATAGAAGGTTGCTATCTGGTAGTACAATGGACCGGTATTTAGGTCTGAGTGCTCCAGCTGGTATTTTAAAAACCTCCAACAAAAAAAAAAAAAAAGAAAAAAAAAGATCTACTTAGACCATTTCGAAATCCTTGGCCCAGTTCTCTGTAAAATAATAAACGGTTCTTTGTATACAAGTAAATTTCCTGATACCTGGAAAGAATCTTTGGTGACACCAATCGAAAAAATAGTTAATACCGTAAAATGTGAAGAGTTTAGACCTGTGAATGCTATGCCGTTGTGTGAAAAGATTTTTGAAAAAGTAGTATTCAAGCAGTTGTATGAATATTTTGAAAGTAACCATTTAATTAATGACTTGCAGTCAGGTTTTAGAAAAGGGCACTCGTGCGAAACTGCCTTTAATGTAGTTGTTACGTCATGGAAGGAAGAACTTGCCAAGAAAAGAAGTGTTTATTGTGTATTTTTGGATTTGAAACGGGCGTTCGAGACAGTCAATAGAGATATTTTATTAATGAAAATGAAAAAATACGGTGTTAAAGACAAAGAATTACTGTGGTTCGAGTGTTATCTGAGAAATCGAAAGCAAAGAGTTAAAGTCAATGGCGTGGTGTCAGAATCGATTGATGTGGAGTATGGTGTGCCTCAAGGATCTGTCTTAGGGACTCTTTTGTTTACGACTTATATCAATGATTTCCAGTGTGTTTTGAAACACAGCAAATTAGCTCTGTTTGCGGATGATGCTGTTGTCCATATCTCCGGAAACAATAATGTAGACAGTAAGGCAAAAATACAAGAAGACTTAAACGCAATAAACCAGTGGTTTGTGGAAAATAAACTTAAACTGAATATCGGAAAAACGAAACTTATGGTGCTGAACGAGAGGAGCAGTGACGACATCGATATAAAAATAGGGGGCATAGCAATAGAAAGAATAACAGAAATAAAGTATCTAGGTGTAGTGTTAAACCAAAAGCTATTGTTTGGAAATCATATAAACTATATACCTATGTAAGGAAATTGCTAAAAAGTAGGATTTATGAAAAGAATTAGAAATCAAATTTCAACTATCAGTGCAATAAATATTTATAACGTAATTGTAAAACCACATTTTGAGTACTGTTCAACTATTTTGTTTTTATGTAAAGAGAGTGATTTTATAAGACTGCAAAGATTACAGAATAAAGCAATGCGATGTTTACTAAAGTGCAATAGATATATGTCAATTCGTTATATGTTAAATTCGTTGAAATGGTTATCAGTTAAACAAAGAATAAATATGAATGTTTTAGTGTTTATACATAAAATAAAAAATAATTTAATGCCAAATTACTTATTTGATTGTATGAGATTTATTAGAGATTTACAACCATACGCTTTAAGAAATAGAAACGACCTAAGACTTCCTAACTTTGTAACTAGAAACACTCAAAATTCACTAATTTATAAGGGCTTTAAATTATACAATACTTCGGATAATCAAACGAAAAATCAAACAAACTTCAATATTTTTAAAAGAAATGTGATAGATTTTGTCAAATCCAAGTTTTAAATACAAAAATCAGTTATATTATGTTAAAACATAACCTATTGTAAATGTAAATAGTTTAATCAAACTAAATAAATGAACTTAAACTTAAACTTAATTTTAAAACCTTTTATTCAGCCTGAATATTTTGGTATTGTACTTAGCACACAATCGAAAGTTCGTGCGACCCAGTCGTGCCCATTTTTAGGTTTGCCTGTTACCTCGAGTTTTGGTTCGATTTTAATAGGTACTTCATAGCAAATATAAAAAAAAAGTTTCTTAAATTTGTAAATATATTTCTTTTCTATGTTTAAAGTCGGACCAGATGGCGTTCATAGTCATGATTCTTGAACGATACGTAATCACAATCAAGAAACTATTTTCAGCTCTGAATCAAGTAAAATAGTGTATTATTTTCTTTTCACACTATGGGGGACTTCCCCGATTCCATTATATAATGAAGCTTATTATCATTGTACGATGTATTTATATAGAACTTAAAGTACTTATAGTACAGTAGCGGGGCCAAATTGCCATTAATTTATTTTGCAATAAGCTAAAATTACAGGGAAATGTTAATACCGGTTAAGAACAGTTGATTTCTAGTTTTTTTTTTCAACCGCATACATAAATACGTCTGTGGACAAATACTATCGATGTTTTATTAAAACTGTGGGATATTTACTTGCTATTATAGGTACTATAAGGCAAGTCTTGTAATCGTGCAGAAAAAAAATTTTGAGATAACAATTAAACATGACATTACGGTGATAGAGAATACGAAAAAAGTGGATTCTGCAATTCTATCTGTCTGTGTCAGTCAGGGGGGACTAAGACTAAGACTAAGACTTCATTGAATTCATTATGTATGCGGTATGTCATAAAAATTATATTTTTTATAGATAATATATAATGCGCATTAGTTTGAATATGAACTAGAATAAATATTGATGTGATAAGTGAAACAATATTAATTAAAAAAATAAGTCGTAGACTAAAATCCTTTTTATTTCTGTCCTTTTTAGATAAAACACTTATTATAACCTCGTCTGCTGCTATAAGTATTTCGCGACAAATAGCTAGAGCAGCCAAACGCATTCAAACGATCTTGCAAATTAGTAAACATCCAAAGGTTATCACTGTTATTTAAAAAAACATATTTAATAAGAATCTCACTTCGTTGATTATGTTTTTTTGTGTTGTTTTATACTCTCTTTAAATAGGAGAAAGTTCTTTCGGGAGTTGACGTTGAAACGGGCAGTGTAGCTAATATCCTGAATAAAATATATATGTTAATGTTAATATATTTTTCTTCGGGGCAGCTATCGGGCGCTTCCAATGAATTCTAAGAGGAAGTATTATTCCTTCGGATCAAATATCTTTTTTTTTTATTGGCCAGTTATTAAGAAGAGTTTTACAACGAATATTTGCTTCTGAAATTTTTTATAAAAATGCACAATCTTTGAATTGCAGAATAAGTGTTTAAAATTATACTTTTGAGGAGGAAAGGTCATGAAAACCTCCTAATTGAGAAAACTTAGAAATAAATAATTAATTTTGACTATGTTAGCTTTTCTCGTTCATTAATGCTAAGAATATATAAGATTAAATTTTTTTTTTTTTTTGACTAACTCTATATCACAGATTAATTATAAATGTTATAAGGTACAAAAAATTATTTTTGCAAAAAAAAGAAAGTGAACAAATGACTTTGAAACAAATAAGTCGACGTGTGAGTAGTGCATATATAGGTAAATAAGTAAATAAATTAACAAATAAATAAGTAAGAACATAAAGGTAAATAAATAAGGATTACAGCAAAAAAAAATTTAATAATTATAAATTATATTTTAAATTGGGTTGGTAATAAGCAATTGAAAAACAAATAAAAGATAGAAGCATTAATACAATAAACATTTAAGAACGCATTAATTAGTTAAGTTTACAATAAGAACTGTATCAGACATTGCACAACGAAGAAGATATCTTTCTTTTAGTTTGCATATTCTATCAGAAACGAGATTGATTTTGGTGCGGCTATGCAGTTCAGATGTTGAAAAGTGCTAAGGAAGTGCTAGCATCATTTTCAATAACTTATTTTGAGACACTTGCAATTTTTGAATATGTGTTTTTGCACATTGTCCCCATACTGGACAACCATAAAGCAAAATAGCTTGAAAGATTACTTTATAGCAGAGATCGAAAGTTTATGGTAACCACTTTTATTGGTCTGCAAATAACTCTTATTTGTTGTGATTTATTTAAAAGCTCTCTCAATAACCGGTTATGATGAGTTTAATTTTTTGTGGTTTCTCTCTGAGATTTACATTTATTCTTGTTATTTTTATTTTTTGGTCAACCAATGAGATTTATATTTGTGAGAAAAAAATAAATCACATTCTTTATTTTCAACTAGCTGAGCAGCCCAGCGTTACTCGGGTCTGTAGTTTTAAGGTCAAGTAACTTTAATGTTTCAGTTCTCGTTCCTGTATCTGTTCCCGTGGGATTATAAGGAAGAAATCTACGCTTAGTTAAGAGGGGGATAATGTAGCACCTTATAGTCCAGTAGTTTCTAGGTTTCCGTTCCCGACCTCGTTCCTGTGGGAATGTGGGGATCAAACCTTGACAGGAACCATTTTTAGACTAAACTGTGCCTACCTTGAAAATTTCATAAGAATCCGTTGGGTTGTTTTGGAGTCTATACCGGGCATACATACATACATGTATCTTTTTTTATATATATAGATTTACTGAAAAATAAAGAATACTAGCTGACCCGTCCCCCCTTCCTGTAGGAATACTGGAATTAAATATAATCTATGTTACTCGGGGATAATGAAGCACTCTAACGGTGAAAGAATTTTTGGAATCGGTACAGTATTTTCCAAGCCCCCTGTTATCGGGAACATAATTCCTGTCCTCTTCCTGTAAGAATGTGGAGATGAAATAAAGCCGTTATCATTTCTGAGGCTCTAAGCCATCTCTATTTCCTATTTCATTCAAATCGGCTTAGTAGTTTTGGAGCATATTCAATTCAAATAAACAAAAAATCTTTCCTCTTAATAATAGTATAAAGATGTTTTTTTTTAACCATTTAACCACTTATGATTTATTTTTCATCTTAAAGGTTTTAGGTCAACCAAATCCATTTATTTTATATGGAAGAAGTCAACCGAAGAGAGATATTTTTTTAAATAAATGATGAATCTCAACCAAAGACCTAAAAAATTATTTTAGAAAAATAAATCTCAGTAAAAGACCAAAATGTTGGTCGACAATGTGATATCTCTCAGTGAGAAACCGAATAAAGCAATATGGTTTCCAATTATTTTCGAACTCTGCTTTATAGATTATTAGTTTGTTGTCATTGCTCAGAAGAGATTTCCTATTAATTAGCGGATACATTATTTTTATTGTTTTATTGATTTTAGTTATTGTTTTATGTATATGCTCATTAAAAGTAAGCTTTTTGTCTAAGTGTATACCCAGGTATTTTACTGAAGTTCTGTTGAACAAACCCAAGTCTTATTATATGACTACTGCGCCACCTAACAAATAATAAACTTATTACTATATTAACAAGATATATAAAAGTGTCATAACATGACGACTCAATTTTTTACTTCGTAACCTAATTCTTTTTATCACACTTCTTCTTGAATTAACCTTAACTTGAATTACTTAGAAAGTAATCTTCTTTTATTTCGACCATCTTATTTAAAGAGTATACTTTCCAACATGTTATGGGCCCAGATTTGCGAATAAGGAAGGAATTTAAATTTATTTATTAATATTTTTTTTAAATTAAAAACTTCAGCAATATGAATAGCATAACCACTAGGATCGAGACTTTGGGAAAGGAAAACTTTGACACATGGAAGATACAGGTGGAAGCTCTCCTTATTAAGAACGACTGCTGGGATTTTGTAAGCGGTGAAAGAGTTATTCCCAAAGCGGAGGCAGGAAATGCGGCTTCTGAAGATGCTCTTAAAAAGTGGACGGAAGGCGATAGAAAAGCACGATCGGACCTCATATTGGCAATAAATCCTTCGGAACTGAAGCAAGTTAAAAACTGTCTAACATCGAATGCGGTGTGGGAAAAACTACACGAAATTTACCAATCAAAAGGACCTGCTCGAAAAGCCACTCTATTGAAAAAACTAATCTTACATAAAATGATAGAGGGAGTGAACATCAGAGTACACATTGCGCAGTTTTTTGATGCTGTCGATAAATTATTAGATATGGATATTTCTGTAAACGACGATCTCTTATCAATTATGCTTCTTTACAGCTTACCTGAAAGTTTCGATAATTTCCAATGTGCGATCGAGTCCCGTGACCAATTACCTCATCCCGAAACATTAAAAATCAGTGTATTAGAGGAATATGATGCAAGAAAATGCAGAGAGAAAGAACCTAATCAAGACGCAATGTATATTCGTAAGTACAAAGGTAACAGAGATGAATACGAAAAAGAAGACTTAACAAAACCACAAAACCAGTTTCACCGCAAAGTGTTTAAGTACAAGTGCCACAATTGTAGAAAGATCGGACACAAGGCATCCGAATGTAGACAACAGAGACAATCACCGGGGCGAAGAGAATTTTCCATAACATGAGCAGAGAATGGAAATCGCGTAAATTCAACAACAGAATTCGCATTGAAACACTCTGATGGAGACAATTACTCGAGCAGTGATGACTGGTGCCTCTACAGTGGGTGTACTTCTCACATGACGTTTCAGAAGCTAAAATTGGATTACCTGAGGTATATTAAGAAGGAATTGAGTATGGCAAATGGTGGGAAAACGTCAATACAAGGTGTAGGTTCGGTGAGAATGGTGGTTTCAGATGGTAATACTACACAAAATCTGCGACTGGATGAGGTAATGTATGTTCCAGATTTAAGAACAAATTTGATGTCAGTGGCAAAAGTAGTGGACAAAGGTTGTACTGTAAATTTCGGTAAGAAAGAAGCATTTATTATAGCACCTGACGGCAATGTTGTTTTGGTGGCAGAGAGGCGAGGTGATCTATACTATTTGAAAAGGGGCATGGAAAAAGAGGCAGCTAATTTAATTTCGAGCAAACAAAAATCTTCCATAGAGGAATGGCATCAAAAACTTGGACATATAAATACTGGTTATTTATTGAACATAGCAAAAATGCAAAGCGTTTTAGGTCTCCAAGTTAAGGGTAAGAAATCTAATTTTAATTGTGAGGCGTGCGTAAAAGGCAAACATGCGGAATCTCCATACCCCGTAAGTGATACACCACGATCAAAAGACTTGCTTGAAATTATCCATAGCGATGTTTGTGGACCGATAAGAACCTCATCTATCGGAGGGGCAAAGTATTTTGCTACTTTTATTGACGATAAGTCACGTTGGTGCGAGATTTTTTTCTTAAAAAATAAAAGTGATATTTTCTCTGCTTTTAAAGAATTTAAATCATTTGCAGAAACAAATACGGGAAAGAAAATTAAACATTTGCAGACGGACAACGGAATGGAGTACTGCAACAATCAATTCAATGCATTCTTAAAAGAACATGGTATTCGAAGAAGGCTGACAGTTCCCCACTCCCCGCAGCAGAACGGAGTTGCCGAGAGGAAAAATCGAACTCTAGTGGAAGCCGCACGATGCATGATGATCCAGGCGAAAGCAGCACCAATGTTCTGGGCAGATGCAGTCAACACTGCTAATTATATCAAAAACAGAACGTGGACAAAAACAATTAATGACACACCACATAGAATTTGGACAGGAGCTCGGCCAACCGTAAGTTATTTTAAAATATTTGGCACTAAAGCATTTGTGCTAAATAAGCAGCCATCGAGAGGGAAATTTGATGAAAAGTCTGAAGAAACATTAAAAATCAAGGTATTAGAGGAATATGATGCAAGAAAATGCAGAGAGAAAGAACCTAATCAAGACGCAATGTATATTCGTAAGTACAAAGGTAACAGAGATGAATACGAAAAAGAAGACTTAACAAAACCACAAAACCAGTTTCACCGCAAAGTGTTTAAGTACAAGTGCCACAATTGTAGAAAGATCGGACACAAGGCATCCGAATGTAGACAACAGAGACAATCACCGGGCGAAGAGAATTTTCCAAAATATGAGCAGAGAATGGAAATCGCGTAAATTCAACAACAGAATTCGCATTGAAACACTCTGATGGAGACAATTACTCGAGCAGTGATGACTGGTGCCTCGACAGTGGGTGTACTTCCCACATGACGTTTCAGCACCTAAAATTGGATTACCTGAGGTATATTAAGAAGGAATTGAGTATGGCAAATGGTGGGAAAACGTCAATACAAGGTGTAGGTTCGGTGAGAATGGTGGTTTCAGATGGTAATACTACACAAAATCTGCGACTGGATGAGGTAATGTATGTTCCAGATTTAAGAACAAATTTGATGTCAGTGGCAGAAGTAGTGGACAAAGGTTGTACTGTAAATTTCGGTAAGAAAGAAGCATTTATTATAGCACCTGACGGCAATGTTGTTTTGGTGGCAGAGAGGCGAGGTGATCTATACTATTTGAAAAGGGGCATGGAAAAAGAGGCAGCTAATTTAATTTCGAGCAAACAAAAATCTTCCATAGAGGAATGGCATCAAAAACTTGGACATATAAATACTGGTTACCTATTGAACATAGCAAAAATGCAAAGCGTTTTAGGTCTCCAAGTTAAGGGTAAGAAATCTAATTTTAATTGTGAGGCGTGCGTAAAAGGCAAACATGCGGAATCTCCATACCTCGTAAGTGATACACCACGATCAAAAGACTTGCTTGAAATTATCCATAGCGATGTTTGTGGACCGATAAGAACCTCATCTATCGGAGGGGCAAAGTATTTTGCTACTTTTATTGACGATAAGTCACGTTGGTGCGAGATTTTTTTCTTAAAAAATAAAAGTGATATTTTCTCTGTTTTTAAAGAATTTAATCATTTGCAGAAACAAATACGGGAAAGAAAATTAAACATTTGCAGACGGACAACGGAATGGAGTACTGCAACAATCAATTCAATGCATTCTTAAAAGAACATGGTATTCGAAGAAGGCTGACAGCTCCCCACTCCCCGCAGCAGAACGGAGTTGCCGAGAAGAAAAATCGAGCTCTAAAAAACAATTAATGACACACCACATAGAATTTGGACAGGAGCTCGGCCAACCGTAAGTTATTTTAAAATATTTGGCACTAAGGCATTTGTGCTAAATAAGCAGCCATCGGGAGGGAAATTTGATGAAAAATCTGAAGAAGCCACTTTTGTGGGATATTCAAATGAAGCCAAGGCGTTTCGGATGTGGTCACCTTCAAAGAGGAAAATTATTATTAGCCGAGACGTGAAATTTACAAACGATTTTAATTTTGATTCCAGGTTTGACGACTGTTTTGTCAGAATCGAAGGAAGTCAAGAAAACGGTATGACATTACCAACATCCAACTCAGAAGAGGGCATCGAAATCACTTTACATGACAATGGCATAGGAAGTCAGAAGGAAAAACCTGTAGCTTAAAAAATAAAAACACCACAGAGGAAGAAGAGGTATGCAAAGAAGAAACATTTTTTAAGAACTTCGGGGCGACCACCTGCAACACACAAAACAACATAAAAAAGTATTCGTCGTTCTTCAACAGTTAAAGTTCCTGAGAGCACAGAGTCGAATTATGAATATGAATTTGCCAACATGATTGTCAATGAAGACCCGTTGAACATTGAAGAAGCACTAAGACGAGATGAAGTTAAAGATTGGAAATGTGCTATAGCAAATGAATATTTAGCTCACATTAAAAACAAAACGTTTGAAATCATTGATAGACCAAAACATGAAAAGGTAATTAGCAGCAAATTTGTATTCACAACAAAATATAAATGGTGAAATCGATAGAAGAAAATGTAGACTTGTGGCAAAAGGGTTTGCTCAAATAGAAGGCATACACTTTCACGAAACATTTGCCCCAGTAATCAGATCCAGCTCTATAAGACTAATTATGGCAATGGCTGTCGAGTACGAATGGGAAGTTCATCAAATGGACGTTGCCACCGCTTACTTAAACGGAGAGTTAAATGAACAAATCTACATGGAGATACCCGAACAACTTGCAGAAACCCTGGATGAGATTAACTCAGATCTCTTAAGCAAGGAAACGAAGAATACTATTCTCAAATGGAGAGAACAAATTTACAATGCGAGACCTAAAGCTTGCTTGCTGAAGAAAACTCTTTATGGTCTTCGCCAATCAGGGCGTGCATGGTATAATAAATTAGATATAGAATTAACCAATTTACAATTACAGAGAAGCAAATATGATCCGTGTCTCTATGTGATGCGTACTGAGAAGACAACTCTCGTCATAGCCATCTATGTGGATGACTTGATAATCGCATCAAACAATCTCCAGCAGATCAACGAAATAAAGCAGAAACTAATGCAACTTTTTGAAATTAAAGACCTCGGGAGAATAAATTACTGTCTTGGACTTGAGTTCAAACAAAGTGATGACACAACAAAAATATCAATATCGAAACGTTCATATATATCCAGTGCGTATCACTAGATATATTAGAACGTTTCGGGATGGAGAACTGCAAACCCCATGCAACACCTCTTGATGCTAATGTTAAGCTACAGCGCTCATCAAATACAAATAATCATGATGGTAAGCAGCCTTATCAAAATCTAATTGTTTCCCTCATGTATTTGGCAGTTTCCACCCGACCGGACCTCGCATATACGGTCAGCATGCTAAGCCAATTTAATACCAGTTATTCAACCGAACACTGGAATGCAGCCAAAAGGGTTCTGAGGTACCTGAAAGTAACACATAATTTCGGACTTGTTTTTCGAAAATCAGGAAGAAAACCTGTGTGTTTTGCGGATGCTGACTGGGGTGCATCTCTAGACGATCGAAAATCCTACACAGGATTTGCTTTTACAGTGGCTGGGTCTGTTTTAAGTTGGGAAGCTCGAAAGCAAAGATCAGTTGTTCTCTCCAGTACAGAGGCTGAGTATTGAAATGAACCATTACAAATTCACCCCCACATCAATCATACGACGCCACCAAAACAACCTAAACATGCGATGCCCGATACATATCGCAACACAACAACACTACAGGCACTTCAGTATCAATACGTTGAATGGAAGTTTCCATTGGGATTTCGTTCACCAGTACGACCTTTCGACGATCACACCCAGTAGTCGTCGAAAGGTGTATAAGACGACCAAGCCAAAACATGAAAAGAGTCTGCGCCGACCGTGGCAAGTGAGCGGTCATCTAGGGAAGGTTCAGGTGAATATAATAGTGTTCAACGCTTTCTCGTTGTGAATTTAGTGTCCACCGCTATCTCGGTGTGAATTTAGTGTGCAACGCTATCTCGTTGTGAATTTAGTGTCCAACGCTATCTCGTTGTGAATTTAGTGTCCACCGCTATCTCGGTGTGAGTTTAGTGTCCAACGCTATCTCGTTGTGAATTTAGTGTCCAACGCTATCTCGTTGTAAATTTAGTGTTCACCGCTGTCTCGGTGTGAATTTAGTGTCCAACGCTATCTCGTTGTGAATTTAGTGTCCAACGCTATCTCGTTGTGAATTTAGTGTCCACCGCTATCTCGGTGTGAATTTAGTGTCCAACGCTATCTCGTTGTGAATTTAGTGTCCACCGCTATCTCGGTGTGAATTAAGTGTCCAACGCTATCTCGTTGTGAATTTAGTGTCCAACGCTATCTCGGTGTGAATTTAGTGTCCAACGCTATCTCGTTGTGAATTTAGTGTCCAACGCTATCTCGTTGTGAATTTAGTGTCCAACGCTATCTCGTTGTGAATTTAGTGGCCAACGCTATCTCGTTGTGAATTTAGTGTCCACCGCTATCTCGGTGTGAATTTAGTGTCCAACGCTATCTCGTTGTGAATTTAGTGTCCAACGCTATCTAGTTGTGAATTTAGTGTCCAACGCTATCTCGGTGTGAATTTAGTGTCCAACGCTATCTCGTTGTGAATTTAGTGTCCAACGCTATCTCGTTGTGAATTTAGTGTCCAACGCTATCTCGCTGTGAATTTAGTGGCTCCTGCTATCTCAGAGCAACCATTAACTCCCGCTTCCGAGTATCATTACAGACTTTTACCAAGAACCCAGCGTGACCTCAAATCCGAACCCAGGACAGGAAACAGTACTACGAGTGTCCTGAAGACCAGTCCACACGTAATCCAGGATAGGAGACCATCATTCGATTGGCCTGAAGATCCATACGAGAACCTGGTCGTAAATCCCGGACTAGACCACACCCAACCGAACCCCAAGTGAAACTCCCCTCATCCGAAGAGGCCTACTTGGAATCTACCCCTAGCAATAGAAATAGAAACCTGAATTGAGATTATGAAAACTTAAACCATTGTACAAAATATTATAAGAAAGTTATAATTTTGAACATCGGAAATAAAACTAACTTCATTAAACTAAAGTTTTGCTGCATCCTCACAGTATGTTGCTCTGGCAGAAGCGACTAGAGAAGCCTTACAATTGCAGTTATCTTATATCTGAGCTTGGACCACCATTAGAAACAATAACAATCTACAACGACAACCAAGGACCTCAAAAACTAGCTAAGAATCCAGTTTTTCACAAAAGAACCAAACACATTGACATTCGATTTCATTTTATTCGTGATGTCTGTCAACAAGGACTCGTAAATTTGAAGTAAATGTCAACCAGTGAAATGCCAGCTGATATACTAACAAAATCTCTACCCCGGGTTAAACATGCTGCATGCAGCACATCTTTGGGGATGGATTTCATCAATACATAAATAATACTTTGAGAGGGGGTGTTGAACAAACCCAATACCCAAGTCTTATTATATGACTACTGCGCCACCTAACAAATAATAAACTTATTACTATATTAACAAGATATATAAAAGTGTCATAACTTGACGACACAATTTTTTACTTCGTAACCTAATTCTTTTTATCACACTTCTTCTTGAATTAACCTTAATAAAGATAAGTCACTTGAATTACTTAGAAAGTAATCTTCTTTTATTTCGACCATCTTATTTAAGGAGTATACTTTCCAACAAGCTCCCCATTCTATTTCCATATCATTTAGTTTTAAATTGTTGCTAGGAATAAAGCAGATTTTTCTTTTTCTTGTAAAAAAGATTGCCTGCGTTTTCAAAGCATTAATTTTAATTATCCATTTCTTGTAATATTTTTCTGAAATATCAAGTGCTGACTGTAGATTAGTCTCTATACTTAGACTAAGTACATCAGATGAAAAAATGGCTGTGTCGTCGTCATAAATAGCCGATTCGCAGTAAGGTAGAATAGGAAAGTCACTCGTATAAACGTTATAAGGAATGGGTCCTAGCACTGATCCTTGAGGCACTCCTGCAGGCACACAAAGTTTATCAGACATGCTCCCGCTGAGAGAAATAATAAAAAATCTACTTTTCAAAAAACTTTCAACTAATTTGATAAGGTACCTTGGGAAATTCAAATTTATCATTTTATACAATAGACCATTATGCCAAACAGATCAAATATCTCTTCCAAGTTTTTATTTCTTCAAGAACAGAAGATGGTTCGGCAGCCAAATATGTTTGGTAAAACTCAACAGTTTCATTAAATTTTTTAGTTACTATGTCTATTTCTGACGAAGAATCCTTGAAAAGAACTGAAATCCCTTCTAGTATGTTTCCATGGTTTGTAAATTTTTCGCCAAGGTCCGTTACATAAAATTCGAGAAAATGTTTTCAATCCTAGTAACACGAAAATAATCTTCTGTACTTTGAACCGAAGGGTAACGATTCTTTTGTTGGTTTACGTTTAATGTCAATATCAAGGACTTCATTATTATGAATTTTTTTTTTTTGCATCTTCAAACACTTTTGAAAATGAGTCATCTTCTGCCCGTTTAGTTTAAGTCTTTGGCGTGATCCATAGCTCGGACCAAGTCTAAATTCACTCTTTGAAACTCACGACTTAATGACAACGAGAGTTGGTAGACCATGCTTATAACCTTTAAGCTTATCAAAAACTCGAAATCCATAGCGTTTTTTAAGTTCCTTACGTAACTTTCCAATGTTCTTATTTGGTCAAAAGTCTAGACCACAAACGGAAATAGCTCCTCAAAATCTTCAACTGATTGATATTTTGAGATCCATCGCGGCAGATTCAGCCTTTATAATGTCTTATTTTGTGGAGTCTCATGACTTTCGCTTGTTGTTCTTTGCAACATATCTTTTCTTATCGGTGTATTGAAATAATTGTCAACTGCTTGAATTGTGGTTAGGCAGTCTCTAATGGCTGGTATTTTGCTGGAAACAGATAAAGCAAGGATTGACAAGGACGTACAGAGCATGCGAAGTAGTGCTTCAAAGTATCCGGATATTTCGGATATACGGATATCTGAAACAGATCCGGATCCAGGATCCGTTATCCGACCTATTCGAATAGTATAGGATATCCCGATAGTGTCGGATATCCGGATATCCGGATGGTGTCATATATCCGAATACTTCTCGGTATCCGAATCTCAAAATAAATCGATACATATACAGTCTTCTATACCTTTTGTGTAGTTTGCAAAAGTTATGTGATATTTAATACGATTTTTAGCTGCGCCATTAAAATTTTTTCTTTGTCAGCCCCAAAAATCTTTGAAAACCGTCTGGTTAGAGACTTAAAGGCGACGTGTAGATTTTTAAATGTATAGGTCAGTGTGAATAACATAGATGTATTCAAATGCTACAAGAAAATAATTTTTCAGTTAGGGACCGGATATCCGGATATCCGAATTATCCGGATATCCTACTATCCGGATATCCGGATATCCGAATTATCCGGATATCCTACTATCCGGATATCCGGATATCCGAAATATCCGGATATCCAACTATCCGGATATCCGGATATCCCAAACTATCCAGATATCCGGATATCAGCTGTCCCAAAACATTCCTGTTCGGATATCCGGATATCCGGATATGAACTGAAGCACTAATGCGAAGCGAATTGTGGGCGAATAATTGCCTGAACACCATTGTATCGACAAGACATACTGCTTGCTCCATTGCGTCGTACCCTTAGCCGATCAAAAAAGAAATGTCCAGATCACCTTTTTGAAGATTTTCCACTATAAGCTTTGAAAGCGCATCACCTGAATTGTTAATACAGTAATGTTTGGTAAACTGGAGATTTTAAGAGAATAGATTTTATTCATACCTACCAGTCGTGGAAAATCGATAAGTATAAAAAAAGGAATTCAAAAGATTAGGTGACTTGCTGAAATAATAATTTCTTTCAGATGAAGTTGACTTTGTATTTTATGTTGAACAATTATCGATCCCAATGGGGGGCGAGGGATATATCCCCCTGACCCCCCCCCCCCCCTATCTACCCACTGGTCTGTGTGTCTGTATGTCCGTATATGGATCTACAGCCTGAACCGCTTGACCGATTTTATTTAAAATTTGCAGTCAGGGTTTATTTGGCCTCCTACAGAGGGGTTTTTGGAATTGGGTCTCTAGGTCTTGAAATAACGGTACCTGCCATACAACCTATATGATAATACTTATTTTTCTCAAAAATGGCTCAAACGATTTCGATAAAATTTTATGCGAAGGATTATTTTTGAAATGTCTTTTTTATAATGTAAAATTTTTTTGAAAAAAGTCTAAAAACGGTACCCCCCATAGTACCGTTTTTTCGAAACCGACTTCCTCGTTAATGGCTAACACGATTTTGATGAAATTTCATATTTAAGAAGTCGTTAGGAATTTAAGAAAGATTGCGTATAAAAATTTATAAAAAAAGAAGAAATTTTTTATATTTTTCCCATAACATTATACCTTCTTTTAAAGCCGCACTCTTATAAAAGATACGATTATTAAGGTGTCGGTAGTAAACAAGCTTAAGTATAAGTATCTCTAAGTTTTTATTCTTTTTAACAATGTTTCTGATTTTTACAGCCACCTGAAAATGGACTAAAAAAATCACATGATATCACAACACGTCTCAGTGAACACCAATTGCGAGTTCAAGCTTCTCTGCAGCGGCTCAATATCCCCGACTGGTTCCGACAATATAACTTGAGTTCACAAAAGTCACCATCAGATGTTCTAGGGAATAAAACTGGAATAAGCAGCAACTTCACCCGCAAGCGGGTGTCAGATTCGGGGCGTTGGGCTGGTTTAAGCTCAAAGACAACCTCACTTAGTTCTTTGGCCTCTCAGCGATCCGATCGAAGCCCATTATTATCAAGTCCATCTGCACACAGCCATCATGGAGGCCAAACAATCTTGAGTAATGTTGCTATATCTGCTGGATGTACCAACGTTATTGGCAGCTTTTCACGGTGGTCGACTTCATATCTGAACTCAACCCAAACGTCTCCCAGTGTAACGACTCGTGGCTCATTTCCACGTGGTAGTCCTGGAAGTTCGAGTTTAACCGCAGCAACTAACAGTGTAATTGGAACGAGGAGTTCGTTTAGGCAGCCTTATTTGGGCTGGAGAAGTCAAGAAAAGCTGTCTCAACCTAGAACTCCGCATGAAAGGCAAGTGTAGCGATATCTTAATAGCTCATTATTACATTACATTAAGAATATGCGTAATCTATTTCAAGACTGGCTTCATCGTTAATATCGCAGAGGTCATTGAAACCAGACCTTCCTATTACACCAGAAATTCAGACGTCGATTAAGGAAGTAACTTCGGCTATAGTTCACTATGTAAACGATCAAACCAACTGCACAACACCGAGAAGCCGATCGGCAAGTCCCAACTCGAGGTGAGTTTACTATTTTCTAAAATATCAATTGAGCAATTGTCCTTCTAAATTCATAGCTAGGTAAGAAGTTTAACTTTGAAGAACTTAAAAGCAATTTTATTCGTACAGCGTGGTACTGCATTTATTCGTATTCAAGCTCATTATAAGGCCGCGTTTCCATTTGCAAGAAAACTTCTGCAAGAAATGTCTGACAGTCTGTCCGACAGTGACTTGCAAAAGGAAACTGCGATGCAAGTTCGATTGCGACAGTCCTTGCATAACTTCTTGCGAGTATTTGCGAGTGGAATAAATTGCAGGTTGAAACAGGTTTGCATTGACTTGCAACAGTTCTTGCAGCTTATCGAAATAGTTTCGTATATATCGCGCTCGCGGCGAGAGTACGTGAATGGTCTCGCGAAGAAATAATGCGGTCCATTGAACGTTACAAGTGTAATCCGTATTTATGGAATGTTAAGGGATGTTAAGAGTCCCAGCGCCAAGAAGAGTCTTTCCTTTGTTGATATTGAATCAGTTGGTTGAATTAGTTTGTTTAGTAAATTAAAGAAAGCACCAGCTTCCCGTCCTCTTAAAATCCAATCGCGCACCCAAGTTGGTCTCTTTTTTCATTTTTTAACAATAAAATTGTAATTGCAGCTGCTAAACTGCTGGTATTCTCATCATGATTTCTGAATTTGAAATAAATAACTGAATTTCTTGTGACATTTCATAATTTGCTGTGTAGATTCCTCTGCAATAAATTGCGACAGTATGAGGCGCGAGCTTCTTGCAAGACATTATTTATTGCAGAAGAAATTATAAGAATTCATATAGCAGTGTAAACGTTACTGCAAGAATCTTCTGCAAAACTTCCGCGAAGTTACTTGCAAATGGAAACGCGGCGTAAGACTTATGAATGAAAAGTCTTTCTAAAACAGCTGCAAATTGACATTTAACATATTTCTTCTTGACAGCTCATTTGGGTGTGTTCGCTTGACTGTTCTGTCGCAACACTCCCTCCCAGTATGTTCTTGTGAGGTCCTACTTCTTCCTTTTCTATCCGACGAATATCAAGCACTGCTATCTTTATAGCAGGTCTCTTAAACACCCCCGTCACCGTCTTCACTAAAGCGCTCTTTACTCTGCCATCGTTTTCATTTCTAGTGGTCACAACTCTACCCTTTGGCCAACAGTTTCTAGGATTGTCAGGATCCGAATTTATCGTCGCATCGCCGCGTTATAACTGGAAAATACTCATGCATCCATTTCTTCCAAAAGGCATCAGCAATTCGTTGTGCGGCCTTCCAATTCTTCTTCTTCAGGTGCCAGCCTTCATGTTATCCCCCAATCAAGGGCTTTGCACCACTGTAGTTACCAACAAAGAAATGGTTGGGCTACAAGGCATCGTCTTCCATGCTTTCAAAGGGTATATATGTGAGAGTTCTAGAGTTAACGACCTTTTCCACTTCCATTAGATCACCACGCAGAAGTTCATCAGTGAGATTATGTGATGGTAATATTTTGTATAACTTGTTCTTAACGGATCTCACGAGACGTTCCCAAACACTTCCCATTTGCGGTGAGCTGGGTTGTATAGAACACCATTTATTTGCAGAACTGGTAAAGGCGTTTGTTATTTTGTTTCTATCCACCAAGGTGAAAACATCCTTTAGTTCCCACTCCGCACCCTTAAAATTGGTGCCATTGTCACTCCACAATTGAGCAGGAGTGCCAAGCCTGGCGATGAAATTGCGAACAGCAATAATGCAGAAATCAGTGCACAGCGAATGTGCTGGATAGACCTGGTGGATATGGATAGCCCTGGTGGTCAGGCAAGTGAATAACACTCCATAACGTTGTTCACTACTACATCTTACGGAAACATACAAGCGTCCAAAGTAATCCACGCCGACATATGTAAATGGGTGACAAAATGACGCAAGTCAAACAAACGGCAGACGGGAGATCCTTGGAGGATGTGGTTTAGCACGTTCATTGGTGCAATGTTGACAGCTCCGACGTATCTCATTTAGGACTGCTCCTAACTTTGGTATCCAAAATGTTTGTCTTACTTCGTTCAAGCTGGTTTGCTGTTGAAGAAATGACACAATGACACGCGTAACATGTTAACTTCTTGGTAATAAAATAAGATCTTTTCCGCACTCGGTTTGTACTCTACCAAAAGCAAGCCATCAGCGTCCAAATAAGGCAACCGGTTATAAATAGAGCTCGATTTACTGATTGTCTTTCCTCTAGATAACACTTAGATCTCATCCATGTAACTTCCACGTTGTGTCGTTTTCCAGAGCGCGATCTTGGCCCGCTGAATGCTGTCTTGCGATATGTATTTGTCCTTGTGTGTGATACTCCTAAACCCTTTCTCTTTCCAAGAGTGTGCACAATTAATGATGGCTGATGCAACTTTTAACAAGCGTTTCCAAGATGAAAAACGTTTAGGTTTTATTATCATCGACATATCGCCCATGTAACTATCGTTCATGTGGTAGCTCTTCATTTGTTGAGCTGCAGTCTCCTTCACTTTCACAAGGCCAGTCCTTTGGTTCAAGCTTTAGAAAGGCGGGCTCAACCACCGACTGACTTTGGCTGGAAAAATCGGGCGTCTTCGCCATTTTCAACCGCAACGTTTTCCACAATTGAAATCCACCCCCGATCGTAAATATGTATCAGACATTTACAGTGTTTCCCTCACTCGAAGGGCAACGAATGGTTTATATTGACGGTGGTCGGAACGTAGACAGGACAAATCTGTACGATTTCAAACTTCAGGCTTCTGCTGAACGTGTTTCTAATATAACGCCTTGGAATTCTCACAGCAGTCACATTTGGCATCAAGCAAAGCCAGGTCAACCATTTAACACACTGCTCGTCATAGATCAGTTCGCCCCATAAGCATTCAGAACGCCACATTGCGATCGCGATCTTCCTTTGGCGAAACTTTCGAATTGCAGACACCATAGATGTCAATTGGTCTGGACCATTGAGTAGCATGCTGTTCAATGACACACCATCAACTTTAGCAGCTGCATTCCACACTATTCTAATCTTTCCAAGCTTGTTCGGATTCACTACCGGAAACACCGGCAGACACCAGCACCTTTTTTCATTAATTGCTCTCTCTCTCTCTAGACATTTTTAATTGCAGGAATTTGTCACGTTTCAGAGCCATTGGAAGACTGTCTGGATGTTCCATATCTTTGTTTCTCCAAAGTTAGCTAGTCTCAAATCGGTTTTCGATTCTTCTTTTCAGTTTCTGAAGTTGGTCCAGCGCGCTTTGATCGTACCTCGATATTAGCACCTTCTTATTCTCAACATCAAGATAATCTAAGCAGATGTAGTTTCTAACGATCTCTATAAGTTCATTACTCGCCGATATTTCGCAGTCACAAATATGGAATGTATGGTGAGCTAAATGTGATTGAGACGATACAAGGTTACATGAATGACCCTTAAGTGTCCAGCCTAAGCGTTTTTTTTTCAGCAACAGGTTCCTCGTCTACACCTTTTCTACATCTCAGACTTATGGGCCAATTACAACGATCAGGAAAAGGAGTAAAAAAAAAACGTCGTTAGAATTTAATAACAATTGGTATACCAATCGATGGCAAATCACTCAAAGAATTTTTTGTTTTCAAAAAACGTACGTATAAGAGAACAAATATTTTCTGTTAAAAAAACCATACCATTTCCTTGAGGGTGATACGATGTAGTGTGTATCTTGTGCACTTTTGAAAAGTTGGAAATTTCGCTGAATAACTTTGACTCCAACTGTCTGCCTTGATCAGTTGAGATTCTTAATGGCGTGGCGTGCCAAAACATGAAACGAAATTCTCTACAAAAGCTTTTGCGACGGTTCGCGCGGTTATGTCTTTCAATAAAAACGCTTCTGGTCATCGTGTAAATCTGCTGCGGCTGTTAAAATGTATGAAAATTCGCCCGAGGGAGGTAAAGGACCTACTAAATCTAAGTGTATGTGGGCGAAACGGCCCTAAGGAACTTCAAATCCACCATGTGGTGACTTGTGTGTGTGGTGTATCTTTGATTTTTGGCATGGCAAACATAGTCTTGCCGACAGATTTATTTTCTTATTCATATTTGGCCAAAAGAAGCGATCGAATATGAACTTACGCGAATGCTGGGATGAGACAATCCGTGAAGTAGGAAAAAAACACTATGTCGAAGTTGTTTCGGAACAAAATGTCTGTTTTTCTGTGTGGATGTCTCTCAATACACTTTTAAATTTGGAATCAACTTTTCTAATTGATATCTGGAAGTTTTGTTCTCAGATACTGCGAAACGAAGTCTAAATGTCTTGCTTGTCGTGGACTTCGTTCAGTTATAGTGGTGAGCGCAAAAGTGAGTGGTTTATAATCTGTGAGTATTGTAACTTCTCTACCTTCCACAAAATACCTGAAATGCTTGATTGCTAGATACACCAACCACTAGAATGAGGCCACAAATTTTGCAATCGATTTTGGCTTTTTATAACTGGTGGAAGTTTTGTACCTGGAAAAGTTTTTTACCAGTTAATAGGTACGTATTTTTCCATAACAAATTCATAAAATTGAAGGGTGAGTTCGAAACGACCGGTGGAATTTCAGAAGATCAATTAATGAACTACTGAAAATAGGTATAAGAAGGTGCTCCACTAGGATGAGGCCATTGCAAATATTTTCGTGCAGGAGTGCGCATGTTCGAATTCTTGTATAAAATATCTAGAGAGTGTTAAAAATAACTGTTTTATTTAGTTTGAAGCGTACATGGGTTCCGGAAAGACTTTGACAGCGACAGAAAGAGCAAAAATAAATGCTTTCAAGGAAATAGGACTCTCAGGCCGTCAAATAGCAAGGAGACTTAACAGGATCCACAAAACTATGGCAAAAATCAAAAAGGACGCACGGAAAAAGCCACAACGCCAAGAGAAAATCGGTTGATTCTACGACTTGCCTCAAATTCCACTCTACCAGCGACTATGATAAGGGCCAAAAGCGGAGTTTCAGCCAGCATAACAACGGTTCGAAGAATAATACAAAAAAGTGATACTATTCAAAAGAGGAAACTAAAAAAGAAACCTGTTTTGAAGCCAGTACACAAGGAGCGTCGTATGTACTTTGCAAGACAGCATGTTGATTGGAGCAGTGAATGGAACGTTGTCTTTTCGGATGAAAAAAGTTTAACCTTGACGGTCCTGATGGTTACAACTTTTATTTTCATGATATTAGAAAGGATGAGCTTATTTTGGCAAGACATTATTGCCGTACATCAGGTGTAATGGTGTGGGGAGCTATAACCTACTATGGCACGAACAGTAGATTTCGAGTTGGAGTTTTTGTCCACAACAATGAACGAAAATAGCTGCAAATGTTTGCTGGAACGATCATTTCCAAAAATGAATTCCATTTTTGGACCTCTGACTTGGATTTTTCAACAAGACAATGCCCCAATCCACAATAGCAGGGTTGTCAGGATTGACTTGATTGCTGGATTCAATCAGAAGACGTGGAATTTTTGACATGGCCGCCATATTCACCGGACTTAAACATTATTGAAAACGTTTGGTCATGGCTATCTCCTAAACTTTATGAAGGTGGCAGACAATTTGAAGACAAGGACACCTTAATTGATGCTATTCGTAGTGCCCAGGTCCAAATTTCATATGATTATTTAAAAAAAACTGTATGATCCTATTCCAAACCGTCTAATAGAGGTTATATCCCAAAATGGCGGACATATTCATTATTAATGTAAAAAAACGTTATTAATAAATATTATTAAACCATAAAATGTAAACTTTTCACTCATTTTAATGTTTTTTTCTAAAATTTTACATGTGGCCTCATCCCAGTCGAGCACCTTTTTATACTTATTTTCAGTAGTTCATTAATAGTTCTTGGGAAATTCCAACGGTCGTTTCGAAGTAACCCTTCAATTTTATGAATTTGTTATGGGAAAATACGTATATATTAACTGGTAATAAACTTTTCCGGGTACAAAACTGCCTCCAGTTATAAAAAGCGAAAATCGATTGCAAAATTTGTGGCCTCATCCTAGTGGTTGGCAGTGTATATAGCCAAAAGCTCGCGGTCGATAGCAGAATATTTTCTTTCGGGCTTGGAAAGTTTCTTCGAAATGAATGCTAATGGCTGCCATGATTATTCGTTTTTCTGCTGAAGTTTTGCTCCTACTGAAGTGTCTGAGGCATCTGTAGCAATGCTTAAATCCCCGTCGGATTTTCGATGCGTTAGAAGGGTAGTCTTTGAAAGAGCAGTTTTGGCTTTGTCGAAAGATTCGTTAATCTGCTCAGGCTATAGGAATATTCATGAAGGGGAGCTAGAATCGACGCGAAATTTTGTATAAGTATGCGATAATAATTTATCATACCAATGAATCTCTGAGTTTGTTTTACGGATGTTGGCGTAGGAAAGATTTGAATTGCGTCGACGCGATCTTTGGATGGAGCAATACCCTCTGCACTGATGGTGTCACTGAGAAAATCAAGGACTTGAACACCGAGCACGCATTTTGAATGGTTCGTGTTGGCACCGTATTCCTCAAGTCTCTGAAAAAGTATTTCTAAATTTTGCTTATGATCCTTTTCTGTTCTACTGGCGATCAAGAGATTGTCGATGTAGGCATACACAAAATCCAAGCCGAGACAGACAGTATTGATAAAGCGCTGTATAAAATGCAGCGCTTTATCAATTCATTCAAATAGATCAAAAGGTGTGGTCAATTCTGTTTTGTGGATGTATTCTGGGGCTACCGGAATGATGTGATACGCCCTCACGATGTCGATCTTTTAGTAGATTGTACAACTTTCTACGTTCTTCGAGAAATCGTGTCAGATTGGATGGCGATCGGGAATGGTGGCGGCGTTAAGCCTGCGGTAGTCTCCACAAGGTCTCCAGTCGTGATTATTCTTTTTCTTTACCATATGTGTAATGGTGAGCAAGTATGTGATGCTGAAGGTTGACAAATACCAAGCTGGATCATATGTTCGAATTCACTTCTAGCTGCTTGGTGCCGAGTAGCATCTAGCCTTCTAGGTCTGACACAGGAAGAAGGCCTTTGGTAAGTATAGGTGGAGTATCGGGTGTTTGAAAGGTGCGAAATAGTCTGGTTCCTGGGTAAGAGTAGGAAAGACCAAGCAGTAGGTATTCAAAATACTTTTGTTGGTAACGTGAACCCTTAAAGTAACCGTTTGTTTGGCGCATGCCTTCGGTCATTCGCTCTTTAAAAGTGTAAGGTGTATGTATGTGTGTACGTATGAAGTGTACGTTGGAAGTTTTCAATTATCAGAGTACGAGATAAGAAATGATCACTTGTGCGATCCCTTTATAGTTTTAGTATCATCTCTTCCAGGCAAATCGGACCATTGTGTCATATCGGTAGATTTTACGTATTCTGTCCAGCGTTGCCACAATGATACAAGTGTAACAAAAGTGTTACACTTTTCAATTATTTTATAGTTTTGTTACAATGTTACTTTTTTTTCCGTTTCGTTACACTTTTCCTGTAAAAATTTTTTTGTTTTTTTTTCGTTAAAAAATATTGAAAAGTTTAACTGGCAGCACTTTTCTCTTTCGAACCATTTGTATGTGAATTCTATAGTCTGCTTTTACATTGAGACGTTCTTAGCTCGACGCTTTTCGAAAATACGTGAGAGCAAAGAGTGAAAGCATCTTTTTCAATCTATGTTTCTCTTTTACCCTACAGCATTTTCGAATTGCGTCGAGCTAAGAAGGTCTCCATGTTAAAGCAGACATTGTATTTTAGAGGGAACGTACTTAGTTATGCGCCGTTCGGGCAGCAGATGGCGAAGTAGGTCTATCTATTGATGAAAAAAAAAATGTATAAAAACAAAAATGAAATTATTTTATACAGAGCTATGTCAGATTAAAAAGAGGTTCGATTTTACTAATGAAAAATTAAAAAGTATTGTGCTTCTAGATCCTGGAAAAATTGTTTCTGAAAGCAATTGTATCTTGCCACTATCAAATAATTTCCCGAATTTGTATGATCCCGAAAAAAAAAGAAAAAAATATGCACTGAGTTTAGAAAGTTACAGTTACAACAAAACTTAAAATATATTGACGACATTGAATTAATTTGGGGCCTTGTTAAATCTTTACAAAATCCACAAAAAGAGAAATGTTTGAAAATTTTGTACAATTTTCCAAAAAAAAATATTAAGCTTACTTCACCGTTCCGCTACTACGAAACGTGTTTTTTCTGAACTTCAAATATGATTTAAAAACAATTGAGGCAATAATATTTGCAAAGCAAATCAAAGACTTGTACTTGTAAGACTAATGAGAAAAAATTAATTTATTACATTTTCTTAGTATGTATGTATGTACATTGTACATATATAAAAACGAAATGTGATAAGGTGTTCCTAATAAAGTTTTTTTTTTCTTTTTTTTTTTAGTTAAGAAAACATGTTTTTATTATTATTGTAGTTTTTTTCAGTTTGTTACATTTTCTTTCCATTTGTTACACTTTTTGAAAAAAATTGTTACATTTTCAAAAAGACCTGCGGCAACATTGTATCTGTCACAGGTAAAAAAGAAAAAGTCCCCAAAAGAGCTGCGTGGCAATATGAGAAAGCCAATTGTGACGGCCTGAATAATTTCTTTCGAATTGGTCATTGTGTTTTCTCGACGGAAACGTTGACGCTTTGGCTGATATGAAGGCCTTATAAATTGTAGCCAGATCAGAAGTGGTGAAGTACTTCCTGCTTCTTCTCAAGAAACCTAAGCATTTAGCGTTTTTGGCAACTTCAAATACCTGGTCATTCCAACGAAAATCATCGTTGACACACATACCAAGTATTGACAGTTTTTCGGTTTCTTGGATGCAGGCACCATTCATGGATAATGGCAATGGGGAAACGTTTTTTTTTTTTTAATAATTAACGCGCACATCAAGGGGTTATGACTACCCTTATAATGTTATAAAACACAGTGCAAGCATTTATGAAAATAGGAAAAGATTTGAAAGGAGACACCGATGCACGTTACTTTTGAATTTTTGTGATTAGTAATGCAGGGGAAAAACATTGTCAGGTAGAACATTCCACATTCGGGTGGTGCGACTAAAATAAGAATTTCTATACTTGACTGTACGACCGAAGTTGGGCTCAAGGTAAAACTAATGAGCATTCCAAGCGAGGTGGGTGTTGCGACTAAATCGTTTCAGGGGAGGAATGCAACAGGCTATTTAAGTAGAGCGCTGCTTGTGACAAAAGCGATAAAAGGTAGAGAGACAGGTAACGTTTCGACGATGTTAAAGAGAATCAATCGATTCTAGGATTGAACTATCACCTATCAATTTTGACGCTCTATTTTGTACACTATCAAGTAGGCGCAGAGATGTGTGAGAAGCACCTGACCAGATATGAGAGTTATACTCCAGTTTTGGGCGGTTGAAGGCCTTATAAAATATGGCCAGATCAGAAGGGGTGAAGAACTTCCTGCATTGTCTCAAGAAGCCTAAGCATTTAGCAGCGTTTTTGGCGACGCAACGGATTCTTTGGGTCTCGCCCTTAAGTTTCAACGACAAGACACAGCATTGAGTTTTTGAAGCATTGAATTCTACTCGGTTTTTATGACCCCATGTAACAATGCTGTCAAGGTCAGAATTCAATGAGCTTAACATTCGCAACCGTTCCAGTTCCACATACGAAGAGCAGGGACGTGAATTTGGAAAGGAATATGAAAAGCTGAGGGTAGAGTCATCAGCAAAACAGTTAATCGTACTAGAAGTTTCTGATCATATATATATGATATGATATGACATACATAAGAGATCTTTAATGAAAATGAGGAAGACAGTCAGAGACAAAACGGAGCCCTGGGCCACACTAGCATTTATGCAGTATGTATCAGACTTGAAGCCATCCAATACAACTTGTATTGAACGGTTGGAAAGGTAATTTCTAATCCAACGAAGAAGAGACTCATCGATACCAAAAGCACACATTTTCGATAAAAGAGCCCGATGCCAAACTCTATCAAATGCTTTAGAAATATCAAGCGCAATAGTCTTACTTTCTCCAAAACAATGTAAAATTGGTTCCACTTTTCGGTGAGATAAGCCATCAAATCAACAATGGACCTTTTGCTACGAAAGCCGTACTGACGGTCATTAAGAAGCTTTCGTTCTTCGAGATATTCCTTAAGTTGACGGTTTATCAACGTTTCCATGACCTTGGAAAGAAGGGACGTTGGTGCAATTGGACGGTAATTGGAAGGGGAGGGAAGATTCCCCTTTTTTAGGGACGGGCTGGACAAAAGCAGCTTTCCATCTGCTCGGAAAAATCCCAACAGAATAGGAAAGATGGAAAAGTTTACGCAGTGGTTTTGCCAGCGTAGAAGAACACCTCTTCAGAATATGGGCGGGGATACCATCTGAACCAGCGGATTTATGTATATTGAGATCTTGGAGGACTCTCGCAACCGAGCGAGTTCGAAAAAATATCTGCTTCATCACAGAATTTGCAGACTCAAGCTCAGGTGGAGCTAATATGCTATCAGGAAGTGTCGAGTTGGCAGCAAATTGAGCTGCTAGCTAATTAGCTTTATTGATGGAGCTGACGTACGAAGAGTCATGTAAAACGAACGTTGGGACCGATGACGTGGTCGAGTTCTTAATGTTCTTAACAAAAGACCAAAAGTTTTTACTTCCTTTTGGACACAATAGTAGTTTTTGCCTTTTGGACATGTAATGATGATGAAAAAAGATGAGATGAAAAAAGCTCAACTCAAACTCAGTGCAATCAACATCGATTTACCGAAAAGCTTTTATGTCAACGACTGCCTTACTAAAAATAATTATCAACTGCAGCGTCATGCACTTAGACTAAAAAAAAGTCTTTGCTCAAATCTGTGCATTCTTTCAACGGTCAGATATATATCAGCATGCCCAACATCGAACATCCATTCATAATCTACAACTTTGACGATCTGAGGAATGCCGTCGGTCCTGACGCTAATGTTGAACTGCAATCTGCAAGTGCAAATAAATGGTAGTTAATACTAGTATTTTAGTGCAAAAATTCTTTGTAATTTTGTTTACATTAAGCTTTTTTGCTCTGTCGCACCATTGTTTCTTTTTCTCTTTTTGTTCTTATTATAGGTATATTACCAATATTATTCAGCTCTGATTGTTGTGTATGTTCTTTGTGTCTCACTCTTCAATTTAAAAACTTATTGTTTACAAAATTTCTGTGCTTGACTTGAAGCTAGACTTTTGTTGCCATGATGGCCACCAACAATGATTTTGGCTTTTCAGTGTAAATGAAAAAAACAAATTTTTATTAAACACTATGTGTAAAATTCATAATGGCGTAAATATGTGCGATATTAATGCTCAAACGCAGTGGCGGATCCAGGATTTGGGAATGGGGGGGGGGGGTCTATTACTCAAAATTTTATTTAAATATACAAGGTTTAGCAGATTAAATCAAACTATTTACATGATGTTGGCGTCGATTGCTCATATATGTATGGCCAAGGATTCGACGGAGCTCCGGGTGTCCAATTCATTGGTGCACAGGCTCATCTGAGATCGTATTTCCACTGGCAATTTATGTACATTGCGCTGCACATAGCTTTAGTTTGGCAGTCAATGCAGCATGCGAAGTGTCAAGAATCAAAAATGCGTTAGGAACTATCGGAGCGATTGAAGCATTTTTTCACTGGCCTAAAAGACAAGACGTTCTACACCAAGAAATTTCAAAAATGCCAAACAAAAGTGAGAAAAAAACAAAAGTTAAAGTCTGTTTGTTCTACCAGGTGGGCTCAGTTTCATGAAGCAGTTGGAACGTACGTTGAATTGCAACCGGCTGTTATTGAATCTTTGGAAGAAATCAAAAAGTGGAAAGATCGAGATACTTCGCAAAATGCATTGCATCTTTTGACAGCGATTTCGACGGTTCAATTCCAATTCGCCTGTCACATTATGAAATCAGTTAATTCGATTGTTTTGCCTTTGAGTCGGGAATTGCAATCTAAAAACCAAGATCTGGGTGAAGCTACTAAGCTGGCAGATGACGCTTTGTATGAATTTACGTACAAACACGAAAACGCAGATTCTACTTTCCGCGTTATTTATGAGCATGTTGCTTGAATTTATTCTGAATACGAAATCACAATGAAATTGCCACACCGCCGCGCGCCGCTGCCGTTGCAATCACCTGAAAAACCGTTGCAACGTTCAAACACGAAGTATTGAAGACTACTACAGAATTTCTTTCTACTTTTCGTTTCTTGATACGTTCATTTCTCAACTCAAAAGTCAGTTCTCGGAACACAAATCCATTTTCCAAAGTTTCGGGCAACTGTTTTTTAAACAAGAATTTAACGAAAAGAAATGCGCTGACCTCTACACATTTTACGAAGATATGCCGGATTGTTCGAAAGAAAATTTTCTGTCAGAAGTCAAGATGTGGAGACTACGAATTCAAGGCCAGAACAACCAAAATCCGCTTGATGCCTTACTGGTTAGTATCTTTCGATCAAATATTTACATGTGACGTGATCCGAGAAAAGGCACCTTCTAGGCAAATGTGAAAGCTTAAACGGCACGCTCTGAAAGGCGCTGATGTACCATTCAAACCCATGTAAAAAGTCGTTTCTCTGAATTTATATTTGTGAAATAATAGCGATGTTACAATTTCTGATTGCGCTTCATGAATATTCAGTAAAAGAACTTGTGTAACCAATCATGATCCAATAACCGATTTTTTGCCTAGTAAGTCTCTTTTATCGGATCGAATCACATATGCAAACATCAATCTGACGATATTTTTCAGGTTATCAATAGCAAGTCGTTCAAGAATGTCGATTATATTTTTATAATCAATAAAGTTCTTGAATTTTTAAAATAATAATATTACTTCTCCTTTACTTTTTTGTCTTGCTCATGCTATATTTTTCCGTCCCGTAACGAAATTTGAACTTTAGGAGCCAATAAATGTTACAAATAACATCTTTTATTTTCCCAATGGGGGGCGGGTCCGGACCCCCCCCCCCCCCCCCCCCGCAGATCCGCCTATGGCTCAAAGTCTTGTTAATAAGTTTAATCAGTTCAAGATGATATATGAGGATAGCTTAATTGATGTAATTTGTGTTTCGGAGACTTGGTTTCACCCGACAATTAATAGTAATTTTTTCGCCTTATCGAGCTGATCGAATTCGAACAACAGGTGTAAAAAGTAATATTAAATCTTGTCATGTTAAGTGTTCAGATGGCACCGAAGTTTGCGAATATTATTTCATTGATTTATTTGATGGTGAAAATAAATGCAGCATAGGTGCTATCTACATGCCACCTCGTATAGCTAGTTCTAGTGTAATTACTCCGATTATAGAAGAAATGTGTTTCTGTGCACCGAAAATGATACTTTTTGGAGATTTTAATATAAACCTTCTTTCTTCTTCATCTAATTCCTTCAAAACAGCTATGCATTCTCTTGGGTTACCATCGTAGCTTCGCGATGCGTACTCTTCTGGCTATGCCCATGTCGCGGTACAGCTCATACAGCTCGTTGTTGTATCTTCTGTGTGGAGAACATTGTTTTCGCATACAGGACCAAAGATCGTTCGGAGAATCAGTCGTTCAGCAACTGCTATCGTGCGTAGACGTGTTGGCGACTTTGGCAGTGCATTTTCAAGTGGAAAAGTGTTTAACATAGTTTTAAATTCAGTGAAATTTAAGTAAGGCAGTAGCCTAGTGTGTTACGCGGAAGGTGATCAGTGTGGAGGAACGTGGGTTCAACTCCCAGCCGGGCCTTCCTATTTTTATTTCGGCATTTCAAAAAATAACTGAAATCAAGGAGAATCTAAGGTTAAAAACCGAAAAGGAAGAAAGAAAGGCGTTTGTGATGGACCATTCCGGTTCATCAACAACTAAAAAAGTGTTGGATGAAAATCCAACACTGAAAACAACAACAAGCAAAGCAGCGGCGATAACAACCGCAACAGCAGCAACAACTGCAGTAAAGAGGAGGCGGCGCAAGGTGCAGCCAAATTTAGTGCCCCGTAAGTTAAAAAAAAGGGAGCAGATAAGGACTTCGACTAGTTCGAAAAGTGTCGGTAGTCTGAATTCGACATACGACTACGAGTCAAACGGTGGAGAGGGCCGTTACACAGGCAGTAACAATTCATTCGCTGCATTAGCAGACGAGGTAGGGTGTCCATCGTATCTCTTTAAAAGAGAACATGTTCTCTTTTTATGGCCCGATCTTTTTTACACTATCTTTTCTTGCAAGGATCTATTTTTGTTCACTTTTTAGACAAAACTCACTTTCATTTTATTTACGTATTTAAATTTAATTTCACCATAAAATATATAATTCAATCACCTAAAATCAGATGTAGACGTAAGTTGCATTTATGAAGACGTAGTTTAACAAGTGTTAAGGTAGTTTACTTCTTTCTATATACTACAAAAATTCCAAAAGGGCTACTATAAATGTGCTTAGCTATTTTCACGATGGTCAAGCCTTTGCTTCTAACACCATAAAGTTTCTTTAATTTATATGTATTGTTGTTTTTGTGGTACTCGTGGTGCGATGGTTAGCATGTAACCCAGAGGTTCGAGGTTGGAATCCCAGCAGAGGCGCAAAAATGTTTTTTCCCGGGTATCGCCTTTCGCGAGGAATTGGCAAGTCCTCCGTTAGTAAATTTATGCCATGAAAAGCGCTTTCTCAATTAGCCGTTCGGATCCGGCATAAGATTGTAGGTCCCCTCCATTCCCTCAGAAGGCATGGTTGTGAGAAATGCGCTAGGCCCAGGGGCTCCTCGCTCTGTAGCGCTACCCTATTTATTTATTTTATTGTTGTTTTTGTAACACGACAAAGATAAAAAGAAAGGAAAAATACGAAGAAGACAAAAGTGAAGAGGATAAATTGGTCGAAGAATCTATATAAAAACATTTTACTGCGAATTAAACACTATTATGTAAAATCCATTTAAGGATTTAAAGACTTATACGTACTTATGAACTACCTAAGGTGATTTTGTTCTAGTTTTGTAATTTTTTGGTTGGTTTTTTAAAGTTCTATTTTTGTGTTAAATCAATTAAAATGTTTATGTTAAATAAATTGTTTTTATTGCTTTATTCAGTTTTTTTTAATGTTCTCTTTTTTGTTCTCTATTTTCTTCTTCAAAGTTCTCTTTTTCAACAGTTTTTGAGTTACTTGTCCTCTTTTCTGGAAGTAGCCAGATGGACACCCTTAGGCTTAGGCCACGCAGTCAGCGATAAGCGAGCGAGCGATTGAACGATCAGCGATTAAGCGACAAAGTCGAGCGACGAGTGGCCTTTTCGTGAGCGACATTTCTTTAGCGATTAGTTGTTAAAATGCCGTTGTCAAGAGCACTACGTTTATATTTGTTGTCCACCAACCATCTGTTGCCCTTGACGCTAAGCGATAAACTAAAAATTAGAACAAGTTTGGTGACAGAGCGACGTCGTTCAGTCGCTTAAAAAAATCGCTCATCGCTCGCTCAATGCATGGCCAGTTCAATGCAATTTAATTTGTTATAATTTTTTCTTGTCGTTCAGTCGCTCGCTCGCTCGCTTATCGCTGACTGCGTGGCCTCGGCCTAAGACGAGGTCGATGATGACGAAACAAAACAAGAAAACGATACGTCTTCACGAGTTAACTAAAACCGTGGAAAAGCTGTATGCGGAAATCGAGGAGATAAAAGCAAGGCAAATGGCCCGCAGAGTAGCGGAACGTGAAGCCAAGCAACAAATATTGTCAGCGGCAGGTAAAGACGAAATTGAACAACAGCAGCCTACAACAACAAAAGCCGCAAATGTTAAAACTGCGCCCGTGCAGCAACGAGGAACGACAGCTAGCAAAATAGCTGTCGATGTTAAAAAAAAACTGCTACAAAGTAGCAGCCACAGGGGACCGCGGCTTAAAAAGCCGCGCCAACGACTACATCAGAGCCTAAGCATCAAAAACAACAACAACAGCCAGCACAACAACAGCAGCAGCCAAAGAAGACCGTATCGAAGAGCAGGGTGCCCCCAATTAACACTTTAAAAATGGAGCTCCAAGCTACTAAAAATCTCTGTAGGTCAGCCATTGGCGAGAATTTTACAATTAAAAGACTCGCTGTAGACAGACATGCGATCCAATGCAAAAGCATTGGTGACCATAAAGTAGTTCGGTAGTTGTTAGCTAAGACAACCACCGAATACTATAGTTATACTCCCAAAGAGGAGAAACCTAAATGTATGCTACTGAAAGGGGTAGAGCCTACCTCTGACCCAGAGGAGCTCTCATCTGAGCTCCGCAGGTTGGCGAGCGACGAGTTCAGCAGGGTCAAGTCGTTCACCACGGCCAAGGCAAGACGGGAGAAGCTGCTATTGCCGATGTTCCTCGTCACCTTGTCACCCAGTAGCCGTCTGGAAAGTCTCAGGAGTATCTCCATCCTAGACTACCAGATGGTAAGATGGGAGAAAATAAACAGGAACGGGGACATTTTACAATGTCTTCGTTGCCAACGGTTCGGGCACGCCGCATTCAACTGCCAAATGCAGTCGAGGTGCGTAAAGTGTGGAGAGAACCACAACGACAAAGAGTGCAAGCTCGGTGACGCAAGGGTTGAAGATAAGACCCTACTGAAATGTGTTCTCTGTGGTGGAGATGGACACCCTGCAAACTATCGGGGTTGTCCTCGATACCAAGTTATAAAAAAATCATTAAAAGCTACTCCAACAGTAACCAAGGACGAGGGAAGGCATGCAGCCAGACCGACTCCAAGGGCCGTCGTTCCCGAAGTTTCCTACGCCCAAATGGCGGGTGGAGCTGGGAAAACGGTACAACCTCCCCAGAAGGCGGCCGCACAGCCATCTGTGTCAAAGGCTGCTGCTGAGGAGTCAGAAGTGATGGTCGCTTTGCTTGTCATTCAGGCACAAATGAGCGAACTATCGCGGCAAATAAGTGAGCAGGCGCGTAGGGTGGACTTGATCTACCGTGCAGTGCCGTCGCTTGCGCAATTTTAAGATTAACGGGCGCGCTACCGGAGAGGCCTTTTAAGATCCTGATACTGGAGGAGTACGCACTCTTTCAACTACGGTAAGACACGTTGGCCGCGCTTTTCCGGTGCCGTCTCAAGGGAACTTCGTTCGAACGGTATTGCGCCGCCATGCAACAGGAATCTGTCGAACGTTGAGATCGATGGGTACCTGCAACGTATGGAGGATGCAATCCGTAGGACAGGACAATTCCTAAATATGGGCAACATGACACTACAAACATGTACAGAAACGCGACAATAGACGCACTTTACAAACAAAAAAGTAGACTCCTGTCAAGACTCAAACTCTTGCACAGGAGGTTTACTGACCGACACGATTTGGAGATTAGAACTCTGAAGTCACAGATCAAAAACCTCCAACAGTTAATAAAAGAAAATTACAGAATATTTATATCTCTTTTCAGGAACAACAAAATTCGGGCTGTACAGTCCAACAACCCGAGTATGTTTCCGGAAATAAATTAAATTTTTAGGAGAAAAGATCAAAATGACCTTCAGGGTATTAAACTCCAAAGGACGACAGAGAACAAAAACTTGTTTTTTACAATAGCGATAGATCCGGATGAGGCCATCTTGGATGATGACCACTTTACAGTGGAAGATGCTCAAGAGAAAGTAGAGACGGTGGGTGCTGTTTTCGAGCGAGTGTATAAGGTGAATGATTGCATTCGCCCGAATCATGAGCTTGAGAACGGAGCCTTCGTTGGACACTTCTATCTTAGAGACGTGATCTCGCATTGGCGATCCGAAAATCCTGGTTTCACTAGGCTCAATGACGACCGACTTGCAAGTGCAATCATTTCCGAGCGAAGCGGGGATAACAACCTGTTCGTTTCTAAGATGGACCTCGAGAGCATCTTTCACAAAATAAAGAAAAAGAAGTCAGCAGGAGTCGACGGTATACCTAATGTTGTGCTGCGAAACCTCCCTTCGGAAGCGGTGGACATATACACCATGTTGTTCAACAATGCGCTGAATAATGCTTATTATCCAGTTCGTTGGAAGACGGCAGTGGTTCATCCTCTCCTTAAAAAAGGGAAGGATGGTTCCAATCCAGCAAATCTCCGGTCAATTAATCTTCTTCCGAGTATCAGCAAGGTATTCGAGAGGGTTCTCAATAGAGCTCTGTCCACATGGGCTGAGGACAAACATATTATTCCTGAAAATCAGTTCGGTTTTAAGGCGGGCCATGATACCATACATGCCGCGTCTAAACTAGTATCAGATATTCAATGGAACTAAGCTAAAAAGCAGTGTACGGGTGCATGTCTGGTTGACTTGGAGAAGGCTTTCGATACCGTTTGGTTAGACGGTCTTTTCTATAAGTTGATCAGATATGGCATGAGTAAACCACTGCTATATATTCCAAATGACATGCTTCATGGTAGAACGTTTGTTGTGAAAAGTTGCAATAAAACTTCGACCAGAACTTTTAAAATACAGAACGGTCTGCAACAAGGAGCGGTGAACTCGCCTATTTTATTTAGCATTTTCACTGGCGATCTAATTGGTTCTCTTCACCATGCTATAGCGTACGCTGACGACCTCATTGCGTACAGAACACGTCCAAAGATCGAAGTCATCAGAACACTTTTGCAGCGTGACTTCGATAAGATCCAGCAATATTACGATGACTGGAAGTTGAAAATCAACTTCCAGAAATCGGAAACAATTGTGTTTAGGACCCCGTTGGCTCGGGCCTCATGGGATACGAGAAAGAACTGGCCCAAGCTGGTGATCGTTGATCTACATGGGCAACCACTGCCAAGCAAAGTAGTAGTCAAATACCTCGGCCTATGGCTAGATCAGTATCTATATTTTAACAAACATATGGATGCGGCTCTGGCCAGGGCTAGAGGAGCTTTTGCTCTGACAAGGCGACTGTTTCACAGCAGACAACTTGATAGCAGAGTGAAAGTGATTTGCTACATGGCCCTCATAAGGCCAATGATTGTCTATGGGTGCCCTGTGTGGTTCAATGTTACAGCGTCTCAGATGGAAAAGATCCGGGTGTTTGAGAGACAGTGTCTGCGTACCTGTCTTGGATTGCACAGAACACCAGAGTCGGAGTACAAAAAATATTATCTTAATGAGGTCCTTTACAACGGGACTCAAATAAACAGGATCGACAACTTCATTATAAAACTGACTCGTGGTCACACTGCAAGAGCGATTGCCTCGACCAATGGCCTGATATTTGGGGCTTATTAACCCAACAGAAAGTATATGGAAAGAACACGCTTCAGTGGATTTGTTACCCCCGGAGGCTTTCCTCTACTTTGATATGGAAGGGCTGATTCAGGATAGATTGGCGGTTCCGCTAATCTACCACGTCTGCTGTAAGTCCGTGGAACGACGGCTCCTTTATAACCGAGACGTCACCGCAGTAGGCGGAGACGTTGAAGAGCTCCTTCGTTTCAGTAGGGCGGTCTCAGATCGCGATCGTCGTGACGTTGTTAAAATGTCAAATATGTTCTGGTGGTTGTCTGAGCACGAAACTCAAAATGGTATTGATAGCGAGTCGCCAATGGCTGGCTTACACAGGTTTAGCGTGTAAGTTCTTAGGGTATAGGGGGTGGGCACAGTGGCATACAAAAAAAAAAACCAAAAAACAAAAAAAAAAATTTAAAACCAAAAAAAAGCAAAAAATACAAAAATCAAAAAAAAAAAATCATAAAACATAAAAATTCCAAAAAAAAAATTATAAAACATAAAAATCCTAAAAAATACGAAACATAAAACAAACAAAAGCTACTGTGGCTGCTCTAGGTTTAAGTAGTTTTAAATAGATTTAAGTAGTTTTAAGTAGTTTTAATAAAAATCAAAAAAAAAATATGATCCAGCAAACTAAGTTGTTTGTTTTTAAATTTTCTTAGTTTTTAAACATAGTTCTAGTTTGTAAATCCGTAAGTTATCTGCAGGCCGAAAGGCATTAGAATTAAGATATTGAGTAATTTAGAGTACCCGCTTAGGGTCAGTAGGTTAGTTAAGTTATTATATAAGTTAGTTTTATAAATTTTTGCTAGCTCCTAAGTAGATTTAAGAAAATGAAATAAAAAATGAATTAAAAACTGAAATTGAGAGAAGGAAAGAGCTATGTCAATGGGAGTAGACAGGTTGATGAATAGATTGAAGTCAATGTTACTGAGAAGATTACAAAGCATGTTAAAGTCGGCTTTGCGAAAGTTGAAACTAGGGGAGTTTTCAGGTTCCATAGTTGGAACGCTATCATCAATACGGAAAATGAAGGATAGAGGGGGATGATAGTGATCTAGAGTAGAGAGAAGGTGGGTGCTTTTAAAAACAGAGGAGTTGAAAGGATCAGAGGAAAAGGTGAGATCGAGCTGTCTCTGAAGATTATTAAGGATACCACTGATTTGAAACAAGCCAGACTGGAGAAAGCAATCAGTGAAAATAATTTCCTTTTCGGAGGAAGGATTAGAAGGAACAAAACAAGTTTCATCTTCGGATGGAATCCATTTCAGGTCTGGCAAATTAAAGTCACCCACGATAATGAAGTCATCGTTTGAATTTGCGGCATCGATTAGGGGATTTAATGAGGCAACAAATTGTTGATAAACATGACAGGGTTGTAAGGGACGAATGTAACAACAGAGAAGATAAAAACAGCGATTGGAGATAGACAATTTAATACAAACGTATTCAAACAAAGGTGATTTAGAAGTTTCTATCAGAGATGCATTGAGACGATTGTGGACAGCGAAAAGAACACCACGCCCAGTAGGAGCTATGTCACTAATCTGACCATGAGCACGGAAAACAGTAAAATTAGACGTAAATATTTCGCTGTCTTGAATTTCGGAGCAAAGATTAGTTTCCGTGAGAGCAAAAATATCATAAGGAAAGCATTGGGAGTTCAGATACACGGTAGAGCGTAGAGGTCTTAGTGCGAAGGCCTCTAACGTTCTGATAGTAAAGAGATATAACAGTTGGTAATACATGCCGAGAAGATAAATTGAGGTTAAAGATTAAAATTGCGGTTATGACGAGGGAAAGGTAAACGTTTTAAATTAAGATGGGAAGCATAAGTGGAAAGGTCTTTTGAAACAGTAGAAGAGGGAATATTTAAGGATTCATGGAAGCGCATATAAATTTTGCTGAGAGCAACAGGATCCGTTGGAAGACCATCCTTTTGGATTGAAACTAAAACGTTCGTCTTGGTCTTGCCGTTAATACAAACATTTTCAGATTTGTTATAAAGATAGGAAAGATAAAGACGAACGTTTTCGTACAGTTTGCTGTCACGTAACCTAGCCATTAAATAACGACCATCAAAATTGTCACTGGTATTCATTGAAGCTGCGATTTTGGATGTTAGCTTGGCGATCGGTGAGAACATTGGGTCGAAAACTGGAGGAGGACAGTGACTGAGCACAGCGTTAGTAGTGCTGGGAGCTTTTGTTGAAAAAGAGTGGGTGGGTGATTTAGGAGACGGGTTAATGGTATGGAATTGGATAAAATTGGAATAGGGTTTACTAGAAACAGTTTTGATGGAGACTTGTTTACGATGGGAGATGAGAGGACTGTTTCTGACTATAGAGGTTGGTGGGCTTAGGGATTGGCTAGAGTGGGGATTGTAAGAGTAGGACTTAGAGCTAGTTACATTATTGTTGAAGTTATTAATGGATGCAACTTTTTTATTAATTTTAGGGCGTTCCTTAGATTCTTTACTTAACATTTCTGAAATTTTAATATCGTCCTTTAAAAATATAGGTTTACGACTAGACTTGAACAGCCACTGATATTTGTAAGGAATATAAATTTTATAGGTTGAAGAATTAATCTTAAGGCAATTTTCAATAGCTATCTTCAATTTGAGGATAAAAAGATTTTGAATCCAGGAGCAGTCAATGTTGGCAGGTGTGTTAATTAAGAAGAACGGGACACTGTCGTTGAGAGTTTTCAATCTGCTAAGTCTATTATTCCAGTCACTTACGGACCATGTGTTGTTGAGCCTTACGATTGTAGGTTCGGGCGGACCAAAACATTCAGTCTGGGTAGAAGAACTTGTTAAGGGACGTCGTTATTAGGGGCAGAAAATAAAGAAGCAATGGAAGGTCTATGAATTGACTCAGCTACTTCCGCGAGTATAGATGTGTTATAGTGGACTTCGACTGGTTGGATGTTTGCAGGAATGATATCAATTTTGTCAGAAGTTATTTTTAACTCATCGATCACATCACACAGAGTAGTACGCGTAATTGTCAGATCGTTAGAGATATCATTGATCTTCGAAAGTAAATCGTGATGAATTGTGTTGAGATGGCAGGAATCAGTTGATGTAATTGTTGAAGTTGATTGATGAAATGACTCAAAATAGGATCGTAAAGTCTTTATTTCATCGAGTATTGAATCGTTAGGATATAAGCTTAGAACCGAGACAAGTGTGGAATGTATTACGTCTCTAGTGTTATCAAAACGGCAATGTGAGTGGTCTACGTGCGATTGAAGTAAGTCCACTAATGAAGAAATTTGCTTATCCAGAGAAGATTGCTTAGAAGAAACACGTTTGGCGAGGGATTCAATTGAGCTGTCTAGAGTCTCGACAGACTTAGAGAAGTCTTCAAAATGATGAAATTGCGCGAGAACGTTCTTATGAAAACGATTGTTGTCGGTTTGAATGGAGTTTGTGAGGTCACTAACACACTTAACAGCGAGGAGAACATGCGAAAGTGATATTTTATTGCATTCGTCGCGCAGATAAACAAAATAGTTTAAATATTCTTTAAGATAAGGGCATGATTTTTTACTTAAACCGATACATATTGGATGATACGATTTGCCGCAAAGACCATGACACGTTGCGTGAATTTTGTATCAAGAAGGCAGTTGCCTGAGTCACAACAGTCATTCTCCATCATTATGATGATTTCCTTGTAGTTTTTTTTTTTTTTTTTTAATTTATTTTCTTCTTTTATTAGGTTGTTAGCGAAAATAAAATGTTTATTCTTAGTGTACCGGCAAAAGCGAGGTGAGGTTATTTGCTAAACTTATAAATCGCGTACACGAACCGCGCAGTGGGTAGGGTAGTTGAAGTTCAGTAGGTTTATGAGTTGAGTCTTGGATTGTAGATGGTGTTGATGATGTTGTCTAGTTTAGCGAAGACAGAAACCAAAGATGGAAAGGTGGTGTCATTGAATAACTATATATAGAAGCTGACACCCGAAATAAACAACTTTCTCAAACTCGGCATAAGAAGATTGTTACCTAGCAATAGTCACACTATTTATTATTGTTTATGTTTTTGTCTCTGCTTTTCTATTTTGATACACAAACCATTTTCAAATGAAGGAAATTTGGCAGCTTAAATTTTGAAATATGTTTCGTAAGGAACCCTTAGGGATTTATTATAATTGATTATAATTAAATACATAATACACTAAATCCCCATCATCATTTCAAACCTATTTTTAATCTTAACAACCTCTTCGGTAACCAGCGAAAAAATAATAAAAAATATCCTTTGGGGCTAAATTTGCAAAAGGTTGGTGAACTAACTAGCTCCAATATCGATACTAGCGGCATACGAACTCCTAGTGGCGATTTATTCCGGTGTCACTTCTATATATAATTATTCAATGGTGGTGTATAGTGACAAGAAAATGAACTTGCTAAGCAGAACCATTGAATAACTAATAAGGCCAATGATTGTCTATGGGTGCCCTGTGTGGTTATATAGAAGCTGACACCCGAATTAAACAACTTTCTCAAACTTGGCATAAGAAGATTGTTACCTAGCAATAGTCACACTATTTATTATTGTTTATGTTTTTGTCTCTGCTTTGCTTATTTCATACACAAACTATTTTGAAATAAGGGTTATTTTAATTTGGCAGTTTAGGTTTTAGAATATGTCCCTTAAGGGATTTATTTTTAAAAATTGAATTGAGAAGCGAAAACAATCTCTAATTTTGAAAATACATAATATATTGAATAATTAATTAGTTGAAAAATGGTGTTTTGCAATTTTAAAGATTGTAAAAATAATAAAGGGTCAATTTTTTCAAAAAGAAAGTACTGGAAATATGCTTCGAAAATTATAGAAACAACGGTAACTTTATTTGCTCTTCCAATGAACACAAAAAAATATTACTTTTCCATATTTTTCTTGTGCTAATGAGAGCACAACTTAAAGTTATCAGTGCGAGAGCCAAGTGTTCAAAAAGAAAATTTAAAAAATTAGATATCTTGAGACATATAATAAGAAATTATACATAATCTCTAAATCTAAATAATTAAACATTTACGAACTTTTGAATGAGAACTTTCAAACTAAGGGAACCGTATTTTCATGAAGTACCCATACATACAAACTGCATAATCACATATCTACCCAATAAATTACTTTTAAAAGTTGGGTACGACGCGACGGACGGTAGAACTTAACATCACCGGAAAAAAGAAATAGTCTACCTAACTAGATACTCCTTAAATACAAATACATATGTATGCTCAGTTCTTATCATCACTTTAAAACCATTTTTATTCTTAACAGTCTCATCGGTAACCAACGAAACAATAATAAACAATAATAAAAAATATCCTTTGGGACTAAATTTGCAAAAAGGTTGGTGAATTAACTAGCTCCGACTCCGACGACACTAGCGACATAAGATCTCCTTGTGGCAATTTTCTCCGGTGTCACATATAGTTATTCAATGGCAGAACTATACTAAAATGACTCACCCGTAAGGCAAGAATGTTACACCGTACTCAAATATGTTTATAGTCGCTTAAAGATGATGTTTGGCATAGAGTTGATGAAGTGGCGTTAATCAAGCTGAATATGATGTTGGAGGGTTTTTGTTTGATTCTCCGGTTAAACATAAAACGAAATTATGGTTTATGTGTAGTTTCAATGAAATTGCTTCCGGTTGGCAGAAACATATACCAAAAATATCCACACTTAACAGAAGGAAGTGAGACAGAGTCACTACGGTTTGTTTGTTGAACAAAAACTTACTATTGACAATAGGGATAGATCCGGATGAGGCCACCTTGGATGATGACCACTTTAAAGTGGAAGATGCTCAAGAGAAGTTAGAGACGGTGGGTGCTGTTTTCGAGCGAGTATATAAGGTGAATGAGTGCATTCGCCCGAATTACGACCTTGAGAACAGAGCCTTCGTTGGACACTTCTATCTTAGAGACGAGATCTCGCATTGGCGATCCGAGAATCCTGGTTTCACTAGGTTCAATGACGACCGACTTGAAAATGCTGTCATCGCCGAGCGAAACGGGGATAACACCCTGTTCGTTTCTAAGATGGACCTCGTGGACATCTTTCACAAGCCATGGCGTGTCGGTCCGCTGTGTCAAATAAACGGTAAAATGACACGTATTGACTACCGGGACATACTGGACACAAATCTTCTCGGCGACTGCCAGAACCAGTTACCCCAATGATGGATCTTTCAGCCCGACAATGACCCCAAACACAAGTAAAGAGTTGTGAAATCTTTCCTTGAAGAGCGTAAAGTGAATGTTTTGGGGTGGACAGCAATGTCATCGGACTTAAACCTTATTGGAAATTTGGGGACATTCTAAAAAAAAAAAGTTGCGGAAAAAAACCAAGCAGCAAGACTACTCTCTGGAGTATTTTGCAGAAAGAGTGGAAAAATAGTAGCGTAGAACAATTTAAAGGTTTGGTGGACTCCATGCCAAGGAGAATATCCGCCGTATTGAAACAGAAAGGCTATCCTACGAAACATCAGCTGTTTGGTGGACTCCATGCCAAGGAGAATATCCGCCGTATCGAAACAGAAAGGCTATCCCACGAAATATCAACTGTGCGGTTGTAAAAACTATGTTTTTTTTATCATATTTTGCTTATTTTTTTCATGTGACTTATTTATATGGCCACACCTATTTTATATATTATTGATTTCTTATTAAAGAAATGACTATTGTTATAGTGGAATTTATTTTCTTTGGTTTTTTTTAATGATTGTGATTGTAAATATTTAGAATTTGAACAATTTTTGCTTTCGTTGTAATTTGTACTTAATATATGGATATGTAAACCTAATTTTATAAAAATTACTTAATTGTGTGACCAGGAGTGTATATCTAATTATAAGTATATTTTTGTTTTTAATTTCTCTAGTAATGTCAAATATTGTCTCCATTTAATTTATGTTACAGTTGTTCATAATAATTTTAATTAGCTTAAGTAAAAATGCGCCTCAATGTTTTCTTTTCCTTTTATATATATATTCGTTCTTGCACATTCCAAAAAGAAATTAATCTTATATCCTGTACTCTTGATGTACAGTTGTCATTTAAACAATAAATATCAAAAATATCAAATATCAAATGTAAAAACTAATCGCCTCTTTACAGATTGAATCAAACCACGAATTCTCTTTGGAGATGATACTTTTTGTTCTGTGAGGAACAAAATTTCTCACGCCGTTGAGAATTACGTTAGATATCATATTAGCTGATGCGTCAACGTTTCCGTCTAGAAAGCACAATAACCAATTTTGAAAGCAATTATTCAGGCCGTCCCAATTGGCTTTCTCGTATTGCCACACAGTTCTTTTAGGGACTTTATCTTTTTTTAACGCGACGGAAATCGATAAATCTACCGATATGACACAATGGTCAGATTTGCCTAGATTAGATGATACTATAACCCTGTATTTTTCGGGATGAGAAGTGAGAAATAGGTCAAGAGTGATGGCCGCATGGCCTTCAATATCTGGAACCCGAGTGGGCTCATCAACAAGTTGAGTTGACTGATTGATTAAACTCATCGAAGATCTTAACACATTTTCCTTCGGGTGTTGTCTGGCCAGAATGTCGAAGCCAACCTGAATTGTGTACACTGAAATCGGCCGCAATTGCGATTTCAGTGTGAGGTTCAATGGAAATGTGTTCGACGGCAAATCGGAACTGAGTGCAGTGTCCTGTTAAGAACCCGGATAGGATTCTTACATTGTTTCTACCTAGTTTTATTTTGTCTTTGTAACGTTTTGTGTTAAAAGTGCCAAGTAAAAGCTTGGCTTGGCGCATTTTGGAGAGTACGTTCCAGTATTTAACTCTGTTGTCTTCCTCCGGCTTTTTGATTTCTTTTTTAATGTAGCTTTCTGTTACTCCACAAAAAGGTTCCGGTCCTATGAGTGGTGATCCGGCTCCTGTCTTTGCCAGTTCGTCTGCCTGTTCATTGCCTATGATTCCTACACGGCCTGGTACTCAGTAGATTGTGACCATGTTATTACTGCCAAGTTTGTTCAATTTGTCAATGCATTCACTGACAAGATTTGAGGAGATTGTGTGGGATCTTAAGGCCTTAATTACTTAATTGGCCCAAAAATTCCTGCTCCATCCGTTGTTTTTGAGCCATCTGTTTACCATTTTATTGCATGAGTCTTAATCGAGTAGGTCTCTTTCTCTTCCTCACCATTGCCATGCCTTTTTGTTACTTAGCCCAACGTTGAAGAGCTTATCGAAATTGAATTCCTTGGTCTTGCTATCTCGAGGGAAGTCAATGAGTGGTAACTCGTTCGATATTATACTCTTTTCGCTGGATTTCAGGACATACTCAGTCTAATTTGATTAAAAATCTAAAAAGAAATAAATTTCTTGATAGAAAAGTTGTTTGATCGTGAAGATAGATCTCAACTCCTTTTTGCGTTTCGCCCAGGTACGGCAATGGGCTCATCAGTTAGTAACTGACGGACGAGCAAGCTTTTGATACGTCAAGTTATGCAAACTCTTATCTTTATTTTTGATTGTGATTATTATTTTCAAAATTAGCAACGTGCGAGATCACCTAATTCCGAGTACAATTTGGTGTCCTCGTATAGCAAATTCAGAGAAACTACTGGAGCCCTTTACAGTGCTTGCCTGATAGTGACAATGAAAAGGGAGTGGTACGGAATTACCCCTCCCCCCCCCCCCCCCCCCAAAAAAATCCCCATCGGTTAAAATCCCCAAAAATTAAAATCCAACTTGCTAATATCCCCACAGACAAAATGCACATGGATGAAATCCACACCTAAATAATCTTTTTGCCAAAATCCCCACGAAATCTCTAAATCCCCAGTGTCCGGGTACATCTAAATTATGTGCATATAAAGTTTTCAGAAAAATCTCATGAAATTATCTCATTGTGATACTAATTAATAAGTGGTAATGATTAGCAGTTTCTTAACAACAAGTATGATTGCATGACTGCATACACTTTTTAGTCTGACTTACATATTCATGGTGCGCAGTTTTCTGTCTTAGTTAAAAGAAACTAAATTTTTTCTTCATTATTAACATTGAGAATGAAGAGAAACTTTTTTTTAAATTTTTTTTTCGTTTCATTTAACACTTTGAAAGGGACCTTATTTTGTTCGCATTATTGTTACATATTACTTTTTTGAATATTTTTTATTAACTTACAAATTCTAAAAATGTATTTTCATTTCAATAAACATAACAATTTTATGTTTACTCGTTGTATTACATTTTCCTGCAAACATCCCCAAAACAAATATGTTCAAGTAGCGCGCGATTTTGTCGCATGATTCCAGTGGCAGAGCTACAAGAAAAAACAATGGAAATGACAAAATTCACGACGTTCGCAATATTGTCAGGAGCAATTTGAGTGGAAACCTCAGCCCCAAAACGCCTGCTAACACTGTAACTGACCTACAAACGCGTGGACTTAGTGCAAACTCTCCTGCTGGACCGACATCAATAGAATCAAGCGTACTTGAACAAATAAAAGTTCTCTTAAAAGAAACTGAAGACCGTTTATTTTGTAAAATAGATGATCTTGTTAAGAGTCTTACAACTCGCTTAGATGCTGCTGAGAACGAAATTGCTGTTCTTAAATTATGCAATGAAAAACTTTCCGAACAACTAACTGACCATCAGCGTACTCAGAGACTAAGTGACATTGCATTAAGAGGAATACCGTTCACCCCCAACGAAGACACAAAGGCCATCGTAAAAAACGTTGCTGCAGCTCTTGATCATCAGCTCTCCCCTCACATTGAATCTTTCAGACCAAAGCCAAAACCCGGATCGCAATTGAAAACAACTCCAATCATCGTAAGACTATTTTGCCAAGCTGAACAACGAGCATTTCTATCAGCTTTTCGTCGACATCAAGGCTTAAAACTCTGTGAAATCAATGGGTTCGATAGAGATAACAAAAATGCAATCTTCGCTAATGAAACCCTATCAACAAAAAAAAATGCTATCTTACGTGATGCATTGAAGATGAGAAGAGTTGGTAGTCTTTATGGTGTGCGAACAAGAAATGGGTTTGGCTATGTGAAGCGAACTGAGGGAGACTATGAATGTCGCATTACCAATTTGTGTGAGCTTTGTTGATGTTAAAAGTGAATGCAGAGAAGAAGTGTTCCCACTTTACCTATATGTTATGGAAAAACATTAGTCGCAGCATTGTTCCCACATCATCATTGTCTTCATCATTATTTTTATTTTTGTATGTATTTTATTAATTTTTCTTTTAAAATTGTTATTCTAAATATTTTCTTTTTTAACATTATTTTCCTCTCTCTTTCTCTTTCTACTTTTCTCCTTCTTTTCTTTATTATACTTCTCGTTTATTCTTATTATAAATTACTTCAAACTAGAATTTTTGAGCAAGCAGTTTTTAGTACTTCGGGTTATTCTTAGGTAATTAGTTAAATGAGTCTGACAAGTGTGAACAATTATTGCGTTAGTCGTGTTTTGCTTAGTATTTTCACAAGGCAACATTCTGGTCTAAAAATATGTCACCTAAATTCTCAAAGCATACCTGCTAACATAGATGGTTTAGTTGATATAATTTGTGTATCAGAAAGTTGGTTAAAGCCTGAAATCTCAAATTTTTGTGTTGATTTACTAGGTTATAATATCTTACGTAATGACAGAGTCTCGAAGCGCGCTGAAGGAGTTTCTATTTATTGCAAATTAAATTTGAGGTGTAGAGTGATTGACTGCTCTAAGAACTCTGAAGTAGAATATATTTTAGTTGAAGTGCTTAATAATAATGGAAATTCTTGTTTAATTGGTTGCGTCTATAATCCGCATAAAGATAATCCCTTGCAGCATTTTTTTGAGCATTTCATTCTATTTAGTACTAATTATAAAAATATAATAGTTTGTGGGGATTTCAATGTTAACCTTTTGACTTACACCTCGATCTCGCAAACATTTAAAAACAACTACTCGATGGTAGGTCTTGATATTGTTAACGCGTGCTTGCCAACCCACTTTCGTCCTGGGTGCTCAGAAAGTCTTCTTGACCTAATCCTTACATCAGATTTGGGTTTAGTGAAATTTTTCAATCAGCTATGTCTTCTAGGAATACCATCATACCATGATTTATTGTTTGCTGCATTTGATATCTCTTTTGATTTGCATTCCCGTCCATCTGAATTTAGTTATCGCGATTTCAATCAAATTAATGAGTCAGCATTATATCTAGATGTTATCAATTCTCCATGGCACCTTTGTTGGAGTGTGGCTACTGCTAATCATAAGATTGAAATTTTCCAATCTATTGTTCAGGATTTGTTTAACCGTCATGTACCAATAATAACTAAAAGGGTTAGAGACGCTAAAGCACCGTGGTTTTCGAAACATATTGAGGATTGGATCAAAAAGAGAGACAAATCATACTCCCGTTGGCGCCAAACCCGTAGCAGAACAAACTGGCAAATGTATACCAACCATAGAAATAAAGTAACCTCCGAAATTCGTAAAGCTAATGCAATTTTTTTCTCTAGCAAATTAAATCCTACTCACGGTAGCTCTCAAATTTGGAAAAATCTAAAAGCTTTAAAAGTTATAGACAAAACATCTTTAAAATGTGATTTGGATCCTAATATCTTAAATCATTATTTTCTTGGTAATAGTCAAAACAAAGTGGTACCAAACTCTTATGTGTCAAGCTTGCAAAGCGACGAAGAAGCAACAGCAAATCTTTTTGAGTTCCGATGTGTATCTGAGTCTGAAGTCTTAAAAGCAATAACTAACGTAAAATCTAATGCCATAGGCCATGACGAGGTGTCTATTAAATTTGTAAAACTAATCCTACCTAACATTTATTATACTTTTACACACATTATCAATTCATGTATTACGAGATAAGAGTTTCCGGCAATTTGGAAGCTTGCCAAAGTGGTTCCTGTACCCAAAAATTCAAACAGAAGCAAGCCTGAAGAGTGAAGACTTTAGACCAATAAGATAGATAGATAGATAGATAGATAGTTGATTTTATTGTTTTTCTCAAATACAATTTACATAGCTTTTTTTCATAAAATCGTTAAAGCTTGGCTATTGCCGTCTGCCTGATTGACATATAAAGGCTTACAAAGTAAATAGTAGTTTTTAATAACAAATAAAAAATTCAATAAAGTGAAAATTGATCATAAAAATTACTTCATTTATATAATGGAGTTTTATAAATTTATTTTTAAAAGGCTTCATTCATGATTTTACTCCTATACAGGATTGCTTTTTCGTAAAAGTTAAACAACTTGTTTATATCGCCTTCGCAGTTCAGCATCGCTATTACTTGCAATTCGTCTTTTACATCGCTGCCAAGAAAGATCCTTCTTACTTCCTTCAGGATTGGACATATTCCGATAAAATGGACGATATCTTCTCTCACGGATAGGTTACAAAGACTGCAAATAATAGGCAGATCGTCACGATGAGGGATGTAGTTTAGCCTTACCAGCTCTCCTCGCATTTTGAATATCGCTGAAATCAACTTTTGGCTAAATTTCGATTGGAAATAGTTTCTTTCGCATAGATTGTGTTGTAAAATACTGTAGGTTGCTCTATGTACAGAAGAAGTAGCCTCATTGATACAATCTTATCTAAATTTTTCATACACCTTTACGACAAGGTTATAAAGCGCTTCTTTAATATTTCTTCCATTAGTTTCCTGTATGCTGAGAGCTCGAAGTGTAGGCCACAGTAGTCCGCAAGTTCTCTAAGCTTTTCAAACCATAAACTCTTCCTTGCAATAGTATGTAGTGCTATTACTTTTGGCAATCTTCCGTCCGGCATACCAAATATTTTGAATAAATAGTCCACGTTCAGCTTTAGCGTTTTGATGAACAAAGGCGACAGCCCAGTCTCGATGGTTATCATGTAATTCGGCGTGTTCCTTGGTAGAAGAAAACATCTTTTTACATAATACCTTAAAAGTTTTTCTACCTCGTCATACTTTTCGTAACCCCAAGTTTGAGCTGCATACAACATCACCGATTCCGCCACTGCTACGAAAACTTGATACTTTACGCTATGGTCGATAAGTTTGCTAGAGAAACATTTCGTCCAAGACGCACTTATCGCACTTTTGGATTTCACGAGCTTTTCCCTTAAATGGCTTTCCATATTTAGATTGCTGGCTATCAACACTACAAGGTATTTATATGCTCTCACAATTTCTATCGGTACATTATTTAAATGCCATTGTTCGTTTCTGGCCATTCTGCCAGCACCCTTTTTAAAGACCATTATCTTAGATTTGCTAAGATTCACCGTCAAATTCCACAATCGGCAGTACGAATCAAGTCGGTTGATCATGAGTTGCAGCGTTTCGGGCGAATAAGCAAAAAGAACAACGTCGTCCGCAAATAAGAGGGCTTTAATCATGATTCCGGCAAATTCTATTCCACCTGGTAGATAGTCGATTAGATCGTCGATAAACAGGGCAAATAACAATGGACTCAGAGGGCATCCTTGCTTGACTCCCATAGATGTCCCAAACCATTCAGACAGGCCATCGCCGTTCCAAACAGCTGCATGGTTCTCATGATAAAGATTCTCTAAAGTCTTTCCAAACTTGGATGTGATCCCAGCATTGTACAACTTGTAAAACAAAGCACTTCTGTCCACCGTGTCGAAAGCTGCCTTAAAATCGACAAAAAATACATACAGCTTCTTCTTTTGCTCCAGCAGGATTCCCACAATGCTTCGTAACACAAATATGTTATCGTTTGCCGAATAACCGCTACGAAAACCAGCCTGAAATTCTTTCAGTTTTTTGTTGTGGTTTATCCATTCCCATAACCGATTGTTAAGCAGCGAGACAAAAACTTTGTACGACGCATTTAGAAACGATATACCACGATAGTTATTTGGTTCAGTTATGTCACCTTTTTTGTGTATGGGGAATACTATCGATTCCTTAAACTCATCTGGTATACTTGCAGTCTCAAAAATTCTATTGTAGGCCTCAGTAAGTTTCTTGAGAAGGTCTACCGTTCCATATTTTAAGAATTCTAAAGTGATTCTATCTCTCCTGGTGCTTTTCTATCCTTCAGTTTATTCACGGTCACCTGTAATTCCTCAAGCGTGAAAGGAGAATCAAGAATAACATTTTGGAACGAAGGTTTTGCATACAAAAAAGGCGGTGAAATAGTAACTGGACTTAAAAGTCTGTGAAAGTGCTCTTTCAAAGTCGTAATAGATAGCTTAACACTTATTTGAAAATTTTTTCCGTTGAAAGTTTTAATTGCCGTCCAAAAGTCTTTTGCATCTTTGCAACATGTAAGTTTTAATGCTTCTGTTTCAAGGAACGTTTTCTTTTTCTCTTTGCAGATTTTCTTAAATATTTTGTTAGCTTCAATGTAATTACTTTTAAAACAGAGGTTGTTATGCTTTCGAAATGCTCTGAGCCATCCAAAAGATCTCTTTCGTGCCGCTTCACAGTCACAATCAAACCACTTCTCCTTCCTTTTTGCTCCCTTTGTGTGCGTTTGTCCTTGAGCTGGGTAAGAACATTTTATTATGTTGCCAATATCTCCGATATGAAGCTCTACTTCTGTCGTTAAGTTTTGGTTCAGATTAGTTCGATACTCTATTGCCCTTGTTTCATTCCATAGCAGTCTCTGCGGGAGTTGAAGCTCTCGTAATTCCTCCATTGGCATCACATCTGGGTTAAGTTTAACCGTTATTGGCATATGATCAGAGAACGGAACACTCAATACCTCAAAATCAGCAATAACAGACATCCATAACCCTTTTGCTAAACAAAAATCAGCAACTGAACACCCCTGCTGCCCAACAAACGTATATTCTCCACTTTTATTCGAATCACTTACACCATTCATAATATAAAATCCAAATGAGTCGCAAAGTTCCAGTAGTCTCGTTCCTCTAGCATTTTGTGTTGCATCCTTTGAATTTCGTACTTTCCCTGCAAATCCATTTTCTCTTCCAGCTTCTTCCGCAATTCTTGCATTTAAATCGCCAATTATCATAATGTTATCAATGTCGTTTCGTTCTAGAAAATCATTTAATGCGTTGAAATCTCTATCCCAATGGTTGCAATTTATATAAGATGGTATTATAATGTATTTTGTGAAATTAAATACAACTTCTACAAAAGCCACGTCTTCATCTGATCTGAACGCGCATGATATATCTTGAATAGAATTTTTGTAGCCAAAAAAACATCCACCACTTGGTCTTCCTCTCGTACTTTGCCTTGTTGCCGGAATCCATAGAAAATAAAAATTTTAAATCGATCGTAGAATAATTTATAGTCTTCCTCAACCACAAACGTTTCATATAAAAATACTAAATCATAATTATTAATTAGTTCATAAAATTTTACATAAATTGACTTATTACTAAGACCTGCTAAAATTTTAATGTTTCTTAATTCTTTATTTATTTTCTTATTTTGACAGACGGCGGGCGGCTTTACCCTATACTTTATTCGAGTTCGAATTCAACTTAAAGGTTGATGTCCTCACTAATCGGTCTCCACCTTGACTGCTTGGTGTCGCTTGTGTAATATTGTTGACATGATTTGTGTTTTGACGTAAATCTTCATCCTTCAAATTATTCAGCTGATTGCTTAGATCTGTCTGGTACATGCGGTTTAACTCTATAATTCCATTCGCTGTGTTGTTGTGCAAAAGTCCCAATGTTTGACTCCAACGAAAAACTTTATCGAGAATAAACATTTTGTCGTCTCTCACAGATACCTTTATATCTGCATTAACTTCATTTAGACTCCTTCTTATCTTTAGCAGCTGATTTCTTTTTTGCCGTATTGTGATTGGAAGGTCTTTGAAGATGTTTACCCCAGTGTTCTTTAGGTCTTTTGATGACTTTAAAGCAGTGATAACTTGTTGCTTTGACTCTAATTTGACAATAAAATTCTTTACATTCGGATTCCTGGAGCGAAGTTCATGAATTTGTAAATTGTCAGTGCTTAGTGGGGGTTGAATTATTGAAGAGCAGATGCTTCTTGCCAACTCTTTTTCATCTTTTCCTTCTTGGTTAGTGACTCTAAGCATGAGATTGCATTCTGTAGTTCTTCTTTGCATTTCCTCGAATCTACTTTCCAAACGTTCATACTTTTCTTCCAGGGTAGCTATTTTGGTGCTTAATTGGACGTTTTGTTCCAAAATTCTTTTGTTTACATTGGCGATTGCTTCAATGTCACTTTTCTTTGCAGTATCATGAAGCTTTGCATCAAGTAGCCCAGCAATCAAATCAGCTAAATCTGATTTAGACATTGATGCAACAAATTCATCGGACATATTTGAACAGATCTGCGCTTTTTTATTATTATTGAAGACTTTCGGTGATATTTCGTCTACTTTTCGCTTGTTCATATGCACTTTTTGTGAGGTTATATTGGCAAATAAACTTAAACAATTATACGCAACAAACGAAATTAAATGAAACTCACTTGAATTAGCTGATTGAATGAGATGACTTTTTTCTCAACTTTTACTGCAGATACTTGTAAGAAACTTATAAATTTTAATTTTTTTTCACTTTTTGCTCGGAGCTACTTAAAAACTCAACCTCTTCGCTATTTGACAGATGTCAAGACCAATCATCAAGACTATACTTCACAGGATCATTTCTGTAGTCAGTCTTCCCTACTTTTGAAGAAATTCTTAGACCAATAAGTATTCTGCCCTGGTTATCTAAAGTTTTTGAAATAGTTATGCGTGATCAAATGAATGATTACATAGGTCAAAATAACTTACTAACACCTTGCCAGTCTGGTTTTCGAAAGAATCACAGCTGTACAACGGCTATAGTAAAAATTCTTGATGATTTGAGGCATGATTTTGACCGTAACAACATCTCAATTCTGTGTCTGCTTGATTTTTCGAAAGCTTTTGACAGTGTTGATCACCATATTCTCCTTAGTAAGCTTAATATCAATTTCAACTTTAGCCGAAAATCTCTGCTTCTGGTCGAAAACTACTTGGAAGGAAGATCTCAACACGTCTGCACTGACTCTGGTGTTTCGTCGTTTATGAGAGTCTTAAGTGGGGTTCCTCAAGGATCCATTTTAGGTCCGCTCCTCTTTTCAACTTTTATTAACGATCTTCCAGATGTTTGTCATGATGTCACGATGGATCTCTATGCAGATGATGCTCAGATAAAACTTTCAAGACCTATCGGTCTAATAGAAGATTGTGTTGTTAGGATGAATGAAGATTTAGAGCGCATTGACAACTGGGCTTTCCTTAATAAATTGCAACTCAACCCACTCAAATCAAAAGCAATAATCATTTCTATAAACCTTATTGATACTTCTAGCATACCCGTATTAATTCTGAAAAACAATACTGTACCGTATGTAGATGAAGTCAACAATTTAGGTATTTATATCAACCGAACGTTATCATGTGATAACCATATAAATTTTATTGTCAGGAGAATCTATTGCGGCTTACGGCAGCTTTACATATCAGCCAATGTTATCCCGACTCAAACTAAACTGAGGCTTGTACAAGCTCACTTCATGCCACTCATCAATTATTTCGCTGTAGTTTATAGCAACCCAGATGCATTTTCTTTTCGGAGACTTGAACTTGCGTTTAACTTATCAGTACGTTTTGTATATGGACTTCGTAAATATGATCACATATCGAGATTTTCATCAAATATCACAGGTTTTTCATTAAGGCAACACATTAATATAAGAAATTGTATTTTCCTACATAATATAATAAAAAGCCATCAACCAACCTATCTATTTGAAAGATTAAGTTTCCCCAGCTCAAATCGTACGAAAACAATGAATATTCCTTATTTTAATTTTTTAAATAGCAAACGCCTATTCTTTGTTCACGCTATCAGATTATGGAATTCACTTCCAATACCTGTACGTTCTTGCATAACAACCTCTAAGTTCAAAAAAATGTTGTATTCTTTTGTTGAAAGTAATCGATCGAACACCTTGTTTAACTAAATTGTATTCATTTTCTTGCGATTGTAATCTGTATACTTTTTTATATTATTATTCTAATTTTATATCTATTAATTAATATATCTTCATATTGTTAAGGTACAAATGAAAAGAATTTAATTCTTAATGTACTCACTTATATAGAAACTAATAAATGAAAATGAAATGAAATGATTCACTACTTGAACATATTTATTTTTGGGATTTTGGTTTGGGGAGTTTAGCTTTGTAGATTTTCTCTTTGGAGATTTCAGAGCTGGGGATTTTAATTTGGAGATTTTACGTTTGGGGATTTACGTTTGGGACTTTTGGTTTGGGGCAAACGTCACCAACCCCAATGAAAGTGATTTTGAAGCAATGGACGATTCCACATCGCCAACAACCTCAACTAAAAAAGTGCAGATTCCTCCTATCAAAATTTTACAAAAACCTTGTGAATTTGTACATTCATTGATGAAATCACTAAAGATTTCTGATTTTTCAATTAAAAAAATGTCAATTGGCATAAAAATCCAGTGTGAGCCAATAAATTCATTCAATTTCGTATATAAAAAGTTAAATACAGAAAATTGTGAATACTTCACCCATGCCTTGTATCTTGTACGGCTTAAACCAGATAAATACCACAGAACTAAGAAATGAGTTAAATAATCTTGGTTAAGTTAAAATGATCACCAAAAAGTATGAACAATATACAGATACCTCCTACATTGCATTGCTTCATTAGAAAATGGCTCAACTACCTAAACTATTTCAATTAAAAAAAAAGCATTCGTTCGATATTTCATACACAAGTTAATTGGTCTTATCAACGTAAACAAAAAAACAAATTAACTCAATGCAGAAACCGCCAAATGTTTGGTCATGGAGAGAGCAATTGTCATGTCAAAACTTACCGCTCCATTTGCGCAGGTTCTCATAAAACCTAAGATTGCATATTGCAATAACCCTGAAATTCAGAAATGTGCAAACTGCAAAGAGAAACATACATAAATCAACCGATAGTGCATGCTAAACGTGGGTAACGCAGCAAAAAATCGTGCGCTGATACACTAACTCAAGCGCAGTTTACTGTCTCAACGCAATTGCGCTATGGCGCAATTTTTTCGTACTGAATATATCCAACGGCAAAATGATTTATTTTCTTTTTTGTCTTGTATATTTTGAGTTTAAGTGATGTGAATGTGATTGAAGATTTGAAAATAAAATCATCTTATAAAGTGTTCCTTTTCATAACGGTTTTTTCATTGCACCCTTTCTTGGTAGCTTATTAGAGGAATAACAACCAAGAGGGTAAACCTCACACACCACACACAACTGCATCCGCCGCCGCCCAACACCCATACAATTGACTTTAAAAACACCACTTTATATTCAGCTACATACGTTTATTAAAGACTAGCGGTCCGTCCCGGCTTCGCACGGGCACTAAACATGACATTTACACATTCACAATTTTTCGCGTCGAATTGAAAAATATTGGAAATTTAATTCTTAGATATTATTTAAAACATTTTATTGCAAAGAGGTCATAACCCAAAAAGAAAAGCCTTTTATTGTGTTAGAGCTTCCCTGTAAACAATATTAGGGCTCCGACCCGCGCGATAGTCCAATAGATAGATTAGATTAGATTAGATAAATTCTTTATTTCATCAATAGTTTAACAATAAGGATTTTTTTAAGAATAAAGACATGGCAAATCTGCCGTCTGCCTGAAATGACATTTCGTATGATTTTTAAAGAATAAAAAATAGGAAAAATGTAAAAATACTACTAAAATATATAAAATATACACTTATACAGTTGTTACTTGAATAGATTAAGACTTGGTAATGGCATAAATTATGCATTTTTTAATTAATTAATTTTAATTTTAATAATTTAAAAATGTATGGAAATAACAGTTTTCGAACGATTTGAAACTTTAATGTAAGCATTCTATCAATTTTTACATGATTTGAAACACAAAGAAAATTATTAATTAACATGGTTTGATACTTATAATAGAATAAATTTTTCAATTTTACGTGATTTGAAACACAAAAGAATAATCAATTTTAAATGATATGTAACAGTCAATTTTACGTGATTTGAAACACAAACAAAAAGCAATTTAGAATATAAAACGGGATGTGTATAAAAGAAACTGCAACAACTGAAAAAGAAAATTCGCTGACTTATGGGAAACTGTTGCGATAAATAAGCGCATGTTTGCAAAACTTAAACAAAGTAATCCAACCCAGAAAGCCATTCAAAACCTCATAAAGTCGTGATAATGTCATAAAACTCTCCTGGAAATATAAACGACGAATTTCCTGTAACATTGGACAAATAGCCAAGAAGTGATAAATATCTTCTTTCTCTCTTCTGTTGCATAGACTACAATTTTGCGGTAGATCATCTCGGTATGGTATGTAGTTAAGATGTAAAATTTCAACTCTAGCTCTAAAAATGGTCCCTATTTCGACAGCTGAATATTCTCTTCGAAAATAGCTTGCATCCGAAGTTATTTGGTGATTTAACTGCCTGTAGATATTTCTGGACGTAGACGAATTTGCTCTAGAGAGATTTTCTATAAAAATTTTATGATCAACTTTTGCGATCACATCTGCAAACTGAACTTGCCAATCATCAACGTTTAATTCTGTTAAATATAGAGAAGATTCATGCCTTAGAGCTAGCTCATTCCATTCCCGGAAAGGAGAGGCATTGGTTTGAAGCAATTTTTTCAAAATTATTTTGTGCAGACAAGAATCATTTCTTTTCATGACTTTAATAATGAAGTCTGCGTTAGCTTTAAGGTTTTGTATGTATATAGGTGTTATACCGGACTCTACATATATGGCATAATTTGGTGTTGTGTTTGGTAGCCGAAATAAGCGTTTAAAGAAATGTCTTTGTAGACTTTCGAAAGCTTCAAGTTTAATATATCCAAAAACTTGTACACCATAGCACATACATGTATTAACCGTTGCATTAAAAACTCTGTATTTGGACGTCAAATCAATACTTTGGTTGGAAAAAAACGTTGTCCACATCATATTTAGGGCTAGTTTAGCTTGATTGCTTTTCTCTTTAGAATGCTTAGCAAAGCTAAGATTGTAAGTCAATAGAACTCCCAAATACTTAAACTCCTGCACAACCTCAATGCGCGTGGAATTGAGGGACCATATTTCCTCTGGAAGTCTTCTAGTGCTTCTCGATTCAAAAATAATAATTTTAGTTTTTTCTGTATTGATTTGCAAACCCCAGGTCTCACAAAAAGAGTTGAGTCTGTTTATTTGCAACTGCAGTGAAAATGGGTTGTCAGCAAACATAACCAAATCGTCTGCATAAAGCAAGACTTTAATCAACGTGTTAGCAAAAAGAACTCCGCCCGGAAGAAGGACACTGATTTCATCGATGAACAGGGCGAAGAGTAGTGGACTGAGGACACATCCTTGAGGAACACCTGCTGTTGTTTCAAAGGTACTCGAGAACTCAGACCCATCCCAAACCTTTACATTTGACGATGAAACTAGTTTAGAATACATCACAAGAAACTTTCGCGATAAACCTAAACATGATAATTTATAGATTAAAGCCTGTCTATTGACCTTATCAAAGGCAGCTTTGAAGTCGATAAAGCACGTATACAGCTTCTTTTTTTTTTCGATGTACTTTCTTGCGATACTGGAAATAGCAAAGATATGGTCCATGGTCGAAAACCCTGGGCGGAAACCAGCTTGAAATATATTTAAGCGATTGCTCCCCTCAATCCAGTTTGTAAGCTTTTCATTTAAAATTGCAGAGAAAACTTTTCTTAACGAATTTAAAATCGAAATGCCTCGATAATTTTCTGCAACATTTGCATCACCTTTCTTAAAGATAGCGAAAATCATGGCTGAATTAAAACTGCTAGGTACGCACGCATCTTTGTATAACCTATTGAAGAGAGTAACGAGATGAGTTTTGAAGTCGGTAGTACTATTTTTATAGAACTCAGTTGGAATACCGTCTATGCCTGGAGCCTTATTGTTCTTCATCTGATGTAGTGTTGCTTCCAATTCGTAAAGCGAAATATCCACATCTAGTTCAATATACAGTTGACCATGAGTAAAACATTTTTTTCGAAGTTCGAAGGTTTGGCCTTGGGACTTGTTAACTGGAAACTGAAGCCGTTTAAATGAGATTGGCAGATTAGTCGAGGTCATCGGTATCCTCGGTATATGACCAGCTGCTGGGCCAGTGATAAAAGTTGCTTCAATAAAATTGTCATTTAACTCTTTAATAAGCAGCCTCATCCCATTACACATGTTCGGAGGGTTTGAATTTCTTAAAAGCATTATTGGTATTCCGATTTTTAACGACAACTCATGTGGTGGCAGCCCAGAAGGGTTCAATGAATTTAAAAATTCCTGTGGATAATGGACTATGGACACAATGTTTTCCAAATTCACCACTAAATATAAAGCAGTCCTGCTTCCTTTAATTTTTTCAAATGCTGATGTTTTTGTTAGCCGTTTTCGATCTCTTCTCATCTTAAATGAATTCCTTTGCAGTCGACTGCAGTCAATTGGAAAAGGAATTCGACATAATTTTTCCAAATTATGGAGTATTTGACCTAGAGACTCATCCAGAAGAATGTCACAATGACCGCTTAAATTTGGAGTGGGAAAAATTCCTTCTTGTTGTGGGAAATATCTTATTCATGTCGCCAATTTGAACGGAAGACTGTTGTGCATAATCGATCTGTGGATCGTATCTAAAAGCCGATCTGTTACTGTGAGCTACAACTCGATTGCTAACTCTAGCTCTTGAAGTCTGTTGTCATTCTCTCTGGTCTTGAAGGCGTTGAGAACGCTCAGAGCTGAATCCCCTATAGCGGGACTGCATATTTCTGGAATTTTGCTCTTCAAGCCGCTGCAAACGCTCAGTACTTGACTCTCGCGAGCGGACTCGAGAAGTTCTTACATTTTGTTCAGCAAGCCGCAGCCGTTGCGACTGCTGAATACTGGACTCTCGCACTCGTCTTTGAGAGGTTCTCATGTTTTTTACAGCGAGCCGTTACGAACGCCCAGTACTCGACTGTAGACTCTCTGGCACGCGATTTCGCCACATATTCTCTCTGTTTTAAAAGATGATTTTCAGTTTCAGATGAAGACTCTTTATTTCGACAAAAAATTTTAGCCCTTGCCTGGGAATTGTTGCTAGAAAGTTGAGACCTTGATCTTTTGGGCATTTTAAAATGATAAAAGGAAAAATCGCCTTTGAACTAAATAATTACCTGTCATATCTTTGAGCTACTTACAACTGCCTACTATAACAACGAACACAACTAATTAAGATTATTAGTTTTCGGAGTTTTGGTAAGGAGCTCTATTTTTTTTTTTTCATCAGCTCATCAAGGGGTTGTGACTACCCTTATAATGTTATAGAACACAGTGCGAGCATTTAGGAAAATAGGAGAGGATTTGAAAGGAGACATCGATGCACGTTGCTTTTGAACTTTTGTGAATCGTAATGCAGGGGAAAAACAGGGCCAGGTAGAGCATTCCACATTCGGGTGGTGCGACTAAAATATGAATCTCTATACTTGACTGTACGACCGAAGTTGGGCTCAAGGTAGAACTGATGAGCATTCCTGTCGAGGCGGGTGTTGCGGTTAAAACGTTTCAGGGGAGGAATGCAACTGGCTATTTCACTAGAGCACTGTTTGTAAAAAAAGCGATAAAAGAGACTGAGACAGGTAACGTTTCGACTATGTTCAAGAGAATCAATCAATTCAATTGTAGAATTGATGAATATTTTATCTGCCTGACTGGCGACGAGGCAGATAAATCTGATAAATCCGACGAGGACGACCAGTTCACCGAGGTAACTGGAAAGAAACGGTCAAAGAAGACCACCGCCAAAAAGGACCCCAAAAAAAAGAAGCAGGAGCCGCCATCACTAATCGGCACCTATCACCTATCAATTTGAACGCTCAATTTTGTACCCTATCAAGTAGGCGCAAATATGTTTGAGATGCACCTGACCAGATATGGGAGTTATACTCCAGTTTTGGGCGGATGAAGGCCTTATAAATTGAAGCCAGATCAGAAGGGGTGAAGAACTTCCTGCATCGTCTTAAGAAACCTAAGCATTTAGCGTTCTTAGCGACTTCAAATATGTGGTCGTTCCAACGAAGATCATCGTTTACACACATACCAAGTACTGACAGCTTTTCGGTTTCTTCGATGCAAGTACCATTCATGGATGATGGCAATGGGGGAATGTTAAGCTTCAACGACAAGAGACAGCATTGAGCTTCGAAGCATTGAATTCTACTCGGTTCATAAGACACCATGCAACAATGCTTTCAAGGTCAGAATTCAATGAGCTGATCATACGCAACACTTCCAGTTCCACGTCCGAAGAGCAGGGACGTGAATTTGGAAACGAATATGAAAAGCTGATGGGTGAGTCATCAGCAAATCAGCTAAGCGGATTAGAAGTTTCAGACAAGATATCACTAATGAAAATGAGGAAGAGAGTCGGAGACAAAACGGAGCCCTGGGGCACACCAGCATTTATGAAGTGGGTATCAGACTTGAAGCCATCCAACACTACTTGTTTTGAACGGTCGGAAAAGTAATTTCCAATCCAAAAGACTAAATATAGCCTATGTCACTCAGGGATAGTGTAGCTTTCCAAAGGTGAAAGAATTTTTCAAGTCGGTGCAGTAGTTTCGGAGCCTATTCGAGACAAACAATCAAACAATCAAACCTTTCCTCTTTATAATATTATTATTATTATTATTATTATTATTATTATTATTATTATTATTATTATTATTATTATTATTATTATTATTATTATTATTATTTTTATCACTATATTATTATATTATTATTATTATTATTATATCATAGTAAGATAAGATAGATCTAGTTTTACAAAAACAACAATGTTAACAAATAAAATTAAGAGATTTATCCGCGATACAAGTATTAGTGCGTCGACGCATTGCGCTAGCGCAGCGCTGAGCTACCCATATTTAGCGCATGCGTAATCAGACAAAGGTTTTTGGAAATGAGAGAGAAGCTTTCAAGTATAGCTAATAAGCTAATCATCGAATTCGAAGTCAATCTCAGCCTATTACTATTACTAACAATAACATCAACATGCAGAGACCCAGCCCAATTATCTGTCAATGAGTGATTACCCAACCTTACCTCAAAAGGCTTATGTTAGAGGAATAGAAAGCAGCAATGTCACCAATACACATACGTGGCAAAGAATAACACCTTTTGTGGATATTCACCCCACCACAATTCATGTAAATACTCCCACGACGTCGACGACTGCAACATTAGCCACGCATGGTGATTCTCTATGGATGAACTTAACATTCTCGTAATGGAAATGATTACTAAATTAGGTGTATGTAAAACTAAAGCAGATTAATTTCAAGCTATCGCACAGTTAACAACTAAGCTCTTATATTCTAATGGCACATAACATAACCATGCCTAATATAATGCTAGATTATAATTTGAATATTATAACATGGAATGCCAAGGGCATTCGCAATAATACTGTTGAATTCTTAAATTTTCTTAATCAAACCAAAATTGATGAAACAGAAACATTGTTGAATTCAGATATAACTATTTCTAGTCAAAGTTATAAATGTCATCGGGTAGATCGAATTGATCAAAGAGGCGGAGGAGTTGCAATTTTGAAAAAAAGATCTATTCAACACACTCTCTTGTCCGTTGTTAGGACTCGTTATGTAGAGAATGTTGGTGTAGAGAAAATGTTAAGCAATCGAACAGCAGTAAAAATGTTTTGTGTGTATTTTCCAGGGAAAAATTCCTCCATAGAAAAAAGAATGCACTTTAAAAGAGATCTTCGAAAATTAATAATAAGAAATGAAAATTATATACTAGGTGGTGACCTAAATTGTAGACATCGAGATTGGGGTTGTGTTCGTGCCAGTTCGTGTGGTAATGTTTTTAGTAGTATGTTTTCCTTGTTTCCGTATTCCATGTTGTTTCCGTTTAGTCCAACTTATTTTCCCTCTGGTTCGAGAGGTAGTCCTTCCGTTCTAGATTTTTTCATTACGAATATGCCTTCGAAGTTTACTCAACCTATCACTATTAATGAGCTCAATTGTGATCATATTCCAGTATATTGTAAAATGCATGGATCGGTCCAGAATAAAGGGTGTTACTATTTGGACACAAAAAATGCAAATTGGAGTTGCTTTATCAGAAATAAAATCAAAACTCAGAACAGTTTCTACTGATCTGAGCAGAGTATGTTCTGGAAATGTTGTTGAAATGAATGTTGAATTATTTTCTCATCAAATTCTTGACTCAGGGCAGTCATGCATTCCGAAAAAATTAAGAAAGCCCTCTGTTATCAAAATGTCGGAACACATACTAGACCTCATACGTGTTAGGAATTCGTTTAAAAGACTATGGCAACGTTACCGACAGTCAGAATATCGTAGTCAAGTCCAAGTTTATTACAAAAAAATTACAGAAGAAATAAATAAGTTTAGAAAAAGAAACTGGTATGAAAAGCTAAGAAGATTGGAAAAATGCAAAACCTTTTTGGAATGTTGCAAAATTAATCAAAAACAGGAATGAGCAAATACCTAATATTTAAAAAGGGCAATGAAAACGTATAGGTACCAAAACTCAAGAAAAGCTTACGTTTTTGCATTAACGTTTTTGAAAAACCATTCTGTTTCGCAGCACCTTAGTGACGACGCCACTAAGCAACAAGTTAGGCAAACGGTGAATGCCATTAACTTACAAAACATTGATACTCCGACGAAACAGTTTGTCTCTATGCAGGATGTAACGAAGCGTTTTACGCTTCCAAGTTACATTTCCAACCACCTAGACTAGTTGCCAGCAAACGTCGAGAAAAGAAAAAAAAACGCTTATAAATATGCAACACAATTTATAGGCGACCAATGTTAATTAGAGGGCACCCTATAACTACTAAAAGTAAAAGGGGAGGAGCCAACAGTATAACCCATAATAAAGCCGAAGTAAACAACAAAGCCGAAATCAACAACAAAGCCGAAGTCAACAAACAAAGCCGAAGTCAACACGAAGCAGAGCTGATAATGCAAGGCAGCAGCAATAATACGATCAACACACGGTTTGCCTGCGTGAACGATGTACCAATTAATTTTAATAGGGAACTGGCCATATACCAGCGATAGATACTACGTAAATCGAATTCCTACACAGGGAATGGTTGTGCACACGACACCACGGTCGGGCAGTGGTATAAATAGAGCAGGCTGCGCCATGGAAAACATCAGTCCGTCGGCTCCGGCCAAGCAAGCAACAACCTCTGGTAGGGTGAGTAAACTAAAAAAAACAAATATTAAATAAACATTTAGTGCCACTTGGGGCCGATCAAATACCAGCTCGATCTGTCAGACCTAGAGTCTGTGCGTCATTAGCCCGCAGGAGCGTTCTAATCCTTGCACTAATAAAGTCACGTTCTTCCACAGCTAAAGGCCGCCGCGAGCGCCGAACTAAAGTAAGAACCGAATAATCACGCCAGTATTTAGTTCTACTCCACAGACAATAACAAACACGGAACCTAAAGACTCCTTGTACACCACCGCCGAACCAGACTACACCGCCGAAGTCGACCACTCCGTGGAACCAGCAAACCAGGGACCATACAAGAAATAAATTGGAAAACCCACCAAGGGTATAACTGCTCGAACTCACCTTGGGTCTGAGAAAGCCCTTGCCGTGTCGCTGCCCCTCAGAGGCATTTAATAATTTCTGCCAGCTTTAACTTTCACCTTGGGTCTGAAAAGCCCTTGCTGTGTCTCTGCCCCATAGAGGCATTTAATAATTTCTTAGAAAACCCACCAAGGGTATAACTGCTTGAACTCACCTTGGGTCTGAGAAAGCCCTTGCCGTGTCCTTGCCCCGCAGAGGCGTTTAACAATTTATGTCGCCGCTAACTTTTCTTCTCTTTCTCACAGGGATTCTTAGCAGTCGATCCAGACCTAGAAGGAAGCTGCCGAAGAAACGAATACCGCCGCTGCCGCCGCTCTTGCTAGTGATACCAGAACAGGCGTACCCGCTACCGTCTGCCGTACCAGATATCAACAGGCACACACTACCGCATACCGTACCAGAGTTACCAGCATTATACAAATTGTAATAAAACTGATGTTGTCATTTATTTGAAATAGAAAGTTCGCTAAAATAAATAGTTTCTGACCTTGTTGCGAAGTTTAGTGTTTTATTCGCCGACCCTGGACAGCCGTGAGTTTTTACCCCGGCTGGGAAACTAAAGCACATCACAAGGAGGTTAGACAAATTGTATCCACCTTAAAGTCAAGAAAGTCTGATGGTCTAGATAATATTAAAAATATCTATATCAAAAACCTACCTAAGGAAAGGTTTGAATTTGTTGTTTTTTTGATCAATGCATGTTTAAAAACTCAATATTTCCCAAAAACTTGGAAACATGCCAAAGTAATACCTATTCCAAAACCAGGAAAACCTGCTAAAGTTCCATCCAGCTATAGGCCTATCAGCTTGCTTAGTTGCCTCAGTAGGCTATTGGAAAAGGTACTAAAATATAAAGTATTAAACATTGTTGAGGAGATAAATATTCTTCCAAACGAATTCGTATGTTTCACAGTACCCCCCATCAAGTGTTCGGATTTTGTGATCATGTTGAAAAGAATCGTTCTCTTGGTGTGTTTTGGCTTTCCCATTTATCTCGTAAAAATTATTCAAAGCTTTTGGTCCAATCGATGTTTCAGTGTTTTTGTAAATGTCAATCAGTCTGTTATTCATCAAGTTCCCAGTGGTGTTCCACAGGGATCAGTACTGGGTCCCTTTTTGTATAATATTTACACATATGATATCCCTAGGCTACCTGAATGTCAGATAGCTATATATCCTGATGATACTGGCATATACTCATCGCATGAATTTAGTCTCAACATAGAGACCTATTTGTGGTACCCGTGGTGTGATGGATAGCATGTCCGCCTGTTAATCCAGAGGTTCGAGTTCGTATCCCACCAGAGGCAAAAATGTTTTTTCTACGGGTATGGCCTTTCGAGAGGAATTGGCAAGTCCTCCGTTAGTATTCATTGCCATGAAAAGCGCTTTCTTGATTAGCCGTTCGGAACCGGCAGAAAATTGTAGGTCCCTTCCATTCCCTCACAAGGGATGGTTGTGAGAAATGCGCTAGGCCCAGGGGCTCCTCGCTCTGTAGTGCCACCCTATTTATTTATTTTTATTTTATAGAGACCTATTTACTTAATGCTATTGATCTAATGACTCAGTATTATGATAAATGGAAAATTAAGCTTAATGCTGACAAGTTACAAGCTATCTTTATCAGTAGAAAAAGAAAACCTTGTTTTCTTCCTAGCAATCAGCTTAATGTAAATGGGGTAAATATCAAATGGGAATCATGTGTGAAATATCTAGGTGTCTATTTAGATCAAAAGCTAACCTTCAAAGAGCATGTTACTAGAACTCTAAAGAAAGTGAGTATAGCTCTTAATATTCAGTATCCATTTATAAACAGAAAATCATGTCTTAGCGCCGATAATAAAATAATCATGCACAAAGTTATCTTCCAAGCAATATTGTTGTATGGATGCCAGGTATGGGGGAAATGTGCAAACTGCCATATTAATAAATTACAGGTATCTCAAAACAAATTACTCAAAATGATGCTTAACCTTTCTCGATATCATTCTACTTCTATGAACTTAGCTGACTCCGCTCCAATTCGTCAGATACACGATGTTGAAATATTTCCATTCGAAAGTCATCCTGGAATATATATCGAAGATATAGGACAAGCCAACTTCATTTCAAGCTCATGGAAGACAACTGTTTTCTTTAATTTGACGAACTATTGGCAGGAATACGAAGTATACAAGGAAATTGTTTCAAAAATGGAGAGAGTATGTTCGTCATCGGGAATGGAGGAACTAAAGTCTATTGTGTGCGAAGGAATACTGAAATAATTTGGATATCAAGCTCAACAATGAAATTCTCTTACACGCAAACGACGATTCACTAAAAAGGCAAAGACGATCACCATTCGACTTTATTGGAACAGTCACTAATGAATTGTTCGGAATACTTGATCAAAGATTTGCTGAGAAATATGAGCAAACAATATAAGCTGTTCAAGAAAATGAAAAACACTTGCTACAACTCATGAAAAATCAAACAACCATTGTTGATTCCACTATCAATATCTTCAAGAAAGAACAATCGAAAAATTTGAATCAAATTATGTTACTAAGTTTTATTGTGACGAAATTGGAAAACGAAACAAGTAAATTCGAGTACATGGAGAGATTTTCAGCAACTGCTCTTAACGGGATAATTATTATGATCAATTATAAAGCAACCCAGAGCATATTGCTTGATATTCTGCTATCAACGCATGCTGGAAGAATACACCCTATTATCCTCCTCTTATCCCCCTCCTCCCTCTTATTCAAGGATGAGGTGACTAAGATTCATGAGAATATCCCTAAGTCTTTAATGATTCCTGGCGAAAGACATCACGAATCCATATTGCAGCTGTATAAAATTGTAAGCCCAAGAGCTAGAGTGACAAACAACAATATCATAATTGAGATCAGTCTCCCGTAGTTGTATAATGAAGAATTCAAACTATACAAAGTATTGTCAGTTCCAAAAAACCGCAATGGACGCTTTACACGAATTGTTCCATCATCGGAATATTTAATGGTAAACTTACAAGGCAACCATGTTTATCCGATCAACAAAGATGAATTCTTACTTTGTAAAATAAGGCCTTCCGACATCTTCTGGTGCCCACTTCAGCATCCTCTGTATACAACCGGAGCGTCAACTAGTGTTTGTGAAACAAACATAATACAACACAAGAAAATTATGGACTCATGCACGATTGAGGACATATCACCAAGGCTGTACTGGATTGAGATGCATCAACCAAACGCATGGATATACAGCACTCCAAATTCAACCACAGTAAATATTAACTGTGATTACAATACTGAGCCCGTTACACTGCGAGGGAGTGGGCTGCTTAAGCTACCAGCAAAATGTATAATTCATGACCAAACCACGACAATTGTTGGAAAGCAAACAATGTCAAGCCGACTAAAATCATCATTTTTACCATCATTCAATCTTTCTGAGACCTTAACTACGTTTAACTTCAAAAGAGAGAAACAGTCGATGCATCCATCAAAAACTTCGATAGATTTTGCTACATTGGAAAATGCAATAAACCTTCAAAAAAATCAGGAATATATATTGAATGAATTCAGTACCCATCGAGTTCACCAATATTCACTGTTTGGAGTCACTGGCTGTCTTACTATAATAGTTATCGTAGCTGTTATCATCTTCATCATCTTTCGGAAAAGAGATCAGCCACTGGCACCACCAACCATCACCACTATTCCAATGCGAAGTTTCAACAAGACGAAGTCTCAAGAACGACGTAACACACAAACATCCTTTGAAGACATCAACTTCTGTGTATCTTCATTTTGAGGGGCCCAGCATGTTGTGACAACAAATGCAAACGACCGAATTCTACACTACAAACTAAGTAAACAACAGCAGGTGATTGACCAACAGGTTAATGAACGACACCACCAGTTGGCGAATAAATATGACACCTCCTGCAACTATCAGCGTTCTCGTGATCGGAGCCGTTGCATTGCATTGCATTGTATTGCATTGCATTGCATTTCTTTTCATTTCATTTATGTATATATTGTTTGTCTGTATCTCGAATTATTTATTGCCTAGTTAGCAGTTAAGTTGTATAAATATCTTGGATAGGAAATAAATAATTCACTTGCTAGTAAACCAGCAAGCAAAAAGACATTTAAGTTTTTTCTTCGTTGACTTCCTCCCACCAGCGGCAAGGAGTTAATTAACAACTTATAAAAAATCCAATTATGTAGACTAGAAAATTCTAAAATTTCAGTACTGTCCCTAATAATTTGGCCACCCACTGTATGTAAATGAATGTTAACCCTCCATTACAAACTGGGGTCCATTTGGACCCCAGAGCATGTTTGAACACTCATAACTTTTTTTGTTTTTAATTTTTTTAAATGGGATTTTTACTCAGTGAACAAGATTAAATTTTTTATTCATTTCTAAGTCAAAATGATTATCAGATGTTTACAGATTTTTCTGCGATTTTTTTGTGAAAAGAACCCGTCCACCCGAACTGGGGTCCATTTGGACCCCACTACTGAAATTCTATGAAAAATCATATTTTTTCTAATAAATAATTATTTTATTTCAAAAGTAGCATAGTTTATGTTTATTAGGATTTAGTTTGAAGTTGTTGGCAAATCCGGCAGACATTTAACACATAAGGTTCTAGTGTGGCAAGGGCAACAACATCTGCCACATCCTGTTCTGGTTTTCTTGTCGTCTGCTCTTGGGCAATGGTGACATCTGCTTCTTTTACAAGAGAGTAATGTGATGAATCCGGTCGAGGTGTCCACCGCAACTTTATTATTTCCAATGTCTAACAACTGCTTCGCAAACACATTTTCAGTTTCATCATGTTGCAAAAATACTCGCATGTTAGTTGTTAATTGGAGTGTTTTTACGTACCGCCACAAATTCGATGATTTTAGGCATGCATTTAGTTCATCAGCTACAGTTGATCGGTGAATAACTGGAAGAGTCTGACGAAAATCACCTGACAACAGAATCATGGCCCCACCAAAAATATTTTTATTGTCACGAAGATCTTTCAACGTTCTGTCCAGTGCCTCCAGTGACCTCTTATGGGCCATTGTGCATTCATCCCAAGCAATCATTGCGTTTTTTTTGGCGATGTTGCAAATAGGTGTTTCGGCGATGTAGATATTACGGAATCCTTAAGCGTATCATCCCAGTGTGAATTGTTCTCAAGTAAATGTAATAGTTGACATGCCTCACGGTAAGTCGCACACAGTTGTCCATTAACTGTTCTCAGTTGTTTAAACGATGTTGGACAACGAACATTCACCAACAACAATCGCAAATAATAAAACTCGTCGTTATTTGGATGTACTATGTAGATGCCACCCAGAGCGTCTGAAGCAAATACATTTGGATTCCCTTCAACTGGTGTTCCTTGTTTTCGACGCTGAAACGATTACGATGATGCATTCCATGTGTAATAGCGTGGCATAACAGCATACATACACTTTGACAGACTGTAAATAAGCTTGACAATGTTGTCGACGGTGGACATGCCGCTCTGTCTGCCGCGTTCGATTTATTAAAATAAACTCGTTGACCATTTTCTAAATTGACTGCCAAATGGACTACTGTAGGGTGTCTTTCATGGATCGCCAATGAAAAGATACGCCAAGCTGCTTCGTTGCTACTTACATAGCGACCCATCTGGTACGGTGATATTTCATCATTTGCATTGGTTACAGCGAAGACAGCCATATCGCTACCATTTTTAACATATTGTAACGTGCGCTTAGTTCGCAAAATAAAACTTCACTTTTTATTTATTTATTTCTACCACTTTATTCAGTATCTATCTTTATTCGAACTCAACTCGACTATTGGACTATCACTGGTTAACAACATTTCACTCTTAACTTTATCACTCTATAATCAAAACTGACTGCTCGTTGCGTCAGCGGCCTATTTATATAGAACAATACTTATCTAGAGCGTTCCAGTTTCTTCTCCATGGTTTCCACATTTGCTGTCAAGAATCTCTACCGTCACACACACTGGCTTACAAACAATGCCTGTCACTTTATACCATTCCATTATAGTGTTGCCAGTTGTGTTTTCGGTTAAACGTTTTCGATTAGGAAATTGGTATAAATGTTGGGTGTTCATTACACTGCCCCCTCCTTAAGATTGTTCGTCCCGAATAATTCCATCTGCAGCCTCGCCACTATATCGATGCAGCCGGTCACAATGAACTACTTTTAACTTGCCTCTTAATCCTCTTTGGATGCGGTAAACCACGTCGTTAATCCTCGTGACAACAGTATAAGGACCTTCCCAGTTCTGCTGAAGTTTCGGTGACAATCCCTTTTGACGATGAGGATTATAAAGCCACACACGATCTCCTGCTTGGAATCCTGCCGTTGTCGCTTTTGTGTCGTACCGTGTCTTCATCCGGTCGCTGTAGGTTTTCATCCGTTCCCTTGTTCTTTTATGGATGTCAGCGAGTCTCTCCTTGAGGTCATCCACATACTCGTTCGTGTCCTGTGGCTCCTCTGTGGGGCATCCAAATTTAAGTTCGCTGGGCAGCCGCATGGTTTTCCCGAACAGGATGTCAGATGGTGTTTGTCCTGTCGAGCTATGTACTGCACTTCTATAGGCCATCAGGAATAGCGGTACGTGCCTATCCCAGTCTCTTTGGTAGTCGCCTACGACCTTGGTGAGGTGTTCTTTCAAGGTCCGGTTGAATCTTTCAACCATCCCATCAGATTGTGGATGAAGCGGTGTGGTTCTGGTCTTCTTGATGCCAAGTAGTCCGCACACTCCTTGGAAGATGTTTGACTCGAAGTTCCTCCCTTGGTCGGAATGAAGTTCCATAGGCACGCCAAACCTACTTACCCAGTTAAACACAATCTGGTCGACCACCGTTTTGGCTTCTTGATTTGGGATGGCATACGCCTCAGGCCATTTGCTAAAATAGTCCATTACAACCAGAATGTACTTGTTTCCAGCATTGGTCTCTGGAAAAGGCCCAGCCACATCTACTGCAATCCTCTCAAAAGGCGATCCAACGTTGTACTGATGCATCTTACCTTGAATCTTCCAACCAGGTCCTTTGGTTGCAGCACACTTGTCACAAGTTCGGCACCACTTCTCCACGTCATCTCTAGCATGTAACCAGTAGAACCGATGTCGCACCTTCTCCAGTGTTTTGTTAACTCCCAGGTGACCTCCAGAAGGCCCGTCGTGCATCTCCCGAAGAACTTCACTGACTTTCGATTGCGGTACGATCAGCTGCATCACATATGATTTACCGTCAGCGGACTCCCATCTTCGCCTGAGGACACCTTCTTGCACATATAGTGAGTCCCACTGTGCCCAATAGGCTTTGAGAACTGGACTCCTGTCAGAAATGTCTCCCCATTCAGGTTTCTCTTCATTTTCTTTCCATGCGAGAATGGGTTCGATATCTGGATCCTCCTGTTGAGCGGTCCTCACTTCCTCATTGCTCCATCCGCATATGGGGTCAGCTCTTAGTCGCTGAGCGGTAATATTTTCTTTGTTTTCTTGTCGCCTACAATGCTTGCAATCCTCTTTGCAAGGTCTTCGGGACAATGCGTCGGCGTTTGAGTGCAGCTTTCCTCTGCGGTGTTGAATCTGGTAATCATAAGTCTGCAGTCTTTCTATCCACCTTGCGACTTGACCTTCTGGATTTTTGAAGTTCAACAGCCAGTTCAGAGCACCATGGTCTGTCCGCAGAAGGAATTTCTGTCCATAGATGTACTTATGGAAGTGCTTTGTTGCCAAGATAAGAGCTAGAAGTTCCCTTCTGGTCACGCAGTAGTTTCTTTCGGGCTTCGAGAGGACCTTGCTGTAATATGCCACCACTTTCTCTTCGCCATCATGCACTTGGGATAGTACCGCCCCGATTCCAACGTTGCTTGCATCAGCATCGATGATGAATGTTCTCCCAGGTGTTGGATGTGCCAGCACTGGGGCGTTACAGAGGCGGTATTTGAGTTCCTGAAAAGATTTCTCACACTCACCTGACCATTTAAACTGCTTCCCTTTCTCGGTGAGCTGATGCAAACTCTTTGCAACTCCAGTAAAGTTCTTAACAAATCGTCGGTAATATGTGGCAAGACCAAGAAAGCTTCGGAGTTGATGTTTGTCCTGTGGTGTTGGCCAATTTTTGACGGAGTCAACTTTTTCAGGATCAGTCTTCACTCCTTGGGAAGAGATGATGTGTCCCAAATACTTAACTTCGGTTTTGAAAAGTGCACATTTTTCTGGATTCAGTTTAAGGTTAGCTTCTCGAAGTCTCTGAAACACGGCTTTTAGATTCTTGCAATGTTGGTCAAATGTTTTCCCGTAAACAATGACATCGTCCAAGTAGACAAGGCACGCTTTCCACGTCAGTCCTTGAAGAACGCACTCCATCAAACGCTCGAATGTCGCCGGAGCGTTGCATAGCCCAAACGGCATAACTTTAAACTGCCAGAGCCCATTACCTGTAGAAAACGCCGTCTTTTCCCGATCATCAGGGTGGATGTCAACTTGCCAATATCCACTCTTCAAGTCCAGCGTCGAAAACCACTGGGCTCCCTCCATAGCATCCAGGGTATCACTGATTCTCGGCAGGGGATAGCTGTCCTTTTTAGTCACATCATTCAGCCTTCGGTAGTCCACACAAAAACGAGTGCTTCCGTCTTTCTTTTTCACTAGCACCACTGGTGAAGCCCAAGGACTTTTGGAATTTTCAATAAGACCGTCCTTCTTCATTGCTGTTATCATTTCCTCAACCTCGCCTTGTTTGGCCAGTGGAAGGCGTCTTGCGGGTTGACGAATCGGTCTTGCATCTCCTGTGTTGATGCGATGCTGCACCAACTGTGTCCTACCATATTGTCCCTTTTGCGATGCGAAGATGTCAGTGTACTCTTGTAGGAGATTTTCAGCCATCCTTGTTTGTTGGTGATCAAGGTTGGATGAATTCAGTATTTTAGCTCTGATGGTTTTGAGCTCCTCCGGAGTTATAGTTTTTCTCGGGGTTTCGTCTGTGATCTTCGTAATTGCTGCAACCGATTCGCAACGTCCAACGACTTCTCCTTTCTTCAACCTTACATCGTACGGTCTGGTGTTTAGTAATCGTGCGGGGACCATTTTGTTTTTCGGTGCTACTAGTGTTTTCCCAATGATGACGCTTTGGGAGGAACACTCTGGGTCTGGTTCCACCATTAGGTATCGAAGGCTTCCAAACTCACCTTCCAATTTTGTCCAAACGAACACTTCAGAAGAAGGAGGCAGAATCAGATCTTCCGTGATGACAGTCCTCAGTGTCGACGTACTTTCGTTCGAATAGGTCATTGGAAGTTCCTTATTTTGGTACTTCAAAACCTGGTTACCGATGTCCAAAATAACTCCGTGCTGTTTCATAAAGTCGATTCCAATGATGCACTCGTCACATATATCTGCCACCAGGAATTGATGAGTAAACATTAGATCGGCCAGTCGGATCTTAAGACACACTTCTCCATATACTCTTGCTGCTTCTCCCGTTGCGGTTCTTAGACGGTAGCTATTGGTGTTATGAAGCCACGTCGTCTTTACCAGGTCTCGACGTACTATGGAGGCTGTGGCACCGGTGTCGATGGTAGCCACATGTTTGTTCCCGTTAATAGTAGTTTCCACAGTCAGACTTTTGTTGTCTCGCTTGGTCTGAGAGACCTGGATGGTGGTTCTGGGGCCATCGATACAAGAAACCAGCCTCTGCCCCTCGAAGTTGGTTCTTACTCGTTTCCCTGATGGGAAACGGGCTGATATGTAACGCTGGTGTTGTTGTTACCTTGTTCTGGGTTGAATCTCTTGCTTCCACAATGTTGACAATCGGCTTTATTTGGTGGTAGTCGGCATTGACGCTGTAAGTGCCCGGTCTTGTTGCAGTTCCAACATCTTGCAAGTCCGCTCCGCTGGTTCTTTTGTATTTCAGCTCTATGGCACGAGCACTCTTCGACTATGGCTTCTCTAAGTCGATGTACTCCCTGAGAAGCCTGTTCTGCTGCTTCAATTGTCAATGCGAATGCTAAAGTTTCGGAAAGAGTACGTGTTCTAGCAGTTCGCACAGACCTCTGAAGATGTATATCGGAAATGGCACGAACGAAGGACTCAACAGCAAGCTGGTTGATGATTTCTTCTCCAGCATCCGGGTATGCCAGGTGAACCAGTCTTTCGACGTCTGCTTGGAGCTGCTGTAGACTTTCACCCCTTTTCTGGACTCTGTTATTGAGTTGGACTCGGAAGACTTCTTTCAAGTGGCTATCTCCAAAGCGTTTATCTATAGCTGCCACGAGAGAACTGAAATCGCCGCTCTTACCAGCTGGAACTGTTTGAAGTAATTCAGCTGCTGGTCCTCTAAGAGCAAGAGTCAGTGCAATGTACTTGTCTTCGTCATCCCAGCCATTTGTTGTCGCGGCTGCCTCAAATTGTCTCTTGTAGACTAGCCAAGAAGACTGTCCATCAAATGTTGGGGGTTTCATCTCCTTTTTCTTTGTAAACTCCCCAGCAGACTCTCGAATTTTTATTTTTCGAATCTGGTCCAATTCCTTGGTCAGAACAGAGAACTGTTTATCGCATCGGCTTTCCAAACGATTCTCTACAACAGAAAGCTGTTTTTCCACACCTTCAACGCGTTCGTCTAGGGCACATACATTTTTCTCAATGTTACCCAATTTGCCTTCTAGAATGTTTTTCTGACCTTCCAAAACATTCTGTTGCGCCTCAAGTCTTTCGAGAATATTCTGTTGTTCCACCTTTTGCTCGTTTCGTTGTTCTTCAATCAGCTTCTTTTGTTCGTTTCTTTGTGTTTCAAGTTGCTCGAGAACATTCTGCTGTTCCTTCTTTTGCTCGTTTCGTTGTGCTTCCAGTTGTTCGAGAACATTCTGCTGTTCCTTCTTTTGATCGTTTCTCTGCTCTATCAGACGTCCGAGAATATTCTGCTGTTGCTCTTCAATCAGCTTCTTTTGTTGTACTTCGAGTCGCTCGAGAACATTCTGCTGTTCCTTCTTTTGCTCGTTTCGCTGTTCTAACAAAAGTTTCATCATACTAGAAAAATCTACACTTTCACTTACTTCCTCTTCTTCCACTTCTATTTCAAAAACAAAAGTGTTTACGTCTTCCCCTTGCTGTTCCAAATAGTTACGCAAACGCAGGACGAGCTCATTTTTCGATCCCGCTCTAGAAAGATTTCGCTTACCTAACTCACTTTTAAGCTCAATGCAGTTGAGCTCTTCTAACAACTTACCCATTTTCACTGTATATAATTATTATTTTTCTTTTTACTTTTACTTTTTTTTTTTTACACTTTATTAGTCAAATAAGTTTTATTTACACTTCTGACACCAATGTAACGTGTGCTTAGTTCGCAAAATAAAACTTCACTTTTTATTTATTTATTTCTACCACTTTATTCAGTATCTATCTTTATTCGAACTCAACTCGACTATTGGACTATCACTGGTTAACAACATTTCACTCTTAACTTTATCACTCTATAATCAAAACTGACTGCTCGTTGCGTCAGCGGCCTATTTATATAGAACAATACTTATCTAGAGCGTTCCAGTTTCTTCTCCATGGTTTCCACATTTGCTGTCAAGAATCTCTACCGTCACACACACTGGCTTACAAACAATGCCTGTCATTTTATACCATTCCATTATAGTGTTGCCAGTTGTGTTTTCGGTTAAACGTTTTCGATTAGGAAATTGGTATAAATGTTGGGTGTTCATTACAATATTGTAATGAACACCCAACATTTATACCAATTTCCAAATCGAAAACGTTTAACCGAAAACACAACTGGCAACACTATAATGGAATGGTAAAATGACAGGCATTGCTTGTAAGCCAGTGTGTGTGAGTGTAGAGATGCTTGACAGCAAATGTGGAAACCATGGAGAAGAAACTGGAACGCTCTAGATGAGTGTTGTTCTATATAAATAGGACCGCTGACGCAACGAGCAGTCAGTTTTGATTATAGAGTGATAAAGTTAAGAGTGAAATGTTGTTAACCAGTGATAGTCCAACAGTCGAGTTGAGATCGAATAAAGTATAGATACTGAATAAAAGTGGTAGAAATAAATTGAAAATTGAAGTTTTATTTTGCGAACTAAGCGCACGTTACATTGGTGTCAGAAGTGGGATAAAACTTATTCGACTAGTAAAGTGTAAAAAAAAAAAAAGTGAGGTACAGTGAAAATGGGTAAGTTGTTAGAAGAGCTCACTTGCATTGAGCTTAAAAGTGAGTTAGGTAAGCAAAATCTTTCTAGAGCGGGATCGAAAAATGAGCTCGTCCTGCGCTTGCGTAACTATTTGGAACAGCAAGGGGAAGACGTGAACACTTTTGTTTTTGAAACAGAAGTGGAAGAAGAGGAAGTAAGTGAAAATGTAGATTTTTCTAGTATGATGAAACTTTTGTTAGAACAACGAAACGAGCAAAAGAAAGAACAGCTGAATGTTCTCGAACGACTCGAAGTACAACAAAAGAAGCTGGAAGAGCAACGAAACGAGCAAAAGAAGGAACAACAGAATATTCTCGAAAGACTTGAGGCGCAACAGAATGTTTTGGAAGGTCAGAAAAACATTCTAGAAGGCAAATTGGGCAACATTGAAAAAAATGTGTTTGCCCTTGACGAACGCGTTGAAGGTATGGAAAAACAGCTTTCTGTTGTTGAGAATCGTTTTGAAATCGTACAAAGCCGATGTGATAAACAGTTCTCTCTTCTGACCAAGGAATTGGACCAGATCGGGAAAATCAAAATTCGAGAATCTAATGGAGAGTCTGCAAAGAAAAAGGAGATGAAACCGCAAACATTTGATGGACAGTCGTCTTGGCCAGTTTACAAGAGACAATTTGAGGCAGCTGCGACAACAAATGGCTGGGATGACGAAGACAAGTACATTGCACTGACTCTTGCTCTTAGAGGACCAGCAGCTGAATTACTTCAAACAGTTCCAGCTGATAAGGGCGGCGATTTCAGTTCTCTCGTGGCAGCTATAGATAAACGCTTTGGCGATAGCCACTTGAAAGAAGTCTTCCGAGTCCAACTCAATAACAGAGTCCAGAAAGGGGGTCTACAGCAGCTCCAAGCAGACGTCGAAAGAATGGTTCACCTGTCATACCCGGATGCTGGAGAAGAAATCATCAACCAGCTTGCTGTTGAGTCCTTCGTTCGTGCCATTTCGGATATAAATCTTCAGAGGTCTGTGCGAACTGCTAGAACACGTACTCTTTCTGAAACTTTAGCATTCGCATTGACAATTGAAGCAGCAGAACAGGCTTCTCATGGAGTACATCGACTTAGAGAAGCCATAGTCGAAGAATGCTCGTGCCAAAGAGCTGAAATACAAAAGAACCAGCGGAGCGGACTAGCAAGATGTTGGAACTGCAACAAGACCGGGCACTTACAGCGTCAATGCCGACTACCACCAAATAAAGCCGGTTGTCAACATTGTGGAAGCAAGAGATCCAACCCAGAACAAGGTAACAACAACACCAGCGTTGCCTATTAATCCAACTTCGAGGGGCAGAGGCTGGTTTCTTGTATCGATGACCCCAGAACCACCATCCAGGTCTCACAGACCAAACGAGACAACAAAAGTCTGACTGTGGAGACTACTATTAACGGGACCAAACATGTGGCTACCATCGACACCGGTGCCACAGCCTCCATAGTACGTCGAGACCTGGTAAAGACGACGTGGCTTCATAACACCAATAGCTACCGTCTAAGGACCGCAACGGGAGAAGCAGCAAGAGTATATGGAGAAGTGTGTCTTAAGATCCGACTGGCCGATCTAGTGTTTACTCATCAATTCCTGGTGGCAGATATATGTGACGAGTGCATCATTGGAATCGACTTTATGAAACAGCACGGAGTTATTTTGGACATCGGTAATCAGGTTTTGAAGTACCAAAATAAGGAACTTCGAATGACTTATTCGAACGAAAGTACGTCGACACTGAGGACTGTCATCACGGAAGATCTGATTCTGCCTCCTTCTTCTGAAGTGTTCGTTTGGACAAAACTGGAAGGTGAGTTTGGAAGCCTTCGATACCTAATGGTGGAACCAGACCCAGAGTGTTCCTCCCAAAGCGTCATCATTGGGAAAACACTAGTAGCACGGAAAAACAAAATGGTCCCCGTACGATTACTAAACACCAGACCGTACGATGTAAGGTTGAAGAAAGGAGAAGTCGTTGGACGTTGCGAATCGGTTGCAGCAATTACGAAGATCACAGACGAAGCCCCGAGAAAAACTATAACTCCGGAGGAGCTCAAAACCCTCAGAGCTAAAATACTGTATTCATCCAACCTTGATCACCAACAAACAAGGATGGCTGAAAATCTCCTACAAGAGTACACTGACATCTTCGCATCGCAAAAGGGACAATATGGTAGGACACAGTTGGTGCAGCATCGCATCAACGCAGGAGATGCAAACCGATTCGTCAACCCGCAAGACGCCTTCCACTGGCCAAACAAGGTGAGGTTGAGGAAATGATAACAGCAATGAAGAAGGACGGTTTTATTGAAAATTCCAAAAGTCCTTGGGCTTCACCAGTGGTGCTAGTGAAAAAGAAAGACGGAAGCACTCGTTTTTGTGTGGACTACCGAAGGCTGAATGATGTGAATAAAAAGGACAGCTATCCCCTGCCGAGAATCAGTGATACCCTGGATGCTATGGAGGGAGCCCAGTGGTTTTCGGAGCTGGACTTGAAGAGTGGATATTGGCAAGTTGACATCCACCCTGATGATCGGGAAAAGACGGCGTTTTCTACAGGTAATGGGCTCTGGCAGTTTAAAGTTATGCCGTTTGGGCTATGTAACGCTCCGGCAACATTCGAGCGTTTGATGGAGTGCGTTCTTCAAGGACTGACGTGGAAAGCGTGCCTTGTCTACTTGGACGATGTCATTGTTTACGTGAAAACATTTGACCAACATTGCAAGAATATAAAAGCCGTGTTTCAGAGACTTCGAGAGGCTAACCTTAAACTGAATCCAGAAAAATGTGCACTTTTCAAAACCGAAGTTAAGTATTTGGGACACATCATCTCTTCCCAAGGAGTGAAGACTGATCCTGAAAAAGTTGACTCCGTCAAAAATTGGCCAACACCACAGGACAAACATCAACTCCGAAGCTTTCTTGGTCTTGCCACATATTACTGACGTTTTGTTAAGAACTTTGCTGGAGTTGCAAAAAGTTTGCATCAGCTCACCGAAAAAGGGAAGCAGTTCAAATGGTCAGGTGAGTGTGAAAAATCTTTCCAGGAACTCAAATACCGCCTCTGTAACGCTCCAGTGCTGGCACATCCAACACCTGGCAAAACATTCATCATCGACGCAGATGCAAGCAACGTTGGAATCGGGGCGGTACTATCCCAAGTGCATGATGGCGAAGAGAAAGTGGTGGCATATTACAGCAAGGTCCTCTCGAAGCCCGAAAGAAACTACTGCGTGACCAGAAGGGAACTTCTAGCTCTTATCTTGGCAACAAAGCACTTCCATAAGTACATGTATGGACAGAAATTCCTTCTGCGGACAGACCATGGTGCTCTGAACTGGCTGTTGAACTTCAAAAATCCAGAAGGTCAAGTCGCAAGGTGGATAGAAAGACTGCAGACTTTTGATTACCAGATTCAACACCGCAGAGGAAAGCTGCACTCAAACGCCGACGCATTGTCCCGAAGACCTTGCAAAGAGGATTGCAAGCATTGTAGGCGACAAGAAAACAAAGAAAATATTACCGCTCAGCGACTAAGAGCTGACCCCATAAGCGGATGGAGCAATGAGGAAGTGAGGACCGCTCAACAGGAGGATCCAGATATCGAACCCATTCTCGCATGGAAAGAAAATGAAGAGAAACCTGAATGGGGAGACATTTCTGACAGGAGTCCAGTTCTCAAAGCCTATTGGGCACAGTGGGACTCACTATATGTGCAAGAAGGTGTCCTCAGGCGAAGATGGGAGGCCGCTGACGGTACATCATATGTGATGCAGCTGATCGTGCCGCAATCGAAAGTCAGTGAAGTTCTTCGGGAGATGCACGACGGACCTTCTGGAGGTCACCTGGGAGTTAACAAAACACTGGAGAAGGTGCGACATCGGTTTTACTGGTTACATGCTAGAGATGACGTGGAGAAGTGGTGCCGAACATGTGACAAGTGTTCTGCAACCAAAGGACCTGGTGGGAAGATTCAAGGTAAGATGCATCAGTACAACGTTGGATCGCCTTTTGTGAGGATTGCAGTAGATGTGGCTGGGCCTTTTCCAGAGACCAATGCTGGAAAAATTACATTCTGGTTGTAATGGACTATTTTAGCAAATGGCCTGAGGCGTATGCCATCCCAAATCAAGAAGCCAAAACGGTGGTCGACCAGATTGTGTTTAACTGGGTGAGTAGGTTTGGCGTGCCTATGGAACTCCATTCCGACCAAGGGAGGAACTTCGAGTCAAACATCTTCCAAGGAGTGTGCGGACTACTTGGCATCAAGAAGACCAGAACCACACCGCTTCATCCACAATCTGATGGGATGGTTGAAAGATTCAACCGGACCTTGAAAGAACACCTCACCAAGGTCGTAGGCGACTACCAAAGAGACTGGGATAGGCACGTACCGCTATTCCTGATGGCCTATAGAAGTGCAGTACATAGCTCGACAGGACAAACACCATCTGACATCCTGTTCGGGAAAACCATGCGGCTGCCCAGCGAACTTAAATTTGGATGCCCCACAGAGGAGCCACAGGACACGAACGAGTATGTGGATGACCTCAAGGAGAGACTCGCTGACATCCATAAAAGAACAAGGGAACGGATGAAAACCTACAGCGACCGGATGAAGACACGGTACGAAACAAAAGTGACAACGGCAGGATTCCAAGCAGGAGATCGTGTGTGGCTTTATAATCCTCATCGTCAAAAGGGATTGTCACCGAAACTTCAGCAGAACTGGGAAGGTCCTTATACTGTTGTCACGAGGATTAACGACGTGGTTTACCGCATCCAAAGAGGATTAAGAGGCAAGTTAAAAGTAGTTCATTGTGACCGGCTGCATCGATATAGTGGCGAGGCTGCAGATGGAATTATTCGGGACGAACAATCTTAAGGAGGGGGCAGTGTAATGAACACCCAACATTTATACCAATTTCCTAATCGAAAACGTTTAACCGAAAACACAACTGGTAACACTATAATGGAATGGTAAAATGACAGGCATTGCTTGTAAGCCAGTGTGTGTGAGTGTAGAAATGCTTGACAGCAAATGTGGAAACCATGGAGAAGAAACTGGAACGCTCTAGATGAGTGTTGTTCTATATAAATAGGACCGCTGACGCAACGAGCAGTCAGTTTTGATTATAGAGTGATAAAGTTAAGAGTGAATTGTTGTTAACCAGTGATAGTCCAATAGTCGAGTTGAGATCGAATAAAGTATAGGTACTGAATAAAAGTGGTAGAAATAAATTGAAAAGTGAAGTTTTATTTTGCGAACTAGTTTACATTTAATTAACTTTCTTATGAAAAATTGAAAACACCATTAATTTGAGTCAACTATTTTATTTTTATTTTGTATGCATTTCGACCGATTTATCGGTCATCTTCAGCAACACGAATGAGTAATACAGTCGTCTTTAAGAAGTTAAAGTAGTAACAATAGATAGTTAACACTTTCACCGTTTATTACTGAGACATTCATGACAGATTTTGAGATGGAATTAAAGAGAAAAGGACACCTTCCACAAATCTGGTTCCGCTATGTTGACGACATCTTTACAATAGTAAAAAGAAATAGTGTAAATGACTTACTAACCATCCTAAATAATCAACACAATAGCATCAAATTTACTTATTGTTGCAAATAAAAGAGGATGGTATTAATATTTTAGGATCTTTATTTAACACGAGTAAATTGTAAAAAGTACGACTGGACTTGACAAGAATCAAAATACAAGAGAGAGGTTTGTGGTTTTGACATTTGACAGTTGAAAATGATAGTTGCCACTTTATAATAATAAAAGAGTGTTACCACTTATTTTTCTACACACCCCCTCAATTTCATAAGTCAAATAATCGAAATTAATAATATATTAATTATTTTACATTTTCCTTTTTTTTTTCTTTTCTTTTGATAAAAGTTAAACTTTACGAAAGAAAGTTATAGATTCGTTAACTATAGTATAAAAGTTCGAGAACTTAAATTTTAAGTAATTATTTCTAAAATGAATACTAAGTATAGTAAAGAGAAAAACTATTAAGTTAAATACATTTCAAAATTGCATACCCATACTGATAAAATGTTTATAATGAGCCGACATCGATAGGGTTTTTGTCAGGGCATCAGCGATCATGTCCTCAGATTTTAAAAATTTAACTTGGATGGTCTTTTCAGCTACTGCTTCTCTAATATAATGGTAGCGGACGTCAATATGTTTTGTTCTTCCTTGGTTGTTTTGGTCGTGTGCTATATGCTTTGCGCTTTGGTTGTCGCAGAAAATGTCAATATGACCTTCATGTAGTTTTAACTCAAGCAAAATGTTGCGAAAGTATGCTGCATCCTTAGCCACAGATGATAACGTTATATACTCGGCTTCAGTGCTAGACGTAGCCACAATTCTTTGTTTCCGGGATCCCCAATGGATAGCTCCACCAGCATAAAGGAAAACGTATCCGGACTGTGATTTCCTATCGGTAGTGTCTGAAGCCCAACTAGAGTCCGAGTATCCTTGCAGTTGTTGATTCGTCTTCTTGTACACGAGGGCTGAAGTTTTCGTGCCGATCAAATATCGTATCACATGGTGCGCTGCGATCCAATGCTGTCTTCTTGGGTCCTCAACAAATTGGGATAGGGCGTTTACGATGTATGTGATATCCGGTCTGCTGAACGTTGACAAGTACAACAGACGTCCAATGAGCTGCCTGTAGGCAGTTTTGTCCACAGTTGTTCTTTCTCCTTCTATATCCGGCTCCGTTTGAAGTTTTGTGCCAGCAAGCGCAGGAAGTCGTGATGGTTTTGCTTCGTCTAGATTATAAGATTTTATCAGACTGTTGATATAGCCAGTTTGGTTGATCTTGAATGCTCCATCTTTCCTAGTTATTTCAAGGCCTACGCACAGTTTGGGTTCTCCAAGGTTTCGTATGTCAAATTCTCCTGATAATTTTTCGCAGACTGAAGATTGCTCCTTGGTATCGTTTGTTGCTAATATCAGGTCATCGACATAGACGGTTATTATTGTTATAGTTTTTTCATTTACCTTATAGTAGATACACTTATCATAAGCTGATGAAGTGAATTGCAGTTCCTTCAGGGTTTTGTCAAGTCTCAAGTTCCATTGGCGACCGGACTGCTTAAGGCCATATATAGCCTTCTTGAGTTGGCAAACTTTTGAAGTATCTTTCTTGAAATTGTCTGGTTGTTCCATATATATGACGGTATCCAGCTCTCCGTTTAGATAAGCCGCTGAGACATCGAGATGGTTTACTTGTAGATTGTACTGTGCTGCTATAGCAAGAGTAAGGCGAATAGAATGAATATTGGCCACGGGGGAGTAAGTGTCGGTATAATCTAAGCCATATATTTGATCGTACCCTTTGGCCACGAGTCTCGCCTTTCTCCGATCAATGGAACCATCTGGAAAATATTTTGTTTTGAAAACCCATTTTGATTGAATTACTTGCCTGTCACTAGGTCTGTCCACAAGTTCCCAGGTTTTATTGTGCATTAATGAGTTGTATTCTTCTTGCATGGCTTGGTGCCATTCGTGACGATTCTCTAAGTCTTCGAGCTGTTTTAGATTTACTGGGTCGATATTGGTGGTGTATGCTACTTCAGAGTCAATTGGTAAAATTTGAACTTGGTCCTCTCCAGGTGTTTCTTTTCTAAGTTCTTCTGTTCTGTTTTCATCATCTACCTTACTATGATGCTCCTTGGTGCTGATGTGGTTGCTTTTTAAGTCAAAAACGTAATAGTTGTCTTCATTTTTATCAACTTCATCTTTGGTTGAACCTTCCTTGAAAAAACGAACGTCTCTACTTTTGACTACGATGCGCGTTCCAGGTTTCCACAGTCTGTATGTTCCATGTTCACTTTCGTAACCAACTACGACATGTTTAGTGCTTTTCGCGTCAAATTTTCCAAGATTACCAGATTTTTCCAAAACAAAAGCGCTTGTTCCAATGCACCTAAACGAAGAAACGTCCGGTTTCCTACCTGTCCACATTTCCTCAGGTGTCGTTTCACCATTCACCTTTGTTGGACATCTGTTTCTGATGAAAGCTGAAGTGCAAATTAGCTCAGCCCATAGTGTATCCGGTAAAGTAGCCTCCAGTTTAAGACACCGCGCCATTTCGACCAAGGTCCTGTTTCCCCTTTCGGCTATGCCGTTTTGCTGTGGTGTGTATGGTGAAGAGGACTCGTGATCTATTCCATTCTGTTGTAAAAACTCCTTGAAATTTGAATTCATATACTCCGTGCCATTGTCCGTCCTTAAACACTTGATAACTTCACCCGTTTGCTTTTCTGCAAATGATTTAAAAGCTATAAATTTTTCCAGTGCTTCGCTCTTCTTTTGCATAAAATAAACGGAGATCCGGCGGGAGTAATCGTCAATGAACGTTATGAAATATCTGGATTTGTTTAATGATTCTGTACGCATGGGTCCACACACGTCAGAATGTATTAGTTCCAGAAGTTTTCTTGTCCTCTTTTCACCACACACAACAAATGGTTTGACTGACTGTTTCCCACAGATACACGGGGCACAACTAGTGTCATCGACAATAAATTTTGGTGGCAATCCATCCACTATTCCTTTTGACTGCAATTGCTTCAGTGAAGCAATGTTGAGATGACCCATTCTCTTATGCCATAAGCTCAGCGAAGCTTTGTTTTCCTTCACAGACAGCGCTCTATTACTTCCGTCGACAAAGTACAACCCGCTTCTTTTAATTGCTGTTAGCAATAAGATACCATCTTTGGTATAAACTTTGGCTTCGTTGTTCTCGAACACGACTTTGAATTTGTTGTCAGCAGCTTTGCTAACAGATATTAAATTTTCTTTCAAACCTGGAATATAAAGGGTTTGAAACAGTTTGATTTCTTTTCCAATATTACTTAAATTTGAATGTATTAAAGCTGTTCCGATACCTGCTATTCGTAATCTTTTACCATTTGCCAACGTTACGTAGCTATCTTTCGTATACAAATCCAAGTCTTGGAACATAGACCGCACCGAACACATGTGCGAGGTGGCTCCAGAATCAATGCACCAAGCGGATTCGTCTGTCGAAATTTTTAATAGGCGTTCTTCCGATACTGTGAAACCATAATCCTCATTTGTGTCAATTGATCCTGGTTGTATTACTGCTTTTGCTGCTTCATTTTTACTGTAGCAATCTTTTGCCATGTGTCCCTTCTTACCACATATTCGACAATTAAATGGAAATGGACGACTTTTGCTATTGTGGTATAAAAACTTTTTTGGTTTACCCTTCGACTTCGAGTACAGTGCCAAGCTAGGTTGTCCATTGCTGTTGTGCTCTTTCCTGCGATCGCTGACTTCAAGAAGTCGTGTACAAACTACGTCAAAGTCTGGATACTGGCTCTGTGCATCGAACGCGGCTTGGACATTTTTGTAAGTCTCCGACAATCCATCCAGAAGAATCACGACAAGCAAATCTTTGTCCAGAACGGCGTTAAGTTCTTGTAGCCTACTTATTGTTGTTTTCGATTCTCTGATGTACTCATCCATGTTCTGGTCCGGTTCCATCCTTGTATTTATAAGACGTCGGAACTCCTCCGCTTTTTGTCGTGGTCCTTTTCGATCATATGTTTCAGCAAGAAACTTCCAAATATCATTTGACAATTTCTTGTCTTTTACCAATGATATAATGCTGGGGTCCATGGACAGGATCAACTCGGCTCGTGCGTCCATGTCTTTTTCATTCCACGTCTGTTGTTCTGCACCTTCGGCCGCTGGTCTTAAAATTGTGCCTTCAATATATCCGGTTAGCCGTGCTTTGTGTAGCACTGCCTCCATTTGAGGCTTCCACGAGGAGTAGTTTTCGCCATTAAACAACTTAATTCTGTTTGTTAAATTCATTTTGAGGTTGGAACCAAAAAACAATTGGAAACAGACAGAAATTCCACGAAATGAAAATTGTTATAAATACTATCCAGTATTTTTAAGCACCTGGGCCCATAACCTGTTGCAAATAAAAGAGGATGGTATTAATATTTTAGGATCTTTATTTAACACGAGTAAATTGTAAAAAGTACGACTGGACTTGACAAGAATCAAAATACAAGAGAGAGGTTTGTGGTTTTGACATTTGACAGTTGAAAATGATAGTTGCCACTTTATAATAATAAAAGAGTGTTACCACTTATTTTTCTACACTTATGAATCAGATGTTAAATAAAAGGTTAACTATCAAAAAAATGAAAAAATAATCGGAGCTAATTTACACGTAAACCAACACAGAAAAAACCAGTGATGCCACTGAGGCTATCCGATAGGTTCTCGAACACGCCCAAAGAGAAACGTCAAAGCTGTTTCACGAAACCATAACCCATGCGACACACGGTAGCACATTGTCCATCTCTGTTTTTCGAACTTTCGTTCTCTTTTGCATTTATGGTGTTCGAACAGTTTCGTGCAACAAATTTCACCGTATAATAGCAGTCTATGGGATAAAATTATTGGGGTGATCTCGTTGAACTTTGACTCATATTGGTTAACGTCAATTATTACATGAATCAATTTGAAATTTCCGCTTTGAATTCTTGCTTGTCCTGTGTGTATGACTTGCGAGTTCGTGAAGTCAAGGATTTGGACTGTTGCTAAGCATTGGCCTAAAGCACAGCTGAAATAATGAATATTAATTTCTAATATTACTCTTGTGAACTATTCGACCAGATTCGGTTAAAATTGTGGAATTATTGTTTTCTTTTACTACCTCCTGTTTCTATCTGTTTGTAAGTTTGGATCCTATACGTTTATTGTTTTTGACATATATGACTTGGCCTATTTCGTAAGTTTTTATTGTTTGTTTTTTTTCTATTGTGGGTTCTATAATCCTGTTCTTGTTTTTCTTTTAATTTTTCGGTTGTTTCTTTGCGGGTGTTTTCAAATTGCTCGGGATTTAAACGGGGTACTCGTCCATAAAAAAGTTTTTTTTTTCCTGTTGTGGAGTGTATGGTGAAGTTGTATTCGTTTACAGCTCTTTGTAAAAGCTCTTCAAAAGACCGTGAAGGTTCGTCAGTTTTTAGACACCTCATAATTTCGGATAAAGTGGAATGGAAGCGCTCGACTTGGCCATTCACTTCACTTTTGTATGGTGGTGTTTTGAATATTTTTATTTTAAGATCATCTTCCAACAGAGAAGTTATTGATGCTGAATTTAAGGCTTTTTCATTATCTATCACTACAACTTCGGGAACGCAAAAATAGAAGATAATATCGCGTAGTGGGCGTTAAATATCCTCAATCGAACGGGATACTATTATTTTGGCTTGGGCAAATTTTGTAAATTTGTCGAGTGCAGTTAAAACAAGATTTTTTTCTGTCGAAAAGATATCAATATGCAAGGCATGTCCAGGATAACTAGGAATTGGTGTAGGGCTAAGGAAGGGTTTGTTAGGATGCCTCTCGTATTTTGTTTCTTTACAACTCGTGCAACGTTTTACCAAGGATTTAATTTTTGAAGACATTCTCGGGAAATAAAAGTTCTCCATTAATTGAATCCGGTTCTCTTCAGCATTACGATGAGCTCGGCGATGAATCTTCAGGGGCCCTACTCTGTATTCCGTTTCGGAAGCCAATCCTATTCGAAAGGGATTTTCGATCCGTGTATGATTTCATACTCTGTAAAATTTTCGAATCGAACAAAAAGTGCTTAGTACAATTTCCATTTACGGAATAGATTTTCGAAGTAGGTATTTTTCATATTTCTCGTGAGAGAGAAAAAGACATCAACACAAGTTGCAAACCAAACAGGAATTAGATTTAAATAAAGCATTTTTTTATTCAATCAAAACTAAAATGCATTCGGCTGCACTTTGGATGCATGCAAAAAACAGAAAAGAACGGGTTGAACAAAAAATGTTATGCGATAAATCAAATATTCTTTAAATGTGTGCCAGAATGTGAATAAAGATGAGCACACATGTACTACACCATCATTTCAAACTATTTTTGTTTTGTGCTAATATTTTTTCCTAATTATTCCCTGTGTCTTGTGATAAAATTCTACATTTATTTATGGAAAAAACTTTACTTGAACCTCTTATAAGTTCACTACACAATATATTGACTGGTTGAAAAATGTGTCCCTTCAACACAATCATTGTTTTTTCAGTGAGTGAATTGAGATTCGTGAGCTACTTTGTTGTCGAAAGAAAACTTTAATTTTCGAATAGATTTGACATTCGAAAACGCTTTGCACGGTGCGAAAAATTCGTCTTTGGATTTCCTTTTCCGAGTGTAGTAGATTTTAATCCGCGTTAGAAATAAAGAGTACAAAATATTCGTTTTCGGAAATTTTTGCTTTCGAAACGAATTACAGAGTAGGGCCCCAGGATCTTCTCCTCTTGCTCGACGTCACTGGTGAGGTCTTCAACGAGTTTCTGTGTAAACCTAACGCGATAGTCTTTGAAATGCAATGGATAAACGTTTTGGATGCGTCCCATCGTCGTTTTATCTGTTAGGAGTCCGTTAATGGTATTGGGATTGAGATATCTTTTGAAAATCTCAATAACGTCGCTTTCAGAATATTCGGGGCGTTTAAAAATATGTCTAGTGTATTTTTCGAATGGGTTTTTAACTTGGTAGCTATTTTCGTTTCCTATTTCGAGTAAAAGTTGGTTGCGGAAGACATTTACAGGTGTTTCTACTGAGGGAATAAGATTTTGTGCTGAGCTATCAGCGCTATGTTCAGTTGGTGTCATTGAATTAACTTCTGTTTGAGGGGGTCTAGATAAGGAGTCAGCAACCACATTTTCCTTTCCTGGTTTATATTTGAGTTAATGGTTGTATTTTTCCAGGATCGTCTTCCATCGCTTCATTTTCGCATTTGTATTCTTATTACTTAAAGCATATGTGAGTGGTTGGTGATCCGTAAAAATATTTACTTTTCGAGATACGTAAAGGAAGTTTCTAAGAGAATTAAGCGACCAGATAATGGCAAGCATCTCTTTTTCATTCGTTGCGTAATTTTCTTCTGATTTACTCAACGTTCTGGATAAGAATGTGATTGGTTTATCTTCTTGAGAGAGGACTGCACCAATTGCGTTATCCGAAGCATCAGTTGTGAGCTGGAAACTTTTTTTAAAGTCTGGGTATTGAAGAACTACTTCCGGAGACACGAGAGATTTTTTTAACTTATTAAGTGCTTCTACTGCTTCTTCATTTAATTTGATTGAAACTTTTCGAGATATGTTTTTGGACACGTGTCCGTCTTCCCCTCTTAAAAGGGATGCCAATTTCGCGTAGTCCTTAATGAAGCGGCGATAATAGCCTGACATTCCTAAAAAGGATCGCAATTCCTTAAGATTTGTGGGAATCGGTCGGTCGACTATTGCTTGGACTTTCTTAGGATTGGTTTTTATACCATCTTGTCCAATAATAAAACCTAGAAACTCGATTTCTGTTTTGATAAATTCGCACTTATCTAGCTGAATTTTCATGTTTGCCTTTTCTAATGTATTGAAAACTTTTTCAAGATTTCGAAAGTGTTCATCTTCGGTTTTTCCGAAAATGACGATGTCGTCAATGTAGACGTAACAACATTTTCCGATAAGGTCTCTAAGGATATCGTCTAAACATCTCTGAAAAATAGTTGGAGCGGTTTTCAGACCAAATGTGAGGCGAGTAAATTCAAACTTGCCGTTGTTTACCGAAAAAGCAGTTTTTTCTATGTCGGATTTTTTGAGTGGAATTTGGTGAAATCCACTTTTTAAGTCCACTATAGAAAACCATTTGTTTTCACTGAGATTTGCAAGAATTTCGTGTATCTCGGGAATAGGATATTTGTCGGCAATAGTTAAGGCATTAATTTTTCGGTAATCAATTTACATTCGAAACTTTTTTTCACCTGAGGCGTCCATTTTTTTCGGGACGACCCAAACTGGCGAATTATATGGTGATTTTGATGGTCTTATAATTCCATCTTCTAAAAGCTTTTGAATTTCTTTCTCTACTTCGTTTTTTAGTGCCATGGGATAGGGATACGATTTAGAATAGACTGGATCCCTGGCGGTTGTTCGGATTTCTCCTTGAACAGTAGTTGTGTAGGTGAGTTTCTCATTTGGTCCAGAAAATAAGTTTGGGCATTTGTGAATAATGTTACCTAATTTTATTTGTTGGTCTTTTGACATATGTTCATTTCTAATGTCAATATTGTTAACATATTGTGACAGATCCTGTTTGAGTGCAATTAAGATTCTTGGGCTTGGAGGACTAGCTTGTATGGACATATAATTTTTCTTCGTGTTTATAATCGCATTTAGTTGTTTTAGGGTATCGTGTCCTTTGTCCTATGATACCATCGAGCGAGATAAGGCTAGGAAGGATAATGAATTTTATTTTATCAGTTTGTCGTCCAAAAGGTTGGATAAGTGAATGATGAGTTATTTTAACGTTTCCTCCAACGGAGTTAGCGACAAATTGTTTTTCATTAATAATCGGATTTCTTATGTGACGGGGTTGAATATAATTTTTATTTGACCCTGTATCAACTAAAAATTTAACAGCCGTATCTATAAAGAACTTTTAATCATCGATTAGATTTAATTGCCATTTAAGTAACACTTAAGTAACGAATCCGTATCGATAATCAAATTTCACATTTAAGTAACCTTGCTAAGAGCCCTCTTAACTTAAATGCCAATAATGACGTTTAAAGGTCTCTTAAATCCAAATTAAAAATTCATTCTGACGTTTCGGGAAAATTGGTGTCAATTTCGCTCTGTTGTTTTGGTAATAAAATGAAACTTTTCTTAAAATAAAAATATGGAAGATTTTCGTCGCGATTTAAATGTTTTCAATGTGCTAAGAATTTTTCAGATGTCATGATTAATAAATAGAAACATAAAAAGCTGGCACAAAAGCTCCACAGAGCTACAAGGCCAAACGCGTTGTTCTCGCAACAACCATTCTCGTGCGGGTCTGAAAGGTTAAATTGGAATAGCATTCTTCAAGGCATATTTTCCTGCCTTGAGGTGATACCTACCAGAGAAAAATCATTTCGGATGTTTATGGTGGTCGAACGCCCACGCAGTAGTTATGCTTTATCCATTTCGCTATGGATGTCGTGTGCCTACAACCAGAGCTAAGAGATTGTCAGGGAATTGCAGTTTTGCTTGGCAAAGAAAGATTGTTCCATGGTCGAGCGGTCGATTTGCTTCTCATAATAAGGGCCTAAGACGAACAATGCGTTGCGTTAGTTTTGAATGAATATTCGAAGAAATCCGCATCACATTTTAGGTTGATGATACTCGTACATAGTGTTTTTTTTTTTTTTTTTGATAAGCAAAAAGGCACCACATCTGTTTACAAACGAATGGTTGTCAAAACGCAGTTTAAATTGGACTAGATTTCTGTTTTTACTACTTTATTTTGACACAACTATCAATTAGTTTAGCATCAGCGCAGAATCGATTATCGATAAGAATTTAATCAACCTCTCGTAAGTTCCAATTAAATTTTAATTGAAACTTAACTAATCGACGTCTAAGAGACGTCGTAAGAAAATCTAATAAATACGGCTGTAAGAGTTTCTCCGCTTCGGGAAATGTGTTCAAAAAAAGGAAGCGAAGAAGACTTTAGTCTAAAAAATAAATGCCGTCGATATTTTCGATTTGATAAAGGTTAACGTCTTCATCTTGGTTGCTGTATTCTTCTAGTGTGTCGTCATAATTTTGATCCTCTTCCATGATGTCAGCTTCATAATCTTCTATGGTCTTTTCTTCATTGTTATCTTGGGTAGTGTGAAAAAGACGTTGCATTTTCTGAGGAGGATGTATTTGCTGAGAATATCTTTGCTTTTGTCCAAATGGCTGTTGAGGATGGTCTCGTTTTTGAGCAAATTGTTGATTTCTCGGCCTGTTTTGATAGTTCACTTTCTGAGTTTGCATCGAGTAATCGATTGACATTGGCTTCGGTGGCAAAGGTCTTTGATTTGGTGGGATTCTCGGCTGTTGAGGCTGTTGATATCTGGGTTGGTACTGGAAATTTGTATTAAACTGCGGGGCTTGAGGAGTCCGAGGGTTGTGCAATAATTGAGGGTAAAACTCACGTCTGGGAGCTGGTATTGGAGTAGGTTTTTGAAAGTTTTCTCTTTTAGCAGGGATTGGAGGTGGATGTTGAAAAATCTTTTTGTTAGAACTTTGCGAATTTTTTGCATACTGGGCTCTAAAATCAACGTTTTGTAGTGTAAGGCATAGATGTAAGGCCTGTGGGAGGTCTGCCGGTTCCCTTATGCTAAATAAGCGAGGGAGGTCCCCTTTAAGGCCCCTCACAAAGGTGTCTAGAGCCTTTTCCCTAAAACATTGTGTCATGTTATTCATAGAGTCTTGGCTCATCTCTACTGATCCTAGTTTATTTAAGAGTAATGATAGGTGTTGATACACCACTTGATAAAATTCTGGAATTGTGTTGTTTCCCTGGACCAAAGTGGTCATCTGATATTCGAGGGTGCCTAAATCCCTCTTATTTGCATAATGCAGAGTAAGACATTTTGATATTTTTTCCCAACTAAGGGGAGTGTTATACGATTCAAGTACCACATCGGCATGCCCTGTTATCTTATTTCGTATAACGGATAAGATACCATAGTATCCAGAGGTGCCCTTGATGTGTTCATAAATTTTTAAAATTCTATCGATGCTTTTCTTCCACGAATTAAATTCGTGTGTTTGACCTGAAAATTCTCTTAGGCTTTTCACTACATCAGGTATTTTGTCTAAATCACCCAAATTATTGCCTACTAGGTTGATAGGTTGATCTACCTCATTATTTATATCTACTGCAGGGTTCATAATAGAGTTAAAGATTTGTCTCCCTTGAGTTTGAAGTGATTCATTTACTAATCTACTAATTAAATTAATCAAATCATTTTGGTTAAGAACCTGAGCCTGGGGAGGGGGTGATGGATTGAGAATAGGTGGCCTGATTAGATTATTCCGGTTTGCCATTTTTTGTTTTTTTTTATAAAAGAGTAAAATAAATATAAAAAAATAAAGTTTTCAAATTATCAAGCAAACAGGGTGGAAACAGACTAAGTTACCCAAGAATTTATGTTTTAAAATTACAAACGGATAAGAATCTATTTCAAAATTTGTTTTAACATACGACTTTCAGTTTCACTATACTTGACATAAATTTTTTCATCAAATAAATTCACTTCTTATTTTAAATAGAATAAATTCAATTTTTCTTCTTATTTTTTCACAATAAAAATTCTTTCACTGACTTTAATTGATTCACAAAAAATTTTCTTTCTTAGTTCTCTCATAAATTTTTTTTTTTGTTTGAATGATTCAACAACTTACAATAATAGTACGAATAGTGGTTGATTCATAGTTACTTGCTGATTAACGAATTTTATTTTCCTTGTGGTTTTTGTTCCTGATCCAAGCGGCTGCATTTACTGCTCCTTTTTGTCCTTTATCGGTTTACTGGGGTTCCTCGTTCTTGGATTTACTTTTATCACTATAACTCTCTTTTACGATGTTTAATGACTTTTAGCACACGAGCTATTGGCAATGGTTAGCCTTTATTATGCGCGAGTATTTATAGCCACATTTGTTGGGCGCCAGTTAAACAAACAGTTGTTAATTATTTAAAAAAAAATGTTTTCGGGTAAGAGCAGACTGCTCACCTTTAATGTTCGACTCTTCACTTAAGACTAACTTTGCATTTCCCAATAATTTACCTGCGGTGGAAATGACCCAGACGCATCGTCAGCATTTCCGTTCGCTGTTGTTACTTTTTTCTTGTTAGGTATATACATATATGAAGAACTCCTACAGAGTTTAATAAGTAAAGTTTAAATTTTTCCAAATTAAATTTGCTTAAAACTAATCAATTGCGCGCGATTAAAAACGCCAATCTTAATAATCTTAAAACTAAAATCTGCTGCAGAAGTCGAGACATCCAGGACAACAAGTTCATTCAAGGTCGCCACTGAAAAGAAAAGAAGAGTCTAAGTAAGTTCATTCTTGTTGTGTTCGTACTTTATAAATAAATAGTTTATACCCAAACAAAAATAAAAATACGTAAAAATGTCGAATCCAGTTCCTGCCCTTGGTTCTTCGCTGTTCTACGGTGCTTTGCAAAAAACCTCCTGGAGTAAATAGAGAGGAACCACAGGAACTTCAAGAAAGAGCCCAAAGCACGTCGTACGCGTGCAATTGCGAGTAGCCGCTTTTTTTTTTTTTTATAATTTACGCGCACATCAAGGGGTTATGACTACTCTTATAATGTTAAAAACACAGTGCGAGCATTTAGGAAAATAGGAGAGGATTTGAAAGGAGGCACCGATGCACGTTGCTTTTGAACCTTTGTGAATCGTAATGCAGGGGAAATACAGAGCCAGGTAAAGCATTCCACATTCGGGTAGTGCGACTGAAAAACGAATCTCTATACTTGACTGTACGTCCGAAGTTGGGCTCAAGGTAAAACTGATGAGCATTCCTAGCGAGGCGAGTGTTGCGGCTAAATTGTTTCAGGGGAGGAATGCAGCTGGCTATTTCACTAGAGCACTGTTTGTAGAAAAAGCGATAAAAGAGAGTGAGACAGGTAACGTTTCGACGATGTTCAAGAGAATCAATCGATTCTACGATTGAACTATCACCTATGAATCTTAACGCTCTATTTTGCACCCTATCAAGTAGGCGCAAAGATGTTTGAGAAGCACATGACCAGATATGGGAGTTATACTCCAGTTTTGGGCGGATGAAAGCCTTATAAATTGTAGCCAGATCAGAAGGGGTAAAGAACTTCCTGCATCGTCTTAAGAAACCTAAGCATTTAGCAGCATTTTTGGCGACTTCAAATATGTGGTCGTTCCAACGAAGATCATCGTTTACACACATACCAAGTACTGACAGCTTTTCGGTTTCTTCGATGCAGGTACCATTCATGGATAATGGCAATGGGGGAAGGTTAAGCTTCAACGACAAGAGACAGCATTGAGTTTTCGAAGCATTGAATTCTACTCGGTTCATAAGACCCCATGCAACAATGCTGTCAAGGTCAGAATTCAATGAGCTTATCATACGCAACCGTTCCAGTTCCACATCCGAAGAGCAGGGACGTGAATTTGGAAACGAATATGAAAAGCTGAGGGTCGAGTCGTCAGCAAAACAGATAAGTGCATTAGAAGTTTCAGACAAGAGATCATTAATGAAAACGAGGAAGAAAGTCGGAGACAAAACGGAGCCCTGGGGCACACCAGCATTTATTAAGTGGGTTGAACGGTCGGAAAGGTAATTTCTAATCCAACGAAGAAGAGACTCATCGATACCAAAAGCACGCATTTTCGATAAAAGAGGAAGATTATTTTGAGGTCTATGAAAAAATCAACGATGCGTACATAGATAATAGGTCTGATTTAACAGAATTGTTGGAGAGTTTGTCTTCGGTTCCTGCATCATCATCGCTGGCAGCAGGTCAGGCTGGTCAGAGTTTAGGCCAGTCAGGGATTGTTCGTACCGAATTACGATTACCTAAAATTGATCTCCCTAAATTAAATGGGGAATATATAAAATGGCGGTCGTTTCACGACAGGTTTGATTCGCTGGTGTGCTCTAACAAGAATCTAACGGACATCGACAAGATGCACTTCCTGAAGTCCAGTTTAGAAGGCGAGGCGGATCGTTTGCTCCAGCATTTACCTTGTGTCGCGGGTAATTTCGACAAGGCATGGGAGTTACTAACAGCGCGATATGACAACATGCGTGCCTTAGTAAACGCGCAACTGAAACTACTTTTCAGTCAAAAGTGCCTTGTGAAGGAGTCGGTTGATGGACTGAAGGAAATGATATTCACCTCGCAAGAGTGTATCCATGCACTCAGAAATCTGGATGTACCTGTGGATCAATGGGACGTCATTTTGGTGCACATCGTGCATAATAAACTACCTTGTAATTTGCAGCAGTTGTAAGAAGAGAAGTTGGGGAACCAGAAAGAGTTGCCAGGCTGGAACGATTTCCTGGAGTTTTTGGAAGCACGCTTCAAGACTTTGGAAGCAGTGAGTACAGAAACAGCGCAACCAACTTCTTTCAAGAACGATGTGCGGAGACCAGCCGGTACGGAGGTGCGAAAGGTGTTTCACGTGAAGTCTGCTGCCAGAACGGAGTTTGTGTGCCAGGTATGCCACCAGAGCCAGCACTCACTGAAGAAATGCCAGAAGTTCCTAAATATGGATGTGCAAAGGCGCGCGCAGGTAGTCAAGACGACAAAGGTGTGCAATAACTGTCTGGGGTACAGTCATTTCGCCTCAAACTGCCCAAGAGACAAAAACTGCACGTTTTGTTCGAAGCGCCACCATTCGTTGCTGCACATCAAAACCACACCACAACCTAACCAGCCCAGAAAACGAACAGATTTCACCGCTACTCAGTTCTCCGTCAACACAGACGCGCCTGAGTTCCATATGGAGGGCAGAGCTAGCTCGTACGGTAGAAATTTAAACACCTTCCATGCGTCAGCAGGCAGCTGTGCATCGGCGAAGGTTTTGTTGGCAACAGCCGTTGTCAAAGTCATGGCAGCAGATGGAAGGTTCCACATGCTGAGAGCCCTGGTCGACCCAGGTTCTGAAGCAACTTTTATAACAGCAGCAGCTGCACAATTGCTGAAGCTAAAACGGTGTCAGACCGTGGCGAGAGTAAGTGGGCTGGGTTTGGTCAGCAATGGCACAACGTATAGCAGCGTCGATTTAACGCTTGCGTCGCAACACTCGACGTTTGAAGGTGCTGTAAAAGCACTAGTTTTCAACTCACTGACTGGGCATCTTCCAGCCCACCGAATCGAACCAAAGAAATGGCAACATTTAGAGGGAAGCGACGTTTTCGCCGACATACTCCTTCCACAGATAGTACATAGTAAAGACGGCCAAGGTCCAGTGGCCCAAAAACACAACTCGGCTGGATAGTTTTCGGAAAAGTTTCGACCGAAAGCCCCGTTCATGTCCGAGCGTTTACGCAGTTCGAGGACTTAGGGTCCGAAGTACGAAAATTCTGAGAAGTTGAAGAGGAGCCGTGTAAGCCTTTAGAATGTGACGAAGCAAAGGCCTGCGAGGAGCATTTCACCCGTCACACTATACGCCTCACGAATGGAGGGTACGAAGTAAAATTGCCATTCAGATGTGCAAATCAGCCAGCCGTGGGATCGAGCCGACAGTTTGCTCTCCAAAGATTTGCTCATCTGGAGAGGAAGCTTGCGGCGAACTCGAAGCTGCGAGAAGATCATGCAAGATGCATAAGGGAGTATGATGAGCTTCATCATATGGAGGAGGTCGACGCTTCGGAGAAGGTGCTTAAAACCCCGCACCACTACTTTGTCCCTCATCACGCCGTGATAAAGGAAGCAAGTTCGACAACAAAACTCAGGGTTGTTTTTGATGCAGCGGCCAGGACCTCAAATGGCTTCTCGCTAAACAACAAGCTGCATGTGTGTCCAAAATTGCAGACCAACATTCTCGATATCCTGTTGCGTTGGAGGACGTATAGGATTACGTTTACGGCCGATATCGAGAAAATGTATCGACAGATTTCGGTAGCTCCAGAAGATCGATATTACCAACTTATCCATTGGAGGGAAGATACTATGTTGCCGATACGGGTGTTTAAGCTGAACACCGTCACTTTTGGCACCGCCTGTGCCCCATACCTAGCCATAAGGGTTTTGAAGCAGCTATGTAGTGACGAAGCTACTAACTTTCCAGTCGGAGCGGAGGTTGTTCGAGACGAGATGTACGTGGACGATCTCATTAGTGGAGCGGATACAATAAGAGAAGCGAAACTAAAACGAGACGAGTCACGGCAACTCTTATCATCCACAGGCTGCAATTTAAGGAAGTGGACGACCAACGAGAAATAGCTCTTGGTGGACATCCCGGTAAAAGATCGAGAAGGTGATTTCGACTTACCGTTCGATTCCGAACCCACGGTGAAAACCCTTGGAATAAAGTGGTTTCCAAGCGGAGATTACTTCTCATTCCGGAATTCGGTAGTTGATGGGCGGGAGATAACCAGGCGAACGGTGCTTTCTGCAATCGTCAAGCTGTTTGATCCTATGGGATGGATTTCACCTTCAAGGTACTCCGTCAAAATGGACCACCTTTGTTGCCAACAGAGTCTCGGAAGTGAGACGTTTTGTAGAACCGGAGTGCTGCCGACATGTACCAACGCAACACAATCCTGCTGATTTAGCGTCACGTGGAGTTTTTCCATCGGCGATGGAAACCTTGACACTGTGGTGGAGTGGCCCACAGTTTTTCAAGGAATGTTGGAGTTTCGATTGTCCTGAGCAGCCTGAAGAGGTTGCAACCGCAGAAGAGGAACGCTCAATCCAAACGCACGCCGTGCAGATGAACGCGGAGGATGATAGGATACTCGCGGTCAAAGCATCTCAACGAAAAATGTACAAGGATGATCTGGAACAATTGTCTGGAAATGGAAGAATTTCAAAAAAGCTACGATCATGAGACACATATATAGACGCCAATGCAGTCTTGGAGGTCGTTTGCAGAACTCTCTTCTCCCATACGATGCTCAACACCCTATGCTTCTCCAAGGAACACATCATTTTACGAAGCTGGTAGTGCAAAACGCCCACAAATGAACATTACATGGTGGAATACAGCAGATGATGGCGTTTATACGAGGGAGGTTCTGGATAGGACAGATCCGTAGTGTCAAGTTCCAGATACACAACTGCTTGGAATGTTTCCGTCAGAAAGCTGATGGAATGAAGCAGTTGATGGGTAACTTACCTGCACCGAGAGTACGGACGGCACGAGCTTTCGTTCATTCAGGTGTCGACTATGCAGGCCCAATCGACATCAAAACTTGGAAGGCCCGCGGGGCAAAGATTATCAGAGGGTACTTTGCTGTTTTTATATGCCTTGTCACAAAGGCAATACACCTGGAAGTTGTTTCGGACCTGACTACACAGGCATTTTTAGAAGCGTTCAAACGCTTTACAGTACGTAGAGGCGTATGTCGGAGGCTGCACAGTGATTGCGGAACAAATTTTGTTGGTGCTAACGCAGAACTAAGCAGAATGTTGGAGAATGCAAAGCATTGCTGGAAGGAAGTAGCGGAAGAACTTTCAAACCACGGTACTGAATGGCATTTTATTCCTCCCGCTTCTCCCCATTTCGGAGGGTTATGGGAAGCAGGTGTGAAATCAGTCAAGTACCATATCAAACGGGTTGTTGGAAATGAGATACTCACCTTTGAGGAGCTCGCGACGCTTCTAACACAAGTAGAAGCATGTCTCAATTCGAGACCCTTGTGTCCGCTAACCGACAACGTAGACGATTTGGACGTCTTAACTCACTTTCTCATCGGAGAACCAATTCATGCCATACCGCAAAGGGAACTTACCAATAACATCACCCACTTAAACCGCTGGAAGAGAATTCAGGTCCAGGCTGACCAATTCTGGAAGAAGTGGCATTCTGAATACCTTTGTAGGCTTCAACAACGCCCGAAATGGACGAAAACAGAAAAGGTTCCGAACGTAGGTGACTTGATTCTAATCAAGAATGAGCGTCTCCCAGCAACGTACTGGAACATGGCCAGAATCACTGAGGCGCATACCGGATCAGACGGATTCATCCGAGTCGTCACCTTGAAGGCAAGGAACGGATTCTTAAAGCGTCCAATAACAAAATTATGTTGGCTGCCGTCAAACCAATCTACCGAAGATAGTATGCTTATTTAAAACCTTCGCTATCATTGAACCGCAAAACAAAAATCGAAATTTCATTTCAACCAAAGTCATTAAAAAAGCTGAAGATCATCACCACTTCATTAAAAGCTGAACAAAATGATACCAGAGTCTTTCTACGAAAACTCACTTGTCATTGCTTCAAAACTTGAACGTGAACCAGATACTATTTACAACGAAACCATTATACACTGCCCCTGGATTCAGTACGAATCAATATCTGCTGGATTAAATTTCTTCCCCGAAGATTTACCTGAAAACCTCAAAATACACCGCCCCTGGATTCAGCCAACGAACCAACGCCTGTTGAATCATATCTCTTCCCCGAAGAATTACCTGAAAAACCTCAATAATACACCGCCCCTGGACTCGGCAAACGAGTCAACACCAACCTTATCGAATTGCCTACATCTTCCTCGAAGATATTCAAAAAATCCCAACTTAAAATACACCGCCCCTGGATCCAGAATATGAATCAATACCAAACAGCTGAATCATACTTACATCTTCCTCGAAGATTATACAAAACTTTGAACAAAACCCCTGGATACGGCTTAGCTCAAGCCCAACGCAAGCTGAAATCAACAATCAACCCAACTTTAAAATTGTCGTAACGAATAATTTCTTCAATAAATAAATCACCATAATCTTGGAAAACACATCGTATACGTATACCTGCAAATTAACATACACGATCATCTACACATGCGTTCCTGAAAATCAAACAACATAATTGATTCAAGGAATCATATTCTTCAATCAACTCATCTTTAATATTACACCATACAACATTCAACTTTACGAAATAAAACATCGAATTATAATTTTATTCATCCTTATTAACATCAATCCACACAACATGCTCACATCAATCAACACAGCTTTAACACTCATAAATGAAAAGGAAACTTTCAATAAACAGAATTTATTAAGTAATAAATCATTACAAAAAAATTTTAAAAACTAAATTAGAATCTACAAAATTTCACAAAAGAATAGTCTCAAATTCTCTGTCAAATAGAAACATCGAAAATAGATGCCACAGCCGCACGTCGATGTCAAATCCCGTCGGCAAAATAAAATAAAAAGGAAAATCGTTGTCGTCGACAAAACACACGATATTACTTGAAAAAAGAAAACTCTGCAACATTGCATAAATTCAACCAAATTTAATGAAAATATTTACAAAATATTAAACAAATAAAACACTTTGCCATTATAAAAGCAACACGATCCACATAGCAAAACAGATCAAAATCACAACATGTCAAATACCGTCCGCAAAATGCATTTGACAAAGTCCACTGGCAACTTTAACACACAAAGCTAACTTCACTTTAAATAATATCACATAAACACTCTTAAAACTTAACAAACTTTAAAAACGCGAATCGTTTTCGAATATTTCCATATAAAATAAAAAACGCGTTTGTTTACAACACAGAACGTAAACAAAAATCCTAGTTGCAACCGAGAATGTCCAATTAGAAAGAAACCGAAATCGCACAAGCCACAAGCCACAAATACACACACACATACACACAAAACCACGATCGCGAAAATCGATAAAATTTGACGGAAACGCGCGACAACGCCACCTACAACAACCATACATATATATAAAATATCAGAATCTCATGCATTGACAAAAAAAAACCGATAAACGAACAAATCTAATTAATAAAGAAATAAAATCAGTAATAAAAAATGAAGAAAACACTCATCAGATAATATAATGTGGGTTAGCACACATATTCCATCCATCTCGGAAACATTCCAACATTAGGGTAAACGCACTAGTAGCCGGACAGTGTTATGCACATTGACCTTTTTTGCTATTAATAGATAAATCACTTAAAAAAATTCGCCAACGTCAACAAACATGGGTCCTTCAATGAGTCCTATACATACATGCAAAGTTTCAGGTACTCGAAATGCGTACCTGAAACATTCCAACATTGGGTAAACGCACTAGTAGCCGGACAGTGTTATGCACATTGACCTTTTTTGCTATTAATAGATAAATCACTTAAAAAAATTAGCCAACGTCAACAAACATGGGTCCTTCAATGAGTCCTATACATACATGCAAAGTTTCAGGTACTCGAAATGCGTACTTTAAGAACTACTCGTCATTTTTTGAGCTTAAGGTTTGAAGGTGCGGTCTCGTTGTCGATTTAGATAAAAAAAAATAGTGGGAACAGTTTTTTGTAGTAAGCAATTGAACAAGTAATAATTAATTTATTGTAATGGAAAGTCATTGGTTTCGTTGGAAATATGATCAACTAAAACAATTTGCAAAAAAAAAACCAAATTTAATAAAATCTTTGCCATTATTTGTCGTGTCCGAGCACTAAAACCAAAATTGAATATGTTTTTCAGTACCCAGACATGATGTCCGGGTACTAACAATGTGCGATTATCATGTATTTTCAGTACCCAGACAGGGGTTGTTTCTTAAAATTATTGTGTCTGGATACCAAAACAAAAGCTTTCGGTTACTAGATCAGTCATTTTAAGAGACTTAATCATTGAGAGATTTAATCATTTTAAGAGACAAGCCCTGTATGGATACAAAAAATGTGCGTTTGGCTTATATTTTCAGTACGCAGACATGGCTTGTGTCTTAAAATGATTGTGTACGGGTACTGAAACCAGAGCGTTCTTTCTTTTCTGAATTGTTATTTTATTTATTTTAACAATGATTTCTTTGCAATTTACTTGAACGCTATATTATTGAGAAATGTCTATATTCTTACAATCAATAAAAGTTTCCGCGGTAGCATTTATGGTTACAAAATGGTTTCAAGTCAAAGTTGAGAAAAAAGTTAAGTGTCCGGGTACTAGTGCGTTTACCCTAGTTGCGGGAACTGCAACGCAACTACAGTACCTCACACTAAAAGTGGGACATCTAAGAAATAAAATCTTCAATAAACTTCTTTACGAAAAAAAATGCAGAGTTGCTCACTTTTTTAAATAATTTTTATTTTTATTGCTTAATATTGACCTCAAATTATTATAAAATAAAAAAAAAATTCAAAAAACAACCTCGATTTGTTTAAAAAAAAAAAGATGAAAATGATCTGTCTAGTATTTTTTTTTAATGCAGGTCACACTCAAAGTGGGACACCTGCTGTTTTCTAAGAAAACTAACTGTAATTGCCACGTTATCTATATTATTTAGTTGCAGTTTTTGTAGAGCTTTCTGATGAATAAAACAACCGATCAGTTTGACTTCCAGAAGAAAAGAGGAAGAGAAAGAGTTTACTTTAGAAAAAATTCAGTGTTTTACATAGAGGAGATAGTTACAATTCAGTTCAGTGTAATAAGTTAGTACTAATGAATACGTTCAAAGTGTTTAAGTTAGTTCAGGTGAATAATGTATGTTCAACACTCCCCTTCATTATCTACAATTTCTAATTGAAAATAAAACAATCATTAAACAACGTTAATTTTATCTTTAAAATATTCAAACTTTTGTTTGCATAATGGTTTCGTGAATATGTCAGCTAATTGGTCATTAGTTTGTATATAAGAGATATCAAATAGTTTCTCATTATATTTTTCTCTTATGAAATGGACTCGAACGTCAATATGCTTAGTCCTCGGGTGGTATTCTGGATTTTTGATCAGCTTCAAAGCTCTTTGGTTGTCTAGGCAAAGCATCGCTTGTATATCGCACTTCTGTAGAAGATCTCTTAGTAAAACTTTTATCCAGATGAGTTCTTTTACGGCTTCTGATGCTGCTACATATTCAGCTTCCGTTGAGGATAGAGCTGTGCAACGTTGTCTTCGTGAACCCCAAGCAATTGGTGACTCTCCCAGTAGAAATATATACCCACTAGTTGATCGACGAGTTTCGACATCGCCAGCGTAATCAGAGTCACTGTAACACATAAGATTGAAATTGCATTTATTTTTGAAAAATATACCTTTGTTTTCAGTAGCCTTCAGATAACGAAAGACTCGTTTTACAATTTTGATATGCTGTGGAGCCGGGCAATCTAAGTATCTACTGAGAACTCCCACAACATATGAAATATCTGGCCTTGTAGCAATGGCTAGATACATAAGGCATCAAATCGCTTCTCGGAAAGGAAAACCGGATATATATCTATAGAATCAGAACAGAGAAGTGATGTTTTTGCTACTGCTTCACACGGTGTTGACACTCCTTTTGAATCTGCCATATTAAAACGACTTAAAAGACGTTGAATGTATGCTGACTGGATAACATGAACGTCTCCCGCAGTATTTCGCTTTAGTTCCAAACCAAGGTAGTAATTCGCCTCATTCATCGTAAGTTGAAGATGTTGTTTCAGATATGTAACCAGGTCAATAATGTCTTTCATATCTGTTGCTGCCATCAGTCCATCATCTATATAAAGCGCGACTATTACGATTCTGTCATTTTTATTAAGCACGAACAGGCATGGATCAGCTACACATGTTATAAAATTGTAATTATTAAGTAGCCTTGAAATTGTTAGGTTCCAGTTTCTCGAAGCTTGTTTGAGGCCATATAGAGTTTTGTTAAGTTTGCAAACTTTTCCCGACTTGTCATCATATCCTACCGGCTGCGCCATATAAATTTCCTCTTCTAGCATCCCGTTCAAAAAGGCGGTTTTGACATCAAGCTGGTATAATAAAAGTCGCCTACATGCAGCTATAGCAATAATTGTTCGTATTGAATTGAATTTAGCAACTGGGCTAAAAGTTTCATTGAAGTCAACCCCTTCTTGTTGGCTACAGCCTTTAATAACCAACCTAGCCTTGTATCGCTCAATACTGTTTTGCGCAGAAAGTTTAATTTTATATACCCACTTACAAGCGATTACCTTTCTATCTTTTGGACAATCCACAAGATTCCAAGTCCTGTTTAAACGATGAGCTTCCATTTCTTCATTCATAGCTGCTTTCCACATCTCAGAATCCTCTGATTTCAAAGCTTCATTAAAAGTTAATGGCTCCATCGCTCCAGCCATAAAAGCATGCCCTTCTAAAAATGCAGACACCAAACTTGGATGAGGGCCCTCGCTCCATTTCGCATTGCTGCGAAGTTTGGATTTGAAATCACGTACTGAAGCTTCATTGAGTTGGTTTGCAGCTCGACGTTTTGATTGAACTCCTTGCTCTTTACTTTCTGTTGTTGAAGAGGCTGCGCCCTCGTTGGTATCCACAAAATCAATTTCTTCTGCCTCCTTTGGATGAGAAGAAACAGGTTCACATTCTTCTGCCGAATTTAGTTGATCATCATCGCTTCCTGTCATCTCCAAATTGCCTTTCTTAATCTCAACATCATCTGGCAGTCTTATCTTTTCTTCTGTATTTTCATTTGGTACTCCTAGATTGACAATTGTCTTTTCTTTAAACAAAACGTCGCGAGAAAGCTGTATCTTGTTTGATTCTGGTATCCAAACCCGATATCCTTTGCTATTATCTGGATATCCTACAAAGAATCCCGACACTGCTTTTTTGTCCCACTTTTGTCTCTTTTCTTGAGGAATGTGTATGAAAACTTCGCTGCCAAATGTCTTCAAATCACTGACACTAGGTGTTTGTTGGAACCACAACTCATAAGGGCTCTTATCCTTGACGAAACTTGGACCAAACGAATTAAGTAAATAAACCGCTGCATTAACAGCTTCGCTCCACAGTCTGAGAGGCAAGTTTTTGGCGTGCAGCATAGTTTTGGCAGTTTCAATAAACCGCATGTCCCTTTCAGCACGACCATTCTGTTGAGGGCTATAAGGAACAGTTAACTGGTGAATTATCCCATGTTTTGTCAAAATATCTTGGACATGTTTATTGACGAACTCTAAACCATTGTCAGACCTTAGAGTTTTAATGTTCTTGCTTAAAAGAGATTGAGTTTCATTAAGATATTTTTCAATTAATAACGGAACCTCACTTTTTTCTTTAATAGAATATACTTTTCTATAGCTTGAAAAATCATCTTTCAATAACAAAAAATACCTTGAACCTCCCAATGACTTCGTTTGCATGGGACCGCATAGGTCTGTGTGCACTAGATTACCTCTTTCTGTTGCTCTAGACTTGCTTTCATAAAACGGAGAACGATGCATTTTACCCACAGCACATGCATCACAGAAGAAATTCTGGTTATCAATAAATTTAATGCTACGTTGATTAAGTACCTTTTTAACTTGTCCATTGCACATATGACCGAACCTGTTATGCCACACTTCAAGAGATTCTTTTTTAGACACAATATTAGCAAATGCACCTTCATTTTTTACTCTAAACAGCATTTTATATAGGCGATGGCATCTGATACCAATCGCGACTGCTTGACCATCTTTCAAAATCTCACATTTCTTACTGTCAGACACTAATGAGTAATTTTTATCAAGAGCACTTCCCGAAGAAAATAAGTTTACTCTGATGTCAGGTACAAAAAACACATTTGTGAGTCGTTTTTTAACCCACTTATTATAATTGTATGCTTCAATATGAATATTGCCTTTTCCGTGTGCTCTTATCTGCGATCCATTTCCCACTGTTATCATCACAAGTGTGTCAAATTTCTCATAAGAACTGAACCATTCTCTACAAAAACACATGTGTTCGCTCGCTCCCGAATCTAAGACCCAATCATCTACTGTCACAGCATCGCCGATGGTGATCGTCTCGCAAACGAATGCATCTGAATTACTTGCATCATCACTAGTTGTTGTACTGTGGCGATGGGCAAAATTAAGTTGCTTTGTATTGCCTCTCTTTGGGCAATTATTTTTCCAATGACCCAACTGCTTGCATATGAAGCATTTACCTTTCCGTCTCTGAGAGTTTTCATTTCTCTTTTTATTATGCCATCCGTATTTTTGTTTGTGTTCTGTGTATAAAGCAGCTTCATCACTTGTACTTTCGGGATCACATGTCCCCTTCCCCATACGAATTTCTTCCATAATAAGTCTAGATCTTAAGTTAGCAATGGTCTGCTGTTTTATATCAGTTGATTCCCAGGCACTAAAAAAATGTGTAAATTCCTTAGGTAACGTCATCAAAACCTTGGTTACTAACATTGAGTCAGAAACCATTTCACCAGCTTCTCTAAGCTGTTGAGTTAAGCTTTCCAGCTTGCTTATGTGAGTTGCGATATCGTCTTTTTCTTCTCTTTTGAATCCGTGGAATTGTTGCTGTAGCATGCTTATGCTAGTATTTGATTTTTGATCGTATATGGAGCAAAGTTTAGACCACATTTCAATTGAAGACAAGCAATGCATTATATGAACTAAGACATTTTTTCCAATAGTCGTGGCAATAATTTTCTGAGCTTTTCTATCCTTTTGCTGCCAAGTTTTTAACTCTAATTTGGTAGCTGGATTGCTATCTTCAACAACAACTGGCATGGGCTCGTCTCCAGTCACAACATCGAACAGATCACTTGCATTTAGAAGTATACACACTTGAAATTTCCGTGTGGACCATTGCTCTGCACACTGTAGTTTGTCTATTTTTATTAATTCGTTTTCCATGTTAGACAAAACAAAAAAAAATTCTAAGAACTTAAGATTTATGAAAAAATGAAGGCGCAAATCGAAAAATAGTCCAACTTTTCTTTACTCAATACAAACTTGCCAAAACTGATCTTATTTAATCTCTGCAATCCGGCTATCTTTTACGAATCAGAAATACTACTTTTATTTCTCGCAAAGCAACGAATTTTCCGCAGTTAAAAAAAAAATTTGTTAATTAAACTCTTTGTTAGTTAATCTTTATCAAAAAAAAATTACAATAAGGTACTGGGCCCTTAACCTGATGAATAAAACAACCGATCAGTTTGACTTCCAGAAGAAAAGGGGAAGAGAAAGAGTTTACTTTAGAAAGAATTCAGTGTTTTACATAGAGGAGAAAGTTACAATTCAGTTCAGTGTAATAAGTTAGTACTAATGAATACGTTCAAAGTGTTTAAGTTAGTTCAGGTGAATAATGTATGTTCAACACTTTCATTGTGATAGCATTAAAAAAAAAAAAAATCGAAATGTCAAGGCAAACAACCTTTGAAGAAAGGCAAATTGTGATTTTCAATTAGCAAAAAGGAAAATCCGTTTGCAAAATAAGTGAAGTTGTTAAAAAAGTAAATCTATGGTGTTTAGTGTAATAAAACGGTTTCGGGAAGGTCGAATAGAAAATAAACCAAAAAGTGTTGAAAACAAAACAAAAATTTGCGATAGAAATGTCCGGTTTCTTTTAAGAAAAATAAGAAGTTATTCTTTGCTGTCCGCAATTGGCCTTTCAAAAATGTTAAAGGACACTTAAAATGTTGACTTAAGGGCAGAAAGAGTTCGGCGGTTTGTTAGGAGAAACGAATTGAGTGGCTGAGTTGCGCACAAAAAGCCGTTAATATCAGAAAAGAATAGTCGTTTAAGAATGCAATTTGCCAAAGAAATATCAGAAAAGAATAGTCGTGGTACCCGTGGTGCGATGGTTAGCATGTCCACCTGCTAAACCAGAGGTTCGAGGTTCGAATCCCAGCAGAGGCAAAAAAAATGTTTTTCCCCGGGTATCGCCTTTCGCGAGGAATTGGCAAGTCCTCCGTTAGTAAATTCATGCCATGAAAAGCGCTTTCTCAATTAGCCGTTCGGATCCGGCATAAAATTGTAGGTCCCCTCCATTCCCTCACAAGGCATGGTTGTGAGAAATGCGCTAGGCCCAGGGGCTCCTCGCTCTGTAGCGCCACCCTATTTATTTATTTTTTATTTTTACTTATTTTGCAAACGGATTTTCCTTTTTGCTAATTGAAAATCACAATTTGCCTTTCTTCAAAGGTTGTTTGCCTTGACATTTCGATTTTTTTTTTAATGCTATCACAATGAAAGCTCTACAAAAACTGCAACTAAATAATATAGATAACGTGGCAATTACAGTTAGTTTTCTTAGAAAACAGCAGGTGTCCCACTTTGAGTGTGACCTGCATTAAAAAAAAATACTAGACAGATCATTTTCATCTTTTTTTTTTAAACAAATCGGGGTTGTTTTTTGAAATTTTTTTTATTTTATAATAATTTGAGGTTAATTTTAAGCAATAAAAATAAAAATTATTTAAAAAAGTGAGCAACTCTGCATTTTTTTTCGTTAAGAAGTTTATTGAATATTTTATTTCTTAGGTGTCCCACTTTGAGTGTGAGGTACTGTATCTCCACACTGAATCGATACAAAAAAAAACACAAAATCACCACCCAGTTTAACGATATCAATCAAGTATCTAATTTTCAAAATAAGCACAATTAAATGAAACTCACTATCAAAAAAAAAAATATGGCGATTAAATTTGCGCATGCCGGCACCATTCTCGCGAAAACGAATTCACAAGTTACATATGAACATGAACAACACCAACTAGTACTACTCTTACGCATTGGAATCTAAAACATACGTAGGTTAGGTTAGGTAAAATGGGCTGACGGTTGATCTTATTACCATCACACTTAGATCAATGTAGATCCGTTGTGATACCCTGGCGTATTGTAACGTCCTAGAAACCTATGATTTTATGTCTGTTCAGTATTTAACCATTTTGTGGCCTTAGTGAAGTTTAACAGGCTGCTTTTTGGAGCGTCTGATAATTCTTCTAGTTCATTTAAAAAGTAATTTCCTAGAAATTTTTTCCTAGTATGACAGAGTGCTGGGCATTGACAATGGAAGTGACTAGTGTCCTCATGTTCATCTTCGTCATTGCATCCTCTGCATAGGTCATCGGTGCAAAGACCCATTTTCTTTTTGTGATAACCAAGTAGGTTATGTCCAGTTATGATACTGATAAGCATTCGCAATGAAGGTATATTCAATGATAGCAGCTTTTCAGATTCTTTCTTATCATATTTCGGCCATAGTTTCCTGGAAGTAACACAGGAACCTAGGCATTCCCATCTTTCATTGGATTTTCGCATTATTTTGTTACCAATGATCTGTTTCATTTCACAGGGTGGGATCCTGATTGATTTATCAATGAGAGAAGGGTCAAGTGCTGATCCTTTCCTCGCTAGTTCGTCCGCTTTTTCGTTTCCCGGTATACCACTATGACCAGGAACCCAGCAGAGTCTAACGTTATGCTGCGTGCCAAGAACACTTAGCTCTTCGCGACAGCAAGAAACAAGCTTTGATTTGACAAGAGTGGCAGAAATCGCTTTTATTGCTGCTTGGCTATCAATGAAAAAAGTGATATCAGCATGTGATAGCGCCATCATGGACACCTGTTTTGCAGCCAAGATCTCGGCTCGGAAGACGCTGCTGTGATTAGGAAGTCTGAAAGAACTGGCAAGTTTTAGGCTTTCTGAAAAGAAACCTGCTCCTGTTCCAACTTCCATTTTTGAACCGTCTGTCTGTTTGGCTGGTTTTCCAGACATTACACTGGTTTAGTCTAAGTGCACTGTTTTCTGCCGCTTCTTGAACATAGAGGTCAAGAGGTGTGAGATTGAGGATTACTTCCAAGCTCGCGGTTGGTGTAGTTCTCATTGCACCAGTTACGCAAATACAGGCTGATCTTTGTACTTTGGTTAGGGTTTCTAAATGCGTGGATTTTTCCAGCGCCTTCCACCAGACCAATTTGCCATAAGAAAGGATAGGTCTTACAATGGCAGTATACATCCACAGGATGATTTTGGAATTTGGTCCCCAGTTTTTGCCAAAAATCCTGTTACACGAATACAGTGCTATCATAGATTTTTTGTATCTTTCTTGTATATTGGGACCCCAATTTAGTTTTTTGTCTAAGATCACTCCCAGGTATCTGGCTTGATCAAAGATCTTAAGAGGGGTCTCATTTAGTCTTGGTAACTCAAAAGTAGGTATTTTTCTTCTATTTGTAAAGAGTACCAGCTCTGTTTTGAGGGGGTTAACTGCAAGGCCGCATCTTTTTGTCCAAGCGCTTACCTTGGTTAGTGTATAATTCAATTGTGCGCTAATAGTGGAAGGGAATTTCCCCGTTGCCAGAAGAGCTAGATCATCGGCATAGGCGACCACTTTTACGCCATCATGTTTGAGAGCTACGAGGATCTCATTCATGACTAGGATCCAGAGCAGGGGTGAGAGGATACCTCCTTGTGGGGTTCCTCTTGACACACACTTTTTCAAGTTTGCACCTCCCAGTTCACTGTGGATCTGACGTTTTGTTAGCATATTCATGATCCAATTTGTTATTGTTTCTTCAACTTCTAGATCATTAGGGCCTTCTTAATTGCACTGTTCTGTACATTGTTGAAAGCTCCTTCAATGTCTAGAAAGGCTGCCAGAGTGTATTCCTTATCTTGCAGCGTTTTTTCTATGGTTCTTACTACACAGTGAAGTGCTGTTTCCACACTTCTTCCTTTTGTGTAAGCATTTGAAAGGTGGATATTACTTCCGGTTTCATAAAGCTACGGATATGTAAATCAAGTAACCTTTATAAAGTTTTCAGTATAAAGGAGGTCAGACTTATAGGTCTGAAGTCTTTTGCTTCTGTATGGCTGGGTTTGCCGGCTTTCGGTATGAAAACGACTTTAACTTCCCGCCATATTTTGGGAATGTAACCCCATATGAGGCTACATTCAAAAATGTTCTTGAGATGTGGGATGACTTTTTCTCTGCTTTTTTGAAGCATCATAGGGAAAATGCCATCGTGACCCGGAGATTTAAAAGGGGAGAAGGAGTTGATAGCCCATTCCAACTTCTCTTCTGTTACGATATCTGTCGGGATTTCATGTCTAGAGTAGTTAGTGGTATCTACTTCACTGTTCTCTATAGGGCTGCATCCAGGGAAGTGCGAATCGAACAGATGTTCCAGACTCTCTACCGGGGATTCAGTCCAGTGGTTATCCTGTCTCTTCAGAGAACCAAGAGGTATGGTCTCCTTAGAGAGGATTTTCCGTAGTTTTTTGTTCTTTTTTACCGTTGTGATCAGAGGACAGCTTTTATCCAGGGCATTTCTCAGAATCCCTGTGAGTTCAGCAGTCAACTTATCAAGGCTTTGCGGTTCAAGGTACCTATTTGTATTGAGGGAATCTATGTTATCGTCTACCTCCCTACTAAAGGTAGCCCAATCTGTTCGTCTATTATTACGAAACGGTTTGATTGGGCGATCTGTAGTAGGAATGATAAAATTTATCAGACGATGGTCTGAGAAAGAGAGTTCTTCTAGTACTTTCCACTGCTCTACTGGACAAGTGTCCGAGTTGTTTGTGAGGGTAATGTCAAGTACTTCTTTACGGTTTTTCGTAACAAAGGTAGGTGTGTTACCTCTGTTGATAACCAAAAGATTGTTTCTTAAAATAAATTCAAATAAGAGTTCCCCCCTAGAATTTGTGTCGGTGCTTCCCCATTGCACATGGTGTGCGTTGGTGTCACAGCCCATAATAATATCTAGTCTACTCTTACTTGTGTATTCTACCAGTTGGTAAGTAATATTCGCTGGTGGTCCTTCAATTCCAGCATGTGGCATGTAGATGGAAGCCAAAATTAGAGGTGGGAGTCCCTCGCGTTCCATCTTTACTGCGGTCTGGTCTATTGTGCTATAAGTAGTTAGAAGAAAAAGATTTAACTGTTTTCTAGCTACTATGCATGTTCTGAGGTTACTGTCTGGGCTGACAAAATTAGATTTGTACAGCGTAAGTTCTTTAGAGTGTAGGCCCTTAATTTTCCCTCTTGCGACCCAAGGTTCTTGTATAAGGACTACATCAATTTGTCTACTCTCCATGAGGTAGACCAGGTTGGCGGAGGCGGCTTTACTATGTTGGAGATTTATTTGTATTAACTTCAATTCCATGACATAATTTGTTTTTTATACAACGCCTTACTAACCTGTTTTTTGATTCTGGCTATCAGCCTGAGCTTGCATCGGGTAATGCCAACGCGAACTTTAAAGCTGACTCGTCTTAGAAGTGGTATTGAGTTGTGGTTCAATCTCACAATCACTTCAGTGCCTGTCTCCGTTTTCTCCACCTTCATGATCTTCCATTAATCACTCAGAAGTTCGGCATTTAGTGAAAGGATATACCTTTCCAGCCGATCGCGGGGAATAGCGGGGCCTCTGACCAATAGTTTTCCTATTGGTCGGTTTAGATCTTTAATCTCACTGGCAGTCACAAGCCGTAAATCGGCATTCTGCCAGGGAGCTGCCGTCTTCTTCACGAACTCCTGGAGCCATTGAAGGGTCCATTCATTCTCGCAGTTCATCATCTTGAAACCATGGACGGTAGTGAGGTCCCCGAAGAGTGACGGTTGCCTACTCTTAACGATCGCCTCATTTACCTCTTCCAGGATTCTTAGTTCAAGTAACTGCCATTCGTCTTCACTCAGTTTGCGGTCGGGTTTCCCAAAGTCGGCGATAGCGACTGGGTGGCCCTTTACAGCAGGGACTGAGGAGGTCTTCATCCTCTTAGGTATCCTGTTGGGTGAGGAGTTATTTGGGGAGGAGCTGGCATTTCTTGCTCTTTTTGAGCAGCTCGGCATACCGGTGTCGACAAAGGGCAGGGAGGCCACCTCGCCAGTTCCGGTACTTGCTCCGCAGCCAGCTTGTTTTTTGTTTGTTGGGTCTTGTCCAGTTCGTTTTGTTATGTCTGTTGGTGTCACTGTCCGTAGTCTTTGTTCGGACCTGGCCAGAGCCCTTTTGGCCTTTACCGTTGAGGATTCGGGGTTCTTTTTCGACAGACGTCTGACGATCCTTTCCGCGTTGCGTCTTTGTCTCAGTAGTAGCTCGTTATTACTGAGGACCCCAGCTCGTCGTCGTTGTCCGGCATTTCTGTCGATGACAGTTGCCAGACTGTCCGTTGTTTTGTTTAGTGCCGGGTTTTCGGGGTTGGATTCCTCAGTCACGTTCAGGTCTTGCGGAGGGCTAAGGTTTTCTACACTACCTTCACGCATCCGTTCTTCCTTCCCCTCAGCAAGGACTTCGTTTCCCATTTCTGGGTTAGGAGTTCCGCTGTGTTTCCGTACTTTAGGGTCTGTCTGTTTGTCCTTCGTGTTATGTCCTGTATTCGTTGTAGTCTCTGCACCAGCCATCGATGTGGTTGGCCTTTTCTTCGGCTGAATTTTATCAGCGTAGGGAGCAGGCGGACCCATCAAAGTCTTAGCACTCTTACCTAGAAGGGAGAGAGGGTTCGGTGCTGGATTAGCAGTAGGCCCATCCTTTCCCAAGCCCTCCCTATCCAAAAAGGCTCGTGTGTTGTGCGGTTCGTTTTGGTCAGTCTTGTCAGTTTTGTCGGTCTTACCTTGCAGGGGGCTTGGTGCTAGACTAGCAGTAGGCCCGTCTTTTCCCAAGTTCTCCCTGTCTAAAAAGGCTCGTGCGTTGTGGAGTCTTTTCCGGTCAGTGTCAGTCATATCGTTCCAGTCAACTTTCCCCAGCCTTTTGACCGTGCGCTTGCAGTTGGAGATTTTACTCCGCCTGGACACGCACGATAGGTTTGAGGTATCGGAGTCCGCTATGGAGCTGGCATCACTGATGTCATCAACAATGATAGCCTCACCACTGGCTTCATCTTCCATACCTAAGCTGGGTCGAGGAGGAGGTTTTCCACTTTCTCGGTCATCTTCGAAACATTGTTGTTCTTTTGATTGTTAATTTTTAATTCAGCTTTTTCGTTTTTATTATTTGGAGTTGATTTGAGTACTTTATAAGTTGGATCTGTAAGAAAATGTGAAAAGAAAAAGAAAAGAACGAAAAAAGAAAAAGAAAAAAGGAAAAGATCCAAAATTATAAGTAAGATCGTCAAACAAACCAAACAAAAAATGAAATAAGAAAAGTCAGTCACTGGCGACTTCTCCTTACGATATTGAGATCGTAAGGCAAAGCCCAAGCCAGCAGCCGTGACATCTGCTGACACTTTAGCGTATATCCCCGCTATTTTTTTATTGCTTTTTTGTTTCCTTTTCATAAATTTTCATAGGGGTGGGTCTCACTTAGTTTGCCCAAAGCCTTAGCTGGTAGCTGATTTTCCGCTCAGGAGCATCTAACCACAGCCATCCTGCTTGAGGTTTCCAGCGTAAGCCTCCTCACCACGGCAAGGTGGAGACCCGTTGAGGAGGTAAAACATACGTAAGACTGAATCATACAATTGAATGAAGATTCCTGACTACCTGACTACGCATACAACCAATACAGTATGGATGTTAAAATGAGAGGCAACATTCTTAACTTTCTGTTTGGTGTCTTTTGTACTAGTCTTTCGTGTTGTCCATTTTTGTTTAATTGAATGTACTAATCTCTCTTCTTCTCGTTCCATGTACACCATGAGCAAGAAGAGTACCACCGCTGGTGATTATACCAATTAAGGCAGACAAATGTCAAAAGCCATTTATGGAAAATGGAGAATTCGATGAACTTCGTCGGTACTACAGTGCAGATTTCTGGACAGGGTGCGACATAAGTAAAGGATGGGATTTCGAATTTTTTGGAGGCGGGAGAATATTTAGAACTAAATGGAAACATTTACAACCGAAATGAACAACACTAAAAATACGTTCCACAAATTTTAAATGTAAACAAAAAACATCGAATGTTTATAGAAAATTAATGTACTTAATATACAAAGGGTCATGTGACTAAAATTCGAAGAGCAATAAAATACAACCAATTTGCAAGTGAAAAAGTGAAGTTGTGTGTTTCATTTAAAAATACTTTTTTCCTAGTTTTTTAAGGTTTAAATTAAAACCTAGTCGGAACAAGGTCAATAACGACACAAGTTGATGTAGTACAGAACTAAGTATTTAATTATAAATTAATAAAGTAATTTAACAATTAAAACAAAGGAATAATTTTTGAATTACCTAAATCAACAATTATGTCGGCTTAGGGTTCTGTAACAAACTTCTTGAACGATTGAAAACGAATGAAAAATTATGTATCAAAACAAAATATTAATAATTGAAAAGTAAGATTATTTATACTAGATATTAATAAAGCAAGTAGTTTTTAGCAAAGTACGAGGTATGGCAAATGTAGTCATAATGGTGGCTAAGTTTGTGTGTTAGATGACAACAAACTTACATCCCCCCTCCCCGAGAGAATTCGTATGGATAAGAAGAATAAGGAATCATCTTGCTTTTATGAAAAATGTTCAAGTCTGTCGTTTTTTCTGCCAAAGTCAATCTCGTAAATGGAGTTGGATATCTTTTTCTTAATCTTGAAAGGACCTATTCGAACAGGATCTAATTTGTTTCTATTCAGTCTGCTACCAGTTTGAATATAAACTAAATCATTTTCTTCATACTCAATGTCTTTAGTGTGTTTGTCATAATACTTTTTGTTTATATTATGCGATCTGTTAGAGTTTTGTTCTGCTACAGATCTATTAAAATTTAAGTTTTCCAGCGTATTTTTATTTAATTCCATTGGGATAATTGAGTCATCCTTACCTGTTAACAAATAATTGGGAGAGAAACCCGTTGAAGTATGAATGGTATTGTTATAATCGGAGATACACTCTTGACTGTTCAGCAATCACTGACCAGGGTTTAATTTTATTTTCATATATTTTGCAACGAATTCTATTTACTAAAGTTTGGTTGGTTCGCTCATTCTGTCCATTAGAAAATGCACAGTCTATTGCTGAGATAATCAGATTTATGTTTTTGTGTTTTAAATAATTTTTTAATTCCGAGGAATTAATTCCAGGATATTGATCAGTAAAAATCGTTTTAATGTCGCCTTTTTTCTCAGTTGACTTGACAAGATTTATAAAATCTCTCGCTGACTGTGTTTTCGACGTAGAAATAAATGCGTAACTTGTAAATTGATCTACCATCAAATGCAAATGCTTTTTTGGAGATCTATTTCCGGTGAAACCTCCTATTGTATCTAATGATACTATCTCTAATGGAACCGATGCTGGACCTAACTGCGATAATGGAGCTTTAAAGTTACCTACTCTTGTTTTATTTTTTATACATGTTTCGCAAGACTTACAAATGATTTTTATGTGTTTGTGCATATTTTTGAAATAAAATGTTGGTGTAATTGTTAATATCATTTGCTTAACACGAATACGACAATGCGAATCATTTATTTTCTTGAGTAATGTGATACCATAGTCCTCTGTTAACCATACTTTCTCTCTTTTATTTAAAGTTCTGTATATAATTTTATTTTTTATTTTACAGTATTTATCAAATTTTAACTGTTTTTGATTTTCTAGTATATTTTGTACTGTTAAGTAATTTACTATTTTTATTTGTGATTTATAATTATCGTTTTCTTCGGATAGGACTGGATTTCTCGAAAGACAATCAGCTTCTGTATTATTTATACCCGGATTATATTGAATTTCGAATTCAAATTGTGAGATGAAATATAAAATGTGTAGTCATTCTATGTCTTTGCAGTTCTTTATATTAAAATTTCGCAATGGTTCATGATCAGTGAATATTTTAAATCTTTGGCCTATTAAATAATATTGCCAGTATAATATTGCTTCTTTTATTGCTAAGCATTCAATATATATTGCTCTTTTTGCTTTCTGAGATTCATTAAGTTTTCGTGAGAAATAAAACACCGGCTTAACAGATTCATCTTCTTGAGGTTGTTTCAAAATTGCACCAACACCTTCTATGCTAGGATCCGTATAGATGTATATTGGTTTAATTGGGTCGAATATCGCTAAGACAGGCCTTGGGCATAAATATTCTTTAACTTCTTCAAAGATTTTTTTTCATTCATCTGACCATACAAATTTTACATTTTTTCGTAAGAGGTTATGTAAAGGTTCTAAAATCATTGCTGACCTGGGAATGTATTTTAAATAAAAATTAACTTTGCCCAGGAACTGTCTTATATTTTTTCTGGTTTTTGGTTCAGGAAAATCCTTTAAAGCTATTAAATTATCATTAATCGGCTTAATGCTATTATTTGATATTCGATGCCCTAAATAAGTAACTTCTCTTTGTGCAAAACAACATTTGTTTGTATTAAACTTCAAACCTTGTTCTTGTAAAACGTATAATGTTCTTTTAATGTGTTGCAAATGATCAGAATAGTTATTCGAAAAAATCAATATATCATATATATAAAATTCTCGTGTCACTGTGTTCGAACTTGAACTCCTCCGAAACGGCTTTACCGATTTTTACCAAATTTTATATGCGTATTCAGTAAGTCTGAGAATCGGCTACTATCTATTTTTCATACCCGTACGTGATAAGGGCCATCTACCCTTAACATTGTTTTTTTAATTTACACTGTGACACGAGAATTTTTTTTTTTTTTCTAGCTTTCTGTGGGAACAACGCTTTGAATAAATTTGACCCAAGCAACGCCGGGCGGGTCAGCTAGTCATCTATATAATTTATAACAAAAGAATCTAGGTTGTTATTTCTTATTTGTTCACACGAATCCAGTGTGAACAGTGCCACTCCCCAGCCTAATCAAAAATTAGAGTTTGGTACCATTTCATAGTTCGACCTCTAGAACTAATTAACCCATAACCAATTTTTTGTAAAATCTACTACATTTTTCTTGCAAGTGGTTCGTCGCATAGCGACGACGAGGCATTCTACTTTCTACAGCCAACCATGCAGAATTAAAGTAAATTTGCTCTTGGGCCATCTGCCATTTTTTTATTTCTTGGTTTGGCAGTAAATTTTAATCTTTTTTCTAAATTTATAAATTTTGCCCTTCTGGCCTAACTTAACTTAATTAAAACTAAAATTTAAACAACAAATACAATCCTACGTGCAAACAGAAATAAAAAGTAAGTAAAAACTAATAAAAAGGCTAAGTGTTTTTTTTGGAACTGGAGCAGAATTTTTTGGTGATCGACTTGTCAATTGGGAAGGTGGATTTTTCTCGGTGGCGAATGTTGTCGTCATAAAAATTTGCCAGCCAGTGTGGTCTATATGAACATTTGGTCCTTCGAGCCGGATATAAAGACGCCATCGACACAAGACCACGCTGCGCAAAAGTTTTTGGCTCCAGACCACGCGCACACTTTGCGCCGCCAAACCACGCTATTTGCCTGGCACTCCAGACCACGCGCACAATTTTGCGCTCAAAACCACGCTGCGCACAAATTTTTTGCGATCCAGACCACGCTATTTGCCTGGAGCTCCAGACCACGCGCACAATCTTGCGCTCCACATCACGCTGCATTGCGCTCCAGATCACGCGCACACATTGCGCTTCACACCACGCTGCTTTGCGCTCCACATCACGCGACCATGTGCTCCTAACCACGCTGCTTTGCGCTCCACACCACGCGCACACATTGCGCTCCAGATCACGCGCACACATTGCGCTCCACACCACGTTGCTTTGCGCTCCACATCACGCTGCTTTGTGCTCCACATCACGCTGCATTGCGCTCCAGATCACGCACACACATTGCACTTCACACCACGCTGCTTTGCGCTCCACATCACGCCGCTTTGCGCTCCTAACCACGCTGCTTTGCGCTTCACACCACGCGCACACCAGCGCTTCAGACCAAGCTGCAAAAAAAAGAGGGCACAATCTTTGCCTGCAACGCTGTGGAATAGTGCCACGTGGAAGTGTGCCCATCGTCATCGTGGGACCAGCCTGAAGCGGAGATATCCTGTTTTTTTTAACACCGTGTAAAGGGTAAGTGAGATTTCATTAATTGGCAATTTTAAAGAACTCTATACAAATTTTGTGTGCACCCTGACCGCCAAATGCGTCATTTTTTCCCCTTTTTTTACAAGCAAATATATAGACATATATACGAATTATCGGTAGTCTTTTGTGTTGAAGTGGTTCTTGAGCATTCGCTTTCCATCGCGGTAGTGATAGTTTTTTGTATCTTCGACAATCGCGGGTGGTTTTGTTCCCCGGCCTTTTTTTTGGTTTTTTGTGAATTTTAATAGACTGTCTTCCTCTTTGAAGGAGTCTGCGTTTTGTATAGCGTTTTTAACATTTTCTAGTTCGTGCCGCACACACACCGTTCGTAACGGTGTATCCAAGCAGAGGTGGTTGGCCCCCAGTAGAATCTATCAAGCCTTTTGAAGATTCTAGAGCTTCTAAATTTTGATTTTTTTTTTAAATTTTTAGAATCCTTCAAGCCTTTTGAAGATTCTTGCGCTTTAAAATTTTAATTTTAACTTTTTTGAAATTTTTAGAATCTTTCAAGCCTTTTGAAGATTCTTGCGTTTTAAAATTTTAACTTTTTTGAAATTTTTAGAATCTTTCAGCCTTTTGAAGATTTTTGCGCTGTAAATTTTGAATTTTGAAATTTTTTTCTCGTTCGTGTTGCACACACCGTTCGTAACGGTGTAACCAAGCCGGGGTGGTTGGCCCCCAGTAGAATCTTTCAAGCCTTTTGAAGACTCTTGTGTTTTAAAATTGTAATGTAATGTAAGTCTTTCGAAGATTCTTGCACTTTAAAATTTTGAATTTTTTTGAAATTCTTTTTCTCTCGTTCGTGCCGCACATACCATTGTTAACGGAATCTTTCAAGCCTTTTGAAGATTCCAGTGCTTTAAATTTTCGTTTTGTGAAATTTGATAGACTGCCTTCTTCTTCGAAGGAGTCTGCGTTCTTTTTTTATCGCGTTTTGTCCTCGTTTAGGTCGCATGGGTGGTAGGCCCCCCAGTAGAATCGTTCAAGCCTTTTGAAGATTCTGACGCGTTTTTTTATCGCGTTTTTTTACCCGTTCGTGCCAAACACACCGTTGCTAACGGTGTATCAAGCCGGGGTGGTTGGACCCCAGTAGAGTCTTTCAAGCTTTTTGAAGATTCTTGTGCTTTTAAATTTTGATTCTTTTTGAAATTTAATCGACTTCCTTCTTCTTCGAAGGAGTCTGCGTTTTTTCTTTATCGCGTTTTCTTTATCGCGTTTTGTCCTCGTTATGTTACATGGGTGGTTGGCCCTCCAGTAGAATCTTTCAAGCCTTTTGAAGATTCTACCGCGTTTTTTATCGCGTTTGGTACCCGTTCGTGCCGAACACACCGTCGGTAACGGTGTATCCAAGCCGGGGTGGTTGGCCCCCAATAGAATCTTTCAAGATTTTGAAGATTCTAGTGTTTTTAAATTTTGACTTTTTATGAAATTTAATCGACTTCCTTCTTCTTCGAAGGAGTCTGCGTTTTTTCTTTATCGCGTTTTCTTTATCGCGTTTTGTCCTCGTTATGTTACATGGGTGGTTGGCCCTCCAGTAGAATCTTTCAAGCCTTTTGAAGATTCTACCGCGTTTTTTATCGCGTTTGGTACCCGTTCGTTCCGAACACACCGTCGGTAACGGTGTATCCAAGCCGGGGTGGTTGGCCCCCAATAGAATCTTTCAAGCTTTTGAAGATTCTAGTGTTTTTAAATTTTGACTTTTTATGAAATTTAATCGACTTCCTTCTTCTTCGAAGGAGTCTGCGTTTTTTTTTTATCGCGTTTTGTCCTCGTTATGTCACATGGGTGGTTGGCCCTCCAGTAGAATCTTTCAAGCCTTTTGAAGATTCTACCGCGTTTTTTATCGTGTTTGGTACCCGTTCGTGCCGAACACACCGTCGCTAACGGTGTATCCAAGCCGGTGTGGTTGGCCCCAATAGAATCTTTCAAGCTTTTTGAAGATTCTAGTGTTTTTAAATTTTGACTTTTTTTGAAATCTAATCGACTACTTTCCATTTTCCTTTTCAATTTTCCCTTTTGAAATTTAAACGACTACCTTCCGCGTCGAAGGACACATAAACACATACCTTGCCAAATCTTCGGCAATGTTGACCCCAACGAGACTCTAAACGGTACGGCAGCACAAACTGTGCAACAACTGTTTAAGCGCGCGTCACGCAAATGTCGCCTGTCCGAGTAAATATTCTAGTAACCACTGCAAAAACGGCATTGCTCACTGTTGCATCTAAACGTTAACGAAGACGGAAATAGTAAAATACAGTCCACTTATCTCCTTAGTGCAACTACAGCTCCTCAAATGTCGTCATCGTCACAGCCTTTCGTGCCTCAAGCGTCGTTTCAAAACTTTCATGTCGGTGCCTGTAAGAAAATATTGCTTGCAACGGCACTAGTTTGCATTGTTGCACATAATTCGCGCTCTTATCGACCCTGGTTCCGAAATATCCTCTATCTCAGTGGTAGGACAAAAGCGTTTTGAACTTGCCCATAACCATTAAGATTACATCCATTTCTGGAATCAGTGGTAGTCTCGCCATACCAGCTCTCATTCTCCGCTGGAGATTTATAAATTTGTCTTTAATGAGGACATTGAAAAAAATGTACCGCCAAATCTTCGTCGACCCTAGAGACACTCCATTTCAACGAATCCTCTTTCGCATTTTTTCAGAGTCCTCTAGTGGGACTAACAGGCATTTCTCTCGACGACTCCGAACAAAACACCAACTCATTGGTAGTTCAACAAGAACCGGAAGATTTTCTTAAATTTTTTTTCGACTCCATCTCGCGCTATGCGCGTATTGTGCTATGTTTTTCGCTTCTTCGAGTCTATCTCAAAGCCACAACCCAGCAAATACAAGTCTCATGACATCTCAGGGTTTGAAATGGAATTTTATTCCGCCAGGGGCACCTGACGTGGGAGATTTATGGGAAGCCGGCGGGCAAAGTTTTAAAAGCCGTTAAAGAAGGCTGGGGACCAAGACCAAGCTTACGTTCGAAGAATTTGCAACGGTTCTAGCACGTATCGAAGCGTGTTTGAACTCGCGTCCAATATCGTCCATGTCCACAGATCCTTCTGATCTGTTGGCATTGACCCCCGGGCATTTTTTACGCGGCGGTCCGCTTTTATCTTTTCCGGAACCGAATCTGGCCGATGCAAATTTATCGTTAATCAATCGGTGGGAAAAAGTAAAATGCCTCCAACAACAGTTCTGCCAAAGATGGAAAGATGAGTATCTCAAGGAATGACATCAACGACACAAATGGAAAACACCTCAAACCGACATTAAAGTTGATGATTTTGTCTTCATTAAAAACGAAAATCTGCCATCTACCGAATGGCGTCTAGGGCGTGTTATAAATATACACCCGGGTTCCGATGGTCGAGTCAGAGTCGCAACACTAAAGACCCAAAACGGAGAAATAGTCCGACCCATAGTAAAACTGTGCCTATTGCCTATTAACTAATTGCCAATTATTCAATTTCACTTACTCTATTTTCAGTAACATTTTTTTTTTGGCGTATCTCGCCAAGGGGGGCGGTAATGTTCACACGAATCCAGTGTGAACAGTGCTACTCCGCAGCCTAGTCAAAAACTAGAGTTTGGTACCATTTCATAGTTCGCCCTCTAGAACTAATTAACCCATAGCCAATTTTTTGTAAAATCTACTACATTTTTCTTGCAAGTGGTTCGTCGCATAGCGACGACGAGGCATTCTACTTTCAACAGCCAACCATGCAGCATTAAAGTAAATTTGCTCTTGGGCCCCCTGCCATTTTTTTATTTCTTGGTTTGGCAGTAAATTTAAATCTTTTTTCTAAATTTATAAATTTTGCCCTTCTGGCCTAACTTAACTTAATTAAAACTAAAATTTAAACAACAAATACAATCCTACGTGCAAACAGAAATAAAAAATAAGTAAAACTAATAAAAAGGCTAAGTGTTTTTTTGGAACTGGAGCAGAATTTTTTGGTGATCGACTTGTCAATTGGGAAGGTGGATTTTTCTCGGTGGCGGATGTGGTCGTCATAACCATTTGCCAGCCAGTGTGGTCTATATGAACATATTATTCTTGATAAAATTCTTTGAAATATAGCAGGAGCTGATTTTAAGCCGAAAGGTATGCATGTCCATTGCCAGTGTCCGTGGTGTGTCACAAAAGCGGTTTTGTATTTATCTTTAGCTCGCAAAGGAAAAGACCAGAAGGCTGAATTGATGTCTAGTTTGGAAAAGTAAACACACTTTCCTACACGAACAACAAGATCATCAATTCGAGGGAATGGTTGACCTTCGGGGACAACTATTTTATTTAACTCACGATAGTCAATACACAACCGTGATTTTTTTCCCTCTTCCTTCTTATAAACTGAAGTAACAGTGGAAGCATATGGGCTATATGACTCTTCAATAAGTCCTGATTTCAATAATTTTTTTATTTGAGATTCGATTTCTATTTTGTCCGGAATGGAACATTTGTATGGTTTTCTAGGTACATATTTATTTTCTATTAATCTTATCGTTGCTTCAAAATTTTTAACAGTACCGATATCAAATTTTTCTTTAGCAAAAACACGAAGAAAACAAATGATCATTCAAAACATTACTATTTGTAAAAGATTGGGGAGAAATAAAAAAGACGACCTTTCTACACCACGTTTTATTTGCGATATGTCAATTTCTTCCAGAACATTTTGACATTTACTTTGATTGATAGACTATAGACATTTTCCATTCATTGGGATCTGACGTTTATTTTACCTTTCATGTGACAAGGCTGCCACTTCTCAACAATCCATCGTTGCTAGGTTGCCACTTCTCAACATTCCGCCCACCTCGTCCATTGATTGTGACGAAACCTCAGGCCGCCCACCATGATCATCCGTTGATCTGGTGTCTATTGGGAGCACTACCAATTTCGAGATAGCCCGTTTCAATATTGATGATTGTATTCGAACAGTTGCTACACGCACAAGATTGTCCTCTCCAGAGTGTACTTCCAAAACTCGACCCAATTGCCATTGAGTCGGTGGTGCACGTTCGTCTCGTATCAGAACAAGTCCTCCTACTTCGATGTTGACTTTCGCCTGCTTCCATTTACTCCTGACCTGTAGTTCGTGTAGGTATTCACAGCTCCACCTTTTCCAGAAATCTTGTTGCTTTTTTTTTGCTTTCTTTTGCTTGCCACCATGCATAGTGCATGAATGCCCTTGAGCGATGAGCATCTCAGTTAGCTTACTCTCTTTAGGCAAGATAGGGAAACGCTCAGACGCTGGCAGCCAAGCATTCTTCAGTCTTCCATTCAATTGTAGGATGCCTCTTTCATCCATTGTTGGATTTAGTTTCAATAATTTGCTTTTGGAACTGATGGGTTTACCTTGAGAGAGACAAAACACCTCATTAGCAAAATGTATTTGTTGAACATACCTGATCCAGAAATGTAGTGCCCTTTGCCTTTCGGAGGCGGTACACCAGGCCGATGTCGCATGTGGTCGGTTGAGCTTGATATCAATATAGCGAAAGCACCAACTTGTAACTGCTACTAGACGATCGATGTTGGAATATTTATTAAGAAGCCCTAATGCTCCAACGTCGTTCACCACTTTTGCAGGAGTTCGCATGTGCAATGAGGTTACCACAGCTGCCTCTTTGATTGGTTTCGGCCAGTCATTCTCCGTTCTCCTAAGCTGGACCACTCCACCATATGTTGAGGTTCTTCAGCTGAGAGGGGTATACACCACGAGAAGCTACGTCGGCCGGGTTACTATCAGTGGGCACGTATCTCCAACTGTCCATATTAGTAAGCTCTTGTATTTTTGTAATCCGGTTTGCGACGTACTGTTTATGTTGTCCAGGATTCGATCGAATCCAGCTGAGAGCCGTCTTCGAGTCAGACCAGCAGAAAGTTGTTATTAACTTGAATTTTAATGTTTCCCGTACTTTAGCAACCAGTTTTGAAGCGAGGAGTGCTCCATTGAGTTCCAAACATGGGACGGTGATCTTCTTTAAGGGTGCGACTTTGGTTTTGGCCATGAGAATCGACACTTTGACTTCACCATTAACTGTTTCGACTCGCAAATAGGTGACGGCAGCATAAGCAGTGGTGGACGCATCGGAAAACACGTGAAGCTGATAGTTCACTACATCTGGTGACGAACAAACCAATCGAGGAACCTTGATGTCGTCTATCAAAGGAAGCTCTTCGCGAAATCGAATCCAATTCTGTTGCTGGGGTTCTGGAAGTGGATCATCCCAAGAAATTCCAGTCAGCCACAGCTGTTGACACATGAAAATCTTACTGATGAGATTTATAATGAAATGACTATCACTGTCTTGTTGACTGAGTAATAATAACATTTATTCATTTTCTTATTCTATTTATATCATACCGTAAGTCAGTTCGCAGCAATACAGTTCAAGCTCATTTTGTCTACAGTGCATATTTGCTTTCTTTAAACTAGTGACACACAAAATGAACTTGACTGCATTGCTTGCCTTATTTGCTTACGACATATAAACTGACTTATATTATGACACTAATTTCTTATGACCTATTGACTTAAATGTACTGACATATTTGTTGATTTCGTCAACATTTTGCCACCTCCGCTTACGGGAGCAACTCGAAGGTGAGGTTTCCTGGATCTGCAGTACCGGTGTTCTCGGATGTCTTGATTGGTTTCGTATTTGGTTTGAAGCTTTTGGTGTATAACCTTCGAAGCAGGAGAATCACAATGATGATGGAAACTAGTAGTCCCAGGTAGCCCACTGCAAATTGATGAACATCATTTGTTGAAAGACCGTTAGAAGGCAAGGCCATCGTGAGGTTCTGAAGTTGCTGTTTTAGCGTATTCAGTTCTTGTAGATGGTTTTTGATTGAAAGCGGATTATGTGTTAATCTATCATAATGATCTGGAACAAGTGTGTTAGATAGATTGGTGTGAGGGGAAACGGAAATTCTGGAAAATGATGGGTAGATGGAATGACCACGTAAGGTAATAAGATTTGTCTTTATTACGCAGCTCGGATCGATACGTAGTTTTCCTGTGTTGTTTGGGTAACAGTTCCATTGCACACAATATTTAGGGTCGTCCGCTCTTTCAATACGTAAATCCATTCGTTAGGATTGCATAGTTGTATCCAGTGAGGCCCCTTGCTGGTTATGGTAGGTTGACAGTCCGGAGATTGCAATCCTTGACTTAGATAAACAAATTCACATGCACTGATTTCTGCTCCTTGCTTGTAAATGGGATGATGCTGGTTGCATAGATGCCTTTCTGTGGTGTAAGAGACACATTGTTGAAATTCGGCTTCGGATAGGGGATAGTATTGATCTCGATGCAAGGTAACCATAATATACCTTGTAGATGGGTTTATTGTGAAGAAAGTTCCATTTATGAGTGCAGGCACTGGTGTTACCTTGAATAGTTCAAAATCGTCTAGACTTAGCAATGGTAAAGTTATTTTAAAGATTATGTGATCCTTAAGTGCTCTGCCGTGGATACTCATAAGATGGTAAAGCGTCAAAACCTCGTCTTGAGAGACGGGAAGTCGAAGTGTTGATGGGAGGCTTGATTTTATGTGGAGAAATTCTTGTCGAAGTTGGGCAGGAGAAATTAGTTGAGGATTTATTTTGCCATGCTGAGTATCGATTAAAACATCTATCAAGGCAGTCTGGGTCTTTTGTACTTGCGATAATGCAAGGATAAGTTGCACGGCAATTGCATTGAATAGTTGCCGTAATTGGTCCTCATGATACTTCTGCCTGATTCCGTCAAGAAGTGTAGCGAAATGTTGAAGATCCTTGTCTATTTCTAGAAAGTTGTTGGTAGTTTCCTGTTGAGACTGCTGAAAAATATTCATTGTGGCGTCAATTATTGATGTTTGGTTTTTAATAAGATGTAAAAGATCACCATCGTCTTTTTGAATTTTATTGATTGATTCCGACATCTTATCCGCATATTCCGAATCGAGTATTCCGAAAAGACCGTTTGCAATGTTTCCAATGAAGTTGAATGCTGCACGGCGAACTCTCATACTGCTATTTGGATGGGGTGATAGTAATTCGTTTCCTCTTTCTAGATCTTCATTAAGTGACATGATTTGTGAGATAGTTGCCTTACATGCCTCATTTTGATTCGGCAGTAACTGACAGATCTTTATCAGGTTATTTTTATATTGATCTATTGACTGGTATTGTGCCCAATATGTTTTCATGTCATAATAGGCTACAATGTCCCAACTGCTAGAAGAAATTGTTGCTGTTCCCAGATTTTCGAAATATATTCCTGGTTGCGAAGTGAATGGTGACACTTTAATCTGGTTACCCATGACAAGAGGTAAAAATAGTAGTATGGCTATGAATACTGTGGTACTCGTCAAGGTAACACCAGGTGGTTCTCTTCTATCTCTCAGGTTTCTTTTAGGTTCAATGAATACCTGATTTGACTGCAGAGGGTTGTCGTCAGGTTTTCTTATGTTTTCATCGTTTGGTAACAAGCACGCCTTTGTTATCGGTCGCTTGTATATTCCTTTTTCTGTTTTGATGGTCACCACTCTAATCAGCCCGTCCACACCGCTGTGTACTTCAATAATTTTACCAAGAGGCCATTTTGACGGTGTAAACAGTTCGTTTTTGAGGAGTACTAGTTGTCCAATTCTCACATTAATCGTTGATTCTTTCCATTTAAAACGTTGTTGAAGTTTATTTATGTAATCATCGTACCAACGCTTGCAGACATCTTTTTTGAGTTTCTGAATTAATTTATATCTTTTCAAACTACTCTCGCCCAGGTCCAGAATGATGTCGTCTTGTGGCGTTCTTAATGGTGACCCAATAATGAAGTGACCTGGTGTCAAGGCATCAAGATCTTCGATGTTATCTGTTAGTGGACAGAGAGGTCTTGAGTTTAATACTCCTTCTATTTGCACTAAAATGGTATTCATCTCTTCGTATGTGAGTTTCTGTTCACCTATGATGCGGTTTAGATGATATTTTACCGATCTATCTCCTGCTTCCCAGAGTCCGCCAAAGTGTGGTACTCCAGGTGGAATGAAATGCCATTGGATGGCGTTTTCTGCCAGTTTGTTTTGGACTGCCTCAATAATATTTTTTGCTCCTACTAAATTCGTCCCATTGTCGCTGTAGATATGTTGTATGGAACCCCGCCTGCTTGTCATTCGTCGTAATGCAGCCATGAACCCATCTGTGGTTAAATCAGACGTGAGCTCAATGTGAACGGCCTTTGTTGCCATGCAAACGAAGAGTGCTATATAAGCCTTGTGCGACTTCACGCCTCTGTTTTGTGAACATCTTATGTTGATAGGGCCTGCATAATCAACCCCACAATGAGTAAATGGACGTGAAAACTTAACACGTTCTTCTGGAAGTTGTCCCATAAGTTGACTTGATTCTCTGGCTTTAAAACGGAAACACCGGACACATTGATTAACTAGTGCCTTAACTGTGTTTGTACCTTGTATGATCCAAAATTTTCTTCGAATATGGTTAAGAACCAGCTTGACTCCGCCGTGAAGTGTATCGATGTGAGTTTTATTGATGATCAATTTTGTCAATGGATGTGACGGTGATAGGATCATTGGATGTTTCTGGTTGATTGATAAGTTGGCATGTTTTAGTCGACCTCCAACTCGCAGTATTCCATTTGAATCGATAAATGGGTTCAATGATGATAATCTGCTTTTTGACGTCAAAGCCCTTGCTGTATTTAGAATTTTTATATCATCAGAAAAGTCTTGTTGAGCACTTCGCACCATTGCTAATTCTGCTTCCTTTAGTTCCCTTACCGTTAATGGACCAAATAGTAATGGTTGCTTAGTTATGTTCCGTTTGCAATTGTTTTTAAAACGTAAACAATATGCACTAATACGTTGAAGTTTGGACATTGATGAGAATCTCAGAAAAATGTCATCTCCATTTGGACAATGCCGGTGAACATCTCCATTTGGACAATGCCGGTGTCCGGCACCAAAGTAAACAGAAAAAATCCTGCGCAGGAGAAAAACAAGTAGATCTGCATAAGCAATCTCTTGACATTGCTTCTAAGCCCAAAGTATTTGAAGTCATTTTCAATGACGAAGTACGAAAAGTAGTGACCTTGCGAATAACGGATTCCTTATGTTTATTTAAACGAGGGAACAAAATTATAGCAAGAATTGTAGTTAAAGATTTATATACCAATGGAACTCTAGATTTAGGTCAGCTCTTCCAAAGGCTCGAAACAGAAGCCGGTATATTAAAAATCAAAAAACTCAAAGTGGCACCGTGCGAAAAGATATTTGAATTCATTTCAATTGAATATCTTTCAAAAAAATGGGCAACAAAATACTAAAATCATTACGAGTAGCGCTACTCAAGCCGGTGACCCAGATAAAAAATGAAAAAGATCAAGAAGCAATACTGTTTACGTACCATGACGATCCAATTACAGGAGGTCATACAGGCATAACTAAAACGCTAGCAAAAATAAAAAGACATTTTTATTTGAAAAATATGACACGTCATATTAAAGAACACATAAAAAGATGCCACAAATGCCTGACGTCGAAAACAACGAAACATACAAAAACACCCCTAATAACAACAGATACACCTACATATGCTTTTGACAAGGTAATAGTTGATACAATTGGTCCTTTACCTCGATCAGAGAATGGCAACCAATATGCAGTCACTTTACTTTGTGACCTTACAAAATATTTAGTAGCCGTCCCAGTTGCGAATAAAAACGCAAACACAATTGCAAAAGCAATATTCGAATCTTTTATTCTGAAGTACGGTCCAATGAAGACGTTCATTACGGACATGGGAACAGAATACAAAAATTCTATTATAAATGACTTGTGCAAATATTTAAAAGTAGATAATATAACGTCTACAGCACATCACCACCAAACCGTTGGAACAGTAGAAAGGAGCCATAAAACTTTTAACGAATATATTCGTTCCTATATATCAGTTGACAAAACAGATTGGGATGTTTGGCTTCCATTCTTCGTTTACTGTTTCAACACGACACCCTCTATGGCACATAATTATTGTCCATACGAACTAATTTATGGTAAGCAAAGTAATTTACCAACAAAGTTTAATTCAATAGATAAGATAGATCCTATATATAATGTAGATGACTACGCTAAGGAAGTAAAATTTAGATTAGAAACAGCATATAAGAGAGCTAAAATACTATTAGAAGTAAATAATGCTAAAAATAAAGATTATTACGATAAAAAAATAGTTAGTCTCGATTTAAAGTTAGGAGATAAAGTTATGCTAAGAAACGAATCTGGTCATAAGCTGGACCCAGTTTATTTAGGCCCCTTTGAGGTCATAGAAATAGAGAACAATAACAACATAGTTATAAGGACAAATAAAAATAAGAAACAGAAAGTTCATAAGAATAGGTTAAAAATATATAATACTTAAGAGTTTTCATAGAATCGGTCTGATCAGCCTTTTTCAACCAAAAAAAAATAAAAAATATAAACAACCAACTTGTTTTTTTTTTTAAAATAACTTTTTAAAACTATTTTTTCTTCTTTCCTTGTCTAAACTTCATGTTAAGCATACATATATTTCGATTTTTTTTTATATATACATATGTTAAAAGAATAATTGCTGTAAGAAAAAAAAAAAAAAGAATAAATAAATAAATAATGGTCAAATTAAATAATGTTGAAAAAAAATGTATTACTTAAAATATATGAAATAAAAATATATTTGTTTTTAATTTGTTAATCATTAAGATTTATGTACAATTAAAATAACTCCATTTAATTACGTTATTTCTTAAAAAAGGGAGGTGTAGTGCGTTTATGTGCACACGATATATGCGCGTGTCAAGCGACGAATTCCACTCGTCACTTGATACGCCGCAATGTGATCTTGTGCACATCATCACACCATAATTTTCCCACCAATAATTTCCCATGAATAATTTGCTGACTCTTCTTCATGCATGAATAATTTGCTGACTCTTCTTCATGTAAGAATGTGGAGTCATAGTTTTAGTTTCTAGAGTTAGTTACTTAAAAGACACAGAACAATAAAGATTAAAATAAAGAATCCGCAATGACTTTTATTATTACAACACTGAAAAGACTTTTTTATTATTACACACGCAAATGCAATCACACAATAAAAAACAAAATTGAAATAAAATTTAATAAAATATAGTAAAATATAATATAGAAGGAAACTTAATAATAGAAAAATGAATTCAAACAACAAAAAGTGATTAAAAAAAATAAAACAAACTAAAAGTATTCAAAGTAGCACAAAAGGTATTAATACTTTTAGTACCAGCCCTGATCTTTAGTTTAAAAGAAATTTATTCTCACTAACACTAGAGAAGCTACGTTTACCCAAATGGCGACTTTCGTAATTCGTGAAATGTCAAAAAAACGAAAATCAAAACTAATGAATTTAATTCGAGCACTTTTATGACTTTATCAAAATATTATTAATTTAACTTGCAGCAACAGCAAAAAAAAAAGAGAGAAAAAAAACTCACAATTAACTCCTGACCACTGATGATAATTATCCACTCCTTGTGTCCTGAACTGTCCACTGCCTATTCCACAGATTCAATCCCACGGATTCCAATCCTGAATCCAATGTTCCCAGGTCTTCCACTGGCGAACAAATAAGTAAACTCTCAAGCACAAAAGAAATAAAAAAGACACAAAGTAAATATTTCTACTATGCAGCACTTAAAAAGAAACTTCCCTAAAAACAGCACACAAAGGAAGGGTATATGGTACACAATATAAAAAAAAATTGCACGAAGCCCCACGTTGGGCGCCAATTGTTACCGAAATTATTACGCGAACCGAACTTTAATTTATTATTTAAACGTTGGGAATAAATTCCACACACCGCAAGCAAACTAGAAAATTTATATCTAAAGCGGAACTTTATAAATTAATATTAAAACGCGAAAACTAAAATTGGGATATCTACAATCCCGACGGCCGCGCAACTTGTCTAATCAAAAACGAAATGTCAAATTGACACAGGTTCGTTTTCGGCAACCAACAACACTTCAGTGCTGTCTCCCGTAGCTCAGCCTGATGGGTGGGTTCGATTTGATATTCCTTTTTAATCCGATTTGATTAAAAGGGAATATCAAATGGTTATAAAATAATATCAAGAATTAATAAAACTCAATTTGATGAGTGAGAGTACAAGGGCGTACTAGCTCACTTCTAATATGGGCGCCAGGAAACCTTTTAAGATGGTGGTTTGCTTTAACCAAAGCTGAAATAGTAGTGAAAACAAGAAGGAAAGACTAGGAAGAAAAGAAATGAAACAGTATGAAATTTCTCAAGGAAATTAAAGATTTTTATTATATTTTTAGGGTGTCTGGGAAACCGTGGCTGATACCTGGATAAAAACCCAGAATCTTTTCGGTATAAAAGAAAGGCACAAAGCTGTTTTCGAGGTTGGCAGGAGGCCAATTCTCGAAATAAAGAAAATGTAAGAAAGTTAGGCAAGATTATAAACAGATTGGTGTATCATTTGAACACAAGAAAGAATCTCGAAAGGAAAGTTTCCGGAATAAAAGCAATGATAGAAGTAGTGAAAACGGTCGCGGGATAGCAAAACGTTAGGTCCACGAAGGCCTAGCGGATCAAAGTTTTGCCGCAAATAAGACGACTCTAAAGTGGTTCGAAAAATCCTTGAAAATATTGGATTTTTCGAAGCGAACAGTAGAAAATAAAAAGGAAAGAAAATACTTAGCTCTTCTAATATACTCCTGCACTCGTTGAGAAAATACCCTCTCTGGATTCCTCAATTTCCACAATTGAATTCCCAACCGGAATTTTGCCGCAAAGTCGGCTTCACAAAATATCTCCAAGAAATAATCGTAATAAAAACGCAAAATAGTCGCAAATAATTCTTCGTACGCTTTCTCTATATCTTCACACTTTCGTAGCCAAAAGTCAAGAGACCATCAAGATGGCGGGTTTTTCTCCTCCATCCGGCATCGGCCATGCAGCCATCCTCGTCAGACCTTTAAGCGTGGTGTTGTTCGGTCTCACTTTTACTGCAGCATTCCGCCATTAGGCTGGGATGTGCAAGTGAGATGTCACGAATCAACTACCCGCGGTCCTTTGCGTTCAGGTGATGTGATCACCAGTAGCCGAGTGGACGAGTTCAACCCCTTTCAGAAAGACTTACTCCGAAAAATTATTTTACTCGCGCAAAGTCCCCAGCCCAAACCGGCCCAAACTAAAATACAGAGAAGATATTTTCCAAGAGAACGAAGAACAAAAGATGCTAAGTTTGAAGCTTGACAGATATTATCCGTAGACCTTCGTTCAGATAGTTAGAAAAGAAGAAAGGGGAATACAAACGGAAACACGTCTTTTAGTGATTCTTCCTTGATGTTGACGATACTCAATTTAATTTTAATTGAAATTTAATACAAAATTTAGGTTGGTGTGAATATAGTTCACACATTGTTGGACATGGATCTCGATCTTCATGCCTTTCTCCTTTTATCAATGTTTGCGTAGGCCACCTGCCGTACGACTATTGTGGGCCGACCGTCACACAAGAAAAGTGTCTTCTACTGTGCAATCTGTTGCATCGAGGAACAATGTGACCTGAAAATGGCATTTCGAAAATTCTAGAAGAACAGGTCTCCGGCTGATGGACCAAGTTTCCACTGAATTCTTCTACTATTTTCGAGTAGCTCTGAAAAAGTGTGTTAGCGGGAGAAGAACGGTAGATAGAACTTGTTGTGGTAAATTTTACCGCAACAGAGTTTTTTTTTCTCTTTTATTTTTTTGTAGGCTTTTGTACCTTGATGGCTTGAAACACCCGCACTATGGGCTTACTTGTGCACCATTCGACGCGACAACTCCCGGTTTAGGTTAAGTTTAGAAGGTCAACCCTTTACCTCACACGCGCACCTTTTAGACGCAACCGTATTTTCATACGCGCACTTGTTTTGGGGGAATGAGTTTTCCTTTGCTTTTCTCACTTTTTGGTTTTTTTGTTTTTTTTTTTTTTTATATGTACATAAAATTTTACTGTGAAGAATATTTTCGCACCACTGGGTATTGCGTCACATTTGTATTTAAAATTTCTTTTTCTTCTTTTTTTTTTTGTACTTATTTTTCTTTTTAATAGCGTCTTAATATTTCGCTTACTCCCTTACTTTAAAGTTTAAACCGAACCACACATTACAAAAGCCACTTGTCGAATGACCTACTTTTGCACAGCTTCCCGATTGCAATCCTCGACGGTTTATGTACACAGCTAGTTGGGTTGGACCGTTGCGCATATCGAATGATCAGCCGGTAATCCAATCAGCTATGTACATAAGACGTCACACCACGATGGTTTAACGCGACACCGTTGCCATGGGAGATTGCGATGGGTACATAAGGATTATCTATTGCCAAACAACTGTTCTACGCAGAGTGTGCGTGGAAAGGCCAATTCCGTTGTCTCTACGACGTTTGGTTCGACATGCAGAAAATGATTAGTGATTTTAGTTTGATTATGTATTCGGTATTGATTTATTAGTCCAGTAGTGGATGCATGTATTATAGGTAGTTATGTTATATTTCTTATATTATGGGTTAATTGGTGGCTATTAATATTTGATGTTTTATTTTTCCTTAATATTATACGTATTGATATTATGATTAGGGGGGTTGTTATAGGTAAGTATTATAGTGATTCGTTTAAGGGTATATATTATTGTAAGCTTAGTTTAATTTATTATTATGCATTTTATTAGTTATTATGAAAGGTAAGTATTATATTGGGTAGCTATTATGATTGATAGGATATTATTAGGGGTAAGTATTATAAGGCGTAGGTTTTATATTAGGTGGTGTTATATGGAAATATTATAAAGGGTAAGTATTATGGTGATTATTTGTATTATTAAGGTAGGTAATATTATAAGGTGTATTAGGATTATAAAGAATTTTAATTATTTGTTATTTTTTTGTGTGTTTATTTAGTTATTGTATTATTTTCTCCAAACCATTTCCTACATGCCGTTCCCTACATGGTGTAATGACTGATGCATTTTAAAGTAAAACAAATGAAATAATTTTTTTGTTTATCTGTGCTCCAACGCACACTGTTTTGAATGAAATTGAACTTTTTACAGAGGTAATAAACTGCCAATTGACTCTTTAACATACCTACATTGTTTAAACAACATTGAGTGCGTGTAATTCAATATGTACTTTATACAATAGCAACAAAGCTCGTTTTAGTTAGAAAACGTTTGTATGGGAAAAAGAAAAGGGCTGTTTTTAGGGTTTTTCCGGCAATTATTTTTTAGTTAGAAAACGTTTGTATGGTAAAAAGAAATGGGCTGTTTTTAGGGTTTTTCCGGCAGTTATTTGAATTTTTCTCGCCGTACCATCTTTGAACTTCAACTTCAACGAACATTTAAAAAAAAGAATTGGCCAAATTGGTCCAGGTGTTGTTGAGTTATGCGCTTACCAACACAATTTGCGATTCATTTTTATAATTAAGAAGATTACAGATATTTATTTATTTTTTATTTATTTATTTATTTATTATTTCATTAACCTTACTCAGTAAGATACAAAATCTTTTTTAGTTGAGTAAGTTTTTTACAATTTTTCACAATTTTTCAAATGTTTAATTAAAAAAAAAGACAAATAAGAATAACAATATTTGATATATTAGATATTTCTGGCCCTTTAGAACAAATTTCGGTTTCCTACTGTAGGGTCACTTTTAATTTTCGAAAACAACTTCCTGTATCCCTAATCGCCTCTTTGCAGCTTGAATCAAACCACGATTTCTCTTCGGGGATGATACTTTCTGTTTTGTGAGGAACAAAGTTTCTCATGCCGTTGAAAATAACGATTGATATTATATCAGCCGAAGCTTCAACGTGACCGCCGAGAAAACATAATGACCAATTTCAGCTTCGAAAGAAATTATCCAGGCCGTCGCAAATCCCAATTTTCTTTCTCATATTGCCACACAGTTCTCTTAGGCCCTTTTTCTTTTTAACTGTAACGGAATGGTTTGATTTGCCTAGAGGATATTAAACTGAAATCCTGTATTTTTCGGGATGAGACTTGAGTGTTGGCCGCATGGCCCCCAAAATCTGGGACCTGTGGGCTCGTCAATGAGTTTAGTCAAATTGTTGAATTCAACGAAAATCTCTACATGCCTATAAAAAAAATCTTCTACCTCCTGGTGCTGCCAGAGCTCATGCGAATTTGAAGATGTTATTAGTTTTGTCTTTGAAATGCAATGTTAAAATAATTTTATTTTATAAGAAGTTTATTTTATTCGGACGCGAATTTCCATATAGCAGTTAGAACCTGCGACAAAAAATACAACTATTCCTACTCATTTCAATCACAGAACTTGTGGTTGAAAAAATAACAACTTAAAATTCGCCATCGTAGATTCGCGATGCGTACTCTTCTGGCTATGCACATGTCGCGGTACAGCTCATACAGCTCGTTGTTATATCTTCTTCTCCACGGATTTTCTTCACATACGGGACCAACAATCATTCGGAGAATTTTTCTTTCAAAAATACTAAGGATTTCCTTATATGCTTTGATTTAGTTCACGCTTCGGCGCCAAAGCAGGAGTGGCATGATTAAAATCTTACAAAGGCTAACCATGGTTTTCTAGATAAGGTTTTGTTTCTCAATTGCATTCTTAAATCAAAGAAGTAACGGTTGGCAAGAGATATTTTTCGTTTGATCTCCGCATTGATGTTGTTTACTGTGTCTATAGACTTTTGAAAGATTGTTCCTCTGAGGCTGACATTTGATTTTTGTACAATCTTTTTAAGTATGGTGTTAAAGAAATCGCATGACAGTTTGTCGCCTTGGGTCAAGCCTTTTTCGACATCAAAGGTATCGGTGAGTTCTCTACTGACCTTGAAGGAGCAGCTTGAATTCTCAAAGTTATCCTGCATAGTCGTACGAGTTTTGCAGCGATGCCGAAACTAGTCGTGGCACTGTATAGCTCGTCTCTGTAAATACAGTCATAAGTGGCCTTGAAATCGATATAAAGATGGTGTTTATCGATCGGGTTTTTTCCAGGATCTGCCGTAATGTGAAAGTTTTGTCTATTGTTGACTTCTCTGGTCTAAGACTACATTGATAAGGGCCTATCAAGTTGTTGACGTGGGGTCTCAGATGTTCACATATTACAGCAGAAAACAAAATGTTGTTAATTTTTCGCTGATTTAACTTTATTCTAGGAAGTGAAACCTGAAATGTGTTTAGTATAAGTTAACGCCACCATTAATGGGAAATTGTTCGGACCAGAATCCCACGGTCCAGCTCATTTTACTGTGAATCTACGTCTGTGACACCCAACACCCAACACCTGCCGCATTCCATAGACACCGATGCACGAGGCTTAGGATGGCTTAGTCAAGCATAATTTTAGTATTAAAGATATAGATTTTAAGGAAACTCTGTTCAGTTGTGTAATAGGCAGAAACGCTGCCAGTTTGTTTGACAATAAAGTTTTTTTTTTAATTAAAATAATATAAACTCATTTTAACAGGCGCTCGAGCAATTAATGGAGTCAACGAGGGATCCCGAGTAGTGGTCATAGTAAAAAGGAATCCATCCCCATGGCCGGCGTCGCATTCTGGTTAATGTAAGATTAAGATTAAGTAATAACTGATTGAAAATTTTGTGAATCACCAAATGGAACTAAGCATACTACGAGTGTTAAAAATCTTGCTAGAAGAATTGAATTAAACGACCGACTTCGAGTAAGAACACTCAGCAACTAACTTTATTATATAAAGAAAAGGTAATGGAAGAAAAGCTTAAAGCAAAATGAACAATGTTTCCAGTGAGAGTATTGCCAAGTCTAAATATTCAAATATGTAATTCATTATTCTCAACACTCCCATTTTTGAATAATAAATTTTTTTTTTTTTTTAAATAATTCATTAATTAACTTTAAAAGGGATTGTTTACAACTCCAATCAAATTTTTAAATTTTTCAAACTTATCTTTACTCAAGGCTTTAGTAAAAATGTCCGCAATTTGATGTTCAGAAGGAACATAATTAATATTGAAATCTCCTCTCTCATATCTTTCACGAATAAAGTGATACCTCACATCAATGTGTTTGGTGCGTTTATAGAACTCCGGATTTTTAACTAGCCGGATTGCTCCCACACAAGACCCTTTAACTGATACTAGTTCTGCAACAAGACGCTGAATCCACACCAAATCTTTTACAGCTTGAGATGCCGCCACGTACTCTGACTCTGTGGTCGACAATGCCACACACTTTTGTCTCTGCGATGCCCAGAAAACAGGTCCAAACCCAAACTTAAAATTGAATCCAGAGGTAGATCTTCTTGTGACGATATCACCAGCGTAATCGACATCATTCAGGATCCTTTTGACTGCATTCACATGAATTTGGGTGGGTGCTTCTAAAAAATCTAATCTAAATCTAAAATTTGGGTGGGTGCTTCTAAGTATCGTGATACAACTCTCACTGCAAATGCAATGTCTGGCCTGGTAGCTACTGCCAAGTACATAAGGCATCCCACTGCTTCTCTATATGGAAACCTTACTTCCTTTTGGGATGAGTCGTCTGCACTTCCAATGACTTCAGCTGGTGTTGAAACAGGCTTACTGTCGGCCATATTGAATCTCTTCAACACTCGCTCTGCATAGCTAGTCTGGCTCACATGAATCTCCCCATTTGACGTCCACGATAATTGCAGTCCTAAGAACCATTCAGCATCCAAAAGCGTGATTTCAAATTCTGTCCTTAGATATTCCACTAGTCTCATGCCATCTTCTTTCTTCTTCGCTGCTATTAGGCCATCGTCGATGTAGATAATCAATATAAGACGGCTATCAGCATCGTTTCCAATAAAAACACAAGGATCCATTTCAGAAGCTCGTAAGTTAAATTTTTTTAGAACATGAGTGAATTTTTCGTTCCAGCAACGAGAAGCTTGCTTTAAACCGTATAAACTTTTTCGTAACTTACACACTTTTCCGGAACCATCATCGAATCCAAAAGGTTGACGCATGTAAATGTCCTCATTCAGATCGCCATTCAAAAAGGCTTTTTTAACGTCAAACTGCACCAAAGACAGTCCTTCACAAGCCGCAATCGCAAGAACTGTCCGAATTGAAATAAATTTCGCCACAGGACTGAATGTTTCAACATAGTCTACTCCATATTCTTGGGTGAATCCACGAACAACTAACCTTGCTTTATATTTTCTCCATTCATGCGCATCTAAGTTCTTTATTTTATATACCCATTTGTTATCAATAACTTTTCTATTTGCTGGTTTTTGAACCAATTCCCAAGTCCGATTTTTATGTAGACTTTGCATCTCGTCTGCCATCGCTGCTTTCCATTGACGCGCATCAACACAAGAAACTGCTTCTTTGTAGCTCATAGGTTCACCTTGAACTAGAAACGCATGTTTTCTGCATAGTTTACATGACCTGAACTCTTCCAGTTCTTTGCACTTCGCAATTTTTTTTTTCTTGGCTTGCATCAACATCATCCTCATCTATGGAGTCGAAAACAGTATCTTTTGAGTTGGCTTCTTCAAAGTTTTCTTCAGATGAAGTACTGGAACTCTCCAACTCTCCACCGCTCAAATTCTGCCCTTGCTGATAACTCACAGAACCACGCGCATTATCATGTGTATTATCACCTTCATCCTCATGCAAACTACCATGCAAATCATCAGGCAATCTATCTTCCAAACCACCATAGGAAGTTTCGTCTAGATTCTCAAAGTCAGCTTCTTGTAATGAAAACACTATAACCCTGTCTTGATCCCCATCTTTCTGGTTTTGAAGCTCACCCTCCCTAAATGTGACGTCTCTTACAATCTGGATTTGTCTTGACGATGAATTCCAAATACGACACCCTTTCGTGTTTTCGGCATATCCCATGAACAAACCTTTTTAAGCCTTACTATCAAATTTCTTACGCTTCTGCTTTGGTACATGTATGAACACTGGAGTTCCAAATGTTTTTAAATCTAAGGCTTTACATTTACTCCCCCACCAAAGTTCATATGGATTTTTGCCCTTTACTGGACTTACACCGGTTCGATTTAGCACAAAGACTGCTGTGTTAACAGCCTCTGCCCAGAATCCCTTCGATAAACCACTTCCACAGAGCATCGTCCTAGCAGCTTCCACAATGGTGCGATTTTCGCGTTCAACACTGCCATTCTGTTCCGGAGTGTACGGAACTGTAGTTTCATATCGAATAGAGTGCTTGGTAAGAAGCGATCTAACAGCTTCGTTCACGAACTCAGTCCCATTATCTGTACGGAGTCTTCTTACCACGTTTTTGCACTAACTTTTAGCTTTGTTTAGAAACTGATCAATATATGAGCAAACATCTGATTTAGATTTTAGGAAATACACCACCTTGTATCGTGAAAAATGGTCTTTAAACAAAAGATAATACCTCGAGCCACCAACGGAGTTTTCTTCGATAGGTTCACATACGTCAGCATGTACAAGCTCGCCCGGATGTGAAGCCTGAAAATTACTTTGACGAAAAGGTAATCGGTGCTGCTTCCCATAGACGCAATCGTCACATGAAAAGTTATCATCAGCTTTGAACTGGATGCCTTCTTTCCTCAGCTGATTGCGAACCTGTACAACGTTTTGGTGTGCCATACGTTTATGTCAAATTTTGAGTGGCAATATCTGACTGGCCACATTCGCATCTCCAAAGGTCGGTGTTTGGACCTTAAAACACATTTTAAAAAGCTGTCCATGCCGTTCTCCTACAGCCACAACTGAACCATCTTTCTTCACAAACCTGCACTGAAGATTATCAGAAATAATGGTTAAATTTTTGTCTAAGGCCCTAGTCTGGGAAAATAGATTCATAGAAATCTTTGGGACATACAGAACGTCAGACAGATGTTTTTCGCTCCAAATGTTACCATCAAAAGCAAGAACATTTATGTCGCCAATGCCCTGCGCAAATATCTTTTCGCCGCTCCCTATCTTAATGGCAACAGGATCCGTAAACTCCCTATAGCATGCAAACCATTCTTTTATACACGTCATATGGTCACTAGCACCAGAATCCAAGTACCAGTCCCAATTTCTTGTGCTATACCTTGCAGTTGACGCATCACAGCCGATTAAAGCTTCCACTTGAACCTCACCTGGAGTTCCAGTCCATCGACTTTGGACCGGCTTTTCTATCGCACTACCTCGTCTCTGTACCTCATCTGCACTTCCAGTCCATCGTGGACTAACTAAACTCGATGCCAGTGTACCTCTTCTTTCCTCACTTGAACTTCCAGTCACCACTTTTTCATCAACGCTGCATATAAGTGCATCACCCTTTCGTACCTCACTTTTAGTTCTAGTCCTCTTTCTTTGATCAATTGATGCATTTCTCTTAGGACAATCGCTCTTCCAATGACCATGTTCATTACAAGAGAAGCACTTTCCCCGCTTAAATGAATTTGGATTTTTTTTCTTTGCTTTTTGCTTAGCAACTAAAGCAACGGATGAATTCGTCGTATGCGATGACATGCGTGTCTCCTCCATGACAAGTCGTGACGTTAAATTTTCCAAGGTTTGCTGTTCCTTTGTAGTCGACTCCCATGCACAGAAAAAGTGCTTAAAATTACTTGGAAGTGTCATCAAAACTTTCGTTATTATCATACTTTCCGAGATAACTTCCCCAATGTCTCTTCTGCCTGACAATGTTCTCTAACCTAGAAATGTGTGTTGAGATATTATCGTTAGGGTCTTTTTCAAACCCATAGAATTTTTGCAGCAACATATGGATATTTGCTTTTGAAGTCTGCTCATAAACTGACCATAACTTTGACCACATTTCCAACGCAGTTTTGCAATTAACTATGTGCCGAAGAGGTATAGAACCTATGCTCGTTGCAATAATTCTTTGCGCTTTGCTATCAGATTTTCTCCAATCTGACAGTCGCTGCTGAAAAATGATTTGAGTTTCAGATTGAGCTTTAATCGGAGCTTGGTTTTCCCCATTTACAAAATCAAATACGCCAGAGGCATTAAGTAAAATGAAGGCTTGAAATTTCCATACTGGTCTGCCGTTTGCAGTTTCTCAATTTTATAAGTATCGTTCTCCATTCTTACGGACTCTCGTTTTTATACTTAATTTTACTTCGAAGCTAATCTAAAACTAACAAGGTTCCCAGATTTCAAGAACGTTATAAAAAAAATTTAATAAAAAAAACTTGCTAAATGACTTCAATTTAACCTTTAGTTTTTTTCGCGTAGATATTCTGGGCCCATAACCTGTTAAAAATTTTGCTAGAAGAATTGAATAAAACAACCGACTTCGAGTAAGAACACACAGTAACTAACTTTATTATATAAAGAAAAAATAATGGAAGAAAAGCTTAAAGCAAAATGAACAATGTTTCCAGTGAGAGTATTGTCAAATGCCAAGTGCCAAGTCTAAATATTCAAATATGTAATTCATTATTCTCAACAAAGAGAAAGTGAAATTTTGAAATTAACTTTAACTAATTGAAAAGAGAATTGAAACGAAATAATTAATTAGAAAAGTGAAACTGAAACCTCAAAATTAAATTAAATAAATAAAACAGATAAGTGAAACGTTGACAAAACAGATAAGTGATTGAGGGAGAAATTATAGAAAAATATAAAACTGAACCATTAGTCTAGGAGCAAATAATTTTAGTCCAAATTGAGTAAACCCATTGTGAAAAGCTTAAAGAAATAAATAAAAATCAAAATATTAGTAGAGGCTAACATATTTGTGAAGTGAAATTAAGAAAATTAAAGTAAAAATTGTTTTAACAAGGCCGAACCTAATCCAATAACTACCTATAGCCCTTCTGGCAGCAATAATACCCCACCAACTTACGTAACCGCAGCAAGCGCTGCATCATCTTCAAACTACAATGGTCACCAGAATGGTGGATGTTCATTAGATAATCAACTTCCGGCTGAAGAAGTTAGGTCTTCCGCTGAGTTAGATGCTTTAATTACATCAATTGTTGGTCGAGTACTCGAGCCTGTTAGCCTGTTTCAACGTCAATTCCCGAAAGAAATTCCTCCTATTTAAAGAGAGTAAAAACAACACAAAGAAGCGTGACCGACGAAGTCAAATTCTTAAAAATATGTCTTTTTTAATAACAATAAAAAGAACAGAATTAAAAGGATTTTACTCTATGATAAATTTCTTAAATTAATATTATTTCACCTACTACATCAATATTTATTTTAGTTCACATTCAAATTAATGCGCATAATATATTATCTTTAAAAAATACACAATTTCTTATGGCATACATAATGAATTCAATGCCTATTTGTTTTTTTTTATTTAATTATTAAATCTTTTTAAAAAATTAGCGAACTAGGTTTATCCCCCCCAAATGCTATCTACGCCACTGATGCTTCGTATAATACAAATAATTCGTATATAACAAAGCTTGATCGAATTAGAAGTACTAAGATCCGTGGAAGCCTTTATGTCAAAAGAACCATCTTGGACAAAATTAAGCACGACCGGCTCAGTTGGTATTGTTATGTTCAAAGGAGAGATCCGCAGAACCCCGTCCAAAAGGCAATATCGTACAACGTTTCAACAAATTCGCGACGAAAAAGAAAAGGCAGGCCAAAACACTCCTGGTACAAGCAAATGCAAAAACAGCAGCATTTGGTTGGCCTCAGACATGGAACAATCCAAAACCGGGAGGCTTGCTGACGCTTCCTGAGGTCAACGCGGTGTACCCCACAGGCGGATCACTAGTGTGAAGCAGAAAAGTGGGAGAGTTGTGATCGCTACATCAAGATCACTACTCGTAACGCC